>OX422214.1:129373700-130107418 GCA_949130495.1 Sambucus nigra | reverse complement strand
GTCCCGCGGCTGCGAGATCAGTTCCTACGAGTTACATTGGTCCCCTGGACGGTGTTGGTGCCACCCATGGGGACGTTAGGGGGTTGTTTCGAGTTCTCACCCTCTAACGCCATGTTTTTTAAGCCTAAGTCTAGAAATATGCAAATTACAATTGTATTCTCATGTCGGGAGACCCGCGGCTGCGTTGTTAGTTCCTACGAGTTGCATTGGTCCCGTGGGAGGTGTTGGTGCCACCCAGTGGGACGTTCGGGGGAATTTTCGAGTTCTCATCCTCTAACGCCATGTTTTTTATGCCTAAGTCTAGAAATATGCAAATTACCCTCGTATTCTCAATGCAGGAGTCCCGCGGCTGCGGGGGTCAGTTCCTACGAGTTACATTGGTCCCGTGGGTTGTGTTGGTGCCACCCACGGGGATGTTCGGGGAGTTGTTTTGAGTTCTCACCCTCTAACGCCATGTTTTTAAGTCTAAGTGTAGAAATATGCAAATTATCGTCGTATTGTCAAACCGTGAGTCCCGCGGCTGCGGGTTCAGTTCCTACGAGTTACATTGGTCCCGTGGGAGGTGTTGGTGCCACCCATGGGGACGTTCGGGGGAAGTTTTGAGTTTTCACCCTCTAACGCCATGTTTTGCTTAAGTCTACAAATATGTAAATTACCGTCGTATTTTCAAAAAAGGAGTCCCGCGGCTGCGAGATCAGTTCCTACGAGTTACATTGGTCCCGTGGGTGGTGTTGGTTCCACCCACGGGGACGTTCGAGGGTTGTTTCGAGTTTTCACCCTCTGAAGCCATGTTTTTAAGCCTAAGTCTAGAAATATGCAAATTACCGTCGTATTCTCAAATCGGGAGTCCCACGGCTTACGGGGTCAGTTTCCTACGAGTAACATGGGTCCCGTGGGGAGGTGTTGGTGCCATCCACGGGGACGTTCATGGGCTGTTTCCAGTTCTCACCCTTTAACGACATATTTTTAAGCCTAAGTCTAGAAATATGCAAATTACCGTCGTATTCTTAAACCAGGAGTCCCGCGCTGCGGGGTCAGTTCCTACGAGTTACATTTGTCCCGTGGGTGGTGGTTGGTGCCACCCACGGGGATGTTCGGGTGCTGTTTCGAGTTCTCAACCTCTAACGCCGTGTTTTTAAGTCTAAGTGTAGAAATATGCAAATTACCGTCGTATTTTCAAACCGGGAGTCCCGCGGCTGCGGGTTCAGTTCCTACGAGTTACATTGGTCCCGTGGGAGGTGTTGGTGCCACCCACGGGGACGTTCGGGGGCAGTTTTGAGTTTTCACCCTCTAATGCCATGTTTTGCTTAAGTCTAGAAATATGCAAATTATCGTCGTATTCTCAAACCGAGAGTCCCGCGGTTGCGGGGTCAGTTCCTACGAGTTACATGGGTCCCGTGGGAGGGTGTTGGTGCCACCCACGGGGACGTTCGGGGGCTGTTTCGAGTTCTCACCCTCTAACGCCATGTTTTTAAGCCTAAGTCTAGAAATATGCAAATTATCGTCGTTTTCTCAAACCGGGAGTCCCGCGGCTGCGGGGTCTGTTCCTACGATTTACATTTGTCCCGTGGGAGGTGTTGGTGCCACCCACGGGGACGTTCGGGGGCAGTTTTTAGTTTTCACCCTCTAACGCCATGTTTTGCTTAAGTCTAGAAATATGCAAATTACCGTCGTATTTTCAAACAGGAGTCCCGGGGCTGCGGGGTCTGTTCCTACGAGTTAAATTGGTCTCGTGGGTGGTGTTGGTGCCACCCACGGGGACGTTCGGGGGGCTGTTTCGAGTTCTAACCCTCTAACGCCATGTTTCCAAGCCTAAGTGTAGAAATATTCAAATTACCGTCGTATTCTCAAACCGGGAGTCCCGCGGCTGCGGGGTCAGTTCCTGCGAGTTACATGGGTCCCGTGGGAGATGTTAGTGCCACCCACGGGGACGTTCGTGGGCTATTTCGAGTTCTCACCCTCTAACACTATGTTTTTAAGCCTAAGTCTAGAAATATGCAAATTACCGTCGTATTCTCAAACCGGGAGTCCCGCGACAGTGGGATCAGTTACTACGAGTTAAATTGGTCCCGTGGGTGGTGTTGGTGCCATCCACGAGGACGTTCGGGGGCTGTTTCGAGTTCTCACCCTCTAACGCCATGTTTTTAAGCCTAAGTGTAGAAATATGCAAATTATCGTCATGTTCTTAAATCGGGAATCCCACGGATGCAGGGCCAGTTCCTACGAGTTACATCGGTCCCGTGGGAGGTGTTGCTGGCACCCCACGGGGACGTTAGCGGGCTGTTTCGAGTTTTCACCCTCTAACGCCATGTTTTTAAGCCTAAGTCTATAAATAAGCAAATTACTGTCGTAATCTCAAACCGAGAGTCGGGCGGCTGCGGGGTTAGTTCCTACAAGTTATATTGGTCTCGTGGGATGTGTTGGTGCCACCCAAGGGGACGTTCGGGGCAGTTTCGAGTTTTCACCCTCTAACGCCATGTTTTTAAGCCTAAGTGTAGAAATATGCAAATTACCGTCGTATTCTCAAACCGGGAGTCCCGCGGATGCAGGGTCAATTCCTACCAGTTACATTGGTCCCATGGGAGGTGTTGGTGCCACCCACGGGGACGTTCGTGGGCTGTTTCGAGTTCTCACCCTCTAACGCTATGTTTTTAAGCCTAAGTCTAGAAATATACAAATTACCGTCATTTTCTCAAATCGGGAGTCCCGCGGCTGTGGGGTCAGTTCCTACGAGTTACATTGGTCCCGTGGGAGGTGTTGGTGCCACCCACGGGGACGTTCGGGGGAAGTTTTGAGTTTTCACCTCCTAATGCCATGTTTTGCTTAAGTCTAGAAATATGCAAATTACTGTCGTATTTTCAAACCAGGAGTCCTGCGGCTGCGAGATTAGTTCCGACGAGTTACATTGGTCCCGTGAGTGGTGTTGGTGCCATCCGCGGGGACGTTAGGGGGTTGTTTCGAGTTCTCACCCTCTAACGCCATGTTTTTAAGCCTAAGTCTAGAAATATTCAAAATTACCATTGTATTCTCAAACGGGAGTCCCGCGGTTGCGTTGTCAGTTCCTACGAGTTACATTGGTCCCGTGGGTGGTGTTGGTGCCACCCAGGGGGACGTTCGGGGGCATTTTTGAGTTCTCACCCTCTAACGCCATGTTTTGAAGCCTAAGTTTAGAAATATGCAAATTACCGTCGTTTTCTCAAACCGGGAGTCCCGCGGCTGCGGGGTCAGTTCCTACGACTTACATTGGTCCCGTGGGAGGTTTTGGTGCCACCCAGGGGGACGTTCGGGGGCAGTTTTGAGTTTTCACCCTCTAACACCATGTTTTGCTTAAGTTTAGAAATATGCAAATTACCATCCTATTCTCAAACCAGGAGTCCCGCGGCTGCGGGGTCAGTTCCTACGAGTTACATTGGTCCCGTGGGTGGTGTTGTTGGCACCCACGGGGTCGTTCGGGGGCTGTATCGAGTTCTCATTCTCAAACATCATGTTTTTAAGCCTAAGTGTATAAATATGAAAATTACCGTCATATTCTCAAACCGGGAGTCCCGCGGCTGCAGGGTCAATTTCTATGAGTTACATTGGTCCCGTAGGAGGTGTTAGTGCCACCCACGAGGACGTTCGAAGGCAATTTTGAGTTTTCACCCTCTAACGCCATGTTTTGCTTAAGTCTAGAAATATGCAAATTACCGTCGTATTCTCAAACCGGGAGTCCCGCGGCTACGGGATCAGTTCCTACGAGTTACATTGGTCCCGTGGGTGGTGTTGGTGCCACCCACGGGGACGTTCGGGGGCTGTTTCGAGTTCTCGCCCTCTAACGCCATGTTTTTAAGCCTAAGTGTAGAAATATGCAAATTATCGTCATGTTCTCAAACCGGGAGTCCCACGGCTACGGGGTTAGTTCCTACGAGTTCAATTGGTCCCGTGGGAGGTGTAGGTGCCACCCACGGGGACGTTTGAGGGGCTGTTTCGAGTTTTCACCCTCTAATGCCATGTTTTGCTTAGGTCTAGAAATATGCAAATTAGCGTCGTATTCTCAAATCGGGAGTCCCGCGGCTGCGGGGTCAGTTCCTACGAGTTACATTCGTCCCGTGGGAGGTGTTGGTGCCACCCACGGGGACATTCGGGGGCAGTTTTCAGTTTTCACCCCCTAACGCCATGTTTTGCTTAAGTCTAGAAATATGCAAATTACTGTCGTATTTTTAAACCAGGAGTCCCGCGGCTGCGAGATCAGTTCCTACGAGTTACATTGGTCCCCTGGATGGTGTTGGTGCCACCCATGGGGACGTTAGGGGGTTGTTTCGAGTTCTCACCCTCTAACGCCATGTTTTTAAGTCTAAGTCTAGAAATATGCAAATTACCATTGTATTCTCAAATCAGGAGACCCGCGGCTGCGTTGTTAGTTCCTACGAGTTGCATTGGTCTCGTGGGAGGTGTTGGTGCCACCCAGGGGGACGTTCGGGGGCATTTTCGAGTTCTCATCCTCTAACGCCATGTTTTTATGCCTAAGTCTTGAAATATGCAAATTACCCTCGTATTCTCAATCCAGGAGTCCCGCGGCTGCGGGGTCAGTTCCTACGAGTTACATTGGTCCCGTGGGTTGTGTTGGTGCCACCCACGGGGATGTTCGGGAGTTGTTTTGAGTTCTCACCCTCTAACGCCATGCTTTTAAGGCTAAGTGTTGAAATATTCAAATTACCGTCGTATTCTCAAACCGGGAGTCCCGCGGCTGCGGGGTCAGTTCCTGCGAGTTACATGGGTCCCGTGGGAGATGTTAGTGCCACCCACGGGGACGTTCGTGGGCTATTTCGAGTTCTCACCCTCTAACACTATGTTTTTAAGCCTAAGTCTAGAAATATGCAAATTACTGTCGTATTCTCAAACCGGGAGTCCCGCGACTGCGGGATCAGTTCCTACGAGTTAAATTGGTCCCGTGGGTGGTGTTGGTGCCATCCACGAGGACGGTCGGGGGCTGTTTCGAGTTCTCACCCTCTAACGCCATGTTTTTAAGCCTAAGTGTAGAAATATGCAAATTATCGTCATGTTCTTAAACCGGGAATCCCACGGATGCGGGGCCAGTTCCTACGAGTTACATCGGTCCCGTGGGAGGTGTTGCTGGCACCCACGGGGACGTTAGCGGGCTGTTTCGAGTTTTCACCCTCTAACGCCATGTTTTTAAGCCTAAGTCTAAAAATAAGCAAATTACTGTCGTAATCTCAAACCGAGAGTCGAGCGGCTGCGGGGTTAGTTCCTACAAGTTATATTGGTCTCGTGGGAGGTGTTGGTGCCACCCAAGGGGACGTGCGGGGTAGTTTCGAGTTTTCACCCTCTAACGCCATGTTTTTAAGCCTAAGTGTAGAAATATGCAAATTACCGTCGTATTCTCAAACCGGGAGTCCCGCGGATGCAGGGTCAATTCCTACCAGTTACATTGGTCCCGTGGGAGGTGTTGGTGCCACCCACGGGGACGTTCGTGGGCTGTTTCGAGTTCTCACCCTCTAACGCTATGTTTTTAAGCCTAAGTCTAGAAGTATACAAATTATCGTCGTTTTCTCAAATCGGGAGTCCCGCGGCTGTGGGGTCAGTTCCTACGAGTTACATTGGTCCCGTGGGAGGTGTTGGTGCCACCCACGGGGACGTTCGGGGGAAGTTTTGAGTTTTCACCTCCTAACGCCATGTTTTGCTTAAGTCTAGAAATATGCAAATTACTGTCGTATTTTCAAACCAGGAGTCCCGCGGCTGCGAGATCAGTTCCGACGAGTTACATTGGTTCCGTGAGTGGTGTTGGTGCCATCCACGGGGACGTTAGGGGGTTGTTTCGAGTTCTCACCCTCTAACGCCATGTTTTTAAGCCTAAGTCTAGAAATATGCAAAATTACCATTGTATTCTCAAACCGGGAGTCCCGCGGCTGCGTTGTCAGTTCCTACGAGTTACATTGGTCCCGTGGGTGGTGTTGGTGCCACCCAAGGGGACGTTCGGGGGCATTTTTGAGTTCTCACCCTCTAACGCCATGTTTTTAAGCCTAAGTCTAGAAATATGCAAATTACCGTCGTATTCTCAAATCGGGAGTCCCGCGGCTACGGGTTCAGTTCCTACGAGTTACATTGGTCCCGTGGGAGGTGTTGGTGCCACCCAGGGGGACGTTCGGGGGCATTTTCGATTATTCACCCTCTAACGCCATGTTTTACTTAAGTCTAAAAATATGCAAATTAACTTCGTATTCTCAATCCAGGAGTCCCGCGGCTGCGGGGTCAGTTCCTACGAGTTACATTGGTCCCGTGGGTTGTGTTGGTGCCACCCACGGAGATGTTCGGGAGTTGTTTCGAGTTCTCACCCTCTAACGCCATGTTTTTAAGCCTAAGTGTAGAAATATGCAAATTATCGTCGTATTCTCCAACCGAGAGTCCCGCGGCTGCGGGATCAGTTCCTACGAGTCACATTGGTCCTGTAGGTGGTGTTGGTGCCACCCACGGGGACATTCGGGGGCAGTTTCGAGTTTTCACCCACTAACGCCATGTTTTGCTTAAGTCTAGAAATATGCAAATTATATTCGTATTCTAAAACCAGGAGTCCTGCGGCTGCGGGGTCAGTTCCTACGAGTTACATTGGTCCCTGGGTGGTGTTGGTGCCACCTACGGGGACGTTCGGGGGCTGTTTCGAGTTCCCACCCTCTAACACCATGTTTTTAAGCCTAAGTCTAGAAATATGCAAATTATCATCGTATTGTCAAACCGGGAGTCCCGCGGCTGCGGGTTCAGTTCCTACGAGTTACATTGGTCCCGTGGGAGGTGTTGGTGCCACCCACGGGGACGTTCGGGGGCAGTTTTGAGTTTTCACCCTCTAACGCCATGTTTTGCTTAAGTCTACAAATATGCAAATTACCGTCGTATTTTCAAATCAGGAGTCCCGCGGCTGCGAGATCAGTTCCTACGAGTTACATTGGTCCCGTGGGTGGTGTTGGTGCCTCCCACGGGGACGTTCGGGGGTTGTTTCGAGTTCTCACGCTCTAACGCCATGTTTTTAAGCCTAAGTCTAGAAATATGCAAATTACTGTCGTATTTTCAAACCAGGAGTCCCGGGGCTGCGGGGTCTGTTCCTACGAGTTAAATTGGTCTCGTGGGTGGTGTGGGTGCCACCCACGAGGACGTTCGGGGGCTGTTTCGAGTTCTAACCCTCTAACGCCATGTTTCTAAGCCTAAGTGTAGAAATATGCAAATTACCGTCGTTTTCTCAAATCGGAAGTCCCGCGGCTGCGGGGTCAGTTCCTGCGAGTTACATGGGTCCCGTGGGAGATGTTAGTGCCACCCACGGGGACGTTCATGGGCTATTTCGAGTTCTCACCCTTTAACACCATGTTTTTAAGCCTAAGTCTAGAAATATGCAAATTACCGTCGTTTTCTCAAACCGGGAGTCCCGCGGATGCGGGGTCAGTTCCTACGAGTTACATTGGTCCCGTGGGAGGTGTTGGTCCCACCCACGAGGACGTTCGAAGGCAATTTTGATTTTTCACCCTCTAACGCCATGTTTTGCTTAAGTCTAGAAATATGCAAATTATCGTCGTATTCTCAAGAGAGGAGTCTCGCGGCTGCGGGGTCAGTTCCTACGAGCTACATTGGTCCCGTGGGTGGTGTTGGTGCCACCCACGGGGACATTCGGGGGTTGTATCGAGTTCTCACCCTCTAGCACCATGTTATTAAGCCTAAGTGTAGAAATATGCAAATTACCGTCTAAGTCTCAAACCGGGAGTCCCGCGGCTGCAGGGTCAATTCCTACGAGTTACATTGGTCCCGTGGGAGGTGTTGGTCCCACCCACGAGGACGTTCGAAGGCAATTTTGAGTTTTCACCCTCTAACGCCATGTTTTGCTTAAGTCTAGAAATATGAAAATTATCGTCGTATTCTCAAACCGGGAGTCCCGCGGCTGTGGGATCAGTTCCTACGAGTTACATTGGTCCCGTGGGTGGTGTTGGTGCCATCCACGAGGACGTTCGGGGGCTGTTTCGAGTTCTCACCCTCTAACGCCATGTTTTTAAGCCTAAGTGTAGAAATATACAAATTATCGTCATGTTCTCAAACCGACAATCTCACGGCTGCGGGGCCAGTTCCTACGAGTTACATCGGTCCCGTTGGAGGTGTTGCTGGCACCCACGGGGACGTTAGCGGGATGTTTCGAGTTTTCACCCTCTAACACCATGTTTTTAAGCCTAAGTCTAAAAATATGCAAATTACTGTCGTATTCTCAAACCGAGAGTCCCGCGGCTGCGGGGTTAGTTCCTACAAGTTACCTTGGTCCCGTGGGAGGTGTTGGTGCCACCCAAGGGGATGTTCGGGGCAGTTTCGAGTTTTCACCCTCTAACTCCATGTTTTTAAGCCTAAGTGTAGAAATATGCAAATTACCGTCGTATTCTCAAACTGGGAGTCCCGCGGCTGCAGGGTCAATTCCTACGAGTTACATTGGTCCCGTGGGAAGTGTTGGTGCCACCCACGGGGACGTTCGTGGGCTGTTTCGAGTTCTCACCCTCTAACGCTATGTTTTTAAGCCTAAGTCTAGAATTATGCAAATTACCGTCGTTTTCTCAAATCGGGAGTCCCGCGGCTGTGGAGTCAGTTCCTACGAGTTACATTGGTCCCGTGGGAGGTGTTGGTGCCACCCACGGGGACGTTCGGGGGCAGTTTTGAGTTTTCACCCTCTAACGCCATGTTTTTCTTAAGTCTAGAATATGCAAATTACCGTCGTATTCTCAAACCAGGAGTCCCGCGGCTGCGGGGTCAATTCATACGAGTTACATTGGTCCCGTCGGAGGTGTTGGTGCCACCCACGGGGACGTTCGGGGGCTGTTTCGAGTTCTAACCCTCTAACGCCATGTTTTTAAGCCTAAGTCTAGAAATATGCAAATTACCGTCGTATTTTCAAACCAGGAGTCCCGGGGCTGCGGGGTCTTTTCCTACGAGTTAAATTGGTCTCGTGGGTGGTGTTGGTGCCACCCACGGGGACGTTCGGGGGCTGTTTCGAGTTCTAACCCTCTAACGCCATGTTTCTAAGCCTAAGTGTAGAAATATGCAAATTACCGTCGTTTTCTCAAACCGGGAGTCCCGCGGCTGCGGGGTCAGTTCCTGCGAGTTACATGGGTCCCGTGGGAGATGTTAGTGCCACCCACGGGGACGTTCGTGGGCTATTTCGAGGTCTCACCTTTTAACACCATGTTTTTAAGCCTAAGTCTAGAAATATGCAAATTACCGTCGTTTTCTCAAACCGGGAGTCCCGCGGATGCGGGGTCAGTTCCTACGAGTTACATTGGTCCCGTGGGTGGTGTTGGTGCTACCCACGGGGACGTTCGGGGGCAATTTTAAGTTTTCACCCTCTAACGCCATGTTTTGCTTAAGTCTATAAATATGCAAATTACCATCGTATTCTCAAAAGAGGAGTCCCGCGGCTGCGGGGTCAGTTCCTACGAGCTACATTGGTCCCGTGGGTGGTGTTGGTGCCACCCACGGGGACATTCGGGGGTTGTATCGAGTTCTCACGCTCTAGCGCCATGTTATTAAGCCTAAGTGTAGAAATATGCAAATTACCGTCTTATTCTCAAACCGGGAGTCCCGCGGCTACAGGGTCAATTCCTACGAGTTACATTGGTCCCGTAGGAGGTGTTGGTGCCACCCACGAGGACGTTCGATGGCAATTTCGAGTTTTCACCCTCTAACGCCATGTTTTGCTTAAGTCTAGAAATATGCAAATTACCGTCGTATTCTCAAACCGGGAGTCCCGCGGCTGCGGGATCAGTTCCTACGAGTTACATTGGTCCCGTGGGTGGTGTTGGTGCCATCCACGAGGACGTTCGGGGGCTGTTTCGAGTTCTCACCCTCTAACGCCATGTTTTTAAGCCTAAGTGTAGAAATATGCAAATTATCGTCATGTTCTTAAACCGGGAATCCCACGGATGCGGGGCCAGTTCCTACGAGTTACATCGGTCCCGTGGGAGGTGTTGCTGGCACCCACGGGGACGTTAGCGGGCTGTTTCGAGTTTTCACCCTCTAACGCCATGTTTTTAAGCTTAAGTCTAAAAATATGCAAATTACTGTCGTAATCTCAAACCGAGAGTCGGGCGGCTGCGGGGTTAGTTCCTACAAGTTATATTGGTCTCGTGGGAGGTGTTGGTGACACCCAAGGGGACATTCGGGGCAGTTTCGAGTTTTCACCCTCTAACGCCATGTTTTTAAGCCTAAGTGTAGAAATATGCAAATTATCGTCGTATTCTCAAACCGGGAGTCCCGCGGCTGCATGGTCAATTCCTACCAGTTACATTGGTCCCGTGGGAGGTGTTGGTGCCACCCACGGGGACGTTCGTGGGCTGTTTCGAGTTCTCACCCTCTAACGCTATGTTTTTAAGCCTAAGTCTAAAAATATACAAATTACCATCGTTTTCTCAAATCGGGAGTCCCGCGGCTGTGGGGTCAGTTCCTACGAGTTACATTGGTCCCGTGGGAGGTGTTGGTGCCACCCACGGGGACGTTCGGGGGAAGTTTTGAGTTTTCACCCCCTAACGCCATGTTTTGCTTAAGTCTAGAAATATGCAAATTAATGTCGTATTTTCAAACCAGGAGTCCCGCGGCTGCGAGATCAGTTCCGACGAGTTACATTGGTCCCGTGAGTGGTGTTGGTGCCATCCACGGGGACGTTAGGGGGTTGTTTCGAGTTCTCACCCTCTAACGCCATGTTTTTAAGCCTAAGTCTAGAAATATGCAAAATTACCATTGTATTCTCAAACCGGGAGTCCCGCGGCTGCGTTGTCTGTTCCTACGAGTTACATTGGTCCCGTGGGAGGTGTTGGTGCCACCCAGGGGGACGTTCGGGGGCATTTTTGAGTTCTCACCCTCTAACGCCATGTTTTTAAGCCTAAGTCTAGAAATATGCAAATTACCGTTGTATTCTCAAACCGGGAGTCCCGCGGCTGCGGGTTCAGTTCCTACGAGTTACATTGGTCCCGTGGGAGGTGTTGGTGCCACCCAGGGGGACGTTCGGGGGCATTTTCGATTATTCACCCTCTAACGCCATGTTTTTTTTAAGTCTAGAAATATGCAAATTACCCTCGTATTCTCAAACCAGGAGTCCCGCGGCTGCGGGGTCAGTTCCTACGAGTTACATTGGTCCCGTGGTTTGTGTTGGTGCCACCCACGGAGATGTTCGGGAGTTGTTTCGAGTTCTCACCCTCTAATGCCATGTTTTTAAGCCTAAGTGTAGAAATATGCAAATTATCGTCGTATTCTCCAACCGAGAGTCCCGCGGCTGCGGGATCAGTTCCTACAAGTCACATTGGTCCCGTGGGAGGTGTTGGTGCCACCCACGAGGACGTTCGAAGGCAATTTTGAGTTTTCACCCTCTAACGCCATGTTTTGCTTAAATCTAGAAATATGAAAATTACCGTCGTATTCTCAAACCGCGAGTCCCGCGGCTGCGGGATCAGTTCCTACGAGTTACATTGGTCTCGTGGGTGGTGTTGGTGCCACCCACGGGGACGTTCGGGGGCTGTTTCGAGTTCTAACCCACTAACGCCATGTTTCTAAGCCTAAGTGTAGAAATATGCAAATTACCATCGTTTTCTCAAACCGGGAGTCCCGCGGCTGCGGGGTCAGTTCCTGTGAGTTACATGGGTCCCGTGGGAGATGTTAGTGCCACCCACGGGGACGTTCGTGGGCTATTTCGAGTTCTCACCCTTTAACACCCTGTTTTTAAGCCTAAGTCTAGAAATATGCAAATTACCGTCGTTTTCTCAAACCGGGAGTCCCGCGGATGCGGGGTCAGTTCCTACGAGTTACATTGGTCCCGTGGGGGGTGTTGGTGCCACCCACGGGGACGTTCGGGGGCAATTTTGTGTTTTCACCCTCTGACGCCATGTTTTGCTTAAGTCTATAAATATGCAAATTACCATCGAATTCTCAAAAGAGGAGTCACGCGGCTGCGGGGTCAGTTCCTACGAGCTACATTGGTCCCGTGGGTGGTGTTGGTGCCACCCACGGGACATTCGGGGGTTGTATCGAGTTCTCACGCTCTAGCGCCATGTTATTAAGCGTAAGTGTAGAAATATGCAAATTACCGTCTTATTCTCAAACCGGGAGTCCCGCGGCTGCAGGGTCAATTCCTACGAGTTACATTGGTCCCGTGGGAGGTGTTGGTGCCACCCACGAGGACGTTCGAAGGCAATTTTGAGTTTTCACCCTCTAACGCCATGTTTTGCTTAAGTCTAGAAATTTGCAAATTACCGTCGTATTCTCAAACCGGGAGTCTCGCGGGTGCGGGATCTGTTCCTAAGAGTTACATTGGTCCCGTGGGTGGTGTTGGTGCCATCCACGAGGACGTTCGGGGGCTGTTTCGAGTTCTCACCCTCTAACGCCATGTTTTTAAGCCTAAGTGTAGAAATATCCAAATTATCGTCATGTTCTCAAACCGAGAATCCCACGGCTGCGGGGCCAGTTCCTACGAGTTACATCGGTCCCGTTGGAGGTGTTGCTGGCACCCACGGGGACGTTAGCGGGCTGTTTCGAGTTTTCACCCTCTAACGCAATGTTTTTAAGCCTAAGTCTAAAAATATGAAAATTACTGTCGTATTCTCAAACCGAGAGTCCCGCGGCTGTGGGGTTAGTTCCTACAAGTTACATTGGTCCCAGGGGAGGTGTTGGTGCCAACCAAGGGGACGTTCGGGGCAGTTTCGAGTTTTCACCCTCTAACGCCATGTTTTTAAGCCTAAGTCTAGAAATATGCAAATTACCGTCGTTTTCTCAAATCGGGAGTCCCGCGGCTGTGGGGTCAGTTCCAAAGAGTTACATTGGTCCCGTGGGAGGTGTTGGTGCCACCCACGGGGACGTTCGGGGGCAGTTTTGAGTTTTCACCCTCTAACGCCATGTTTTTCTTAAGTCTAGAATATGCAAATTACCGTCGTATTCTCAAACCAGGAGTCCCGCGGCTGTGGGGTCAATTCGTACGAGTTACATTGGTCCCGTCGGTGGTGTTGGTGCCACCCACGGGGACGTTCGGGGGCTGTTTCGAGTTCCAACCCTCTAACGCCATGTTTTTAAGCCTAAGTGTAGAAATATGGAAATTACCGTCGTATTCTCAAACCGGGAGTCCCCCGGCTGCGAGTTCAGTTCCTACAAGTTACATTGGTCCTGTGGGAGGTGTTGGTGCCACCCACGGGGACGTTTGGGGGCAGTTTTGAGCTTTCACCCCCTAACGCCATGTTTTGCTTAAGTCTAGAAATATGCAAATTACTATCGTATTTTCAAACCAGGAGTCCCGCGGCTGCGAGATCAGTTCCTACGAGTTACATTGGTCCCGTGAGTGGTGTTGGTGCCATCCACGGGGACGTTAGGGGGTTGTTTCGAGTTCTCACCCTCTAACGCCATGTTTTTAAGCCTAGGTCTAAAGATATACAAATTACCGTCGTATTCTCAAGCCGGGAGTCCCGCGGCTGCAGGGTCAATTCCTACGAGTTACATTGGTCCCGTGGGAGGTGTTGGTGCCACCCACGAGGACGTTCGAAGGAAATTTCGAGTTTTCACCCTCTAACGCCATGTTTTACTTAAGTCTAGAAATATGAAAATTACCGTCGTATTCTCAAACCGGGGGTCCCGCGGCTGCGAGATCAGTTCCTACGAGTTACATTGGTCCCGTGAGTGGTGTTGGTGCCAACCACGGGGACGTTAGGGGGTTGTTTCGAGTTCTCACCCTCTAACGCCATCTTTTTAAGCCTAAGTCTAGAAATATGCAAATTACCATTGTATTCTCAAATCGGGAGTCCCGCGGCTGCGTTGTCAGTTCCTACGAGTTACATTGGTCCCGTGGGAGGTGTTGGTGCCACCCAGGGGGACGTTCGGGGGCATTTTCGAGTTCTCACCTTCTAACGCCATGTTTTTAAGCCTAAGTCTAGAAATATGCAAATTACCGTCGTATTCTCAAACCGGGAGTCCCGCGGCTGCGGGTTCAGTTCCTACGAGTTACATTGGTCCCGTGGGAGGTGTTGGTGCCACCAAGGGGGACGTTCGGGGGCATTTTCGAGTTTTCACCCTCTAACGTCATGTTTTACTTAAGTCTAAAAATATGCAAATTACCCTCGTATTCATAATCCAGGAGTCCCGCGGCTGTGGGGTCAGCTCCTACGAGTTACATTGGCCCCGTGGGTTGTGTTGGTGCCACCCACAGAGATGTTCGGGAGTTGTTTCGAGTTCTCACCCTCTAACGCCATGTTTTTAAGCCTAAGTGTAGAAATATGTAAATTATCGTCGTATTCTCAAACCGAGAGTCCCGCGGCTGTGGGATCAGTTCCTACGAGTCACATTGGTCATGTAGGTGGTGTTGGTGCCACCCACGGGGACATTCGGGGGCAGTTTTGAGTTTTCACCCACTAACGCCATGTTTTGCTTAAGTCTAGAAATATGCAAATTACATTCGTATTCTAAAACCAGGAGTCCTGCGGCTGCGGGGTCTGTTCCTACGAGTTACATTGGTCCCGTGGGTGGTGTTGGTGCCACCCACAGGGACGTTCGGGGGCTGTTTCGAGTTCCCACCCTCTAACACCATGTTTTTAAGCCTAAGTCTAGAAATATGCAAATTACCGTCGTTTTCTCAAATCGGGAGTCCCGCGGCTGTGGGGTCAGTTCCAAAGAGTTACATTGGTCCCGTGGGAGGTGTTGGTGCCACCCACGGGGACGTTCGGGGGCAGTTTTGAGTTTTCACCCTCTAACGCCATGTTTTTCTTAAGTCTAGAATATGCAAATTACCGTCGTATTCTCAAACCAGGAGTCCCGCGGCTGTGGGGTCAATTCGTACGAGTTACATTGGTCCCGTCGGTGGTGTTGGTGCCACCCACGGGGACGTTCGGGGGCTGTTTCGAGTTCCAACCCTCTAACGCCATGTTTTTAAGCCTAAGTGTAGAAATATGGAAATTACCGTCGTATTCTCAAACCGGGAGTCCCCCGGCTGCGTGTTCAGTTCCTACAAGTTACATTGGTCCTGTGGGAGGTGTTGGTGCCACCCACGGGGACGTTTGGGGGCAGTTTTGAGCTTTCACCCCCTAACGCCATGTTTTGCTTAAGTCTAGAAATATGCAAATTACTATCGTATTTTCAAACTAGGAGTCCCGCGGCTGCGAGATCAGTTCCTACGAGTTACATTGGTCCCGTGAGTGGTGTTGGTGCCATCCACGGGGACGTTAGGGGGTTGTTTCGAGTTCTCACCCTCTAACGCCATGTTTTTAAGCCTAGGTCTAAAGATATACAAATTACCGTCGTATTCTCAAGCCGGGAGTCCCGCGGCTGCAGGGTCAATTCCTACGAGTTACATTGGTCCCGTGGGAGGTGTTGGTGCCACCCACGAGGACGTTCGAAGGAAATTTCGAGTTTTCACCCTCTAACGCCATGTTTTGCTTAAGTCTAGAAATATGAAAATTACCGTCGTATTCTCAAACCGGGGGTCCCGCGGCTGCGAGATCAGTTCCTACGAGTTACATTGGTCCCGTGAGTGGTGTTGGTGCCATCCACGGGGACGTTAGGGGGTTGTTTCGAGTTCTCACCCTCTAACGCCATCTTTTTAAGCCTAAGTCTAGAAATATGCAAATTACCATTGTATTCTCAAACCGGGAGTCCCGCGGCTGCGTTGTCAGTTCCTACGAGTTACATTGGTCCCGTGGGAGGTGTTGGTGCCACCCAGGGGGACGTTCGGGGGCATTTTCGAGTTCTCACCTTCTAACGCCATATTTTTAAGCCTAAGTCTAGAAATATGCAAATTACCGTCGTATTCTCAAACCGGGAGTCCCGCGGCTGCGGGTTCAGTTCCTACGAGTTACATTGGTCCCGTGGGAGGTGTTGGTGCCACCAAGGGGGACGTTCGGGGGCATTTTCGAGTTTTCACCCTCTAACGTCATGTTTTACTTAAGTCTAAAAATATGCAAATTACCCTCGTATTCATAATCCAGGAGTCCCGCGGCTGTGGGGTCAGCTCCTACGAGTTACATTGGCCCCGTGGGTTGTGTTGGTGCCACCCACAGAGATGTTCGGGAGTTGTTTCGAGTTCTCACCCTCTAACGCCATGTTTTTAAGCCTAAGTGTAGAAATATGTAAATTATCGTCGTATTCTCAAAC
This sequence comes from Sambucus nigra, assembly GCA_949130495.1. NCBI lineage: Eukaryota > Viridiplantae > Streptophyta > Magnoliopsida > Dipsacales > Adoxaceae > Sambucus > Sambucus nigra. The sequence goes on along the minus strand of OX422214.1, from coordinate 130,091,290 downwards.
CGAGAGTCCCGCGGCTGTGGGATCAGTTCCTACGAGTCACATTGGTCATGTAGGTGGTGTTGGTGCCACCCACGGGGACATTCGGGGGCAGTTTTGAGTTTTCACCCACTAACGCCATGTTTTGCTTAAGTCTAGAAATATGCAAATTACATTCGTATTCTAAAACCAGGAGTCCTGCGGCTGCGGGGTCTGTTCCTACGAGTTACATTGGTCCCGTGGGTGGTGTTGGTGCCACCCACAGGGACGTTCGGGGGCTGTTTCGAGTTCCCACCCTCTAACACCATGTTTTTAAGCCTAAGTCTAGAAATATGCAAATTATCATCGTATTGTCAAACCGGGAGTCCCGCGGCTGCGGGTTCAGTTCCTACGAGTTACATTGGTCCCGTGGGAGGTGTTGGTGCCACCCACGGGGACGTTCGGGGGAAGTTTTGAGTTTTCACCCTCTAACGCCATGTTTTGCTTAAGTCTACAAATATGCAAATTACCATCGTATTTTCAAACCAGGAGTCCCGCGGCTGCGAGATCAGTTCCTACGAGTTACATTGGTCCCGTGGGTGGTGTTGGTGCCACCCACGGGGACGTTCAGGGGTTGTTTCGAGTTCTCACGCTCTAACGCCATGTTTTTAAGCCTAAGTCTAAAAATATGCAAATTTCCGTCGTATTCTCAAATCGGCAGTCCCGCGGCTACGGGGTCAGTTCCTATGAGTTCAATTGGTCCCGTGGGTGGTGTTGGTGCCACCCACGGGGACATTCGGGGGTAGTTTTGATTTTTCACCCTCTAACGCCATGTTTTGCTTAAGTCTAGAAATATACAAATTATCGCCGTATTCTCGAATCGGGAGTCCCACGGCTACGAGATCAGTTCCTACGAGTTACATGGGTCCCGTGGGAGGTGTTGGTGTCACCCACTGGGACGTTCATGGGCTGTTTCCAGTTCTCACCCTTTAACGACATGTTTCTAAGCCTAAGTCAAGAAATATGCAAATTACCATCGTATTCTTAAACCAGGAGTCCCGCGGCTGCGGGGTCAGTTCCTACGAGTTACATTTGTCCCGTGGGAGGTGTTGGTGCCACCCACGAGGACGTTCGTGGGCTGTTTCGAGTTCTCTCACTCTAACGCTATGTTTTTAAGCCTAAGTCTAGAAATATGCAAATTACCATCATTTTCTCAAATCGGGAGTCCCGCGGCTGTGGGGTCAGTTCCTACGAGTTACATTGGGCCCGTGGGAGGTGTTGGTGCCACCCACGGGGACGTTCGGGGGAAGTTTTGTGTTTTCACCCTCTAACGCCATGTTTTTCTTAAGTCTAGAAATATGCAAATTACCGTCGTATTCTCAAACCAGGAGTCCCGCGGCTACGGGGTCAATTCGTACCAGTTACATTGGTCCCGTGGGTAGTGTTGGTGCCACCCACGGGGACGTTCAGGGGCTGTTTCGAGTTCTAACCCTCTAACGCCATGTTTTTAAGCCTAAGTGTAGAAATATGCAAATTACCGTCGTATTCCCAAACCGGGAGTCCCGCGACTGCGTGTTCAGTTCCTACAAGTTACATTGGTTCCGTGGGAGGTGTTGGTGCCACCCACGGGGACGTTTGGGTGCATTTTTGAGTTTTCACCCCCTAACGCCATGTTTTGCTTAAGTCTAGAAATGTGCAAATTACTGTCGTATTTTCAAACCAGGAGTCCCGCGGCTGCGAGATGAGTTCCTACGAGTTACATTGGTCCCGTGAGTGGTGTTGGTGCAATCCACGGGGACGTTAGGGGGTTGTCTTGAGTTCTCACCCTCTCACGCCATGTTTTAAGCCTAAGTCTAGAAATATGCAAATTACCATTGTATTCTCAAACCGGGAGTCCCGCGGCTGCGTTTTCAGTTCCTACGAGTTACATTGGTCCCGTGGGAGGTGTTGGTGCCACCCAGGGGGACATCCGGGGGCATTTTCAAGTTCTCACCTTTTAACGCCATGTTTTTAAGCCTAAGTCAAGAAATATTCAAATTACCGTCGTATTCTCAAACCGGGAGTCCCGCGGCTGCGGGTTCAGTTCCTACGAGTTACATTGGTCCCGTGGGAGGTGTTGGTGCCACCAAGGGGGACGTTCGGGGGCATTTTCGAGTTTTCACCCTCTAACGCCATGTTTTACTTAAGTCTAAAAATATGCAAATTAACCTCGTATTCTCAATCCAGGAGTCCCGCGGCTACGGGGTCAGCTCCTACGAGTTACATTGGTCCCCTGGGTTGTGTTGGTGCCACCCACAGAGATGTTCGGGAGTTGTTTCGAGTTCTCACCCTCTAACGCCATGTTTTTAAGCCTAAGTGTAGTAATATGCAAATTATCGTCGTATTCTCAAAACGAGAGTCCCGCGGCTGCGGGATCAGTTCCTACGAGTCACATTGGTCCTGTAGGTGGTGTTGGTGCCACCCACGGGGACATACGGGGGCAGTTTCGAGTTTTCACCCACTAACGCCATGTTTTGCTTAAGTCTAGAAATATGCAAATTACATTCGTATTCTAAAACCAGGAGTCCTGCAGCTGCGGGGTCAGTTCCTACGAGTTACATTGGTCCCGTGGGTGGTGTTGGTGCCACCCACGGGGACGTTCGGGGGCTGTTTCGAGTTCCCACCCTCTAACACCATGTTTTTAAGCCTAAGTCTAGAAATACGAAAATGATCATCGTATTGTCAAACCGGGAGTCCCGCGGCTGAGGGTTCAGTTCCTACGAGTTACATTGGTCCCGTGGGAGGTGTTGGTGCCACCCACGGGGACGTTCGGGGGCAGTTTTGAGTTTTCACCCTCTAACGCCATGTTTTGCTTAAGTCTACAAATATGCAAATTACCGTCGTATTTTCAAACCAGGAGTCCCGCGGCTGCGAGATCAGTTCCTATGAGTTCATTGGTCCCGTGGGTGGTGTTGGTGCCACCCACGGGGACGTTCGGGGGTTCTTTCGAGTTCTCACGCTCTAACGCCATGTTTTTAAGCCTAAGTCTAAAAATATGCAAATTACCGTCGTATTCTCAAACCGGCAGTCCCGCGGCTACGGGGTCAGTTCCTACGAGTTCAATTGGTCCCGTGGGTGGTGTTGGTGCCACCCACGGGGACATTCGGGGGCAGTTTCAATTTTTCACCCTCTAACGCCATGTTTTGCTTAAGTCTAGAAATATGCAAATTACCGTCGTATTCTCAAATCGGGAGTCCCACGGCTACGGGGTCAGTTCCTACGAGTTACATGGGTCCCGTGGGAGGTGTTGGTGCCACCCACGGGGACGTTCATGGGCTGTTTCCAGTTCTCACCCTTTAAAGACATGTTTTTAAGCCTAAGTCAAGAAAAATGCAAATTACCGTCGTATTCTTAAACCAGGAGTCCCGCGGCTGCGGGGTCAGTTCCTACGAGTTACATTTGTCCCGTGGGAGGTGTTGGTGCCACCCAGGAGGACGTTCGTGGGCTGTTTCGAGTTCTCACCCTCTAACGCTGTGTTTTTCAGCCTAAGTCTAGAAATATGAAAATTACCGTCGTTTTCTCAAATCGGGAGTCCCGCGGCTATGGGGTCAGTTCCTACGAGTTACATTGGTCCCGTGGGAGGTGTTGGTGCCACCCACGGGGACGTTCGGGGGCAGTTTTGAGTTTTCACCCTCTAACGCCATGTTTTTCTTATGTCTAGAAATATGCAAATTACTGTCGTATTCTCAAACCAGGAGTCCCGCGGCTGCGGGGTCAATTCGTACGAGTTACATTGGTCCCGTGGGTGGTGTTGGTGCCACCCACGGGGACGTTCGGGGGCTGTTTCGAGTTCTAACCCTCTAACGCCATGTTTTTAAGCCTAAGTGTAGAAATATGCAAATTACCGTCGTATTCCCAAACCGGGAGTCCCGCGACTGCGTGTTCAGTTCCTACAAGTTACATTGGTTCCGTGGGAGGTGTTGGTGCCACCCACGGGGACATTTGGGTGCAGTTTTGAGTTTTCACCCCCTAACGCCATGTTTTGCTTAAGTCTAGAAATGTGCAAATTACTGTCGTATTTTCAAACCAGGAGTCCCGCGGCTGCGAGATGAGTTCCTACGAGTTACATTGGTCCCGTGAGTGGTGTTGGTGCCATCCACGGGGACGTTAGGGGGTTGTCTCGAGTTCTCACCCTCTAACGCCATGTTTTTAAGCCTAAGTCTAGAAATATGCAAATTACCATCGTATTCTCAATCCAGGAGTCCCGCGGCTACGGGGTCCGTTCCTACGAGTTACATTGGTCCCGTGGGTTGTGTTGGTGCCACCCACGTGGATGTTCGGGAGTTGTTTCCAGTTCTCACCCTCTAACGCCATGTTTTTAAGCCTAAGTGTAGAAATATATAAAATTTTTGTCGTATTCTCAAACCGAGAGTCCCGCGGCTGCGGGATCAGTTCCTACGAGTCACGTTGGTCCTGTAGGTGGTGTTGGTGCCACCCACGGGGACGTTCGGGGGCAGTTTCGAGTTTTCACCCTCTAACGCCATGTTTTGCTTAAGTCTAGAAATATGCAAATTACCTTCGTATTCTCAAACCGGGAGTCCCGCGGCTGTGGGGTCAGTTCCTACGAGTTACATAGGTCCCGTTGGAGATGATAGAGCCACCCACGGGGACGTTCGGGAGTTGGAGATGATAGAGCCACCCACGGGGCTATTTCGAGTTCTCACCCTCTAACGCCATGTTTTACTTAAGTCTAGAAATATGCAAATTACCTTCGTATTCTCAAACCGGCAGTCCCGCGGCTACGGGGTCAGTTCCTACGAGTTCAATTGGTCCCGTGGGTGGTGTTGGTGCCACCCACGGGGACATTCGGGGGCAGTTTCGATTTTTCACCCTCTAACGCCATGTTTTGCTTAAGTCTAGAAATATGCAAATTACTGTCGTATTTTCAAACCAGGAGTCCCGCGGCTGCGAGATGAGTTCCTACGAGTTACATTGGTCCCGTGAGTGGTGTTGGTGCAATCCACGGGGACGTTAGGGGGTTGTCTTGAGTTCTCACCCTCTCACGCCATGTTTTAAGCCTAAGTCTAGAAATATGCAAATTACCATTGTATTCTCAAACCGGGAGTCCCGCGGCTGCGTTTTCAGTTCCTACAAGTTACATTGGTCCCGTGGGAGGTGTTGGTGCCACCCAGGGGGACATCCGGGGGCATTTTCAAGTTCTCACCTTTTAACGCCATGTTTTTAAGCCTAAGTCAAGAAATATTCAAATTACCGTCGTATTCTCAAACCGGGAGTCCCGCGGCTGCGGGTTCAGTTCCTACGAGTTACATTGGTCCCGTGGGAGGTGTTGGTGCCACCAAGGGGGACGTTCGGGGGCATTTTCGAGTTTTCACCCTCTAACGCCATGTTTTACTTAAGTCTAAAAATATGCAAATTAACTTCGTATTCTCAATCCAGGAGTCCCGCGGCTACGGGGTCAGCTCCTACGAGTTACATTGGTCCCCTGGGTTGTGTTGGTGCCACCCACAGAGATGTTCGGGAGTTGTTTCGAGTTCTCACCCTCTAACGCCATGTTTTTAAGCCTAAGTGTAGTAATATGCAAATTATCGTCGTATTCTCAAAACGAGAGTCCCGCGGCTGCGGGATCAGTTCCTACGAGTCACATTGGTCCTGTAGGTGGTGTTGGTGCCACCCACGGGGACATACGGGGGCAGTTTCGAGTTTTCACCCACTAACGCCATGTTTTGCTTAAGTCTAGAAATATGCAAATTACATTCGTATTCTAAAACCAGGAGTCCTGCAGCTGCGGGGTCAGTTCCTACGAGTTACATTGGTCCCGTGGGTGGTGTTGGTGCCACCCACGGGGACGTTCGGGGGCTGTTTCGAGTTCCCACCCTCTAACACCATGTTTTTAAGCCTAAGTCTAGAAATACGAAAATGATCATCGTATTGTCAAACCGGGAGTCCCGCGGCTGAGGGTTCAGTTCCTACGAGTTACATTGGTCCCGTGGGAGGTGTTGGTGCCACCCACGGGGACGTTCGGGGGCAGTTTTGAGTTTTCACCCTCTAACGCCATGTTTTGCTTAAGTCTACAAATATGCAAATTACCGTCGTATTTTCAAACCAGGAGTCCCACGGCTGCGAGATCAGTTCCTATGAGTTCATTGGTCCCGTGGGTGGTGTTGGTGCCACCCACGGGGACGTTCGGGGGTTCTTTCGAGTTCTCACGCTCTAACGCCATGTTTTTAAGCCTAAGTCTAAAAATATGCAAATTACCGTCGTATTCTCAAACCGGCAGTCCCGCGGCTACGGGGTCAGTTCCTACGAGTTCAATTGGTCCCGTGGGTGGTGTTGGTGCCACCCACGGGGACATTCGGGGGCAGTTTCGATTTTTCACCCTCTAACGCCATGTTTTGCTTAAGTCTAGAAATATGCAAATTACCGTCGTATTCTCAAATCGGGAGTCCCACGGCTACGGGGTCAGTTCCTACGAGTTACATGGGTCCCGTGGGAGGTGTTGGTGCCACCCACGGGGACGTTCATGGGCTGTTTCCAGTTCTCACCCTTTAAAGACATGTTTTTAAGCCTAAGTCAAGAAAAATGCAAATTACCGTCGTATTCTTAAACCAGGAGTCCCGCGGCTGCGGGGTCAGTTCCTACGAGTTACATTTGTCCCGTGGGAGGTGTTGGTGCCACCCAGGAGGACGTTCGTGGGCTGTTTCGAGTTCTCACCCTCTAACGCTGTGTTTTTCAGCCTAAGTCTAGAAATATGAAAATTACCGTCGTTTTCTCAAATCGGGAGTCCCGCGGCTATGGGGTCAGTTCCTACGAGTTACATTGGTCCCGTGGGAGGTGTTGGTGCCACCCACGGGGACGTTCGGGGGCAGTTTTGAGTTTTCACCCTCTAACGCCATGTTTTTCTTATGTCTAGAAATATGCAAATTACTGTCGTATTCTCAAACCAGGAGTCCCGCGGCTGCGGGGTCAATTCGTATGAGTTACATTGGTCCCGTGGGTGGTGTTGGTGCCACCCACGGGGACGTTCGGGGGCTGTTTCGAGTTCTAACCCTCTAACGCCATGTTTTTAAGCCTAAGTGTAGAAATATGCAAATTACCGTCGTATTCCCAAACCGGGAGTCCCGCGACTGCGTGTTCAGTTCCTACAAGTTACATTGGTTCCGTGGGAGGTGTTGGTGCCACCCACGGGGACATTTGGGTGCAGTTTTGAGTTTTCACCCCCTAACGCCATGTTTTGCTTAAGTCTAGAAATGTGCAAATTACTGTCGTATTTTCAAACCAGGAGTCCCGCGGCTGCGAGATGAGTTCCTACGAGTTACATTGGTCCCGTGAGTGGTGTTGGTGCCATCCACGGGGACGTTAGGGGGTTGTCTCGAGTTCTCACCCTCTAACGCCATGTTTTTAAGCCTAAGTCTAGAAATATGCAAATTACCATCGTATTCTCAATCCAGGAGTCCGGCGGCTACGGGGTCCGTTCCTACGAGTTACATTGGTCCCGTGGGTTGTGTTGGTGCCACCCACGTGGATGTTCGGGAGTTGTTTCCAGTTCTCACCCTCTAACGCCATGTTTTTAAGCCTAAGTGTAGAAATATATAAAATTTTCGTCGTATTCTCAAACCGAGAGTCCCGCGGCTGCGGGATCAGTTCCTACGAGTCACGTTGGTCCTGTAGGTGGTGTTGGTGCCACCCACGGGGACGTTCGGGGGCAGTTTCGAGTTTTCACCCTCTAACGCCATGTTTTGCTTAAGTCTAGAAATATGCAAATTACCTTCGTATTCTCAAACCGGGAGTCCCGCGGCTGTGGGGTCAGTTCCTACGAGTTACATAGGTCCCGTTGGAGATGATAGAGCCACCCACGGGGACGTTCGGGAGTTGGAGATGATAGAGCCACCCACGGGGCTATTTCGAGTTCTCACCCTCTAACGCCATGTTTTACTTAAGTCTAGAAATATGCAAATTACCTTCGTATTCCTAAACCGGCAGTCCCGCGGCTACGGGGTCAGTTCCTACGAGTTCAATTGGTCCCGTGGGTGGTGTTGGTGCCACCCACGGGGACATTCGGGGGCAGTTTCGATTTTTCACCCTCTAACGCCATGTTTTGCTTAAGTCTAGAAATATGCAAATTACTGTCGTATTTTCAAACCAGGAGTCCCGCGGCTGCGAGATGAGTTCCTACGAGTTACATTGGTCCCGTGAGTGGTGTTGGTGCAATCCACGGGGACGTTAGGGGGTTGTCTTGAGTTCTCACCCTCTCACGCCATGTTTTAAGCCTAAGTCTAGAAATATGCAAATTACCATTGTATTCTCAAACCGGGAGTCCCGCGGCTGCGTTTTCAGTTCCTACGAGTTACATTGGTCCCGTGGGAGGTGTTGGTGCCACCCAGGGGGACATCCGGGGGCATTTTCAAGTTCTCACCTTTTAACGCCATGTTTTTAAGCCTAAGTCAAGAAATATTCAAATTACCGTCGTATTCTCAAACCGGGAGTCCCGCGGCTGCGGGTTCAGTTCCTACGAGTTACATTGGTCCCGTGGGAGGTGTTGGTGCCACCAAGGGGGACGTTCGGGGGCATTTTCGAGTTTTCACCCTCTAACGCCATGTTTTACTTAAGTCTAAAAATATGCAAATTAACCTCGTATTCTCAATCCAGGAGTCCCGCGGCTACGGGGTCAGCTCCTACGAGTTACATTGGTCCCCTGGGTTGTGTTGGTGCCACCCACAGAGATGTTCGGGAGTTGTTTCGAGTTCTCACCCTCTAACGCCATGTTTTTAAGCCTAAGTGTAGTAATATGCAAATTATCGTCGTATTCTCAAAACGAGAGTCCCGCGGCTGCGGGATCAGTTCCTACGAGTCACATTGGTCCTGTAGGTGGTGTTGGTGCCACCCACGGGGACATACGGGGGCAGTTTCGAGTTTTCACCCACTAACGCCATGTTTTTCTTAAGTCTAGAAATATGCAAATTACATTCGTATTCTAAAACCAGGAGTCCTGCAGCTGCGGGGTCAGTTCCTACGAGTTACATTGGTCCCGTGGGTGGTGTTGGTGCCACCCACGGGGACGTTCGGGGGCTGTTTCGAGTTCCCACCCTCTAACACCATGTTTTTAAGCCTAAGTCTAGAAATACGAAAATGATCATCGTATTGTCAAACCGGGAGTCCCGCGGCTGAGGGTTCAGTTCCTACGAGTTACATTGGTCCCGTGGGAGGTGTTGGTGCCACCCACGGGGACGTTCGGGGGCAGTTTCGAGTTTTCACCCACTAACGCCATGTTTTGCTTAAGTCTAGAAATATGCAAATTACATCGTATTCTCAATCCAGGAGTCCCGCGGCTACGGGGTCCGTTCCTACGAGTTACATTGGTCCCGTGGGTTGTGTTGGTGCCACCCACGTGGATGTTCGGGAGTTGTTTCCAGTTCTCACCCTCTAACGCCATGTTTTTAAGCCTAAGTGTAGAAATATATAAAATTTTCGTCGTATTCTCAAACCGAGAGTCCCGCGGCTGCGGGATCAGTTCCTACGAGTCACGTTGGTCCTGTAGGTGGTGTTGGTGCCACCCACGGGGACGTTCGGGGGCAGTTTCGAGTTTTCACCCTCTAACGCCATGTTTTGCTTAAGTCTAGAAATATGCAAATTACCTTCGTATTCTCAAACCGGGAGTCCCGCGGCTGTGGGGTCAGTTCCTACGAGTTACATAGGTCCCGTTGGAGATGATAGAGCCACCCACGGGGACGTTCGGGAGTTGGAGATGATAGAGCCACCCACGGGGCTATTTCGAGTTCTCACCCTCTAACGCCATGTTTTGCTTAAGTCTAGAAATATGCAAATTACCTTCGTATTCTCAAACCGGGAGTCCCGTGGCTGCGGGTTCAGTTCCTACGAGTTACATTGGTCTCGTGGGAGGTGTTGGTGCCACCCTCGGGGACGTTCGGGGGCAGTTTTTAGTTTTCACCCTCTAACGCCATATTTTGCTTAAGTCTAGAAATATGCAAATTACCGTCGTATTCTCAAACTGGGAGTACCGCGGCTGCGGGATCAGTTCCCACGACTTACATTGGTCCCGTGGGTTGTGTTGGTGCCACCCACGGAGATGTTCGGGAGTTGTTTCGAGTTCTCGCCCTCTAACGCCATGTTTTTAAGCCTAAGTGTAGAAATATGCAAATTATCGTCGTATTCTCAAACCGACAGTCCCGCGGCTGCGTTGTCAGTTCCTAGGAGTTACATTGGTCCTGTAGGTGGTGTTGGTGCCACCCACGGGGACATTCGGGGGCAGTTTCGAGTTTTCACCCACTAACGCCATGTTTTGCTTAAGTCTAGAAATATGCAAATTACATTCGTATTCTAAAACCAGGAGTCCTGCGGCTGCGGGGTCAGTTCCTACGAGTTACATTGGTCCCGTGGGTGGTGTTTGTGCCACCCACGGGGACGTTCGGGGGCTGTTTCGAGTTCCCACCCTCTAACACCATGTTTTTAAGGCTAAGTCTAGAAATATGCAAATTACAATCGTATTGTCAAACCGGGAGTCCCGTGGCTGCGGGTTCAGTTCCTACGAGTTACATTGGTCCCGTGGGAGGTGTTGGTGCCACCCTCGGGGACGTTCGGGGGCAATTTTGAGTTTTCACCCTCTAACGCCATGTTTTGCTTAAGTCTACAAATATGCAAATTACTGTCGTATTTTCAAACCTGGAGTCCCGCGGCTGCGAGATCAGTTCCTACGAGTTACATTGGTCCCGTGGGTGGTGTTGGTGCCACCCACGGGGACGTTCGGGGGTTGTTTCGAGTTCTCACGCTCTAACGCCATGTTTTTAAGCCTAAGTCTAAACATATGCAAATTACCGTCGTATTCTCAAACCGGCAGTCCCGCGGCTACGGGGTCAGTTCCTACGAGTTCAATCTGTCCAGTGGCTGGTGTTGGTGCCACCCACGGGGACGTTTGTTGGTTATTTCGAGTTCTCACACTCTAACGCCATGTTTTTAAGCCTAAGTCTAAAAATATGCAAATTACCGTCGTATTCTCAAACCGGCAGTCCCGTGGCTACGGGGTCAGTTCCTACGAGTTCAATTGGTCCCGTGGGTGGTGTTGATGCCACCCACGGGGACGTTCGGGGGCAGTTTCGAGTTTTTACCCTCTAACGCCATGTTTTGCTTAAGTCTAGAAATATGCAAATTACCTTCGTATTCTCAAACCGGGAGTCCCGCGGCTGTGGGTTCAGTTCCTACGAGTTACATGGGTCCCGTTGGAGATGATAGTGCCACCCACGGGGACATTCGTGGGCTATTTCGAGTTCTCACCCTCTAACGCCATGTTTTGAAGCCTAAGTCTAGAAATATGCAAATTACCGTTTTTTTCTCAAACCGGGAGTCCCGCGGCTGCGGGGTCAGTTCTTACGAGTTACATTCGTCCCGTGGGAGGTGTTGGTGCCACTCACGGGGACATTCGGGGGCAGTTTTGAGTTTTCACCCTCTAACGCCATGTTTTGCTTAAGTCTAGAAATATGCAAATTACCGTCGTATTCTTAAACCGGGAGTACCGCGGCTGCAGGATCAGTTCCTACGAGTTACATTGGTCCCATGGGTGGTGTTGGTGCCACCCACGGGGACGTTCGGGGGCTGTTTTGAGTTCTCGCCCTCTAACGCCATGTTTTTAAGCCTAAGTTTAGAAATATGCAAATTACCATTGTATTCTCAAACTGGGAGACCCGCGGCTGCGTTGTCAGTTCCTACGAGTTACATTGGTCCCGTGGGAGGTGTTGGTGCCACCCAGGGGGACGTTCGGGGGCATTTTCGAGTTCTCACCTTCTAACGTCATGTTTTTAAGCCTAAGTCTATTAATATGCAAATTACCGTCGTATTCTCAAACCGGGAGTCCCGCGGCTGCGGGTTCAGTTCCTACGAGTTACATTGGTCCCGTGGGAGGTGTTGGTGCCACCCAAGGGGACGTTCGGGGGCATTTTCGAGTTTTCACCCTCTAACGCAATGTTTTACTTAAGTCTATAAATATGCAAATTACCCTCGTAGTCTCAATCCAGGAGTCCCGCGGCTGCGGGGTCAGTTCCTACGAGTTACATTGGTCCCGTGGGTTGTGTTGGTGCCACCCACGGAGATGTTCGGGAGTTGTTTCGAGTTCTCACCCACTGACGCCATGTTTTTAAGCCTAAGTGTAGAAATATACAAATTATCGTCGTATTCTCAAACCGAGAGTCCCGCGGCTGCGGGATCAGTTCCTACGATTCACATTGGTCCTGTAGGTGGTGTTGGTGCCACCCACGGGGACATTCGGGGGCAGTTTCGAGTTTTCACCCACTAACGCCATGTTTTGCTTAAGTCTAGAAATATGCAAATTACCTTCGTATTCTCAAACCGGGAGTCCCGTGGCTACGGGTTCAGTTCCTACGAGTTACATTGGTCTCGTGGGAGGTGTTGGTGCCACCCTCGGGGACGTTCGGGGGCAGTTTTGAGTTTTCACCCTCTGACGCCATGTTTTGCTTAAGTCTACAAATATGCAAATTACTGTCGTATTTTCAAACCTGGAGTCCCGCGGCTGCGAGATCAGTTCCTACGAGTTACATGGGTCCCGTGGGTGGTGTTGGTGCCACCCACGGGGACGTTCGGGGGTTGTTTCGAGTTCTCACGCTCTAACGCCATGTTTTTAAGCCTAAGTCTAAAAATATGCAAATTACGGTCGTATTCTCAAACCGGCAGTCCCGCGGCTACGGGGTCAGTTCCTACGAGTTCAATCTGTCCCGTGGGTGGTGTTGGTGCCACCCACGGGGACATTCGGGGGGAGTTTCAATTTTTCACCCTTTAACGCCATGTTTTGCTTAAGTCTAGAAATATGCAAATTACCGTCGTATTCTCGAATAGGGAGTCCCACGGCTACGGGGTCAGTTCCTACGAGTTACATGGGTCCCGTGGGAGGTGTTGGTGCCACCCACGGGAACGTTCGTGGGATGTTTCCAGTTCTCACCCTTTAACGACATGTTTTTAAGCCTAAGCCTAGAAATATGCAAATTACCGTCGTATTCTTAAACAAGGAGTCCCGCGGCTGCGGGGTCAGATCCTACGAGTTACATTGGACCCGTGGGAGGTGTTGGTGCCACCCAAGGGGACGTTCGGGGGATGTTTCGAGTTCTCACCCTCTAACGCCATGTTTTTAAGCCTAAGTGTAGAAATATGCAAATTATCGTCCTATTCTCAAACCGGGAGTCCCGCGGCTGCGGGTTTAGTTCCTATGAGAAACATTGGTCCCGTGGGTGGTGTTGGTGCCACCCAAGGGGACATTCGGGGGCAGTTTTGAGTTTTCACCCTCTAACACCATGTTTTGCTTAAGTCTAGAAATATGCAAATTACCGTCGTATTCTCGAACCAGGAGTCCCGCGGCTGCGAGATCAGTTCCAACGAGTTACATTGATCCCGTGGGTGGTGTTGGTGCCACCCACGGGGACGTTCGGGGGTTGTTTCGAGTTCTCACCCTCTAACGCCATGTTTTTATGCCTAAGTGTAGAAATATGCAAATTATCGTCGTATTCTCAAATCGAGAGTCCCGCGGCTGCGGGATCAGTTCCTACGAGTCATATTGGTCCCGTGGGAGGTGTTGGTGCCACCAACGGGGACGTTTGGGGGTTATTTCGAGTTCTCACCGTCTAACGCCATGTTTTTAAGCCTAAGTCTAAAAATATGCAAATTATCGTCGTATTCTCAAACCGGCAGTCCCGCGGCTACGGGGTCAGTTCCTACGAGTTCAATTGGTCCCGTGCGTGGTGTTGATGCCACCCACGGGGACATTCGGGGGCAGTTTCGATTTTTCACCCTCTAACGCCATGTTTTGCTTAAGTCTAAAAATATGCAAATTACCCTCGTATTCTCAAATCGGGAGTCCCGCGGCTACGGGGTCAGTTCCTACGAGTTACATGGGTCCCGTGGGAGGTGTTGGTGCCACCAACGGGGACGTTCGTGGGCTGTTTCGAGTTCTCACCCTTTAACGCCATGTTTTTAAGCCTAAGTCTAGAAATATGAAAATTACCGTCGTATTCTTAAACCAAAAGTTCCGCGGCTGCGGGGTCAGTTCCTACGAGTTACATTTGTCCCGTGGGTGGTGTTGGTGCCACTCAGGGGGACGTTCGGGGGTTGTTTCGAGTTCTCACCCTCTAACGCCATGTTTTTAAGCCTAAGTGTAAAAATATCCAAATTATCGTCGTATTCTCATACCGGGAATCCCGCGGATGCGGGTTCATTTCCTACGAGTTACATTGGTCCCGTGGGTGGTGTTGGTGCCACCCACGGGGACGTTCGGGGGTTGTTTCGAGTTCTCACCCTCTAACGCCATGTATTTAAGCCTAACTGTAGAAATATGCAAATTATCGTTGTATTCTCAAACCGAGAGTCCCGCGGCTGTGGGATCAGTTCCTACGAGTCACATTGGTCCCGTGGGAGGTGTTGGTGCCACCCACGGGGACGTTCGGGGGCAGTTTTGAGTTTTTGCCCTCTAACGCCATATTTTGCTTAAGTCTAGAAATATGCAAATTACCGTCGTATTCTCAAACCGGGAGTCCCACGACTGCGGGGTCTGTTCCTACGTGTTACATTGGTCCCGTGGGTGGGGTTGGTGCCACCCACGGGGACGTTCGGGGGCTGTTTCGAGTTCTAACCCTCTAACGCCATGTTTTGAAGCCTAAGTGTAGAAATATGCAAATTACCGTCGTATTCTCAAACCAGGAGTCCCGCGGCAGCGGGGTCAGTTCCTACGAGTTACATGGGTCCCGTGGGAGATGTTAGTGCTACCCACGGGGACGTTCGTGGGCTATTTCTAGTTCTCACCCTCTAACACCATGTTTTTAAGCCTAAGTCTAGAAATATGCAAATTACCGTCGTTTTTCAAACCGGGAGTGCCGCGGCTGTGGGGTCAGTTCCTACGAGTTACATGGGTCCCGTGGGAGATGTTTTCGCCACCCACGGTGACGTTCGTGGGCTGTTTCGAGTTCTCACTCTCTAACGCCATGTTTTTAAGCCTAAGTCTTGAAATATGCAAATTACCGTCATTTTCTCAAACCGGGAGTCCCACGGTTGCGGGGTCAGTTCCTACGAGTTACATTAGTCCCGTGGGTGGTGTTGGTGCCTCCGACGGGGACGTTCAGGGGCTGTTTCGAGTTCTCACCCTCTAACGCCATGTTTTTAAGCCTAAGTGTAGAAATATGCAAATTACCGTCATGTTCTCAAACCGGGAGTCCCACGGCTGCGGGGTCAGTTCCTACGAGTTACATTGGTCCCGTGGGAGGTGCTGTTGGCACCCACGGGGACGTTCGGGGGCTATTTCGAGTTCTCACCCTCTAACGCCATGTTTTTAAGCCAAAGTCTAAAAATATGCAAATTACCGTCTTTTTTCAAACCGGGAGTCCCGCGGCTGCGGGGTCAGTTCCTACGAGTTACATTGGTCCCGTGGGAGGTGTTGGTACCACCCACGGGGACGTTCAAAGGCAATTTCGAGTTTTCACCCTCAAACGCCATGTTTTTCTTAAGTCTAGACATATGCAAATTATCGTCGTATTCTCAAACCGGGAGTCCCGCGGCTGCGGGATCAGTTCCTACGAGTTACATTGGTCCCATGGGTGGTGTTGGTGCCACCCACGGGGACGTTCGGGGGCTGTTTCAAGTTGTCACCCTCTAAGGCCATGTTTTTAAGCCTAAGGGTAGAAATATGTAAATTATTGTCGTATTCTCAAACCGGGAGTCCCGCGGCTGCAGGATCAGTTCCTACGAGTCACATTGGTCCCGTAGGTGGTGTTGGTGCCACCCACGGGGACGTTCGGGGGCAGTTTCGAGTTTTCACCCTCTAACGCCATTTTTTGCTTAAGTCTACAAATATGCAAATTACCTTCGTATTCTAAAACCAGGAGTCCTGCGGCTGCGGGGTCAGTTCCTACGAGTTACATTGGTCTCGTGGGTGGTGTTGGTGCCACCCACGGGGACGTTCGGGGGCTATTTCGAGTTCTCACCCTCTAAAGCCATGTTTTTAAGTCTATGTCTGGAAATATGCAAATTATCGTCATATTCTCAAACTGGGAGTCCCGCGGCTACGGGTTTAGTTCCTATGAGATACATTGGTCCCGTGGGAGGTGTTGGTGCCACCCACGGGGACGTTCGGGGGCAGTTTTGAGTTTTCACCCTCTAACGCCACGTTTTGCTTATGTCTAGAAATATGCGAATTACCGTCGTATTTTCAAACCAGGAGTCCCGCGGCTACGAGATCAGTTCCTACGAGTTACATTGATCCCGTGGGTGGTGTTGGTGCCACCCACGGAGACGTTCGGGGGTTGTTTCGAGTTCTCACCCTCTAACGCCATGTTTTTAAGCCTAAGTGTAGAAATATGCAAATTATCGTCGTATTCTCAAACCGAAAGTCCCGCGGTTGCGGGATCAGTTCCTACGAGTCACATTGGTCCCGTGGGAGGTGTTGGTGCCACCAACGGGGACGTTTGGGGGTTATTTCGAGTTCTCACCCTCTAACGCCATGTTTTTAAGCCTAAGTCTAAAAATATGCAAATTACCATCGTATTCTCAAACCGGCAGTCCCGCGGCTACGAGGTCAGTTCCTACGAGTTCAATTGGTCCCTTGGGTGGTTTTGATGACACCCACGGGGACATTTTGGGGCGGTTTCGATTTTTCACCCTCTAACGCCATATTTTGCTTAAGTCTAGAAATATGCAAATTACCCTCGTATTCTCAAATCGGGAGTCCCGCGGCTACGGGGTCAGTTCCTACGAGTTACGTGGGTCCCGTGGGAGGTGTTGGTGCCACCCACGGGGACGTTCGTGGGCTGTTTCGAGTTCTCACCCTTTAACGCCATGTTTTTAAGCCTAAGTCTAGAGATATGCAAATTACCGTCGTATTATGAAACTAGGAGTCCCGCGGCAGTGGGGTCAGTTCCTACGAGTTACATTTGTCCCGTGGGTGGTGTTGGTGCCACCCACGGGGACGTTCGGGGGCTGTTTCGAGTTCTCACCCTCTAACGCCATGTTTTTAAGCCTAAGTGTAGAAATATCCAAATTATCATCGTATTCTCAAACCGGGAGTCCCGCGGCTGCGGGTTCATTTCCTACGAGTTACATTGGTCCCGTGGGTGGTGTTGGTGCCAACCACGGGGACGTTCGGGGGTTGTTTCGAGTTCTCACCCTCTAACGCCATGTTTTTAAGCCTAAGTGTAGAAATATGCAAATTATCGTTGTTTTCTCAAACCGAGAGTCCCGCGGCTGCGGGATCAGTTCCTACGAGTCACATTGGTCCCGTGGGAGGTGTTGGTGCCACCCACGGGGACGTTCGGGGGCAGTTTTGAGTTTTTGCCCTCTAACGCCATGTTTTGCTTAAGTCTAGAAATATGCAAATTACCGTCGTATTCTCAAACCGGGAGTCCCACGGCTGCGGGGGCTGTTCCTACGAGTTACATTGGTCCCGTGGGTGGTGTTGCTGCCACCCACGGGGACGTTCGGGGGCTGTTTCGAGTTCTAACCCTCTAACGCCATGTTTTGAAGCCTAAGTGTAGAAATATGCAAATTACCGTCATATTCTCAAACCAGGAGTCCCGCGGCTGCGGGGTCAGTTCCTACGAGTTACATGGGTCCCTTGGGAGATGTTAGTGCCACCCACGTGGACGTTCGTGGGCTATTTCTAGTTCTCACCCTCTAACACCATGTTTTTAAGCCTAAGTCTAGAAATATGCAAATTACAGTCGTTTTTCAAACCGGGAGTCCCGCGGCTGTGGGGTCAGTTCCTATGAGTTACATTGGTCCCGTGGGAGGTGTTGGTGCCACCCAGGGGGATGTTCGGGGGCATTTTCGAGTTTTCACCCTCTAACGCCATGTTTTGCTTAAGTCTTGAAATATGCAAATTACCCTCGTATTCTCAAACCAGGAGTCCCGCGGCTGCGGGGTCAGTTCCTACAAGTTACTTTGGTCTCGTGAGTTATGTTGGTGCCACCCACGGGGATGTTCAGGAGTTGTTTCGAGTTCTCACCCTCTAACGCCATGTTTTTAAGCCTAAGTGTAGAAATATGCAAATTACCGTCGTATTCTCAAATCGGGAGTCCCGCGGCTACAGGGTCAATTCCTACGAGTTACATTGGTCCCGTAAGAGGTGTTGGTGCCACCCACGAGGACGTTCGAAGGCAATTTCGAGTTTTCACCCTCTAACGCCATGTTTTGCTTAAGTCTAGACATATGCAAATTACCGTCGTATTCTCAAACCGGGAGTCCCGCGGCTGCGGGGTCAGTTCCTATGAGTTACATGGGTCCCGTGGGAGATGTTTTCGCCACCCACGGTGACGTTCGTGGGCTATTTCGAGTTCTCACTCTCTAACGCCATGTTTTTAAGCCTAAGTCTAGAAAAATGCAAATTACCGTCATTTTCTCAAATCGGGAGTCCCGCGGCTGCGGGGTCAGTTCCTACGAGTTACATTGGTCCCGTGGGTGGTATTGGTGCCTCCGACGGGGACGTTCCGGGGCTGTTTCGAGTTCTCACCCTCTAACGCCATGTTTTGAAGCCTAAGTGTAGAAATATGCAAATTATCTTCGTATTCTCAAACCGAGAGTCCCGCGGCTTCGGTATCTGTTCCTACGAGTCACATTGGTCCCGTGGGAGGTGTTGTTGCCACCCACGGGGACTTTCGGTGGCTGTTTCGAGTTCTCACCCTGTAACGCCATGTTTTTATGCCTAAGTGTAGAAATATGAAAATTACCGTCGTATTCTCCAACCGGGAGTCCCGCGGCTGCGGGGTCAGTTCCTACGAGTTACATTGGTCCCGTGGGTGGTGTTGTTGGCACCCACGGTGACGTTCGGGGGCTATTTCGAGTTCTCACCCTCTAACGCCATGTTTTTAAGCCAAAGTCTAAAAATATTCAAATTATCGTCATTTTTCAAACCGGGAGTCCCGCGGCTGCGGGGTCAGTTCCTACGAGTTACATTGGTCCCGTGGGAGTTGTTGGTGCCACCCACGGGGACGTTTGAAGGCAATTTAGAGTTTTCACCCTCTAACGCCATGTTTTGCTTAAGTCTAAACATATGTAAATTACCATCGTATTCTCAAATCGGGAGTCCCGCGGCTGCGGGATCAGTTTCTACGAGTTACATTGGTCCCATGGGTGGTGTTGGTGCCACCCACGGGGACGTTCGGGGGCTGTTTCGAGTTCTCACCCTCTAACGCCATGTTTTTAAGCCTAAGTGTAGAAATATGTAAATTATCGTCGTATTCTCAAACCGAGAGTCCAGCGGCTGCATGATCAGTTCCTACGAGTCACATTGGTCCCGTAGGTGGTGTTGGTGCCACCCACGGGGACGTTCGGGGGCAGTTTCGAGTTTTCACCCTCTAACGCCATTTTTTGCTTAAGTCTACAAATATGCAAGTTACCTTCGTATTCTAAAACCAGGAGTCCTGCGGCTGCGGGGTCAGTTCCTAAGAGTTACATTGGTCTCGTGGGTGGTGTTGGTGCCACCCACGGGGACGTTCAGGGGCTATTTCGAGTTCTCACCCTCTAAAGCCATGTTTTTAAGCCTAAGTCTAGAAATATGCAAATCATCGTCGTATTCTCAAACCGGGAGTCCCGCGGCTGCGGGTTTAGTTCCTATGAGATACATTGGTCCTGTGGGATGTGTTGGTGCCACCCACGGGGACGTTCGAGGGAAGTTTTGAGTTTTCACCCTCTAACGCCACGTTTTGCTTAAGTCTAGAAATATGCAAATTACCGTCGTATTTTCAAACCAGGAGTCCCGCGGCTGCGAGATCAGTTCCTACGAGTTACATTGATCCCGTGGGTGGTGTTGGTGCCACCCACGTGGACGTTCGGGGGTTGTTTCGAGCTCTCACCCTCTAACGCCATGTTTTTAAGCCTAAGTGTAGAAATATGGAAATTATCGTCGTATTCTCAAACCGAGAGTCCCGCGGCTGCGGGATTAGTTCCTACGAGTCACATTGGTCCCGTGGGAGGTGTTGGTTCCACCAACGGGGACGTTTGGGGGTTATTTCGAGTTCTCACCCTCTAACGCCATGTTTTTAAGCCTAAGTCTAAAAATATGCAAATTACCGTCGTATTCTCAAACCGGCAGTCCCGCGGCTACGGGGTCAGTTCCTACGAGTTCAATTGGTCCCGTGGGTGGTGTTGATGCCACCCACGGGGACATTCGGGGGCAGTTTCGATTTTTCACCCTCTAACGCCACGTTTTTCTTAAGTCTAGAAATATGCAAATTACCCTCGTATTCTCAAATCGCGAGTCCCGCGGCTACGGGGTCAGTTCCTACGAGTTACATGGGTCCCGTGGGAGGTGTTGGTGCCACCCACGGGGACGTTCGTGGGCTGTTTCGAGTTCTCACCCTTTAACGCCATGTTTTTAAGCCTAAGTCTAGAAATATGCAAATTACCATCGTATTCTGAAACTAGGAGTCCCGCGGCAGTGGGGTCAGTTCCTACGAGTTACATTTGTCCCGTGGGTGGTGTTGGTGCCACCCACGGGGACGTTCGGGGGCTGTTTCGAGTTCTCACCCTCTAACGCCATGTTTTTAAGCCTAAGTGTAGAAATATCCAAATTATCGTCGTATTCTCAAACCGGGAGTCCCGCGGCTGCGGGTTCATTTCCTACGAGTTACATTGGTCCCGTGGGTGGTGTTGGTGCCACCCATGGGGACGTTCGGGGGTTGTTTCGAGTTCTCACCCTCTAACGCCATGTTTTTAAACCTAAGTGTAGAAATATGCAAATTATCATTGTATTCTCAAACTGAGAGTCCCGTGGCTGCGGGATCAGTTCCTACGAGTCACATTGGTCCCATGGGAGGTGTTGGTGCCACCCACGGGGACGTTCGGGGGCAGTTTTAAGTTTTTGCCCTCTAACGCCATGTTTTCCTTAAGTCTAGAAATATGCAAATTACCGTCGTATTCTCAAACCGGGAGTCCCACGGCTGCGGGGTCTGTTCCTACGAGTTACATTGGTCCCGTGGGTGGTGTTGGTGCCACCCACGGGGACGTTCGGGGGCTGTTTTGAGTTCTAACCCTCTAACGCCATGTTTTGAAGCCTAAGTGTAGAAATATGCAAATTACCGTCGTATTCTCAAACCAGGAGTCCCGAGGCTGCGGGGTCAGTTCCTACGAGTTATATGGGTCCCGTGGGAGATGTTAGTGCCACCCACGGGGACGTTCGTGGGCTATTTCTAGTTCTCACCCTCTAACACCATGTTTTTAAGCCTAAGTCTAGAAATATGCAAATTACCGTCGTTTTTCAAACCGGGAGTCCCGCGGCTGTGGGGTCAGTTCCTATGAGTTACATTGGTCCCGTGGGAGGTATTGGTGCCACCTAGGGGGATGTTCGGGGGCATTTTCGAGTTTTCACCCTCTAACGCCATGTTTTGCTTAAGTCTTGAAATATGCAAATTACCCTCGTATTCTCAAACCAGGAGTCCCGCGGCTGCGGGGTCAGTTCCTACGAGTTACTTTAGTCCCGTGAGTTATGTTGGTGCCACCCACGGGGATGTTCAGGAGTTGTTTCGAGTTCTCACCCTCTAACGCCATGTTTTTAAGCCTAAGTGTAGAAATATGCAAATTACCGTCGTATTCTCAAACCGGGAGTCCCGCGGCTGCAAGGTCAATTCCTACGAGTTACATTGGTCCCGTGGGAGGTATTGGTGCCACCCACGAGGATGTTCGAAGGCAATTTCGAGTTTTCACCCTCTAACGCCATGTTTTGCTTAAGTTTAGACATATGAAAATTACCGTCGTATTCTCAAACCGGGAGTCCCATGGCTGCGGGATCAGTTCATACGAGTTACATTGGTCCCATGGGTGGTGTTGGTGCCACCCACGGGAACGTTCGGGGGCTGTTTCGAGTTCTCACCCTCTAACGCCATGTTTTTAAGCCTAAGTGTAGAAATATGCAAATTACCCTCATGTTCTCAAACCAGGAGTCCCGCGGCTGCGGGGTCAGTTCCTACGAGTTACATGGGTCCCGTGGGAGATGTTTTCGCCACCCACAGTGACGTTCGTGGGCTATTTCGAGTTCTCACCCTCTAACGCCATGTTTTTAAGCCAAAGTCTAGAAATATGCAAATTATCGTCGTATTCTCAAACCGGGAGTCCCGCAGCTGTGGGATCAGTTCCTACGAGTTACATTGGTCCCGTGGGAGGTCTTGGTGCCACCCACGGGGACGTTCGAAGGCAATTTTGAGTTTTCACCCTCTAACGCCATGTTTTGCTTAAGTCTAGACATATGCAAATTATCGTCGTATTCTCAAACCGGGAGTCCCGCGGCTGCGGGATCAGTTCCTACGAGTTACATTGGTCCCATGGGTGGTGTTGGTGCCACCCACGGGGACGTTCGGGAGCTGTTTCGAGTTCTCACCCTCTAACGCCATGTTTTTAAGCCTAAGTGTAGAAATATGTAAATTATCGTCGTATTCTCAAACCGAGAGTCCCGCGGCTGCAGGATCAGTTCCTACGAGTCACATTGGTCCCGTAGGTGGTGTTGGTGCCACCCACGGGGACGTTCGGGGGCAGTTTCGAGTTTTCACCCTCTAACGCCATTTTTTGCTTAAGTCTACAAATATGCAAATTACCTTCGTATTCTAAAACCAGGAGTCCTGCGGCTGCGGGGTCAGTCCCTACGAGTTACATTGGTCTCGTGGGTGGTGTTGGTGCCACCCACGGGGACGTTCGGGGGCTATTTCGAGTTCTCACCCTCTAAAGCTATGTTTTTAAGCCTAAGTCTGGAAATATGCAAATTATCGTCATATTCTCAAACCGGGAGTCCCGCGGCTGCGGGTTTAGTTCCTATGAGATACATTGGTCCAGTGGGAGGTGTTGGTGCCACCCACGGGGACGTTCGGCGGCAGTTTTGAGTTTTCACCCTCTAACGCCACGTTTTGCTTAAGTCTAGAAATATGCAAATTACCGTCGTATTTTCAAACCAGGAGTCCCGCGGCTACGAGATCAGTTCCTACGAGTTACATTGATCCCGTGGGTGGTGTTGGTGCCACCCACGGAGACGTTCGGGGGTTGTTTCGAGTTCTCACCCTCTAACGCCATGTTTTTAAGCCTAAGTGTAGAAATATGCAAATTATCGTCGTATTGTCAAACCGAAAGTCCCGCGGTTGCGGGATCAGTTCCTACGAGTCACATTGGTCCCGTGGGAGGTGTTGGTGCCACCAACGGGGACGTTTGGGGGTTATTTCTAGTTCTCACCCTCTAACGCCATGTTTTTAAGCCTAAGTCTAAAAATATGCAAGTTACCATCGTATTCTCAAACCGGCAGTCCCGCGGCTACGGGGTCAGTTCCTATGAGTTCAATTGATCCCGTGGGTGGTGTTGATGCCACCCACGGGGACAATCGGGGGCGGTTTCGATTTTTCACCCTCTAACGCCATATTTTGCTTAAGTCTAGAAATATGCAAATTACCCTCGTATTCTCAAATCGGGAGTCCCGCGGCTACGGGGTCAGTTCCTACGAGTTACTTTGGTCCCGTGAGTTATGTTGGTGCCACCCACGGGGATGTTCAGGAGTTGTTTCGAGTTCTCACCCTCTAACGCCATGTTTTTAAGCCTAAGTGTAGAAATATGCAAATTACCGTCGTATTCTCAAACCGGGAGTCCAGCGGCTGCAGGGTCAATTCCTACGAGTTACATTGGTCCCGTGGGAGATATTGGTGCCACCCACGAGGACGTTCGAAGGCAATTTCGAGTTTTCACCCACTAACGCCATGTTTTGCTTATGTCTAGACATATGCAAATTACCGTCGTATTCTCAAACTGGGAGTCCCGCGGCTACGGGATCAGTTCCTACGAGTTACATTGGTCCCATGGGTGGTGTTGGTGCCACCCACGGGGACGTTCGGGGGTTGTTTCGAGTTCTCACCCTCTAACGCCATGTTTTTAAGCCTAAGTGTAGAAATATGCAAATTACCCTCATGTTCTCAAACCAGGAGTCCCGCGGCTGCGGGGTCAGTTCCTACGAGTTACATGGGTCCCGTGGGAGATGTTTTCGCCACCCACGGTGACGTTCGTGGGCTATTTCGAGTTCTCACTCTCTAACGCCATGTTTTTAAGCCTAAGTCTAGAAATATGCAAATTACTGTCATTTTCTCAAACCGGGAGTCCCGCGGGTGCGGGGTCAGTTCCTACGAGTTACATTGGTCCCGTGGTTGGTGTTGGTGCCTCCGACGGGGACGTTCGGGGGCTGTTTCGAGTTCTCACCCTCTAACGCCATGTTTTGAAGCCTAAGTGTAGAAATATGCAAATTACCGTCATGTTCTCAAACCGGGAGTCCCACGGCTGCGGGGTCAGTTCCTACGAGTTACATTGGTCCCGTGGGAGGTGTTGTTAGCACCGATGGGGACGTTCGGGGGCTATTTCGAGTTCTCACCCTCTAACGCCATGTTTTTAAGACAAAGTCTAAAAATATGCAAATTACCGTCGTATTCTCAAACCCGCAGTCCCGCGGCTACGGGGTCAGTTCCTACGAGTTAAATTGGTCCCGTGGGAGGTGTTGGTGCCACCCACGGGGACATTCGGGGGCAGTTTCGAGATCTCACCCTCTAACGCCATGTTTTTAAGCCTAAGTGTAGAAATATGCAAATTATCTTCGTATTCTCAAATCGAGAGTCCCGTAGCTGCGGTATCAGTTCCTACGAGTCACATTGGTCCCGTGGGAGGTGTTGGTACCACCCACGGGGACGTTCGGGGGCAGTTTCGAGTTTTCACCCTCTAACGCCATGTTTTGCTTTAGTCTAAAAATATGCAAATTACCTTCGTATTCTTAAACCAGAAGTCCCGCGGCTGCGGGGTCAGTTCCTACGAGTTACATTGGTCCCGTGTGTGGTGTTGGTGCCACCCACGGGGACTTTCGGTGGCTGTTTCGAGTTCTCACCCTGTAACGCCATGTTTTTATGCCTAAGTGTAGAAATACGAAAATTACCGTCGTATTCTCCAACCGGGAGTCCCGCGACTGCGGGGTCAGTTCCTACGAGTTACATTGGTCCCGTGGGTGGTGTTGGTGCCACCCACGTTGACGTTCGGGGGATATTTAGAGTTCTCACCCTCTAACGCCACGTTTTTAAGCCTAAGTCTAGAAATATGCAAATTACCGTCGTATTCTCAAACCGGCAGACCCGCGGCTACGGGGTCAGTTCCTACGAGTTACATGCGTCCCGTGGGAGGTGTTGGTGCCACCCACGGGGACGTTTGTGGTCTGTTTCGAGTTCTCACCCTCTAACACCACATTTTTAAGCCTAAGTCTAGAAATATGCGAATTACCGTCGTATTCTCAAACCAGGAGTTCCGCGGCTGCGGGGTCAATTCCTACGAGTTACATTGGTCCCGTGGGTGGTGTTGGTGCCACCCACGGAGACGTTCGGGGGCTATTTTGAGTTCTAACCCTCTAACGCCATGTTTTTAAGCCTAAGTGTAGAAATATGCAAATTACCGTCGTCTTCTCAAACCGGGAGTCCCGCGGCTGCGGGGTCAGTTCTGACGAGTTACATGGGTCCCGTGGGAGATGTTGGTACCACCCACGGGGACGTTCGTGGGCTATTTCGAGTTCTCACCCTCTAACGCCATGTTTATAAGCCTTAGTCTAGAAATATGCTAATTACCGTCGTTTTTCTCAAAACGGGAGTCCCGCGGCTGTGGGGTCAGTTCCTACGAGTTACATTGGTCCGGTGGGAGGTGCTGGTGCCACCCACGGGGACATTTGGATGCAGTTTTGAGTTTTCACCCTCCAAAGCCATGTTTTGCTTAAGTCTAGAAATAAGCAAATTACCATCGTATTCTCAAACCAGGAGTCCCGCGACTGCGGGGTCTGTTCCTACGAGTTACATTGGTCCCGTGGGTGGTGTTGGCGCCACCCACGTGGACGTTCGGGGGCTGTATCGAGTTCTCACCCTCTAACGCCATGTTTTTAAGCCTAAGTCTAAAAATATTCAAATTACCGTCGTATTCTCAAACCGGGAGTCCCGCGGCTGCAGGGTCGATTCCTATGAGTTACATTGGTCCCGTGGGAGGTGTTGGTGCCACACACGAGGACGTTCGAAGGCAATTTCGAGTTTTCACCCTCTAACGCTATGTTTTGCTTAAGTCTAGAAATATGCAAATTACCGTCGTATTCTCAGACCGGGAGACCCGCGGCAGCGGGATCAGTTCCTACGAGTTACATTGGTCCCGTGGGTGGTGTTGGTGCCACCCACGGGGACGTTCAGGGGCTGTTTCAAGTTCTCACCCTCTAACGCCATATTTTTAGGCCTAAGTCTAAAAATATGCAAATTATCGTCGTATTCTCAAACCGGGAGTCCCGCGGCTGCGGGGTCAGTTCCTACGAGTTACATTGGTCGCGTGGGAGGTGTTGGTGCCACCCAGGGGGACGTTCGGGGGCATTTTCGAGTTTTCACCCTCTAACCCCATGTTTAGCTTAAGTCTAGAAATACGCAAATTACCGACGTATTCCCAAAGCAAGAGTGCCGCGGCTGCGGGGTCAGTTCCCACGAGTTACATTGGTCCCGTGGATGGTGTTGGTGCCACCCACGGGGACGTTCGAGGGCTGTTTCGAGTTCTCACCCTCTAACGCCATGTTTTTTAGCCTAAGTGTAGAAATATGAAAATTACCGTCGTATTCTCAAACCAGGAGTCCCGCGGCTGCGGGGTCCATTCCTACGAGTTACATGGGTCCCGTGGGAGATGTCGGTGCCACCCACGGGGACGTTCGGGGGCTGTTTCGAGTTCTCACCCTCTAATGCCATGTTTTTAAGCCTAAGTCTAGATATATGCAAATTACTATCGTATTCTCAAACCGGGAGTCACGCGGCTGCGGGATCAGTTCCTACGAGTTACATGGGTCCCGTGGGAGGTGTTGGTGCCACCCACGAGGACGTTCGTGGGCTATTTCGAGTTCTCACCCTCTAACGCTATGTTTTTAAGCCAAAGTGTAGAAATATGCAAATTACCGTCATGTTCTTAAACCGGGAGTCCCACGGCTGCGGGGTCAGTTCCTTCGAGTTACATTGGTCCCGTGGGAGGTGTTGTTGGCACCCACGGGGACGTTAGCGGGCTGTTTCGAGTTTTCACCCTCAAACGCCATGTTTTTAAGCCAAAGTCTAAAAATATGCAAATTACTGTCGTATTCTCAAACCGGGAGTCCCGCGGCTGCGGGGTTAGTTCCTACAAGTTACATTGGTCCGGTGGGAGGTGTTGGTGCCACCCACGGGGACGTTCGGGGCAATTTCAAGTTTTCACCCTTTAACGCCATGTTTTGCTTAAGTCTAGAAATATGCAAATTACCGTCGTATTCTTAAACCAGGAGTCCCGCGGTGGAGGGGTCAGTTCCTACGAGTTACATTGGTCCCGTGGGTGGTGTTGGTGCCTCCGACGGGGATGTTCGGGGGCTGTTTCGAGTTCTCACCCTTTAACGCCATGTTTTTAAGCCTAAGTGTAGAAATATACAAATTACCGTCATGTTCTCAAACCGGGAGTCCCACGGCTGCGGGGTCAGTTCCTACGAGTTACATTGGTCCCGTGGGAGGTGTTGTTGGAAGCCACGGGGACGTTCGGGGGCTATTTCGAATTCTCACCCTCTAACGCCATGTTTTTAAGCCAAAGTCTAAAAATATGCAAATTACCGTCGTATTCTCAAACCGGGAGTCCCGCGGCTGCGGGATCAGTTCCTACGAGTTACATTGGTCCCGTGGGTGGTGTTGGTGCCATCCACGAGGACGTTCGGGGGCTGTTTCGAGTTCTCACCCTCTAACGCCATGTTTTTAAGCCTAAGTGTAGAAATATGCAAATTATCGTCATGTTCTTAAACCGGGAATCCCACGGATGCGGGGCCAGTTCCTACGAGTTACATCGGTCCCGTGGGAGGTGTTGCTGGCACCCACGGGGACGTTAGCGGGCTGTTTCGAGTTTTCACCCTCTAACGCCATGTTTTTAAGCCTAAGTCTAAAAATATGCAAATTACTGTCGTAATCTCAAACCGAGAGTCGGGCGGCTGCGGGGTTAGTTCCTACAAGTTATATTGGTCTCGTGGGAGGTGTTGGTGACACCCAAGGGGACATTCGGGGTAGTTTCGAGTTTTCACCCTCTAACGCCATGTTTTTAAGCCTAAGTGTAGAAATATGCAAATTATCGTCGTATTCTCAAACCGGGAGTCCCGCGGCTGCATGGTCAATTCCTACCAGTTACATTGGTCCCGTGGGAGGTGTTGGTGCCACCCACGGGGACGTTCGTGGGCTGTTTCGAGTTCTCACCCTCTAACGCTATGTTTTTAAGCCTAAGTCTAAAAATATACAAATTACCGTCGTTTTCTCAAATCGGGAGTCCCGCGGCTGTGGGGTCACTTCCTACGAGTTACATTGGTCCCGTGGGAGGTATTGGTGCCACCCACGGGGACGTTCGGGGGAAGTTTTGAGTTTTCACCCCCTAACGCCATGTTTTGCTTAAGTCTAGAAATATGCAAATTAATGTCGTATTTTCAAACCAGGAGTCCCGCGGCTGCGAGATCAGTTCCGACGAGTTACATTGGTCCCGTGAGTGGTGTTGGTGCCATCCACGGGGACGTTAGGGGGTTGTTTCGAGTTCTCACCCTCTAATGCCATGTTTTTAAGCCTAAGTCTAGAAATATGCAAAATTACCATTGTATTCTCAAACCGGGAGTCCCGCGGCTGCGTTGTCTGTTCCTACGAGTTACATTGGTCCCGTGGGAGGTGTTGGTGCCACTCAGGGGGACGTTCGGGGGCATTTTTGAGTTCTCACCCTCTAACGCCATGTTTTTAAGCCTAAGTCTAGAAATATGCAAATTACCGTTGTATTCTCAAACCGGGAGTCCCGCGGCTGCGGGTTCAGTTCCTACGAGTTACATTGGTCCCGTGGGAGGTGTTGGTGCCACCCAGGGGGACGTTCGGGGGCATTTTCGATTATTCACCCTCTAACGCCATGTTTTTCTTAAGTCTAGAAATATGCAAATTACCCTCGTATTCTCAAACCAGGAGTCCCGCGGCTGCGGGGTCAGTTCCTACGAGTTACATTGGTCCCGTGGTTTGTGTTGGTGCCACCCACGGAGATGTTCGGGAGTTGTTTCGAGTTCTCACCCTCTAACGCCATGTTTTTAAGCCTAAGTGTAGAAATATGCAAATTATCGTCGTATTCTCCAACCGAGAGTCCCGCGGCTGCGGGATCAGTTCCTACAAGTCACATTGGTCCCGTGGGAGGTGTTGGTGCCACCCACGAGGACGTTCGAAGGCAATTTTGAGTTTTCACCCTCTAACGCCATGTTTTGCTTAAGTCTAGAAATATGCAAATTACCGTCGTATTCTCAAACCGCGAGTCCCGCGGCTGCGGGATCAGTTCCTACGAGTTACATTGGTCTCGTGGGTGGTGTTGGTGCCACCCACGGGGACGTTCGGGGGCTGTTTCGAGTTCTAACCCTCTAACGCCATGTTTCTAAGCCTAAGTGTAGAAATATGCAAATTACCATCGTTTTCTCAAACCGGGAGTCCCGCGGCTGCGGGGTCAGTTCCTGTGAGTTACATGGGTCCCGTGGGAGATGTTAGTGCCACCCACGGGGACGTTCGTGGGCTATTTCGAGTTCTCACCCTTTAACACCCTGTTTTTAAGCCTAAGTCTAGAAATATGCAAATTACCGTCGTTTTCTCAAACCGGGAGTCCCGCGGATGCGGGGTCAGTTCCTACGAGTTACATTGGTCCCGTGGGGGGTGTTGGTGCCACCCACGGGGACGTTCGGGGGCAATTTTGTGTTTTCACCCTCTAACGCCATGTTTTGCTTAAGTCTATAAATATGCAAATTACCATCGAATTCTCAAAAGAGGAGTCACGCGGCTGCGGGGTCAGTTCCTACGAGCTACATTGGTCCCGTGGGTGGTGTTGGTGCCACCCACGGGACATTCGGGGGTTGTATCGAGTTCTCACGCTCTAGCGCCATGTTATTAAGCCTAAGTGTAGAAATATGCAAATTACCGTCTTATTCTCAAACCGGGAGTCCCGCGGCTGCAGGGTCAATTCCTACGAGTTACATTGGTCCCGTGGGAGGTGTTGGTGCCACCCACGAGGACGTTCGAAGGCAATTTTGAGTTTTCACCCTGTAACGCCATGTTTTGCTTAAGTCTAGAAATTTGCAAATTACCGTCGTATTCTCAAACCGGGAGTCTCGCGGGTGCGGGATCTGTTCCTAAGAGTTACATTGGTCCCGTGGGTGGTGTTGGTGCCATCCACGAGGACGTTCGGGGGCTGTTTCGAGTTCTCACCCTCTAACGCCATGTTTTTAAGCCTAAGTGTAGAAATATCCAAATTATCGTCATGTTCTCAAACCGAGAATCCCACGGCTGCGGGGCCAGTTCCTACGAGTTACATCGGTCCCGTTGGAGGTGTTGCTGGCACCCACGGGGACGTTAGCGGGCTGTTTCGAGTTTTCACCCTCTAACGCAATGTTTTTAAGCCTAAGTCTAAAAATATGAAAATTACTGTCGTATTCTCAAATCGAGAGTCCCGCGGCTGTGGGGTTAGTTCCTACAAGTTACATTGGTCCCAGGGGAGGTGTTGGTGCCAACCAAGGGGACGTTCGGGGCAGTTTCGAGTTTTCACCCTCTAACGCCATGTTTTTAAGCCTAAGTCTAGAAATATGCAAATTACCGTCGTTTTCTCAAATCGGGAGTCCCGCGGCTTTGGGGTCAGTTCCAAAGAGTTACATTGGTCCCGTGGGAGGTGTTGGTGCCACCCACGGGGACGTTCGGGGGCAGTTTTGAGTTTTCACCCTCTAACGCCATGTTTTTCTTAAGTCTAGAATATGCAAATTACCGTCGTATTCTCAAACCAGGAGTCCCGCGGCTGTGGGGTCAATTCGTACGAGTTACATTGGTCCCGTGGGTGGTGTTGGTGCCACCCACGGGGACGTTCGGGGGCTGTTTCGAGTTCCAACCCTCTAACGCCATGTTTTTAAGCCAAAGTGTAGAAATATGGAAATTACCGTCGTATTCTCAAACCGGGAGTCCCCCGGCTGCGTGTTCAGTTCCTACAAGTTACATTGGTCCTGTGGGAGGTGTTGGTGCCACCCACGGGGACGTTTGGGGGCAGTTTTGAGCTTTCACCCCCTAACGCCATGTTTTGCTTAAGTCTAGAAATATGCAAATTACTATCGTATTTTCAAACCAGGAGTCCCGCGGCTGCGAGATCAGTTCCTACGAGTTACATTGGTCCCGTGAGTGGTGTTGGTGCCATCCACGGGGACGTTAGGGGGTTGTTTCGAGTTCTCACCCTCTAACGCCATGTTTTTAAGCCTAGGTCTAAAGATATACAAATTACCGTCGTATTCTCAAGCCGGGAGTCCCGCGGCTGCAGGGTCAATTCCTACGAGTTACATTGGTCCCGTGGGAGGTGTTGGTGCCACCCACGAGGAAGTTCGAAGGAAATTTCGAGTTTTCACCCTCTAACGCCATGTTTTGCTTAAGTCTAGAAATATGAAAATTACCGTCGTATTCTCAAACCGGGGGTCCCGCGGCTGCGAGATCAGTTCCTACGACTTACATTGGTCCCGTGAGTGGTGTTGGTGCCATCCACGGGGACGTTAGGGGGTTGTTTCGAGTTCTCACCCTCTAACGCCATCTTTTTAAGCCTAAGTCTAGAAATATGCAAATTACCATTGTATTCTCAAACCGGGAGTCCCGCGGCTGCGTTGTCAGTTCCTACGAGTTACATTGGTCCCGTGGGAGGTGTTGGTGCCACCCAGGGGGACGTTCGGGGGCATTTTCGAGTTCTCACCTTCTAACGCCATATTTTTAAGCCTAAGTCTAGAAATATGCAAATTACCGTCGTATTCTCAAACCGGGAGTCCCGCGGCTGCGGGTTCAGTTCCTACGAGTTACATTGGTCCCGTGGGAGGTGTTGGTGCCACCAAGGGGGACGTTCGGGGGCATTTTCGAGTTTTCACCCTCTAACGTCATGTTTTACTTAAGTCTAAAAATATGCAAATTACCCTCGTATTCATAATCCAGGAGTCCCGCGGCTGTGGGGTCAGCTCCTACGAGTTACATTGGCCCCGTGGGTTGTGTTGGTGCCACCCACAGAGATGTTCGGGAGTTGTTTCGAGTTCTCATCCTCTAACGCCATGTTTTTAAGCCTAAGTGTAGAAATATGTAAATTATCGTCGTATTCTCAAACCGAGAGTCCCGCGGCTGTGGGATCAGTTCCTACGAGTCACATTGGTCATGTAGGTGGTGTTGGTGCCACCCACGGGGACATTCGGGGGCAGTTTCGAGTTTTCACCCACTAACGCCATGTTTTGCTTAAGTCTAGAAATATGCAAATTACATTCGTATTCTAAAACCAGGAGTCCTGCGGCTGCGGGGTCTGTTCCTACGAGTTACATTGGTCCCGTGGGTGGTGTTGGTGCCACCCACAGGGACGTTCGGGGGCTGTTTCGAGTTCCCACCCTCTAACACCATGTTTTTAAGCCTAAGTCTAGAAATATGCAAATTACCGTCGTTTTCTCAAATCGGGAGTCCCGCGGCTGTGGGGTCAGTTCCAAAGAGTTACATTGGTCCCGTGGGAGGTGTTGGTGCCACCCACGGGGACGTTCGGGGGCAGTTTTGAGTTTTCACCCTCTAACGCCATGTTTTTCTTAAGTCTAGAATATGCAAATTACCGTCGTATTCTCAAACCAGGTGTCCCGCGGCTATGGGGTCAATTCGTACGAGTTACATTGGTCCCGTCGGTGGTGTTGGTGCCACCCACGGGGACGTTCGGGGGCTGTTTCGAGTTCCAACCCTCTAACGCCATGTTTTTAAGCCTAAGTGTAGAAATATGGAAATTACCATCGTATTCTCAAACCGGGAGTCCCCCGGCTGCGTGTTCAGTTCCTACAAGTTACATTGGTCCTGTGGGAGGTGTTGGTGCCACCCACGGGGACGTTTGGGGGCAGTTTTGAGCTTTCACCCCCTAACGCCATGTTTTGCTTAAGTCTAGAAATATGCAAATTACTATCGTATTTTCAAACCAGGAGTCCCGCGGCTGCGAGATCAGTTCCTACGAGTTACATTGGTCCCGTGAGTGGTGTTGGTGCCATCCACGGGGACGTTAGGGGGTTGTTTCGAGTTCTCACCCTCTAACGCCATGTTTTTAAGCCTAGGTCTAAAGATATACAAATTACCGTCGTATTCTCAAGCCGGGAGTCCCGCGGCTGCAGGGTCAATTCCTACGAGTTACATTGGTCCCGTGGGAGGTGTTGGTGCCACCCACGAGGACGTTCGAAGGAAATTTCGAGTTTTCACCCTCTAACGCCATGTTTTGCTTAAGTCTAGAAATATGAAAATTACCGTCGTATTCTCAAACCGGGGGTCCCGCGGCTACGAGATCAGTTCCTACGACTTACATTGGTCCCGTGAGTGGTGTTGGTGCCATC
This sequence comes from Sambucus nigra, assembly GCA_949130495.1. NCBI lineage: Eukaryota > Viridiplantae > Streptophyta > Magnoliopsida > Dipsacales > Adoxaceae > Sambucus > Sambucus nigra. The sequence continues at coordinate 130,057,920 of OX422214.1, read as the reverse complement.
CACGGGGACGTTAGGGGGTTGTTTCGAGTTCTCACCCTCTAACGCCATCTTTTTAAGCCTAAGTCTAGAAATATGCAAATTACCGTTGTATTCTCAAACCGGGAGTCCCGCGGCTGCGTTTTCAGTTCCTACGAGTTACATTGGTCCCGTGGGAGGTGTTGGTGCCACCCAGGGGGACGTTCGGGGGCATTTTCGAGTTCTCACCTTCTAACGCCATGTTTTTAAGCCTAAGTCTAGAAATATGCAAATTACAGTCGTATTCTCAAACCGGGAGTCCCGCGGCTGCGGGTTCAGTTCCTACGAGTTACATTGGTCCCGTGGGAGGTGTTGGTGCCACCAAGGGGGACGTTCGGGGGCATTTTCGAGTTTTCACCCTCTAACGTCATGTTTTACTTAAGTCTAAAAATATGCAAATTACCCTCGTATTCATAATCCAGGAGTCCCGCGGCTGTGGGGTCAGCTCCTACGAGTTACATTGGCCCCGTGGGTTGTGTTGGTGCCACCCACGGGGACGTTTGAAGGCAATTTAGAGTTTTCACCCTCTAACGCCATGTTTTGCTTAAGTCTAAACATATGTAAATTACCATCGTATTCTCAAATCGGGAGTCCCGCGGCCGCGGGATCAGTTTCTACGAGTTACATTGGTCCCATGGGTGGTGTTGGTGCCACCCACGGGGACATTCGGGGGCAGTTTCGAGTTTTCACCCACTAACGCCATGTTTTGCTTAAGTCTAGAAATATGCAAATTACATTCGTATTCTAAAACCAGGAGTCCTGCGGCTGCGGGGTCTGTGCCTACGAGTTACATTGGTCCCGTGGGTGGTGTTGGTGCCACCCACAGGGACGTTCGGGGGCTGTTTCGAGTTCCCACCCTCTAACACCATGTTTTTAATCCTAAGTCTAGAAATATGCAAATTATCATCGTATTGTCAAACCGGGAGTCCCGCGGCTGCGGGTTCAGTTCCTACGAGTTACATTGGTCCCGTGGGAGGTGTTGGTGCCACCCACGGGGACGTTCGGGGGAAGTTTTGAGTTTTCACCCTCTAACGCCTTGTTTTGTTTAAGTCTACAAATATGCAAATTACCATCGTATTTTCAAACCAGGAGTCCCGCGGCTGCGAGATCAGTTCCTACGAGTTACATTGGTCCCGTGGGTGGTGTTGGTGCCACCCACGGGGACGTTCAGGGGTTGTTTCGAGTTCTCACGCTCTAACGCCATGTTTTTAAGCCTAAGTCTAAAAATATGCAAATTTCCGTCGTATTCTCAAATCGGCAGTCCCGCGGCTACGGGGTCAGTTCCTATGAGTTCAATTGGTCCCGTGGGTGGTGTTGGTGCCACCCACGGGGACATTCGGGGGCAGTTTTGATTTTTCACCCTCTAACGCCATGTTTTGCTTAAGTCTAGAAATATACAAATTACCGCCGTATTCTCGAATCGGGAGTCCCACGGCTACGAGATCAGTTCCTACGAGTTACATGGGTCCCGTGGGAGGTGTTCGTGTCACCCACTGGGACGTTCATGGGCTGTTTCCAGTTCTCACCCTTTAACGACATGTTTCTAAGCCTAAGTCAAGAAATATGCAAATTACCATCGTATTCTTAAACCAGGAGTCCCGCGGCTGCGGGGTCAGTTCCTACGAGTTACATTTGTCCCGTGGGAGGTGTTGGTGCCACCCACGAGGACGTTCGTGGGCTGTTTCGAGTTCTCTCACTCTAACGCTATGTTTTTAAGCCTAAGTATAGAAATATGCAAATTACCATCATTTTCTCAAATCGGGAGTCCCGCGGCTGTGGGGTCAGTTCCTACGAGTTACATTGGGTACGTGGGAGGTGTTGGTGCCACCCACGGGGACGTTCGGGGGCAGTTTTGAGTTTTCACCCTCTAACGCCATGTTTTTCTTAAGTCTAGAAATATGCAAATTACCGTCGTATTCTCAAACCAGGAGTCCCGCGGCTACGGGGTCAATTCGTACCAGTTACATTGGTCCCGTGGGTAGTGTTGGTGCCACCCACGGGGACGTTCAGGGGCTGTTTCGAGTTCTAACCCTCTAACGCCATGTTTTTAAGCCTAAGTGTAGAAATATGCAAATTACCGTCGTATTCCCAAACCGGGAGTCCCGCGACTGCGTGTTCAGTTCCTACAAGTTACATTGGTTCTGTGGGAGGTGTTGGTGCCACCCACGGGGACGTTTGGGTGCAGTTTTGAGTTTTCACCCCCTAACGCCATGTTTTGCTTAAGTCTAGAAATGTGCAAATTACTGTCGTATTTTCAAACCAGGAGTCCCGCGGCTGCGAGATGAGTTCCTACGAGTTACATTGGTCCCGTGAGTGGTGTTGGTGCCATCCACGGGGACGTTAGGGGGTTGTCTGGAGTTCTCACCCTCTCACGCCATGTTTTAAGCCTAAGTCTAGAAATATGCAAATTACTATTGTATTCTCAAACCGGGAGTCCCGCGGCTGCATTTTTAGTTCCTACGAGTTACATTGGTCCCGTGGGAGGTGTTGGTGCCACCCAGGGGGACATCCGGGGGTATTTTCGAGTTCTCACCTTTTAACGCCATGTTTTTAAGCCTAAGTCAAAAAATATGCAAATTACCGTCGTATTCTCAAACCGGGAGTCCCGCGGCTGCGGGTTCAGTTCCTACGAGTTACATTGGTCCCGTGGGAGGTGTTGGTGCCACCAAGGGGGACGTTCGGGGGCATTTTCGAGTTTTCACCCTCTAACGCCATGTTTTACTTAAGTCTAAAAATATGCAAATTAACCTCGTATTCTCAATCCAGGAGTCCCGCGGCTACGGGCTCAGCTCCTACGAGTTACATTGGTCCCCTGGGTTGTGTTGGTGCCACCCACGGAGATGTTCGGGAGTTGTTTCGAGTTCTCACCCTCTAACGCCATGTTTTTAAGTCTAAGTGTAGTAATATGCAAATTATCGTCGTATTCTCAAAACGAGAGTCCCGCGGCTGCGGGATCAGTTCCTACGAGTCACATTGGTCCTGTAGGTGGTGTTGGTGCCACCCACGGGGACATACGGGGGCAGTTTCGAGTTTTCACCCACTAACGCCATGTTTTGCTTAAGTCTAGAAATATGCAAATTACATTCGTATTCTAAAACCAGGAGTCCTGCAGCTGCGGGGTCAGTTCCTACGAGTTACATTGGTCCCGTGGGTGGTGTTGGTGCCACCCACGGGGACGTTCGGGGGCTGTTTCGAGTTCCCACCCTCTAACACCATGTTTTTAAGCCTAAGTCTAGAAATACGAAAATGATCATCGTATTGTCAAACCGGGAGTCCCGCGGCTGAGGGTTCAGTTCCTACGAGTTACATTGGTCCCGTGGGAGGTGTTGGTGCCACCCACGGGGACGTTCGGGGGCAGTTTTGAGTTTTCACCCTCTAACGCCATGTTTTGCTTAAGTCTACAAATATGCAAATTACCGTCGTATTTTCAAACCAGGAGTCCCGCGGCTGCGAGATCAGTTCCTACGAGTTCATTGGTCCCGTGGGTGGTGTTGGTGCCACCCACGGGGACGTTCGGGGGTTCTTTCGAGTTCTCACGCTCTAACGCCATGTTTTTAAGCCTAAGTCTAAAAATATGCAAATTACCGTCGTATTCTCAAACCGGCAGTCCCGCGGCTACGGGGTCAGTTCCTACGAGTTCAATTGGTCCCGTGGGTGGTGTTGGTGCCACCCACGGGGACATTCGGGGGCAGTTTCGATTTTTCACCCTCTAACGCCATGTTTTGCTTAAGTCTAGAAATATGCAAATTACCATCGTATTCTCAAATCGGGAGTCCCACGGCTACGGGGTCAGTTCCTACGAGTTACATGGGTCCCGTGGGAGGTGTTGGTGCCACCCACGGGGACGTTCATGGGCTGTTTCCAGTTCTCACCCTTTAAAGAGATGTTTTTAAGCCTAAGTCAAGAAATATACAAATTACCGTCGTATTCTTAAACCAGGAGTCCCGCGGCTGCGGGGTCAGTTCCTACGAGTTACATTTGTCCCGTGGGAGGTGTTGGTGCCACCCAGGAGGATGTTCGTGGGCTGTTTCGAGTTCTCACCCTCTAACGCTGTGTTTTTCAGCCTAAGTCTAGAAATATGAAAATTACCGTCGTTTTCTCAAATCGGGAGTCCCGCGGCTATGGGGTCAGTTCCTACGAGTTACATTGGTCCCGTGGGAGGTGTTGGTGCCACCCACGGGGACGTTCGGGGGCAGTTTTGAGTTTTCACCCTCTAACGCCATGTTTTTCTTATGTCTAGAAATATGCAAATTACTGTCGTATTCTCAAACCAGGAGTCCCGCGGCTGCGGGGTCAATTCGTACGAGTTACATTGGTCACGTGGGTGGTGTTGGTGCCACCCACGGGGACGTTCGGGGGCTGTTTCGAGTTCTAACCCTCTAACGCCATGTTTTTAAGCCTAAGTGTAGAAATATGCAAATTACCGTCGTATTCCCAAACCGGGAGTCCCGCGACTGCGTGTTCAGTTCCTACAAGTTACATTGGTTCCGTGGGAGGTGTTGGTGCCACCCACGGGGACATTTGGGTGCAGTTTTGAGTTTTCACCCCCTAACGCCATGTTTTGCTTAAGTCTAGAAATGTGCAAATTACTGTCGTATTTTCAAACCAGGAGTCCCGCGGCTGCGAGATGAGTTCCTACGAGTTACATTGGTCCCGTGAGTGGTGTTGGTGCCATCCACGGGGACGTTAGGGGGTTGTCTCGAGTTCTCACCCTCTAACGCCATGTTTTTAAGCCTAAGTCTAGAAATATGCAAATTACCATCGTATTCTCAATCCAGGAGTCCCGCGGCTACGGGGTCCATTCCTACGAGTTACATTGGTCCCGTGGGTTGTGTTGGTGCCACCCACGTGGATGTTCGGGAGTTGTTTCCAGTTCTCACCCTCTAACGCCATGTTTTTAAGCCTAAGTGTAGAAATATATAAAATTTTCGTCGTATTCTCAAGCCGAGAGTCCCGCGGCTGCGGGATCAGTTCCTACGAGTCACGTTGGTCCTGTAGGTGGTGTTGGTGCCACCCACGGGGACGTTCGGGGGCAGTTTCGAGTTTTCACCCTCTAACGCCATGTTTTGCTTAAGTCTAGAAATATGCAAATTACCTTCGTATTCTCAAACCGGGAGTCCCGCGGCTGTGGGGTTAGTTCCTACGAGTTACATAGGTCCCGTTGGAGATGATAGAGCCACCCACGGGGACGTTCGGGAGTTGGAGATGATAGAGCCACCCACGGGGCTATTTCGAGTTCTCACCCTCTAACGCCAGGTTTTGAAGCCTAAGTCTAGAAATATGCAAATTACCGTTTTTTCTCAAACCGGGAGTCCCGCGGCTGCAGGGTCAGTTCCTACAACTTACATTGGTCCCGTGGGAGGTGTTGGTGCCACTCACGGGGACGTTCGGGGGCAGTTTTTAGTTTTCACCCTCTAACGCCATATTTTGCTTAAGTCTAGAAATATGCAAATTACCGTCGTATTCTCAAACTGAGAGTACCGCGGCTGCGGGATCAGTTCCCACGACTTACATTGGTCCCGTGGTTTGTGTTGGTGCCACCCACGGAGATGTTCGGGAGTTGTTTCGAGTTCTCGCCCTCTAACGCCATGTTTTTAAGCCTAAGTGTAGAAATATGCAAATTATCGTCGTATTCTCAAACCGACAGTCCCGCGGCTGCGTTGTCAGTTCCTAGGAGTTACATTGGTCCTGTAGGTGGTGTTGGTGCCACCCACGGGGACATTCAGGGGCAGTTTCGAGTTTTCACCCACTAACGCCATGTTTTGCTTAAGTCTAGAAATATGCAAATTACATTCGTATTCTAAAACCAGGAGTCCTGCGGCTGCGGGGTCAGTTCCTACGAGTTACATTGGTCCCGTGGGTGGTGTTTGTGCCACCCACGGGGACGTTCGGGGGCTGTTTCGAGTTCCCACCCTCTAACACCATGTTTTTAAGTCTAAGTCTAGAAATATGCAAATTATCATCGTATTGTCAAACCGGGAGTCCCGTGGCTGCGGGTTCAGTTCCTACGAGTTACATTGGTCCCGTGGGAGGTGTTGGTGCCACCCTCGGGGATGTTCGGGGGCAATTTTGAGTTTTCACCCTCTAACGCCATGTTTTGCTTAAGTCTACAAATATGCAAATTACTGTCGTATTTTCAAACCTGGAGTCCCGCGGCTGCGAGATCAGTTCCTACGAGTTACATTGGTCCCGTGGGTGGTGTTGGTGCCACCCACGGGGACGTTCGGGGGTTGTTTCGAGTTCTCACGCTCTAACGCCATGTTTTTAAGCCTAAGTCTAAAAATATGCAAATTACCGTCGTATTCTCAAACCGGCAGTCCCGCGGCTACGGGGTCAGTTCCTACGAGTTCAATCTGTCCAGTGGCTGGTGTTGGTGCCACCCACGGGGACGTTTGTTGGTTATTTCGAGTTCTCACACTCTAACGCCATGTTTTTAAGCCTAAGTCTAAAAATATGCAAATTACCGTCGTATTCTCAAACCGGCAGTCCCGTGGTTACGGGGTCAGTTCCTACGAGTTCAATTGGTCCCGTGGGTGGTGTTGATGCCACCCACGGGGACGTTCGGGGGCAGTTTCGAGTTTTTACCCTCTAACGCCATGTTTTGCTTAAGTCTAGAAATATGCAAATTACCTTCGTATTCTCAAACCGGGAGTTCCGCGGCTGTGGGTTCAGTTCCTACGAGTTACATGGGTCCCGTTGGAGATGATTGTGCCACCCACGGGGACATTCGTGGGCTATTTCGAGTTCTCACCCTCTAACGCCATGTTTTGAAGCCTAAGTCTAGAAATATGCAAATTACCATTTTTTTCTCAAACCGGGAGTCCCGCGGCTGCGGGGTCAGTTCTTACGAGTTACATTCGTCCCGTGGGAGGTGTTGGTGCCACTCACGGGGACATTCGGGGGCAGTTTTGAGTTTTCACCCTCTAACGCCATGTTTTGCTTAAGTCTAGAAATATGCAAATTACCGTCGTATTCTTAAACCGGGAGTACCGCGGCTTCGGGATCAGTTCCTACGAGTTACATTGGTCCCATGGGTGGTGTTGGTGCCACCCACGGGGACGTTCGGGGGCTGTTTTGAGTTCTCGCCCTCTAACGCCATGTTTTTAAGACTAAGTTTAGAAATATGCAAATTACCATTGTATTCTCAAACAGGGAGACCCGCGGCTGCGTTGTCAGTTCCTACGAGTTACATTGGTCCCGTGGGAGGTGTTGGTGCCACCCAGGGGGACGTTCGGGGGCATTTTTGAGTTCTCACCTTCTAACGTCTTGTTTTTAAGCCTAAGTCTATTAATATGCAAATTACCGTCGTATTCTCAAACCGGGAGTCCCGCGGCTGCGGGTTCAGTTCCTACGAGTTACATTGGTCCCGTGGGAGGTGTTGGTGCCACCCAAGGGGACGTTCGGGGGCATTTTCGAGTTTTCACCCTCTAACGCAATGTTTTACTTAAGTCTATAAATATGCAAATTACCCTCGTAGTCTCAATCCAGGAGTCCCGCGGCTGCGGGGTCAGTTCCTACGAGTTACATTGATCCCGTGGGTTGTGTTGGTGCCACCCACGGAGATGTTCGGGAGTTGTTTCGAGTTCTCACCCACTGACGCCATGTTTTTAAGCCTAAGTGTAGAAATATACAAATTATCGTCGTATTCTCAAACCGAGAGTCCCGCGGCTGCGGGATCAGTTCCTACGATTCACATTGGTCCTGTAGGTGGTGTTGGTGCCACCCACGAGGACATTCGGGGGCAGTTTCGAGTTTTCACCCACTAACGCCATGTTTTGCTTAAGTCTAGAAATATGCAAATTACCTTCGTATTCTCAAACCGGGAGTCCCGTGGCTGCGGGTTCAGTTCCTACGAGTTACATTGGTCTCGTGGGAGGTGTTGGTGCCACCCTCGGGGACATTCGGGGGCAGTTTTGAGTTTTCACCCTCTGACGCCATGTTTTGCTTAAGTCTACAAATATGCAAATTACTGTCGTATTTTCATACCTGGAGTCCCGCGGCTGCGAGATCAGTTCCTACGAGTTACATTGGTCCCGTGGGTGGTGTTGGTGCCACCCACGGGGACGTTCGGGGGTTGTTTCGAGTTCTCACGCTCTAACGCCATGTTTTTAAGCCTAAGTCTAAAAATATGCAAATTACCGTCGTATTCTCAAACCGGCAGTCCCGCGGCTACGGGGTCAGTTCCTACGAGTTCAATCTGTCCCGTGGGTGGTGTTGGTGCCACCCACGGGGACATTCGGGGGGAGTTTCGATTTTTCACCCTTTAACGCCATGTTTTGCTTAAGTCTAGAAATATGCAAATTACCGTCGTATTCTCGAATCGGGAGTCCCACGGCTACGGGGTCAGTTCCTACGAGTTACATGGGTCCCGTGGGAGGTGTTGGTGCCACCCACGGGAACGTTCGTGGGATGTTTCCAGTTCTCACCCTTTAACGACATGTTTTTAAGCCTAAGCCAAGAAATATGCAAATTACCGTCGTATTCTTAAACAAGGAGTCCCGCGGCTGCGGGGTCAGATCCTACGAGTTACATTGGACCCGTGGGAGGTGTTGGTGCCACCCAAGGGGACGTTCGGGGGATGTTTCGAGTTCTCACCCTCTAACGCCATGTTTTTAAGCCTAAGTGTAGAAATATGCAAATTATCGTCCTATTCTCAAACCGGGAGTCCCGCGGCTGCGGGTTTAGTTCCTATGAGATACATTGGTCCCGTGGGTGGTCTTGGTGCCACCCAAGGGGACATTCGGGGTCAGTTTTGAGTTTTCACCCTCTAACACCATGTTTTGCTTAAGTCTAGAAATATGCAAATTACCGTCGTATTCTCGAACCAGGAGTCCCGCGGCTGCGAGATCAGTTCCAACGAGTTACATTGATCCCGTGGGTGGTGTTGGTGCCACCCACGGGGACGTTCGGGGGTTGTTTCGAGTTTTCACCCTCTAACGCCATGTTTTTATGCCTAAGTGTAGAAATATGCAAATTATCGTCGTATTCTCAAATCGAGAGTCCCGCGGCTGCGGGATCAGTTCCTACGAGTCACATTGGTCCCGTGGGAGGTGTTGGTGCCACCAACGGGGACGTTTGGGGGTTATTTCGAGTTCTCACCGTCTAACGCCATGTTTTTAAGCCTAAGTCTAAAAATATGCAAATTATCGTCGTATTCTCAAACCGGCAGTCCCGCGGCTACGGGGTCAGTTCCTACGAGTTCAATTTTTCCCGTGCGTGGTGTTGATGCCACCCACGGGGACATTCGGGGGCAGTTTCGATTTTTCACCCTCTAACGCCATGTTTTGCTTAAGTCTAAAAATATGCAAATTACCCTCGTATTCTCAAATCGGGAGTCCCGCGGCTACGGGGTCAGTTCCTACGAGTTACATGGGTCCCGTGGGAGGTGTTGGTGCCACCAACGGGGACGTTCGTGGGCTGTTTCGAGTTCTCACCCTTTAACGCCATGTTTTTAAGCCTAAGTCTAGAAATATGAAAATTACCGTCGTATTCTTAAACCAAAAGTTCCGCGGCTGCGGGGTCAGTTCCTACGAGTTACATTTGTCCCGTGGGTGGTGTTGGTGCCACTCACGGGGACGTTCGGGGGCTGTTTCGAGTTCTCACCCTCTAACGCCATGTTTTTAAGCCTAAGTGTAAAAATATCCAAATTATCGTCGTATTCTCATACCGGGAATCCCGCGGATGCGGGTTCATTTCCTACGAGTTACATTGGTCCCGTGGGTGGTGTTGGTGCCACCCACGGGGACGTTCGGGGGTTGTTTCGAGTTCTCACCCTCTAACGCCATGTTTTTAAGCCTAACTGTAGAAATATGCAAATTATCGTTGTATTCTCAAACCGAGAGTCCCGCGGCTGTGGGATCAGTTCCTACGAGTCACATTGGTCCCGTGGGAGGTGTTGGTGCCACCCACGGGGACGTTCGGGGGCAGTTTTGAGTTTTTGCCCTCTAACGCCATATTTTGCTTAAGTCTAGAAATATGCAAATTACCGTCGTATTCTCAAACCGGGAGTCCCACGGCTGCGGTGTCTGTTCCTACGTATTACATTGGTCCCGTGGGTGGGGTTGGTGCCACCCACGGGGACGTTCGGGGGCTGTTTCGAGTTCTAACCCTCTAACGCCATGTTTTTAAGCCTAAGTGTAGAAATATGCAAATTATCGTCCTATTCTCAAACCGGGAGTCCCGCGGCTGCGGGTTTAGTTCCTATGAGATACATTGGTCCCGTGGGTGGTCTTGGTGCCACCCAAGGGGACATTCGGGGGCAGTTTTGAGTTTTCACCCTCTAACACCATGTTTTGCTTAAGTCTAGAAATATGCAAATTACCGTCGTATTCTCGAACCAGGAGTCCCGCGGCTGCGAGATCAGTTCCAACGAGTTACATTGATCCCGTGGGTGGTGTTGGTGCCACCCACGGGGACGTTCGGGGGTTGTTTCGAGTTCTCACCCTCTAACGCCATGTTTTTATGCCTAAGTGTAGAAATATGCAAATTATCGTCGTATTCTCAAATCGAGAGTCCCGCGGCTGCGGGATCAGTTCCTACGAGTCACATTGGTCCCGTGGGAGGTGTTGGTGCCACCAACGGGGACGTTTGGGGGTTATTTCGAGTTCTCACCGTCTAACGCCATGTTTTTAAGCCTAAGTCTAAAAATATGCAAATTATCGTCGTATTCTCAAACCGGCAGTCCCGCGGCTACGGGGTCAGTTCCTACGAGTTCAATTTTTCCCGTGCGTGGTGTTGATGCCACCCACGGGGACATTCGGGGGCAGTTTCGATTTTTCACCCTCTAACGCCATGTTTTGCTTAAGTCTAAAAATATGCAAATTACCCTCGTATTCTCAAATCGGGAGTCCCGCGGCTACGGGGTCAGTTCCTACGAGTTACATGGGTCCCGTGGGAGGTGTTGGTGCCACCAACGGGGACGTTCGTGGGCTGTTTCGAGTTCTCACCCTTTAACGCCATGTTTTTAAGCCTAAGTCTAGAAATATGAAAATTACCGTCGTATTCTTAAACCAAAAGTTCCGCGGCTGCGGGGTCAGTTCCTACGAGTTACATTTGTCCCGTGGGTGGTGTTGGTGCCACTCACGGGGACGTTCGGGGGCTGTTTCGAGTTCTCACCCTCTAACGCCATGTTTTTAAGCCTAAGTGTAAAAATATCCAAATTATCGTCGTATTCTCATACCGGGAATCCCGCGGATGCGGGTTCATTTCCTACGAGTTACATTGGTCCCGTGGGTGGTGTTGGTGCCACCCACGGGGACGTTCGGGGGTTGTTTCGAGTTCTCACCCTCAACGCCATGTTTTTAAGCCTAACTGTAGAAATATGCAAATTATCGTTGTATTCTCAAACCGAGAGTCCCGCGGCTGTGGGATCAGTTCCTACGAGTCACATTGGTCCCGTGGGAGGTGTTGGTGCCACCCACGGGGACGTTCGGGGGCAGTTTTGAGTTTTTGCCCTCTAACGCCATATTTTGCTTAAGTCTAGAAATATGCAAATTACCGTAGTATTCTCAAACCGGGAGTCCCACGGCTGCGGGGTCTGTTCCTACGTGTTACATTGGTCTCGTGGGTGGGGTTGGTGCCACCCACGGGGACCTTCGGGGGCTGTTTCGAGTTCTAACCCTCTAACGCCATGTTTTGAAGCCTAAGTGTAGAAATATGCAAATTACCGTCGTATTCTCAAACCAGGAGTCCCGCGGCAGCGGGGTCAGTTCCTACGAGTTACATGGGTCCCGTGGGAGATGTTAGTGCTACCCACGGGGACGTTCGTGGGCTATTTCTAGTTCTCACCCTCTAACACCATGTTTTTAAGCCTAAGTCTAGAAATATGCAAATTACCGTCGTTTTTCAAACCGGGAGTCCCGCGGCTGTGGGGTCAGTTCCTACGAGTTACATGGGTCCCGTGGGAGATGTTTTCGCCACCCACGGTGACGTTCGTGGGCTGTTTCGAGTTCTCACTCACTAACGCCATGTTTTTAAGCCTAAGTCTTGAAATATGCAAATTACCGTCATTTTCTCAAACCGGGAGTCCCGCGGTTGCGGGGTCAGTTCCTACGAGTTACATTGGTCCCGTGGGTGGTGTTGGTGCCTCCGACGGGGACGTTCGGGGGCTGTTTCGAGTTCTCACCCTCTAACGCCATGTTTTTAAGCCTAAGTGCAGAAATATGCAAATTACCGTCATGTTCTCAAACCGGGAGTCCCACGGCCGCGGGGTCAGTTCCTACGAGTTACATTGGTCCCGTGGGAGGTGTTGTTGGCATCCACGGGGACGTTCGGGGGTATTTCGAGTTCTCACCCTCTAACGCCATGTTTTTAAGCCAAAGTCTAAAAATATGCAAATTACCGTCTTTTTTCAAACCGGGAGTCCCGCGGCTGCGGGGTCAGTTCCTACGAGTTACATTGGTCCCGTGGGAGGTGTTGGTACCACCCACGGGGACGTTCAAAGGCAATTTCGAGTTTTCACCCTCAAACGCCATGTTTTGCTTAAGTCTAGACATATGCAAATTATCGTCGTATTCTCAAACCGGGAGTCCCGCGGCTGCGGGATCAGTTCCTACGAGTTACATTGGTCCCATGGGTGGTGTTGGTGCCACCCACGGGGACGTTCGGGGGCTGTTTCAAGTTGTCACCCTCTAAGGCCATGTTTTTAAGCCTAAGTGTAGAAATATGTAAATTATCGTCGTATTCTCAAACCGAGAGTCCCGCGGCTGCAGGATCAGTTCCTACGAGTCACATTGGTCCCGTAGGTGGTGTTGGTGCCACCCACGGGGACGTTCGGGGGCAGTTTCGAGTTTTCACCCTCTAACGCCATTTTTTGCTTAAGTCTACAAATATGCAAATTACCTTCGTATTCTAAAACCAGGAGTCCTGCGGCTGCGGGGTCAGTTCCTACGAGTTACATTGGTCTCGTGGGTGGTGTTGGTGCCACCCACGGGGACGTTCGGGGGCTATTTCGAGTTCTCACCCTCTAAAGCCATGTTTTTAAGTCTAAGTCTGGAAATATGCAAATTATTGTCATATTCTCAAACCGGGAGTCCCGCGGCTACGGGTTTAGTTCCTATGAGATACATTGGTCCCGTGGGAGGTGTTGGTGCCACCCACGGGGACGTTCGGGGGCAGTTTTGAGTTTTCACCCTCTAACGCCACGTTTTGCTTATGTCTAGAAATATGCGAATTACCGTCGTATTTTCAAACCAGGAGTCCCGCGGCTACGAGATCAGTTCCTACGAGTTACATTGATCCCGTGGGTGGTGTTGGTGCCACCCACGGAGACGTTCGGGGGTTGTTTCGAGTTCTCACCCTCTAACGCCATGTTTTTAAGCCTAAGTGTAGAAATATGCAAATTATCGTCGTATTCTCAAACCGAAAGTCCCGCGGTTGCGGGATCAGTTCCTACGAGTCACATTGGTCCCGTGGGAGGTGTTGGTGCCACCAACGGGGACGTTTGGGGGTTATTTCGAGTTCTCACCCTCTAACGCCATGTTTTTAAGCCTAAGTCTAAAAATATGCAAATTACCATCGTATTCTCAAACCGGCAGTCCCGCGGCTACGAGGTCAGTTCCTACGAGTTCAATTGGTCCCTTGGGTGGTTTTGATGCCACCCACGGGGACATTCGGGGGCGGTTTCGATTTTTCACCCTCTAACGCCATATTTTGCTTAAGTCTAGAAATATGCAAATTACCCTCGTATTCTCAAATCGGGAGTCCCACGGCTACGGGGTCAGTTCCTACGAGTTACGTGGGTCCCGTGGGAGGTGTTGGTGCCACCCACGGGGACGTTCGTGGGCTGTTTCGAGTTCTCACCCTTTAACGCCATGTTTTTAAGCCTAAGTCTAGAGATATGCAAATTACCGTCGTATTATGAAACTAGGAGTCCCGCGGCAGTGGGGTCAGTTCCTACGAGTTACATTTGTCCCGTGGGTGGTGTTGGTGCCACCCACGGGGACGTTCGGGGGCTGTTTCGAGTTCTCACCCTCTAACGCCATGCTTTTAAGCCTAAGTGTAGAAATATCCAAATTATCATCGTATTCTCAAACCGGGAGTCCCGCGGCTGCGGGTTCATTTCCTACGAGTTACATTGGTCCCGTGGGTGGTGTTGGTGCCACCCACGGGGACGTTCGGGGGTTGTTTCGAGTTCTCACCCTCTAACACCATGTTTTTAAGCCTAAGTGTAGAAATATGCAAATTATCGTTGTATTCTCAAACCGAGAGTCCCGCGGCTGCGGGATCAGTTCCTACGAGTCACATTGGTCCCGTGGGAGGTGTTGGTGCCACCCACGGGGACGTTCGGGGGCAGTTTTGAGTTTTTGCCCTCTAACGCCATGTTTTGCTTAAGTCTAGAAATATGCAAATTACCGTCGTATTCTCAAACCGGGAGTCCCACGGCTGCGGGGGCTGTTCCTACGAGTTACATTGGTCCCGTGGGTGGTGTTGCTGCCACCCACGGGGACGTTCGGGGGCTGTTTCGAGTTCTAACCCTCTAACGCCATGTTTTGAAGCCTAAGTGTAGAAATATGCAAATTACCGTCATATTCTCAAACCAGGAGTCCCGCGGCTGCGGGGTCAGTTCCTACGAGTTACATGGGTCCCTTGGGAGATGTTAGTGCCACCCACGTGGACGTTCGTGGGCTATTTCTAGTTCTCACCCTCTAACACCATGTTTTTAAGCCTAAGTCTAGAAATATGCAAATTACCGTCGTTTTTCAAACCGGGAGTCCCGCGGCTGTGGGGTCAGTTCCTATGAGTTACATTGGTCCCGTGGGAGGTGTTGGTGCCACCCAGGGGGATGTTCGGGGGCATTTTCGAGTTTTCACCCTCTAACGCCATGTTTTGCTTAAGTCTTGAAATATGCAAATTACCCTCGTATTCTCAAACCAGGAGTCCCGCGGCTGCGGGGTCAGTTCCTACAAGTTACTTTGGTCTCGTGAGTTATGTTGGTGCCACCCACGGGGATGTTCAGGAGTTGTTTCGAGTTCTCACCCTCTAACGCCATGTTTTTAAGCCTAAGTGTAGAAATATGCAAATTACCGTCGTATTCTCAAACCGGGAGTCCCGCGGCTGCAGGGTCAATTCCTACGAGTTACATTGGTCCCGTAAGAGGTGTTGGTGCCACCCACGAGGACGTTCGAAGGCAATTTCGAGTTTTCACCCTCTAACGCCATGTTTTGCTTAAGTCTAGACATATGCAAATTACCGTCGTATTCTCAAACCGGGAGTCCCGCGGCTGCGGGGTCAGTTCCTATGAGTTACATGGGTCCCGTGGGAGATGTTTTCGCCACCCACGGTGACGTTCGTGGGCTATTTCGAGTTCTCACTCTCTAACGCCATGTTTTTAAGCCTAAGTCTAGAAATATGCAAATTACCGTCATTTTCTCAAACCGGGAGTCCCGCGGCTGCGGGGTCAGTTCCTACGAGTTACATTGGTCCCGTGGGTGGTATTGGTGCCTCCGACGGGGACGTTCCGGGGCTGTTTCGAGTTCTCACCCTCTAACGCCATGTTTTGAAGCCTAAGTGTAGAAATATGCAAATTATCTTCGTATTCTCAAACCGAGAGTCCCGCGGCTTCGGTATCTGTTCCTACGAGTCACATTGGTCCCGTGGGAGGTGTTGTTGCCACCCACGGGGACTTTCGGTGGCTGTTTCGAGTTCTCACCCTGTAACGCCATGTTTTTATGCCTAAGTGTAGAAATATGAAAATTACCGTCGTATTCTCCAACCGGGAGTCCCGCGGCTGCGGGGTCAGTTCCTACGAGTTACATTGGTCCCGTGGGTGGTGTTGTTGGCACCCAGGGGGACGTTCGGGGGCTATTTCGAGTTCTCACCCTCTAACGCCATGTTTTTAAGCCAAAGTCTAAAAATATTCAAATTATCGTCATTTTTCAAACCGGGAGTCCCGCGGCTGCGGGGTCAGTTCCTACGAGTTACATTGGTCCCGTGGGAGTTGTTGGTGCCACCCACGGGGACGTTTGAAGGCAATTTAGAGTTTTCACCCTCTAACACCATGTTTTGCTTAAGTCTAAACATATGTAAATTACCATCGTATTCTCAAATCGGGAGTCCCGCGGCCGCGGGATCAGTTTCTACGAGTTACATTGGTCCCATGGGTGGTGTTGGTGCCACCCACGGGGACGTTCGGTGGTTGTTTCGAGTTCTCAACCTCTAACGCCATGTTTTTAAGGCTAAGTGTAGAAATATGCAAATTATCGTCGTATTCTCAAACCGAGAGTCCCGCGGCTGCGGGATTAGTTCCTACGAGTCACATTGGTCCCGTGGGAGGTGTTGGTTCCACCAACGGGGACGTTTGGGGGTTATTTCGAGTTCTCACCCTCTAACGCCATGTTTTTAAGCCTAAGTCTAAAAATATGCAAATTACCGTCGTATTCTCAAACCGGCAGTCCCGCGGCTACGGGGTCAGTTCCTACGAGTTCAATTGGTCCCGTGGGTGGTGTTGATGCCACCCACGGGGACATTCGGGGGCAGTTTCGATTTTTCACCCTCTAACGCCACGTTTTTCTTAAGTCTAGAAATATGCAAATTACCCTCGTATTCTCAAATCGCGAGTCCCGCGGCTACGGGGTCAGTTCCTACGAGTTACATGGGTCCCGTGGGAGGTGTTGGTGCCACCCACGGGGACGTTCGTGGGCTGTTTCGAGTTCTCACCCTTTAACGCCATGTTTTTAAGCCTAAGTCTAGAAATATGCAAATTACCATCGTATTCTGAAACTAGGAGTCCCGCGGCAGTGGGGTCAGTTCCTACGAGTTACATTTGTCCCGTGGGTGGTGTTGGTGCCACCCACGGGGACGTTCGGGGGCTGTTTCGAGTTCTCACCCTCTAACGCCATGTTTTTAAGCCTAAGTGTAGAAATATCCAAATTATCGTCGTATTCTCAAACCGGGAGTCCCGCGGCTGCGGGTTCATTTCCTACGAGTTACATTGGTCCCGTGGGTGGTGTTGGTGCCACCCATGGGGACGTTCGGGGGTTGTTTCGAGTTCTCACCCCCTAACGCCATGTTTTTAAACCTAAGTGTAGAAATATGCAAATTATCATTGTATTCTCAAGCTGAGAGTCCCGTGGCTGCGGGATCAGTTCCTACGAGTCACATTGGTCCCGTGGGAGGTGTTGGTGCCACCCACGGGGACGTTCGGGGGAAGTTTTAAGTTTTTGCCCTCTAACGCCATGTTTTCCTTAAGTCTAGAAATATGTAAATTACCGTCGTATTCTCAAACCGGGAGTCCCACGGCTGCGGGGTCTGTTCCTACGAGTTACATTGGTCCCGTGGGTGGTGTTGGTGCCACCCACGGGGACGTTCGGGGGCTGTTTTGAGTTCTAACCCTCTAACGCCATGTTTTGAAGCCTAAGTGTAGAAATATGCAAATTACCGTCGTATTCTCAAACCAGGAGTCCCGAGGCTGCGGGGTCAGTTCCTACGAGTTATATGGGTCCCGTGGGAGATGTTAGTGCCACCCACGGGGACGTTCGTGGGCTATTTCTAGTTCTCACCCTCTAACACCATGTTTTTAAGCCTAAGTCTAGAAATATGCAAATTACCGTCGTTTTTCAAACCGGGAGTCCCGCGGCTGTGGGGTCAGTTCCTATGAGTTACATTGGTCCCGTGGGAGGTATTGGTGCCACCTAGGGGGATGTTCGGGGGCATTTTCGAGTTTTCACCCTCTAACGCCATGTTTTGCTTAAGTCTTGAAATATGCAAATTACCCTCGTATTCTCAAACCAGGAGTCCCGCGGCTGCGGGGTCAGTTCCTACGAGTTACTTTAGTCCCGTGAGTTATGTTGGTGCCACCCACGGGGATGTTCAGGAGTTGTTTCGAGATCTCACCCTCTAACGCCATGTTTTTAAGCCTAAGTGTAGAAATATGCAAATTACCGTCGTATTCTCAAACCGGGAGTCCCGCGGCTGCAAGGTCAATTCCTACGAGTTACATTGGTCCCGTGGGAGGTATTGGTGCCACCCACGAGGATGTTCGAAGGCAATTTCGAGTTTTCACCCTCTAACGCCATGTTTTGCTTAAGTTTAGACATATGAAAATTACCGTCGTATTCTCAAACCGGGAGTCCCACGGCTGCGGGATCAGTTCATACGAGTTACATTGGTCCCATGGGTGGTGTTGGTGCCACCCACGGGAACGTTCGGGGGCTGTTTCGAGTTCTCACCCTCTAACGCCATGTTTTTAAGCCTAAGTGTAGAAATATGCAAATTACCCTCATGTTCTCAAACCAGGAGTCCTGCGGTTGCGGGGTCAGTTCCTACGAGTTACATGGGTCCCGTGGGAGATGTTTTCGCCACCCACAGTGACGTTCGTGGGCTATTTCGAGTTCTCACCCTCTAACGCCATGTTTTTAAGCCAAAGTCTAGAAATATGCAAATTATCGTCGTATTCTCAAACCGGGAGTCCCGCGGCTGTGGGATCAGTTCCTACGAGTTACATTGGTCCCGTGGGAGGTGTTGGTGCCACCCACGGGGACGTTCGAAGGCAATTTTGAGTTTTCACCCTCTAACGCCATGTTTTGCTTAAGTCTAGACATATGCAAATTACCGTCGTATTCTCAAACCGGGAGTCCCGCGGCTGCGGGATCAGTTCCTACGAGTTACATTGGTCCCATGGGTGGTGTTGGTGCCACCCACGGGGACGTTCGGGGGCTGTTTCGAGTTCTCACCCTCTAACGCCATGTTTTTAAGCCTAAGTGTAGAAATATGTAAATTATCGTCGTATTCTCAAACCGAGAGTCCCGCGGCTGCAGGACCAGTTCCTACGAGTCACATTGGTCCCGTAGGTGGTGTTGGTGCCACCCACGGGGACGTTCGGGGGCAGTTTCGAGTTTTCACCCTCTAACGCCATTTTTTGCTTAAGTCTACAAATATGCAAATTACCTTCGTATTCTAAAACCAGGAGTCCTGCGGCTGCGGGGTCAGTCCCTACGAGTTACATTGGTCTCGTGGGTGGTGTTGGTGCCACCCACGGGGACGTTCGGGGGCTATTTCGAGTTCTCACCCTCTAAAGCCATGTTTTTAAGCCTAAGTATGGAAATATGCAAATTATCGTCATATTCTCAAACCGGGAGTGCCGCGGTTGCGGGTTTAGTTCCTATGAGATACATTGGTCCCGTGGGAGGTGTTGGTGCCACCCACGGGGACGTTCGGGGGCAGTTTTGAGTTTTCACCCTCTAACGCCACGTTTTGCTTAAGTCTAGAAATATGCAAATTACCGTCGTATTTTCAAACCAGGAGTCCCGCGGCTACGAGATCAGTTCCTACGAGTTACATTGATCCCGTGGGTGGTGTTGGTGCCACCCACGGAGACGTTCGGGGGTTGTTTCGAGTTCTCACCCTCTAACGCCATGTTTTTAAGCCTAAGTGTAGAAATATGCAAATTATCGTCGTATTGTCAAACCGAAAGTCCCGCGGTTGCGGGATCAGTTCCTACGAGTCACATTGGTCCCGTGGGAGGTGTTGGTGCCACCAACGGGGACGTTTGAGGGTTATTTCTAGTTCTCACCCTCTAACGCCATGTTTTTAAGCCTAAGTCTAAAAATATGCAAGTTACCATCGTATTCTCAAACCGGCAGTCCCGCGGCTACGGGGTCAGTTCCTACGAGTTCAATTGATCCCGTGGGTGGTGTTGATGCCACCCACGGGGACAATTGGGGGCGGTTTCGATTTTTCACCCTCTAACGCCATATTTTTCTTAAGTCTAGAAATATGCAAATTACCCTCGTATTCTCAAATCGGGAGTCCCGCGGCTACGGGGTCAGTTCCTACGAGTTACTTTGGTCCCGTGAGTTATGTTGGTGCCACCCACGGGGATGTTCAGGAGTTGTTTCGAGTTCTCACCCTCTAACGCCATGTTTTTAAGCCTAAGTGTAGAAATATGCAAATTACCGTCGTATTCTCAAACCGGGAGTCCAGCGGCTGCAGGGTCAATTCCTACGAGTTACATTGGTCCCGTGGGAGATGTTGGTGCCACCCACGAGGACGTTCGAAGGCAATTTCGAGTTTTCACCCTCTAACGCCATGTTTTGCTTAAGTCTAGACATATGCAAATTACCGTCGTATTCTCAAACTGGGAGTCCCGCGGCTACGGGATCAGTTCCTACGAGTTACATTGGTCCCATGGGTGGTGTTGGTGCCACCCACGGGGACGTTCGGGGGCTGTTTCGAGTTCTCACCCTCTAACGCCATGTTTTTAAGCCTAAGTGTAGAAATATGCAAATTACCCTCATGTTCTCAAACCAGGAGTCCCGCGGCTGCGGGGTCAGTTCCTACGAGTTACATGGGTCCCGTGGGAGATGTTTTCGCCACCCACGGTGACGTTCGTGGGCTATTTCGAGTTCTCACTCTCTAACGCCATGTTTTTAAGCCTAAGTCTAGAAATATGCAAATTACCGTCATTTTCTCAAACCGGGAGTCCCGCGGGTGCGGGGTCAGTTCCTACGAGTTACATTGGTCCCGTGGGTGGTGTTGGTGCCTCCGACGGGGACGTTCGGGGGCTGTTTCGAGTTCTCACCCTCTAACGCCATGTTTTGAAGCCTAAGTGTAGAAATATGCAAATTACCGTCATGTTCTCAAACCGGGAGTCCCACGGCTGCGGGGTCAGTTCCTACGAGTTACATTGGTCCCGTGGGATGTATTGTTGGCACCGATGGGGACGTTCGGGGGCTATTTCGAGTTCTCACCCTCTAACGCCATGTTTTTAAGACAAAGTCTAAAAATATGCAAATTACCGTCGTATTCTCAAACCCGCAGTCCCGCGGCTACGGGGTCAGTTCCTACGAGTTAAATTGGTCCCGTGGGAGGTGTTGGTGCCACCCTCGGGGGCAGTTTCGAGATCTCACCCTCTAACGCCATGTTTTTAAGCCTAAGTGTAGAAATATGCAAATTATCTTCGTATTCTCAAATCGAAAGTCCCGTAGCTGCGGTATCAGTTCCTACGAGTCACATTGGTCCCGTGGGAGGTGTTGGTACCACCCACGGGGACGTTCGGGGGCAGTTTCGAGTTTTCACCCTCTAACGCCATGTTTTGCTTTAGTCTAAAAATATGCAAATTACCTTCGTATTCTTAAACCAGAAGTCCCGCGGCTGCGGGGTCAGTTTCTACGAGTTACATTGGTCCCGTGTGTGGTGTTGGTGCCACCCACGGGGACTTTCGGTGGCTGTTTCGAGTTCTCACCCTGTAACGCCATGTTTTTATGCCTAAGTGTAGAAATACGAAAATTACCGTCGTATTCTCCAACCGGGAGTCCCGCGACTGCGGGGTCAGTTCCTACGAGTTACATTGGTCCCGTGGGTGGTGTTGGTGCCACCCACGTTGACGTTCGGGGGATATTTAGAGTTCTCACCCTCTAACGCCACGTTTTTAAGCCTAAGTCTAGAAATATGCAAATTACCGTCGTATTCTCAAACCGGCAGACCCGCGGCTACGGGGTCAGTTCCTACGAGTTACATGCGTCCCGTGGGAGGTGTTGGTGCCACCCACGGGGACGTTCGTGGTCTGTTTCGAGTTCTCACCCTCTAACACCACATTTTTAAGCCTAAGTCTAGAAATATGCGAATTACCGTCGTATTCTTAAACCAGGAGTTCCGCGGCTGCGGGGTCAATTCCTACGAGTTACATTGGTCCCGTGGGTGGTGTTGGTGCCACCCACGGAGACGTTCGGGGGCTATTTTGAGTTCTAACCCTCTAACGCCATGTTTTTAAGCCTAAGTGTAGAAATATGCAAATTACCGTCATCTTCTCAAACCGGGAGTCCCGCGGCTGCGGGGTCAGTTCCGACGAGTTACATGGGTCCCGTGGGAGATGTTGGTACCACCCACGGGGACGTTCGTGGGCTATTTCGAGTTCTCACCCTCTAACGCCATGTTTTTAAGCCTTAGTCTAGAAATATGCTAATTACCGTCGTTTTTCTCAAAACGGGAGTCCCGCGGCTGTGGGGTCAGTTCCTACGAGTTACATTGGTCCGGTGGGAGGTGCTGGTGCCACCCACGGGGACATTTGGATGCAGTTTTGAGTTTTCACCCTCCAAAGCCATGTTTTGCTTAAGTCTAGAAATAAGCAAATTACCATCGTATTCTCAAACCAGGAGTCCCGCGACTGCGGGGTCTGTTCCTACGAGTTACATTGGTCCCGTGGGTGGTGTTAACGCCACCCACGTGGACGTTCGGGGGCTGTATCGAGTTCTCACCCTCTAACGCCATGTTTTTAAGCCTAAGTCTAAAAATATTCAAATTACCGTCGTATTCTCAAACCGGGAGTCCCGCGGCTGCAGGGTCAATTCCTATGAGTTACATTGGTCCCGTGGGAGGTGTTGGTGCCACACACGAGGACGTTCGAAGGCAATTTCGAGTTTTCACCCTCTAACGCCATGTTTTGCTTAAGTCTAGAAATATGCAAATTACCGTCGTATTCTCAGACCGGGAGTCCCGCGGCAGCGGGATCAGTTCCTACGAGTTACATTGGTCCCGTGGGTGGTGTTGGTGCCACCCACGGGGACGTTCAGGGGCTGTTTCAAGTTCTCACCCTCTAACGCCATATTTTTAGGCCTAAGTCTAAAAATATGCAAATTATCGTCGTATTCTCAAACCGGGAGTCCCGCGGCTGCGGGGTCAGTTCCTACGAGTTACATTGGTCGCGTGGGAGGTGTTGGTGCCACCCAGGGGGACGTTCGGGGGCATTTTCGAGTTTTCACCCTCTAACCCCATGTTTAGCTTAAGTCTAGAAATACGCAAATTACCGACGTATTCCCAAAGCAAGAGTGCCGCGGCTGCGGGGTCAGTTCCCACGAGTTACATTGGTCCCGTGGATGGTGTTGGTGCCACCCACGGGGACGTTCGAGGGCTGTTTCGAGTTCTCACCCTCTAACTCCATGTTTTTTAGCCTAAGTGTAGAAATATGAAAATTACCGTCGTATTCTCAAACCAGGAGTCCCGCGGCTGCGGGGTCCATTCCTACGAGTTACATGGGTCCCGTGGGAGATGTCGGTGCCAACCACGGGGACGTTCGGGGGCTGTTTCGAGTTCTCACCCTCTAATGCCATGTTTTTAAGCCTAAGTCTAGATATATGCAAATTACTATCGTATTCTCAAACCGGGAGTCACGCGGCTGCGGGATCAGTTCCTACGAGTTACATGGGTCCCGTGGGAGGTGTTGGTGCCACCCACGAGGACGTTCGTGGGCTATTTCGAGTTCTCACCCTCTAACGCTATGTTTTTAAGCCAAAGTGTAGAAATATGCAAATTACCGTCATGTTCTTAAACCGGGAGTCCCACGGCTGCGGGGTCAGTTCCTTCGAGTTACATTGGTCCCGTGGGAGGTGTTGTTGGCACCCACGGGGACGTTAGCGGGCTGTTTTGAGTTTTCACCCTCAAACGCCATGTTTTTAAGCCAAAGTCTAAAAATATGCAAATTACTGTCGTATTCTCAAACCGGGAGTCCCGTGGCTGCGGGGTTAGTTCCTACAAGTTACATTGGTCCGGTGGGAGGTGTTGGTGCCACCCACGGGGACGTTCGGGGCAATTTCAAGTTTTCACCCTTTAACGCCATGTTTTGCTTAAGTCTAGAAATATGCAAATTACCGTCGTATTCTTAAACCAGGAGTCCCGCGGTGGAGGGGTCAGTTCCTACGAGTTACATTGGTCCCGTGGGTGGTGTTGGTGCCTCCGACGGGGATGTTCGGGGGCTGTTTCGAGTTCTCACCCTTTAACGCCATGTTTTTAAGCCTAAGTGTAGAAATATACAAATTACCGTCATGTTCTCAAACCGGGAGTCCCACGGCTGCGGGGTCAGTTCCTACGAGTTACATTGGTCCTGTGGGAGGTGTTGTTGGAAGCCACGGGGACGTTCGGGGGCTATTTCGAGTTCTCACCCTCTAACGCCATGTTTTTAAGCCAAAGTCTAAAAATATGCAAATTACCGTCGTATTCTCAAACCGGCAGTCCCGCAGCTACGAGGTCAGTTCCTACGAGTTAAATTGGTCCCGTGGGAGGTGTTGGTGCCACCCACGGGGACATTCGGGGGCAGTTTCGAGATCTCACCCCCTAACGCCATGTTTTTAAGCCTAAGTGTAGAAATATGCAAATTATCGTCGTATTCTCAAACCGAGAGTCCCGCGGCTGCGGGATCAGTTCCTACGAGTCACATTGGTCCCGTGGGAGGTGTTGGTACCACCCACGGGGACGTTCGGGGGCAGTTTCGAGTTTTCACCCTCTAACGCCATGTTTTACTTTAGTCTAAAAATATGCAAATTACCTTCGTATTCTTAAACCAGAAGTCCCGCGGCTGCGGGATCAGTTCCTACGAGTTACATTGGTCCCGTGTGTGGTGTAGGTGCCACCCACGGGTACTTCCGGTGGCTGTTTCGAGTTCTCACCCTGTAACGCCATGTTTTTATGCCTAAGTGTAGAAAAATGAAAATTACCGTCGTATTCTCAAACCGGGAGTCCCGCGGCAGCGGGGTCAGTTCCTACGAGTTACACTGGTCCCGTGGGTGGTGTTGGTGCCACCCACGGGGACGTTCGGGGGCTATTTAGAGTTCTCACCCTCTAACGCCACGTTTTTAAGCCTAAGTCTAGAAATATGCAAATTACCGTCGTATTCTCAAACCGGGAGACCCGCGGTTATGGGCTCAGTTCCTACGAGTTAAATTGGTCCCATGGGAGGTGTTGCTGCCACCCACGGGGACATTCGTGGGCAGTTTTGAGTTTTCACCCTCTAATGCCATGTTTTGCTTAAGTCTACAAATATGCAAATTACCGTCGTATTCTCAAATCGGGAGTCCCGCGGCTACGGGGTCAGTTCCTACGAGTTACATGCGTCCCGTGGGAGGTGTTGGTGCCACCCACGGGGACGTTCGTGGGCTGTTTCGAGTTCTCACCCTCTAACACAACATTTTTAAGCCTAAGTCTAGAAATATGCAAATTACCGTTGTTTTCTCAAATCGGGAGTCCCGCGGCTGCGGGGTCAGTTTGTACGAGTAACATTGGTCCCGTGGGAGGTGTTGGTGCCACCCACAGGGACGTTCGGGGGTAGTTTTGAGTTTTCACCCTCTAACGCCATGTTTTGCTTAAGTCTGGAAATATGCGAATTACCGTCGTATTCTCAAACCAGGAGTCCCGCGGCTGCGGGGTCAATTCCTACGAGTTACATTGGTCTCGTGGTTGGTGTTGGTGCCACCCACGGGGACGTTCGGGGGCTGTTTTGAGTTCTAACCCTCTAACGCCATGTTTTTAGGCCTAAGTGTAGAAATATGCAAATTACCGTCGTATTCGCAAACCGGGAGTCCCGCGACTGTGGGGTCAGTTCCTACGAGTTACATAGGTCCCGTGGGAGGTGTTGGTGCCACCCACGGGGACATTTGGGGGCAGTTTTGAGTTTTCACCCACCAAAGCCATGTTTTGCTTAAGTCTAGAAATATGCAAATTACCATCGTATTCTCAAACCAGGAGTCCCGCGGCAGCATGGTCAGTTCCTACGAGTTACATTGGTCCCGTGGGTGGTGTTGGCGCCACCCACGTGGACGTTCGGGGGCTGTATCGAGTTCTCACCCTCTAACGCCATGTTTTTAAGCCTAAGTCTAGATATATGCAAAGTACCGTCGTTTTCTCAAATCGGGAGTCACGCGGCTGCGGGATCAGTTCCTACGAGTTACATGGGTCCCGTGGGAGGTGTTGGTGCCACCCACGGGGACGTTCGTGGGCTATTTCGATTTCTCACCCTCTAACGCTATATTTTTAAGACAAAGTGTAGAAATATACAAATTACCGTCATGTTCTAAAACCGGGAGTCCCACGGCTGTGGGGTCAGTTCCTACGAGTTATATTGGTCCCGTGGGAGGTGTTGTTGTCACCCACGGGGACGTTAGCGGGTTGTTTCGAGTTTTCAACCTCAAACGCCATGTTTTTAAGCCAAAGTCTAAAAATATGCAAATTACTATCGTATTCTCAAATCGGGAGTCCCGCGGCTGCGGGGTTAGTTCCTACAAGTTACATTGGTCCCATGGGAGGTGTTGGTGCCACCCACGGGGACGTTCGGGGCAATTTCAAGTTTTCACCCTTTAACGCCATGTTTTGCTTAAGTCTAGAAATATGCAAATTATCGTCGTATTCTTAAACCAGGAGTCCCACGGGGACGTTCGGGGGCAGTTTCGAGTTTTCACCCTCTAACGCTATGTTTTGCTTTAGTCTAAAAATATTCTAATTACCTTCGTATTCTTAAACCAGAAGTCCCGCGGCTGCGGGGTCAGTTCCTACGAGTTACATTGGTCCCGTGTGTGGTGTTGGTGCCACCCACGGGGACTTTCGGTGGCTGTTTCGAGTTCTCACCCTGTAACACCATGTTTTTATGCCTAAGTGTAGAAATATGAAAATTACCATCGTATTCTCAAACCGGGAGTCCCGTGGCTGCGAGGTCAGTTCCTACGAGTCACATTGGTCCCGTGGGTGGTGTTGGTGCCACCCACGGGGACGTTCGGGGGTAGTTTTGAGTTTTCACCCTCTAACGCCATGTTTTGCTTAATTCTAGATATATGGGAATTACCGTCGTATTCTCAAACCAGGAGTCCCGCGGCTGCGGGGTCAATTCCTACGAGTTACATTGGTCCCGTGGGTGGTGTTGGTGCCACCCACGGGCACGTTCGGGGGTTGTTTTGAGATCTAACCCTCTAACACCATGTTTTTAAGCCTAAGTGTAGAAATATGCAAATTACCATCGTCTTCTCAAACCGGGAGTCCCGCGGCTGCGGGGTCAGTTCCTACGAGTTAAATGGGTCCCGTGGGAGATGTTGGTGCCACCCACGGGGACGTTCGTGGGCTGTTTCCAGTTCTCACCCTTTAACGACATGTTTTTAAGCCTAAGTCAAGAAATATGCAAATTACCGTCGTATTCTTAAACCAGGAGTCCCGCGGCTGCGGGGTCAGTTCCTACGAGTTACATTTGTCCCGTGGGTGGTGTTGGTGCCACCCACGGGGATGTTCGGGGGCTGTTTCGTGTTCTCACCCTCTAATGCCTTGTTTTTAAGTCTAAGTCTAGAAATATGCAAATTATCGTCGTATTCTCAAACCGAGAGTCCCGCGGCTGCGGGGTCAGTTCCTACGAGTTACATTGGTCGCGTGGGAGGTGTTGGTGCCACCCAGGGGGACGTTCGTGGGCATTTTCGAGTTTTCAACCTCTAACGCCATGTTTTTAAGCCTAAGTCTAAAAATTCACAAATTACTGTCGTATTCTCAAACCGGGAGTCCCACGACTGCGGGTTTAGTTCCTACAAGTTACATTGGTCCCGTGGGAGGTGTTGGTGCCACCCACGGGGACGTTCGGGGCAGTTTCGAATTTTCACCCTTTAACACCATGTTTTGCTTAAGTCTAGAAATATGAAAATTACCGTCGTATTCTTAAACCAGGAGTCCCGCGGTGGCGGGGTCCGTTCCTATGAGTTACATTGGTCCTGTGGGTGGTGTTGGTGCCTTCGACGGTGACGTACGGGGGCTGTTTCGAGTTCTCACCCTCTAACGCCATGTTTTTAAGCCGAAGTGTAGAAATATGAAAATTACCGTCATGTTCTCAAACTGGGAGTCCCACGGCTTCGGGGTCAGTTACTACGAGTTACATTGGTCCCGTGGGAGGTGTTGTTGGCACCCACGGGGACGTTCGGGGGCTATTTCGAGTTCTCACCCTCTAACGCCATGTCTTTAAGCCAAAGTCTAGAAATATGCAAATTACCGTCGTATTCTCAAAATGGCAGTCCCGCGGCTACGGGGTCAGTTCCTACGAGTTAAATTGGTCCCGTGGGAGGTGTTGGTGCCACCCACGGGAACATTCGGGGGCAGTTTCGAGTTTTTACCCTCTAACGCCATGTTTTGCTTAAGTCTAGAAATATGCAAATTGTCGTCGTATTTTCAAACCAGGAGTCCCGCGGATGTGAGATCAGTTCCTACGAGTTACATTGGTCCCGTGGGTGGTGTTGGTGCCACCCACGGGGACGTTCGGGGGTTGTTTCGAGATCTCACCCTCTAACGCCATGTTTTTAAGCCTAAGTGTAGAAATATGCAAATTATCGTCGTATTCTCAAACCGGGTGTCCCGTGGCTGCGGGATCAGTTTCTACGAGTCACATTGGTCCCGTGGGAGGTGTTGGTGCCACCCACGGGGACGTTCGGGGGCTGTTTCGAGTTCTCACCCTCTAACGCCATGTTTTGCTTAAGTCTATAAATATGCAAATTACCTTCGTATTCTTAAACCAGGAGTCCCGCGGCTGCGGGTTCAGTTCCTACGAGTTACATTGGTCCCGTGGGTGGTGTTGGTGTCGCCCATGGGGACGTTCAGGGGCTATTTAGAGTTCTCACCCTCTAACGCCATGTTTTTAAGCCTAAGTCTAGAAATATACAAATTACCGTCGTATTCCCAAACCGGACATCCCGCGGCTATGGGGTCAGTTCCTACGAGTTAAATTGGTCCCATGGGAGGTGTTGCTGCAACCCACGGGGACATTCGGGGGCAGTTTCGAGTTTTCACCATCTAACGCCATGTTTTTCTTAAGTCTACAAATATGCAAATTACCGTCGTATTCTCAAATCGGGAGTCCCGCGGCTATGGGGTCAGTTCCTACGAGTTACATGCGTCCCGTGGGAGGTGTTGGTGCCACCCACGGGGACGTTCGTGGGCTGTTTCGAGTTCTCACTCTCTAACGCCACGTTTTTAAGCCTAAGTCTAGAAATATATAAATTACCGTTGTTTTATCAAACCAGGAGTCCCGCGGCTGCGGGGTCAGTTTCTACGAGTTACATTGGTCCCGTGGGAGGTGTTGGTGCCACCCACAGGGACGTTCGGGGGTAGTTTTGAGTTTTCACCCTCTAACGCCATGTTTTGCTTCAGTCTTGAAATATGCGAATTACCATCGTATTCTCAAACCAGGAGTCCCGCGGCTGTGGGGTCAATTCCTACGAGTTAGATTGGTCCCGTGGGTGGTGTTGGTGCCACCCACGGGGACGTTCGGGGGCTGTTTCGAGTTCTAACCCTCTAACGCCATGTTTTTAAGCCTAAGTCTAGAAATATACAAATTACCGTCGTATTCTCAAACCGGACATCCCGCGGCTGCGGGTCAGTTCCTACGAGTTAAATTGGTCCCATGGGAGGTGTTGCTGCCACCCACGGGGACATTCGGGGGCTGTTTCGAGTTCTAACCCTCTAACGCCATGTTTTTAAGCCTAAGTGTAGAAATATGCAATTTACCGTCGTCTTCTCAAACTGGGAGTCCCGCGGCTGCGAGGTCAGTTCCTTCGAGTTACATTGGTCACGTGGGTGGTGTTGGTGCCACCCACGGGGACGTTCGTGGGCTGTTTCGAGTTCTCACCCTCTAACGCCATGTTTTTAAGCCTAAGTGTAGAAATATGCAAATTATCGTCGTATTCTCACACCGAGAGTCCCGCGGCTGTGCGATCAGTTCCTACGAGTCACATTGGTCCCGCGGGTGGTGTTGGTGCCACCCACGGGGACGTTCGGGGGAAGTTTCGAGTTTTCACCCTCTAACGCCATGTTTTGCTTAAGTCTAGAAATATGCAAATTACCTTCGTATTCTAAAACCAGGAGTCCCGCGGCTGCGGGGTCAGTTCCTACGAGTTATATTGGTCCTGTGGGTGGTGTTGGTGCCACCCACGGGGACGTTCGGGGGCGGTTTCGAGTTCTCACCCTCTAACGCCATGTTTTTAAGCCTAAGTCTAGAAATATGCAAATTACCATCGTATTCTCAAACCAGGAGTCCCGCGGCTGCGAGGTCAGTTCCTACAAGTTACATTGGTTTCGTGAGTGGTGTTGGTGCCACCCACGGGGACGTTCGGGGGCTGTTTCGAGTTCTCACCCTCTAACGCCATGTTTTTAAGCCTAAGTCTAAAGATATACAAATTACCATCGTATTCTCAAGCCGGGAGTCCCGCGGCTGCAGGGTTAATTCCTACGAGTTACATTGGTCCCGTGGGAGGTGTTGGTGCCACCCACGAGGACGTTCGAAGGAAATTTCGAGTTTTCACCCTCTAACTCCATGTTTTGCTTAAGTCTAGAAATATGAAAATTACCGTCGTATTCTCAAACCGGGGGTCCCGCGGCTGCGGGTTCAGTTCCTACGAGTTACATTGGTCCCGTGGGAGGTGTTGGTGCCACCCAGGGGGACGTTCGGGGGCATTTTCGAGTTTTCACCCTCCAACGCCATGTTTTCCTTAAGTCTAGAAATATGCAAATTACCCTCGTATTCTCAAACCAGGACTCCCGCGGCTGCGGGGTCAGTTCCTACGAGTTACATTGGTCCCGTGGGTTGTGTTGGTGCCACCCACGGGGATGTTCGGGAGTTGTTTCGAGTTCTCACCCTCTAACGCCATGTTTTTAAGCCTAAGTGTAGAAATATGCAAATTATCGTCGTATTCTCAAACCGAGAGTCCCGCAGCAGCGGGATCAGTTCCTACGAGTCACATTGGTCCCGTGGGAGGTGTTGGTGCCACCCCCGGGGACGTTCGTGGGCAGTTTCGAGTTTTCACCCTCTAACGCAATGTTTTGCTTAAGTCTAGAAATATGCAAATCACCTTTGTATTCTTAAACCAGGAGTCCCGCGGCTGCGGGGTCAGTTCCTACGAGTTACATTGGTCCCGTGGGTGGTGTTGGTGCCACCCATGGGGACGTTCGAGGGATGTTTCGAGTTCTAACCCTCTAACGCCATGTTTTTAAGCCTAGGTGTAGAAATATGAAAATTACTGTCGTATTCTCAAACCGGGAGTTCGGCGGCTGCGGGTTCAGTTCCTACGAGTTACATTGGTCCCGTGGGAGGTGTTGGTGCCACCCACGGGGACGTTCGGTGGCAGTTTTGAGTTTTCACCCTCTAACGCCATGTTTTGCTTAAGTCTAGAAATATGCAAATTGCCGTCGTATTTTCAAACCAGGATTCCCGTGGCTGCAAGATCAGTTCCTACGAGTTACATTGGCCCCGTGGGTGGTGTTAGTGCCACCCACGGGGACGTTCGGTGGTTGTTTCGAGTTCTCAACCTCTAACGCCATGTTTTTATGGCTAAGTGTAGAAATATGCAAATTATCGTCGTATTCTCAAACCGAGAGTCCCGCGGCTGCGGGATCAGTTCCTACGAGTCACATTGGTCCCGTGGGAGGTGTTGGTGCCACCCACGGGGACAATCGGGGGCAGTTTCGAGTTTTCACCCTCTAACGCCATGTTTTGCTTAAGTCTAGAAATATGCAAATTACCGACGTATTCTCAAAGCAGGAATCCCGCGGCTGCGGGGTCAGTTCCCACGAGTTACATTGGTCCCGTGGGTGGTTTTGGTGCCACCCACGGGGACGTTCGGGGGCTATTTCGAGTTCTCACCCTCTAACGCCATGTTTTTAAGCCTAAGTGTAGAAATATGAAAATTACCGTCGTATTCTCGAACCGGGAGCCCGCGGCTGCGGGGTCCGTTCCTACGAGTTACATGGGTCCCGTGGGAGATGTTGGTGCCACCCACGAGGACGTTCGTGGGCTATTTCGAGTTCTCACCCTCTAACGCCATGTTTTTAAGCCTAAGTTTAGAAATATGCAAATTACCGTCGTTTTCTCAAACTGGGAGTCACGCGGCTGCGGGATCAGTTTCTATGAGTTACATGGGTCCCGTGGGAGGTGTTGGTGCCACCCACGGGGACGTTCGTGGGCTATTTCGAGTTCTCACCCTCTAACACCATGTTTTTAAGCCAAAGTATAGAAATATGCAAATTACCGTCATGTTCTCAAATCGGGAGTCCCACGGCTGCGGGGTCAGTTCCTACGAGTTACATTGGTCCCGTGGGAGGTGTTGTTGGCACCCACGGGGACGTTAGCGGGTTGTTTCGAGTTTTCACCCTCTAATGCCATGTTTTTAAGCCTAAGTCTAAAAATATGCAAATTAATGTCGTATTCTCAAACCGGGAGTCCCGCGGCTGCTGGGGTTAGTTCCTACAAGTTACATTGGTCCCGTGGGAGGTGTTGGTGCCACCCACGGGGACGTTCGGGACAGTTTCAAGTTTTCACCTTTAACGCCATGTTTTGCTTAAGTCTAGAAATATGCAAATTACCGTCATATTCTTAAACCAGGAGTCCCGCGGTGACGGAGTCAGTTCCTACGAGTTACATTAGTCCCGTGGGTGGTGTTGGTGCCTCCCACGGGGACGTTCGGGGGCTGTTTCGAGTTCTCACCCTCTAACGCCATGTTTTTAAGCCTAAGTGTAGAAATATGCAAACTACCGTCATGTTCTCAAACCGGGAGTCCCACGGGTGCGGGGTCAGTTCCTACGAGTTAAATTGGTCCCGTGGGAGGTCTTGGTGCCACCCACGGGGACATTCGGGTGAAGTTTTGAGTTTTCACCCTATAACGCCATGTTTTGCTTAAGTTTAGAAATATGAAAATTACCATCGTATTCTCAAATCGGGAGTCCCGCGACTACGGGGTCAGTTCCTACGAGTTACATGGGTCCTGTGAGAGGTGTTGGTGCCACCCACAGGGACGTTCGGGGGCAGTTTTGAGTTTTCACCCACTAACGCCATGTTTTGCTTAAGTCTAGAAATATGCAAATTACCGACGTATTCTCAAAGCAGGAATCCCGCGGCTGCGGGGTCAGTTCCCACGAGTTACATTGGTCCCGTGGGTGGTTTTGGTGCCACCCACGGGGACGTTCGGGGGCTATTTCGAGTTCTCACCCTCTAACGCCATGTTTTTAAGCCTAAGTGTAGAAATATGAAAATTACCGTCGTATTCTTGAACCGGGAGCCCGCGGCTGCGGGGTCCGTTCCTACGAGTTACATGGGTCCCGTGGGAGATGTTGGTGCCACCCACGAGGATGTTCGTGGGCTATTTCGAGTTCTCACCCTCTAACGCCATGTTTTTAAGCCTAAGTCTAGAAATATGCAAATTACCGTCGTTTTCTCAAACTGGGAGTCACGCGACTGCGGGATCAGTTTCTACGAGTTACATGGGTCCCGTGGGAGGTGTTGGAGCCACCCACGGGGACGTTCGTGGGCTATTTCGAGTTCTCACCCTCTAACACCATGTTTTTAAGCCAAAGTATAGAAATATGCAAATTACCGTCATGTTCTCAAATCGGGAGTTCCACGGCTGCGGGGTCAGTTCCTACGAGTTACATTGGTCCCGTGGGACGTGTTGTTGGCACCCACGGGGACGTTAGCAGGTTGTTTCGAGTTTTCACCCTCTAACGCCATGTTTTTAAGCCTAAGTCTAAAAATATGCAAATTACTGTCGTATTCTCAAATCGGGAGTCCCGCGGCTGCTGGGGTTAGTTCCTACAAGTTACATTGGTCCCGTGGGAGGTGTTGGTGCCACCCACGGGGACGTTCGGGGCAGTTTCAAGTTTTCACCTTTAACGCCATGTTTTGCTTAAGTCTAGAAATATGCAAATTACCGTCATATTCTTA
Organism: Sambucus nigra; assembly: GCA_949130495.1. Classification (NCBI taxonomy): domain Eukaryota; kingdom Viridiplantae; phylum Streptophyta; class Magnoliopsida; order Dipsacales; family Adoxaceae; genus Sambucus; species Sambucus nigra. Next base: position 130,024,472 of record OX422214.1, on the reverse strand, counting down.
AACCAGGAGTCCCGCGGTGACGGAGTCAGTTCCCACGAGTTACATTGGTCCCGTGGGTGGTTTTGGTGCCACCCACGGGGACGTTCGGGGGCTATTTCGAGTTCTCACCCTCTAACGCCATGTTTTTAAGCCTAAGTGTAGAAATATGAAAATTACCGTCGTATTCTCGAACCGGGAGCCCGCGGCTGCGGGGTCCGTTCCTACGAGTTACATGGGTCCCGTGGGAGATGTTGGTGCCACCCACGAGGACGTTCGTGGGCTATTTCGAGTTCTCACCCTCTAACGCCATGTTTTTAAGCCTAAGTTTAGAAATATGCAAATTACCGTCGTTTTCTCAAACTGGGAGTCACGCGGCTGCGGGATCAGTTTCTATGAGTTACATGGGTCCCGTGGGAGGTGTTGGTGCCACCCACGGGGACGTTCGTGGGCTATTTCGAGTTCTCACCCTCTAACACCATGTTTTTAAGCCAAAGTATAGAAATATGCAAATTACCGTCATGTTCTCAAATCGGGAGTCCCACGGCTGCGGGGTCAGTTCCTACGAGTTACATTGGTCCCGTGGGAGGTGTTGTTGGCACCCACGGGGACGTTAGCGGGTTGTTTCGAGTTTTCACCCTCTAATGCCATGTTTTTAAGCCTAAGTCTAAAAATATGCAAATTAATGTCGTATTCTCAAACCGGGAGTCCCGCGGCTGCTGGGGTTAGTTCCTACAAGTTACATTGGTCCCGTGGGAGGTGTTGGTGCCACCCACGGGGACGTTCGGGACAGTTTCAAGTTTTCACCTTTAACGCCATGTTTTGCTTAAGTCTAGAAATATGCAAATTACCGTCATATTCTTAAACCAGGAGTCCCGCGGTGACGGAGTCAGTTCCTACGAGTTACATTAGTCCCGTGGGTGGTGTTGGTGCCTCCCACGGGGACGTTCGGGGGCTGTTTCGAGTTCTCACCCTCTAACGCCATGTTTTTAAGCCTAAGTGTAGAAATATGCAAACTACCGTCATGTTCTCAAACCGGGAGTCCCACGGGTGCGGGGTCAGTTCCTACGAGTTAAATTGGTCCCGTGGGAGGTCTTGGTGCCACCCACGGGGACATTCGGGTGAAGTTTTGAGTTTTCACCCTATAACGCCATGTTTTGCTTAAGTTTAGAAATATGAAAATTACCATCGTATTCTCAAATCGGGAGTCCCGCGACTACGGGGTCAGTTCCTACGAGTTACATGGGTCCTGTGAGAGGTGTTGGTGCCACCCACAGGGACGTTCGGGGGCAGTTTTGAGTTTTCACCCACTAACGCCATGTTTTGCTTAAGTCTAGAAATATGCAAATTACCGACGTATTCTCAAAGCAGGAATCCCGCGGCTGCGGGGTCAGTTCCCACGAGTTACATTGGTCCCGTGGGTGGTTTTGGTGCCACCCACGGGGACGTTCGGGGGCTATTTCGAGTTCTCACCCTCTAACGCCATGTTTTTAAGCCTAAGTGTAGAAATATGAAAATTACCGTCGTATTCTTGAACCGGGAGCCCGCGGCTGCGGGGTCCGTTCCTACGAGTTACATGGGTCCCGTGGGAGATGTTGGTGCCACCCACGAGGATGTTCGTGGGCTATTTCGAGTTCTCACCCTCTAACGCCATGTTTTTAAGCCTAAGTCTAGAAATATGCAAATTACCGTCGTTTTCTCAAACTGGGAGTCACGCGACTGCGGGATCAGTTTCTACGAGTTACATGGGTCCCGTGGGAGGTGTTGGAGCCACCCACGGGGACGTTCGTGGGCTATTTCGAGTTCTCACCCTCTAACACCATGTTTTTAAGCCAAAGTATAGAAATATGCAAATTACCGTCATGTTCTCAAATCGGGAGTTCCACGGCTGCGGGGTCAGTTCCTACGAGTTACATTGGTCCCGTGGGACGTGTTGTTGGCACCCACGGGGACGTTAGCAGGTTGTTTCGAGTTTTCACCCTCTAACGCCATGTTTTTAAGCCTAAGTCTAAAAATATGCAAATTACTGTCGTATTCTCAAATCGGGAGTCCCGCGGCTGCTGGGGTTAGTTCCTACAAGTTACATTGGTCCCGTGGGAGGTGTTGGTGCCACCCACGGGGACGTTCGGGGCAGTTTCAAGTTTTCACCTTTAACGCCATGTTTTGCTTAAGTCTAGAAATATGCAAATTACCGTCATATTCTTAAACCAGGAGTCCCGCGGTGGTGGGGTCAGTTCCTACGAGTTACATTAGTCCCGTGGGTGGTGTTGGTGCCTCCCACGGGGACGTTCGGGGGCTGTTTCGAGTTCTCACCCTCTAACGCCATGTTTTTAAGCCTAAGTGTAGAAATATGCAAACTACCGTCATGTTCTCAAACCGGGAGTCCCACGGGTGCGGGGTCAGTTCTTACGAGTTAAATTGGTCCCGTTGGAGGTGTTGGTGCCACCCACGGGGACATTCGGGTGAAGTTTCGAGTTTTCACCCTATAACGCCATGTTTTGCTTAAGTCTAGAAATATGAAAATTACCATCGTATTCTCAAATCGGGAGTCCCGCGGCTACGGGGTCAGTTCCTATGAGTTACATGGGTCCCGTGGGAGGTGTTGGTGCCACCCACAGGGACGTTCGTGGGCTGTTTCGAGTTCTCACCCTCTAACGACATGTTTTTAAGCCTAAGTCTAGAAATATGCAAATTACCGTCGTTTTCTCAAACCGGGTGTCCCGCGGCTACGGGGTCAGTTCCTATGAGTTACGTTGGTCCCGTGGGAGGTGTTGGTGCCACCCACGGGGACGTTCGGGGGCAGTTTTGAGTTATCACCCTCTAACGCCATGTTTTGCTCAAGTCTAGAAATATGCAAATTACCATCGTATTCTCAAACCAGGAGTCTCGCGGCTGCGGGGTCAATTCCTACGAGTTACATTGGTCCCGGGGGTGGTGTTGGTGCCACCCACGGGGACGTTCGGGGGCTGTTTCGAGTTCTAATCCTCTAACGCCATGTTTTTAAGCCTAAGTGTAGAAATATGCAAATTACCGTTGTCTTCTCAAACCGGGAGTCCCGCGGCTGCGGGGTCAGTTCCTACGAGTTACATGGGTCCCGTGGGAGGTGTTGGTGCCACCCACGGGGACATTCAGGGGCAGTTTTGAGTTTTCACCCTCTAACGCCATGTTTTGCTTAAGTCTAAAAATATGCAAATTGCAGTCGTATTTTCAAACCAGGAGTCCCGCGGCTGTGAGATCAGTTCCTACGAGTTACACTGGTCCTGTGGGTGGTGTTAGTGCCACCCACGGGTACGTTCGGGGGTTGTTTCGAGTTCTCACCCTCTAACGCCATGTTTTTAAGCCTAAGTGTAGAAATATGCAAAATATCGTCGTATTCTCAAACCGAGTGTCCCGCGACTGCAGGATCGATTCCTACGAGTCACATTGGTCCCGTGGGAGGTGTTGGTGCCACCCACGGGGACGTTCGGGGGCAGTTTTGAGTTTTCACCCTCTAACGCCATGTCTTGCTTAAGTCTAGAAATATGCAAATTACCGACGTATTCTCAAAGCAGGAGTCCCGCGGCTGCGGGGTCAGTTCCTACGAGTTACATTGGTCCCGTGGGTGGTGTTGGTGCCACCCACGGGGACGTTCGGGGGCTGTTTCAAGTTCTCACCCTCTAACGCCATGTTTTTATGCCCAAGTGTAGAAATATGAAAATTACCGTCGTATTCTCAAACCGGGAGTCCCGCGGCTGCGGGGTCAATTCCTATGAGTTACATGGGTCCCGTGGGAGATGTTGGTGCCATACACAGGGACGTTCGTGGGCTATTTCAAGTTCTCACCCTCTAACGCCACGTTTTTAAGCCTAAGTCTAGAAATATGCAAATTACCATCGTATTCTCAAACCGGGAGTCCCGTGGCTGCGGGATTAGTTTCTACGAGTTACATTGGTCCCGTGGGAGGTGTTGGTGCCACCCTCAGGGACGTTCGGGGGCAGTTTTGAGTTTTCACCCTCTAACGCCATGTTTTGCAAGTGTAGAAATATACAAATTACCGTCGTATTCTCAAACCAGGAGTCCTGCGGCTGCAGGGTCAGTTCCTACGAGTTACATGGGTCCCGTGGGAGATGGTTTCGCCACCCATGGTGACGTTCGTGGGCTGTTTCGAGTTCTCACCCTCTAACGCCATGTTTTTAAGCCTAAGTCTAGAAATATGCAAATTATCGTCGTTTTCTCAAACCAGGAGTCCCGCGGCTACGGGGTCAGTTCCTACGAGTTACATTGGTCCCGTGGGAGGTGTTGGTGCCACCCACGGGGACATTCGGGGGCAGTTTTGAGTTTTCACCCTCTAACGCCATGCTTTTCTTAAGTCAAGAAATATGCAAATTACCATCGTATTCTCAAACCAGGAGTCCCGCGGCTGCGGGGTCAGTTCCTACGAGTTACATTGGTCCCGTGGGTGGTGTTGGAGCCACCCACGGGGACGTTCGGTGGGTTGTTTCGAGTTCTCACCCTCTAACGCCATGTTTTTAAGCCTAAGTCTAAAAATTTGCAAATTACTGTCGTATTCTCAAACCGGGAGTCCCGCGGCTGCGGGGTTAGTTCCTACAAGTTACATTGGTCCCGTGGGAGGTGTTGGTGCCACCCACGGGGACGTTCGGGGCAGTTTTGAGTTTTCACCCTCTAACGCCATGTTTTGCTTAAGTCTAGAAATATGCAAATTACCATTGAATTCTCAAACCGGGAGTCCCGCGGCTGCGGGATCAGTTCCTACGAGTTACATTGGTCCCGTGTGTGGTGTTGGTGCCACCCACGGGGACGTTCGGGGGCTGTTTCGAGTTCTCACCCTCTAACGCCATGTTTTTAATCCTAAGTGTAAAAATATGCAAATTACCGTCCTGTTCTCAATCCGGGAATCCCGCGGTTGCGGGTTCAGTTCCTACGAGTTACATTGGTCCCGTGGGAGGTGTTGGTGCCACCCACGGGGACGTTCGGGGGCAGTTTTGAGTTTTCACCCTCTACCGCCATGTTTTGCTTATGTCTAGAAATATGCAAATTATCGTCGTATTCTCAAACCGGGAGTCCGGCCGTTGCGGGGTCAGTTCCTACTAGTTACATTGGTCCAGTGGGTGGTGTTGGTGCCACCCACGGGGGCTGTTTCGAGTTCTCACCCCCTAACGCCATGTTTTTAAGCCTAAGTGTAGAAATATGCAAATTACAGTCGTATTCTCAAACCGGGAGTCCCGCGACTGCGGGGTCAGTTCCTACGAGTCACATTGGTCCTGTGGGAGGTGTTGGTACCACCCACGGGGACGTTCGAGGTCAGTTTTGAGTTTTCAACCTCTAACGCCATGTTTTTAAGCCTAAGTCCAGAAATATGCAAATTATCGTCGTTTTCTCAAACCGGGAGACCCGCGGCTGTGGGGCCAGTTCCTACGAGTTACATTGGTCCCGTGGGAGGTGTTGGTGCCACCCACGGGGACGTTCGTGGGCTGTTTCGAGTCTTCACCCTCTAACGCCATTTTTTAAGCTTAAGTCTAGAAATATGCAAATTACCTTCGTTTTCTCAAATCGGGAGTCCCACGGCTATGGGGTCAATTCCTACGAGTTACATTGGTCCCGTGGGAGGTGTTGGAGCCACCCACGGGGACGTTCGGGGGCTGTTTCGAGTTCTCACCCTCTAACGCCATGTTTTTAAGCCCAAGTGTAGAAATATACAAATTACAGTCGTATTCTCAAACCGGGAGTCCCGCGACTGCGGGGTCAGTTCCTACAAGTTACATTGCTCCCGTGGGAGGTGTTGGTACCACCCACGGGGACGTTCGTGGGCTGTTTCGAGTTCTCACCCTCTAACGCCATGTTTTTAAACCTAATTCCAGAAATATGCAAATTACCATCGTTTTCACAAACCGGGAGTCCCGCGGTTGTGGGGTCAGTTCCTACGAGTTACATGGGTCCCGTGGGAGGTTTTGGTGCCACGCACGGGGACGTTCATGGGGCAGTTTTGAGTTTTCACCCTATAACGCCATGTTTTGTTTAAGTCTAGAAATATGTAAATTACAGTCGTATTCTCAAACCGGGAGTCCCGCGGCTGCGGGGTTAGTTCCTTCGAGTTACATTGGTCCCGTGGGTGGTGTTGGTGCCACCCATGGGGACGTTCGGTGGGCCGTTTCAAGTTCTAACCCTCTAACGCCATGTTTTTAAGCCTAAGTATAGAAATATGAAAATTAGCGTCGTATTTTCAAACCGGTAGTCCCGCGGCTGCGTGGTCAGTTCCTACGAGTTACATGGGTCCCGTGGGAGGTGCTGGTGCCGCCCACGGGGACGTTAGTGGGCTGTTTCGAGTTGTCACCCTCTAACGCCATGTTTTTAAGCCTAAGTCTAGAAATATGCAAATTACCGTCGTTTTCTCAAACCGGGAGTCCCGCGGCTGCGGGGTCAGTTCCTATGAGTTACTTTGGTCCCGTGAGAGATGTTGGTGCCACCCACGGGGACGTTCGGGGGCAGTTTTGAGTTTTCACCTTCTAACGCCATGTTTTGCTTAAGTCTAGAAATATGCAAATTACCATCGTATTCTCAAACCAGGAGTCCGACGGCTGCGGGGTCAGTTCTTACGAGTTACATTTGTCCCATGGGTGGTGTTGGAGCCACCCACGGGGACGTTCGGCGGCTGTTTCGAGTTCTCACCCTCTAACGCCATGTTTTTAAGCCTAAGTCTAAAAATTTGCAAATTACAGTCGAATTCTCAAACCGGGAGTCCCGCGGCTGCGGGGTTAGTTCCTACAAGTTACATTGGTCCCATGGGAGGTGTTGGTGCCACCCACGGGGCCGTTCGGGGCTGTTTCGAGTTTTCGACCTCAAACGCCATGTTTTTAAGCCAAAGTCTAAAAATATGCAAATTACTGTCGTATTCTCAAACCGGGAGTCCCGCGGCTGCGGGGTCAGTTCCTACGAGTTACATTTGTCCTGTGGGTGGTGTTGGTTCCACCCACGGGGATGTTCGGGGGCTGTTTCGAGTTCTCACCCTCTAACGCCGTGTTTTTAAGCCTAAGTGTAGAAATATGGAAATTATCGTCGTATTCTCAAACCGGGAGTCCTGCGGCTGCGGGTTCAGTTCCTACGAGTTACATTGGTCCCGTGGGAGGTGTTGGTGCCACCCACGGGGACGTTCGACGGCAGTTTTGAGTTTTCACCCTCTAATGCCATGTTTTGCTTAAGTCTAGAAATATGCAAATTATCGTCGTATTCTCAAACCGAGAGTCCAGCCGTTGCAGGGTCAGTTCCTACGAGTTACATTGGTCCAGTGGGTGGTGTTGGTGCCACCCACGGGGACGTTCGGGGGCTTTTTCCAGTTCTCACCCCCCACGCCATGTTTTTAAGCCTAAGTGTAGAAATATGCAAATTACAGTCGTATTCTCAAACCGGGAGTCCCGCGACTGCGGGGTCAGTTCCTACAAGTTACATTGGTCCCGTGGGAGGGGTTGGTACCACCCACGGGGACGTTCGTGGGCAGTTTCGAGTTCTCAACCTCTAACGCCTTGTTTTTAAGCCAAAGTCCAGAAATATGCAAATTATCGTCGTTTTCTCAAATCGGGAGACCCGCGGCTGTGGGGTCAGTTCCTACGAGTTACCTTGGTCTCGAGTTCTCACCCTCTAACACCATGTTTTTACGCCTAAGTCTAGAAATATGCACCCACGGCTACGGGGTCAATTCCTACGAGTTACATTGGTCCCGTGGGAGGTGTTGGAGCCACCCACGGGGACGTTCGGGGGCTGTTTCGAGTTCTCACCCTCTAACGCCATGTTTTTAAGCCCAAGTGTAGAAATATACAAATTACAGTCGTATTCTCAAACCGGGAGTCCCGCGACTGCGGGGTCAGTTCCTACAAGTTACATTGGTCCCGTGGGAGGTGTTGGTACCACCCACGGGGACGTTCGTGGGCTGTTTCGAGTTCTCACCCTCTAACGCCATGTTTTTAAACCTAATTCCAGAAATATGTAAATTACCATCGTATTCACAAACCGGGAGTCCCGCGGCTGCGGGGTTAGTTCCTACGAGTTACATTGGTCCCGTGGGTGGTGTTGGTGCCACCCATGGGGACGTTCGGTGGGCCGTTTCAAGTTCTAACCCTCTAACGCCATGTTTTTAAGCCTAAGTATAGAAATATGAAAATTAGCGTCGTATTTTCAAACCGGTAGTCCCGCGGCTGCGTGGTCAGTTCCTACGAGTTACATGGGTCCCGTGGGAGGTGCTGGTGCCGCCCACGGGGACGTTAGTGGGCTGTTTCGAGTTGTCACCCTCTAACGCCATGTTTTTAAGCCTAAGTCTAGAAATATGCAAATTACCGTCGTTTTCTCAAACCGGGAGTCCCGCGGCTGTGGGGTCAGTTCCTATGAGTTACTTTGGTCCCGTGAGAGATGTTGGTGCCACCCACGGGGACGTTCGGGGGCAGTTTTGAGTTTTCACCTTCTAACGCCATGTTTTGCTTAAGTCTAGAAATATGCAAATTACCATCGTATTCTCAAACCAGGAGTCCGACGGCTGCGGGGTCAGTTCTTACGAGTTACATTTGTCCCATGGGTGGTGTTGGAGCCACCCACGGGGACGTTCGACGGCTGTTTCGAGTTCTCACCCTCTAACGCCATGTTTTTAAGCCTAAGTCTAAAAATTTGCAAATTACAGTCGAATTCTCAAACCGGGAGTCCCGCGGCTGCGGGGTTAGTTCCTACAAGTTACATTGGTCCCATGGGAGGTGTTGGTGCCACCCACGGGGCCGTTCGGGGCTGTTTCGAGTTTTCGACCTCAAACGCCATGTTTTTAAGCCAAAGTCTAAAAATATGCAAATTACTGTCGTATTCTCAAACCGGGAGTCCCGCGGCTGCGGGGTCAGTTCCTACGAGTTACATTTGTCCCGTGGGTGGTGTTGGTTCCACCCACGGGGATGTTCGGGGGCTGTTTCGAGTTCTCACCCTCTAACGCCGTGTTTTTAAGCCTAAGTGTAGAAATATGGAAATTATCGTCGTATTCTCAAACCGGGAGTCCTGCGGCTGCGGGTTCAGTTCCTACGAGTTACATTGGTCCCGTGGGAGGTGTTGGTGCCACCCACGGGGATGTTCGACGGCAGTTTTGAGTTTTCATCCTCTAATGCCATGTTTTGCTTAAGTCTAGAAATATGCAAATTATCGTCGTATTCTCAAACCGAGAGTCCAGCCGTTGCAGGGTCAGTTCCTACGAGTTACATTGGTCCAGTGGGTGGTGTTGGTGCCACCCACGGGGACGTTCGGGGGCTTTTTCCAGTTCTCACCCCCTAACGCCATGTTTTTAAGCCTAAGTGTAGAAATATGCAAATTACAGTCGTATTCTCAAACCGGGAGTCCCGCGACTGCGGGGTCAGTTCCTACGAGTTACATTGGTCCCGTGGGAGGTGTTGGTACCACCCACGGGGACGTTCGTGGGCAGTTTCGAGTTCTCAACCTCTAACGCCTTGTTTTTAAGCCAAAGTCCAGAAATATGCAAATTATCGTCGTTTTCTCAAATCGGGAGACCCGCGGCTGTGGGGTCAGTTCCTACGAGTTACCTTGGTCTCGTGGGAGGTGTTGGTGCCACCCACGGGGACGTTCGTGGGCTGTTTCGAGTTCTCACCCTCTAACACCATGTTTTTACGCCTAAGTCTAGAAATATGCACCCACGGCTACGGGGTCAATTCCTACGAGTTACATTGGTCCCGTGGGAGGTGTTGGAGCCACCCACGGGGACGTTCGGGGGCTGTTTCGAGTTCTCACCCTCTAACGCCATGTTTTTAAGCCCAAGTGTAGAAAGATGCAAATTACAGTCGTATTCTCAAATCGGGAGTCCCGCGGCTGCGGGGTCAGTTCCTACAAGTTATATTGCTCCCATGGGAGGTGTTGGTACCACCCACGGGGACGTTCGTGGGCTGTGTCGAGTTCTCACCCTCTAACGTCATGTTTCAAGCATAAGTCCAGAAATATGCAAATTACCGCCGTTTTCACAAACCGGGAGTCCTGCGATTGTGGGGTCTGTTCCTACGAGTTACATGGGTCCCGTGGGAGGTTTTGGTGCCACGCACGGGGACGTTCATGGGCTGTTTCGAGTTCTCACCCTCTAACGCCATGTTTTTAAGCCTAAGTCTAGAAATATGCAAATTACAGTCTTTTTCTCAAACCGGGAGTCCCGCGGCTGCAGGGTCAGTTCCTACGAGTTACATTGGTCTCGTGGGAGGTGTTGGAGCCACCCATGGGGACGTTCGGGGGCAGTTTTGAGTTTTCACCCTCTAACGCCATGTTTTGCTTAAGTCTAGAAATATGTAAATTACAGTCGTATTCTCAAACCGGGAGTCCCGCGGCTGCGGGGTTAGTTCCTACGAGTTACATTCGTCCCAGGGGTGGTGTTGGTGCCACCCATGGGGACGTTCGGTCGGCCGTTTCAAGTTCTAACCCTCTAACGCCATGTTTTTAAGCCTAAGTATAGAAATATGCAAATTACCGTCGTATTTTCAAACCGGGAGTCCCGCGGCTGCGTGGTCAGTTCCTACGAGTTACATGGGTCCCGTGGGAGGTGTTGGTGCCGCCCACGGGGACGTTTGTGGGCTGTTTCGATTTCTCACCCTCTAACGCCATGTTTTTAAGCCTAAGTCTAGAAATATGCAAATTGCTGTCGTTTTCTCAAACCGGGAGTCCCGCGGCTGCGGGGTCAGTTCCTATGAGTTACATTGGTCCCGTGGGAGGTGTTGGTGCCACCCACGGGGACGTTCGGGTGCAGTTTCGAGTTTTCACCCTCTAACGCCATGTTTTGCTTAAGTCTAGAAATATGGAAATTATCAACGTATTCTCAAATCAGGAGTCCCGCGGCTACGGGGTCAGTTCCTACGAGTTACATTGCTCCCGTGGGTGGTGTTGGTGCCACCCACAGGGACGTTCGGAGGCTGCTTCGAATTCTCACCCTCTAACGCCATGTTTTTAAGCCTAAGTGTAGAAATATGCAAATTACAGTAGTATTCTCAAACCGTGAGTCCCGCGGCTGCGGGGTCAGTTCCTACGATTTACATTGGTCCCGTGGGAGGTGTTGGTGCCACCCACGGGGACGTTCGTTGGCTGTTTCGAGTTCTGACCCTCTAACGCCAAGTTTTGTAAGCCTAAGTCCAGAAATATGCAAATTACCGTCGTTTTCTCAAACCGGGAGTCCCGCGGCTGCGGGGTCAGTTCCTACGAGTTACATGGGTCCCGTGGGAGGTGTTGGTACCACCCACGGGGACGTTCGTGGGATGTTTCGAGTTCTCACCCTCTAATGCCATGTTTTTAAGCCTAAGTCTAGAAATATGCAAATTACCGTCGTTTTCTCAAACCGGGAGTCCCGCGGCTACGGGGTCAGTTCCTACGAGTTACATTGGTCCCGTGGGAGGTGTTGGTGCCACCCACGGGGACGTTCGGGGGCAGTTTTGAGCTTTCACCCTCTAACGCCATGTTTTGCTTAAGTTTATAAATATGCAAATTACCGTCATATTCTCAAACCGGGAGTCCCGCTGCTGCGGGGTCATTTCCTACGAGTTACATTGGTCCTGTGGGTGGTGTTGGTGCCACCAAATGGGACGTTCGGGGGCTATTTCGAGTTCTAACCCTCTAACACCATGGTTTTAAGCCTAAGTGTAGAAATATGGAAATTACCGCCGTATTTTCAAACCGGGAGTCACGCGGCTGCGAGGTCAGTTCCTACGAGTTACATGGGTCCCGTGGGAGGTGTTGGTGCCACCCACGGGGATGTTCGTGGGCTGTTTCGAGTTCTCACCCTCTAACGCCATGTTTTTAAGCCTAAGTCTAGAAATATGCCAATTACCGTCGTTTTCTCAAACCGGGAGTCTCGCGGCTGCGGGGTCAGTTCCTACGAGTTACATTGGTCCCTTGGGAGGTGTTGGTGCCACCCACGGGGACGTTCAGGGGCAGTTTTGAGTTTGCACCCTCTAACGCCATGTTTTGCTTAAGTCTAGAAATATGCAAATTACCATTGTATTCTCAAACCAGGAGTCCCGTGGCTGCAGGGTCAGTTCCTACGAGTGACATTGGTCCCGTGGGTCGTGTTGGTGCCACCCACGGGGTCGTTCGGGGGCTGTTTCGAGTTCTCACCCGTTAATGCCATGTTTTTAAGCCTAAGTCTAAAAATATGCAAATTATCGTTGTATTCTCAAACAGGGAGTCCCGCGGCTGCGGGGTCAGTTCCTAGGAGTTACATTGGTCCCGTGGGAGGTGTTGGTTCCACCGACGGGGACGTTCGGGGGCAGTTTCGAATTTTCACCCTCTAACGCCATGTTTTGCTTAAGTCTAGAAAAATGGAAATTATCGTCGTATTCTCAAACCAGGAGTCCCGCGGCTGTGGGGTCAGTTCCTACGAGTTATATTGGTCCCGTGGGTGGTGTTGGTGCCACCCACAGGGACGTTCGGGGGCTGTTTCGAGTTCTCACCCTCTAATGCAATGTTTTTAAGCCTAAGTGTAAAAATATGCAAATTACCATCGTATTCTCAAACCGCGAGTCCCGCGGCTGCGGGGTCAGTTCCTACGATTTACATTGGTCCCGTGGGAGGTGTTGGTGCCACCCACGGGGACGTTCGTGGGCTGTTTCGAGTTCTCACCCTCTAACGCCATGTATTGTAAGCCTAAGTCCAAAAATATGCAAATTACCGTCGTTTTCTCAAACCGGGAGTCCCGCGGCTGCGGGGTCAGTTCCTACGAGTTACATTGGTCCCGTGGGAGGTGTTGGTACCACCCACGGGGACGTTCGTGGGATGTTTCGAGTTCTCACCCTCTAATGCCATGTTTTTAAGACTAAGTCTAGAAATATGCAAATTACCGTCATTTTCTCAAACCGGGAGTCCCGCGGCTACTGGGTCAGTTCCTACGAGTTACATTGGTCCCGTGGGAGGTGTTGGTGCCACCCACGGGGACGTTCGGGGGCAGTTTTGAGCTTTCACCCTCTAACGCCATGTTTTGCTTAAGTCTAGAAATATGCAAATTACCCTCGTATTCTCAATCCAGGAGTCCCGCGGCTGCGGGGTCAGTTCCTACGAGTTACATTGGTCCCGTGGGTTGTGTTGGTGCCACCCACGGAGATGTTCGGGAGTTGTTTCGAGTTCTCACCCTCTGACACCATGTTTTTAAGCCTAAGTGTAGAAATATGCAAATTATCGTCGTATTCTCAAACCGAGAGTCCCGCGGCTGCGGGATCAGTTCCTACGAGTCACATTGGTCCTGTAGGTGGTGTTGGTGCCACCCACGGGGACATTCGGGGGCTGTTTCGAGTTTTCACCCACTAACACCATGTTTTGCTTAATTCTAGAAATATGGAAATTATCGTCGTATTCTCAAACCAGGAGTCCCGCGGCTGCGGGGTCAGTTCCTACGAGTTACATTGGTCCCGTGGGTGGTGTTGGTGCCACCCACAGGGACGTTCAGGGGCTGTTTCGAGTTCTCACCCTCTAATGCCATGTTTTTAAGCCTAAGTGTAAAAATATGCAAATTATCGTCGTATTCTCAAACCGAGAGTCCCGCGGCTGCGGGATCAGTTCCTACGAGTCACATTGGTCTTGTAGGTGGTGTTGGTGCCACCCACGGGGACATTCGGGGGCAGTTTCGAGTTTTCACCCACTAACGCCATATTTTGCTTAAGTCTAGAAATATGCAAATTACATTCGTATTATACAACCAGGAGTCCTGCGGCTGCGGGGTCAGTTCCTACGAGTTACATTGGTCCCTTGGGTGGTGTTGGTGCCACCCACGGGGACGTTCGGGGGCTGTTTCGAGTTCCCACCCTCTAACACCATGTTTTTAAGCCTAAGTCTAGAAATATGCAAATTATCATCGTATTGTCAAACCGGGAGTCCCGTGGCTGCGGGTTCAGTTCCTACGAGTTACATTGGTCCCGTGGGAGGTGTTGGTGCCACCCTCGGGGACGTTCGGGGGCAGTTTTGAGTTTTCACCCTCTAACGCCATGTTTTGCTTAAGTCTACAAATGTGCAAATTACTGTCGTATTTTCAAACCTGGAGTCCCGCGGCTGCGAGATCAGTTCCTACGAGTTACATTGGTCCCGTGGGTGGTGTTGGTGCCACCCACGGGGACGTTCGGGGGTTGTTTCGAGTTCTCACGCTCTAACGCCATGTTTTTAAGCCTAAGTCCCAAAATATGCAAATTACCGTCGTATTCTCAAACCGACAGTCCCGCGGCTACGGGGTCAGTTCCTACGAGTTCAATCTGTCCCGTGGGTGGTGTTGGTGCCACCCACGGGGACGTTCGGGGGCTGTTTCGAGTTCTAACCCTCTAACGCCATGTTTTTAAGCCTAAGTGTATAAATATGCAAATTACCGTCGTATTCTCAAACCGGGAGTCCCGCGGCTGCGGGGTCAGTTCCTACGAGTTACATGGGTCCCGTGGGAGATGTTAGTGCCACCCACGGGGACGTTCGTATGCTATTTCAAGTTCTCAACCTCTAACACCATGTTTTTAAGCCTAAGTCTAGAAATATGCAAATTACCGTCGTTTTTCAAACCGGGAGTCTCGCGGCTGCGGGGTCAGTTCCTACGAGTTACATTGGTCCCGTGGGAGGTGTTGGTGCCACCCACGGGGACGTTCGGGGGCAGTTTTGAGTTTTCACCCTCTAACATCATGTTTTGCTTAAGTCTAGAAATATGCAAATTACCCTCGTATTCTCAAACCAGGAGTCCCGCGGCTGCGGGGTCTGTTCCTACGAGTTACATTTGTCCCGTGGGTGGTGTTGGTGCCACCCACGGGGATGTTCGGGAGTTGTTTCGAGTTCTCACCCTCTAACGCCATGTTTTTAAGCCTAAGTGTAGAAATATGTAAATTATCGTCGTATTCTCAAACCGAGAGTCCCGCGGCTGCAGGATCAGTTCCTACGAGTCACATTGGTCCCGTTGGTGGTGTTGGTGCCACCCACGGGGACGTTCTGGGGCAGTTTCGAGTTTTCACCCTCTAACGCCATTTTTTGCTTAAGTCTACTAATATGCAAATTACCTTCGTATTCTAAAACCAGGAGTCCTGCGGCTGCGGGGTCAGTTCCTACGAGTTACATTGGTCTCGTGGGTGGTGTTGGTGCCACCGACGGGGACGTTCGGGGGCTATTTCGAGTTCTCACCCTCTAAAGCCATGTTTTTAAGCCTAAGTCTAGAAATATGCAAATTATCGTCGTATTCTCAAACCGAGAGTCCCGCGGCTGCGGGTTTAGTTCCTATTAGATACATTGGTCCCGTGGGAGGTGTTGGTGCCACCCACGGGGACGTTCGGGGGCAGTTTTGAGTTTTCACCCTCTAACGCCATGTTTTGCTTAAGTCTAGAAATATGCAAATTACCGTCGTATTTTCAAACCAGGAGTCCCGCGGCTGCGAGATCAGATTCTACGAGTTACATTGATCCCGTGGGTGGTGTTGGTGCCACCCACGGGGACGTTCGGGGGTTGTTTCGAGTTCTCACCCTCTAACGCCATGTTTTTAAGCCTAAGTGTAGAAATATGCAAATTATTGTCGTATTCTCAAACCGAGACTCCCGCGGCTGCGGGATCAGCTCCTACGAGTCACATTGGTCCCGTGGGAGGTGTTGGTACCACCCACGGGGACGTTCGGGGGCAGTTTTGAGTTTTTGCCTTCTAACGCCATGTTTTGCTCAAGTCTAGAAATATGCAAATTACCATCGTATTCTCAAACCGGGAGTCCCACGGCTACGAGGTCTGTTCCTACGAGTTACATTGGTCCCGTGGGTTGTGTTGGTGCCACCCACGGGGACGTTCGGGGGTTGTTTCGAGTTCTCACCCTCTAACGCCATGTTTTTAAGCCTAAGTGTAGAAATATGCAATATATCGTCGTATTCTCAAACCGAGAGTCCCGCGGCTGCGGGATCAGTTCCTACGAGTCACATTGGTCCCGTGGAAGGTGTTGGTGCCACCAACGGGGACGTTTGGGGGTTATTTCGAGTTCTCACCCTCTAACGCCATGTTTTTAAGCCTAAGTCTAAAAATATGCAAATTACCGTCGTATTCTCAAACCGGCAGTCCCGCGGCTACGGGGTCAGTTCCTACGAGTTCAATTGGTCCCGTGGGTGGTGTTGATGCCACCCTCGAGGACATTCGGGGGCAGTTTCGATTTTTCACCCTCTAACGCCATGTTTTGCTTAAGTCGAGAAATATGCAAATTACCCTCGTATTCTCAAATCGGGAGTCCCGCGGCTACGGGGTCAGTTCCTACGAGTTACATGGGTCCCGTGGGAAGTGTTGGTGCCACCAACGGGGACGTTCGTGGGCTGTTTCGTGTTCTCACCCTTTAACGCCATGTTTTTAAGCCTAAGTCTAGAAATATGCAAATTACTGTCGTATTCTTAAACCAAGAGTCCTGCGGCTGCGGGGTCAGTTCCTACGAGTTACATTTGTCCCGTGGGTGGTGTTGGTGCCACCCACGGGGACGTTCGGGGGCTGTTTCGAGTTCTCACCCTCTAATGCCATGTTTTTAAGCCTAAGTGTAGAAATATAAAAAATATTGTCGTATTCTCAAACCAGGAGTCCCGCGGCTACGGGTTCCTTGCCTACGAGTTACATTGGTCCCGTGGGTGGTGTTGGTGCCACCCACGGGGACGTTCGGGGGTTGTTTCGAGTTCTCACCCTCTAACACCATGTTTTTAAGCCTAAGTGTAGAAATATGCAAATTATCGTTGTATTCTCAAACCGAGAGTCCCGCGGCTGTGGGATCAGTTCCTACGAGTCACATTGGTCCCGTGGGAGGTGTTGGTACCACCCACGGGGACGTTCGGGGGCAGTTTTGAGTTTTTGCCTTCTAACGCCATCTTTTGCTCAAGTCTAGAAATATGCAAATTACCATCGTATTCTCAAACCGGGAGTCCCACGGCTGCGAGGTCTATTCCTACGAGTTACATTGGTCCCGTGGGTGGTGTTGGTGCCACCCACGGGGACGTTCGGGGACTGTTTCGAGTTCTAACCCTCTAACGCCATGTTTTGAAGCCTAAGTGTAGAAATATGCAAATTACCGTCGTATTCTCAAACCAGGAGTCCCGCGGCTGTGGGGTCAGTTCCTACGAGTTACATGGGTCCCTTGGGAGATGTTAGTGCCACCCACGGGGACGTTCGTGGGCTATTTCTAGTTCTCACCCTCTATCATCATGTTTTTAAGACTAAGTCTAGAAATATCCAAATTATCGTCGTTTTTCAAACCGGGAGTCCCGCGGCTGTGGGGTCAGTTCCTATGAGTTACATTGGTCCCGTGGGAGGTGTTGGTGCCACCCAGGGGGATGTTCGGGGGCTATTTCGAGTTTTCACCCTCTAACGCCATGTTTTGCTTAAGTCTTGAAATATGCAAATTACCCTCGTATTCTCAAACCAGGAGTCCCGCGGCTGCGGGGTCAGTTCCTACGAGTTACTTTGGTCCCGTGAGTTATGTTGGTGCCACCCACGGGGATGTTCAGGAGTTGTTTCGAAGTTCTCACCCTCTAACGCCATGTTTTTAAGCCTAAGTGTAGAAATATGCAAATTACCATCGTATTCTCAAACCGGGAGTCCCGCGGCTGAAGGGTCAATTCCTACGAGTTACATTGGTCCCGTGGGAGGTGTTGGTGCCACCCACGAGGTCGTTCGAAGGCAATTTCGAGTTTTCACCCTCTAACGCCATGTTTTGCTTAAGTCTAGACATATGTAAATTACCGTCGTATTGTCAAACCGGGAGTCCCACGGCTGCGGGATCAGTTCCTACGAATTACATTGGTCCCATGGGTGGTGTTGGTGCCACCCACGGGGACGTTCGGGGGCTGTTTCGAGTTCTCACCCTCTAACGCCATGTTTTTAAGCCTAAGTGTAGAAATATGCAAATTACCCTCATGTTCTCAAACCAGGAGTCCCGCGGCTGCGGGGTCAGTTCCTACGAGTTACATGGGTCCCGTGGGAGATGTTTTCGCCACCCACGGTGACGTTCGTGGGCTGTTTCGAGTTCTCACTCTCTAACGCCATGTTTTTAAGCCTAAGTCTAGAAATATGCAAATTACCGCCATTTTCTCAAACCGGGAGTCCCGCGGCTGCGGGGTCAGTTCCTACGAGTTACATTGGTCCTGTGGGTGGTGTTGGTGCCTCCGACGGGGACGTTCGGGGGCTGTTTCGAGATCTCACCCTCTAACGCCATGTTTTTACGCCTAAGTGTAGAAATATGCAAATTACCGTCATGTTCTCAAACCGGGATCCCACGGCTGCGGGGTCAGTTCCTACGAGTTACATTGGTCCCGTGGGAGGTGTTGTTAGCACCCACGGGGACGTTCGGGGGCTATTTCGAGTTCTCACCCTCTAACGCCATGTTTTCTAAGCCAAAGTCTAAAAATATGCAAATTACCGTCTTTTTTCAAACCGGGAGTCCCGCGGCTGAGGGGTCAGTTCCTACGAGTTACATTGGTCCCGTGGGAGGTGTTGGTGCCACCCACGGGGACGTTCGAAGGCAATTTCGAGTTTTCACCCTCTAACGCCATGTTTTGCTTAAGTCTAGACAAATGCAAATTACCGTCGTATTCTCAAACCGGGAGTCCCGCGGCTGCGGGATCAGTTCCTACGAGTTACATTGGTCCCATGGGTGGTGTTGGTGCCACCCACGGGGACGTTCGGGGGCTGTTTCGAGTTGTCACCCTCTAACTCCATGTTTTTAAGCCTAAGTGTAGAAATATGTAAATTATCGTCGTATTCTCAAACCGAGAGTCCCGCGGCTGCAGGATCAATTCCTACGAGTCACATTGGTCCCGTTGGTGGTGTTGGTGCCACCCACGGGGACGTTCTGGGGCAGTTTCGAGTTTTCACCCTCTAACGCCATTTTTTGCTTAAGTCTACTAATATGCAAATTACCTTCGTATTCTAAAACCAGGAGTCCTGCGGCTGCGGGGTCAGTTCGTACGAGTTACATTGGTCTCGTGGGTGGTGTTGGTGCCACCGACGGGGACGTTCGGGGGCTATTTCGAGTTCTCACCCTCTAAAGCCATGTTTTTAAGCCTAAGTCTAGAAATATGCAAATTATCGTCGTATTCTCAAACCGAGAGTCCCGCGGCTGCGGGTTTAGTTCCTATTAGATACATTGGTCCCGTGGGAGGTGTTGGTGCCACCCACGGGGACGTTCGGGGGCAGTTTTGAGTTTTCACCCTCTAACGCCATGTTTTGCTTAAGTCTAGAAATATGCAAATTACCGTCGTATTTTCAAACCAGGAGTCCCGCGGCTGCGAGATCAGATTCTACGAGTTACATTGATCCCGTGGGTGGTGTTGGTGCCACCCACGGGGACGTTCGGGGGTTGTTTCGAGTTCTCACCCTCTAACGCCATGTTTTTAAGCCTAAGTGTAGAAATATGCAAATTATTGTCGTATTCTCAAACCGAGACTCCCGCGGCTGCGGGATCAGCTCCTACGAGTCACATTGGTCCCGTGGGAGGTGTTGGTACCACCCACGGGGACGTTCGGGGGCAGTTTTGAGTTTTTGCCTTCTAACGCCATGTTTTGCTCAAGTCTAGAAATATGCAAATTACCATCGTATTCTCAAACCGGGAGTCCCACGGCTGCGAGGTCTGTTCCTACGAGTTACATTGGTCCCGTGGGTTGTGTTGGTGCCACCCACGGGGACGTTCGGGGGTTGTTTCGAGTTCTCACCCTCTAACGCCATGTTTTTAAGCCTAAGTGTAGAAATATGCAATATATCGTCGTATTCTCAAACCGAGAGTCCCGCGGCTGCGGGATCAGTTCCTACGAGTCACATTGGTCCCGTGGAAGGTGTTGGTGCCACCAACGGGGACGTTTGGTGGTTATTTCGAGTTCTCACCCTCTAACGCCATGTTTTTAAGCCTAAGTCTAAAAATATGCAAATTACCGTCGTATTCTCAAACCGGCAGTCCCGCGGCTACGGGGTCAGTTCCTACGAGTTCAATTGGTCCCGTGGGTGGTGTTGATGCCACCCACGAGGACATTCGGGGGCAGTTTCGATTTTTCACCCTCTAACGCCATGTTTTGCTTAAGTCGAGAAATATGCAAATTACCCTCGTATTCTCAAATCGGGAGTCCCGCGGCTACGGGGTCAGTTCCTACGAGTTACATGGGTCCCGTGGGAAGTGTTGGTGCCACCAACGGGGACGTTCGTGGGCTGTTTCGTGTTCTCACCCTTTAACGCCATGTTTTTAAGCCTAAGTCTAGAAATATGCAAATTACTGTCGTATTCTTAAACCAAGAGTCCTGCGGCTGCGGGGTCAGTTCCTACGAGTTACATTTGTCCCGTGGGTGGTGTTGGTGCCACCCACGGGGACGTTCGGGGGCTGTTTCGAGTTCTCACCCTCTAATGCCATGTTTTTAAGCCTAAGTGTAGAAATATCAAAATTATCGTCGTATTCTCAAACCGGGAGTCCCGCGGCTACGGGTTCCTTGCCTACGAGTTACATTGGTCCCGTGGGTGGTGTTGGTGCCACCCACGGGGACGTTCGGGGGTTGTTTCGAGTTCTCACCCTCTAACGTCATGTTTTTAAGCCTAAGTGTAGAAATATGCAAATTATCGTTGTATTCTCAAACCGAGAGTCCCGCGGCTGTGGGATCAGTTCCTATGAGTCACATTGGTCCCGTGGGAGGTGTTGGTACCACCCACGGGGACGTTCGGGGGCAGTTTTGAGTTTTTGCCTTCTAACGCCATCTTTTGCTCAAGTCTAGAAATATGCAAATTACCATCGTATTCTCAAACCGGGAGTCCCACGGCTGCGAGGTCTATTCCTACGAGTTACATTGGTCCCGTGGGTGGTGTTGGTGCCACCCACGGGGACGTTCGGGGACAGTTTCGAGTTCTAACCCTCTAACGCCATGTTTTGAAGCCTAAGTGTAGAAATATGCAAATTACCGTCGTATTCTCAAACCAGGAGTCCCGCGGCTGTGGGGTCAGTTCCTACGAGTTACATGGGTCCCTTGGGAGTTGTTAGTGCCACCCACGGGGACGATCGTGGGCTATTTCTAGTTCTCACCCTCTATCATCATGTTTTTAAGACTAAGTCTAGAAATATCTAAATTATCGTCGTTTTTCAAACCGGGAGTCCCGCGGCTGTGGGGTCATTTCCTATGAGTTACATTGGTCCCGTGGGAGGTGTTGGTGCCACCCAGGGGGATGTTCGGGGGCTATTTCGAGTTTTCACCCTCTAACGCCATGTTTTGCTTAAGTCTTGAAATATGCAAATTACCCTCGTATTCTCAAACCAGGAGTCCCGCGGCTGCGGGGTCAGTTCCTACGAGTTACTTTGGTCCCGTGAGTTATGTTGGTGCCACCCACGGGGATGTTCAGGAGTTGTTTCGAAGTTCTCACCCTCTAACGCCATGTTTTTAAGCCTAAGTGTAGAAATATGCAAATTACCATCGTATTCTCAAACCGGGAGTCCCGCGGCTGAAGGGTCAATTCCTACGAGTTACATTGGTCCCGTGGGAGGTGTTGGTGCCACCCACGAGGTCGTTCGAAGGCAATTTCGAGTTTTCACCCTCTAACGCCATGTTTTGCTTAAGTCTAGACATATGTAAATTACCGTCGTATTGTCAAACCGGGAGTCCCACGGCTGCGGGATCAGTTCCTACGAATTACATTGGTCCCATGGGTGGTGTTGGTGCCACCCACGGGGACGTTCGGGGGCTGTTTCGAGTTCTCACCCTCTAACGCCATGTTTTTAAGCCTAAGTGTAGAAATATGCAAATTACCCTCATGTTCTCAAACCAGGAGTCCCGCGGCTGCGGGGTCAGTTCCTACGAGTTACATGGGTCCCGTGGGAGATGTTTTCGCCACCCACGGTGACGTTCGTGGGCTGTTTCGAGTTCTCACTCTCTAACGCCATGTTTTTAAGCCTAAGTCTAGAAATATGCAAATTACCGCCATTTTCTCAAACCGGGAGTCCCGCGGCTGCGGGGTCAGTGCCTACGAGTTACATTGGTCCTGTGGGTGGTGTTGGTGCCTCCGACGGGGACGTTCGGGGGCTGTTTCGAGATCTCACCCTCTAACGCCAAATTTTTAAGCCTAAGTGTAGAAATATGCAAATTACCGTCATGTTCTCAAACCGGGATCCCACGGCTGCGGGGTCAGTTCCTACGAGTTACATTGGTCCCGTGGGAGGTGTTGTTAGCACCCACGGGGACGTTCGGGGGCTATTTCGAGTTCTCACCCTCTAACGCCATGTTTTCTAAGCCAAAGTCTAAAAATATGCAAATTACCGTCTTTTTTCAAACCGGGAGTCCCGCGGCTGAGGGGTCAGTTCCTACGAGTTACATTGGTCCCGTGGGAGGTGTTGGTGCCACCCACGGGGACGTTCGAAGGCAATTTCGAGTTTTCACCCTCTAACGCCATGTTTTGCTTAAGTCTAGACAAATGCAAATTACCGTCGTATTCTCAAACCGGGAGTCCCGCGGCTGCGGGATCAGTTCCTACGAGTTACATTGGTCCCATGGGTGGTGTTGGTGCCACCCACGGGGACGTTCGGGGGCTGTTTCGAGTTGTCACCCTCTAACTCCATGTTTTTAAGCCTAAGTGTAGAAATATGTAAATTATCGTCGTATTCTCAAACCGAGAGTCCCGCGGCTGCAGGATCATTTCCTACGAGTCACATTGGTCCCGTAGGTGGTGTTGGTGCCACCCACGGGGACGTTCGAGGGCAGTTTCGAGTTTTCACCCTCTAACGCCATTTTTTGCTTAAGTCTACAAATATGCAAATTACCTTCGTATTCTAAAACCAGGAGTCCTGCGGCTGCGGGGTCAGTTCCTACGAGTTACATTGGTCTCGTGGGTGGTGTTGGTGCCACCCACGGGGACGTTCGGGGTCTATTTCGAGTTCTCACCCTCTAAAGCCATGTTTTTAAGCCTAAGTCTAGAAATATGCAAAGTATCGTCGTATTCTCAAACCGGGAGTCCCGCGGCTGCGGGTTTAGTTCCTATGAGATACATTGGTCCCGTGGGAGGTGTTGGTGCCACCCACGGGGACGTTCGGGGGAAGTTTTGAGTTTTCACCATCTAACGCCATGTTTTGCTTAAGTCTAAAAATATACAAATTACCGTCGTATTTTCAAACCAGGAGTCCCGCGGCTGCGAGATCAGTTCCTACGAGTTACATTGATCCCGTGGGTGGTGTTGGTGCCACCCACGGGGACGTTCGGGGGTTGTTTCGAGTTCTCACCCTCTAATGCCATGTTTTTAAGCCTAAGTGTAGAAATATGCAAATTATCGTCGTATTCTCAAACCGAGAGTCCCGCGGCTGCGGGATCAGTTCCTACGAGTCACATTGGTCCCGTGGGAGGTGTTGGTGCCACCAACGGGGACGTTTGGGGGTTATTTCGAGTTCTCACCCTCTAACGCCATGTTTTTAAGCCTAAGTCTAAAAATATGCAAATTACCGTCGTATTCTCAAACTGGCAGTCCCGCGGGTACGGGGTCAGTTCCTACGAGTTCAATTGGTCCCGTGGGTGGTGTTTATGCCACCCACGGGGACATTCGGGGGCAGTTTCGATTTTTCACCCTCTAACGCCATGTTTTGCTTAAGTCTAGAAATATGCAAATTACCCTCGTATTCTCAAATCGGGAGTCCCGCGGCTACGGGGTCAGTTGCTACGAGTTACATGGGTCCCGTGGGAGGTGTTGGTGCCACCCACGAGGACGTTCGTGGGCTGTATCGAGTTCTCACCCTTTAACGCCATGTTTTTAAGCCTAAGTCTAGAAATATGCGAATTACCGTCGTATTCTTAAACCAGGAGTCCCGCGGCTGCGGGGTCAGTTCCAACGAGTTATATTTGTCCCGTGGGTGGTGTTGGTGGCACCCACGGGGACGTTCGGGGGCTGTTTCGAGTTCTCACCCTCTAACGCCATGTTTTTAAGCCTAACTGTAGAAAAATCCAAATTACCGTCGTATTCTCAAACCGGGAGTCCCGCGGCTGCGGGTTCATTTCCTACGAGTTACATTGGTCCCGTGGGTGGTGTTGGTGCCACCCACGGGGACGTTCGGGGGTTGTTTCGAGTTCTCACCCTCTAACGCCATGTTTTTAAGCCTAAGTGTAGAAATATGCAAATTATCGTTGTATTCTCAAACCGAGAGTCCCGCGGCTGCGGGATCAGTTCCTACGAGTCACATTGGTCCCGTGGGAGGTGTTGGTGACACCCACGGGGACGTTCGGGGGCAGTTTTCAGTTTTTTCCCTCTAACGCCATGTTTTGCTTTAGTCTAAAAATATGCTAATTACCTTCGTATTCTTAAACCAGAAGTCCCGCGGCTGCGGGGTCAGTTCCTACGAGTTACATTGGTCCCGTGTGTGGTGTTGGTGCCACCCACGGGGACTTTCGGTGGCTGTTTCGAGTTCTCACCCTGTAACACCATGTTTTTATGCCTAAGTGTAGAAATATGAAAATTACCATCGTATTCTCAAACCGGGAGTCCCGTGGCTGCGAGGTCAGTTCCTACGAGTCACATTGGTCCCGTGGGTGGTGTTGGTGCCACCCACGGGGACGTTCGGGGGCTGTTTCGAGTTCTAACCCTCTAACGCCATGTTTTGAAGCCTAAGTGTAGAAATATGCAAATTACCGTCGTATTCTCAAACCAGGAGTCCCGCGGCTGCGAGGTCAGTTCCTACGAGTTACATGGGTCCCGTGGGAGATGTTAGTGCCACCCACGGGGACGTTCGTGGGCTATTTCTAGTTCTCACCCTCTAACACCATGTTTTTAAGCCTAAGTCTAGAAATATGCAAATTACCGTCGTTTTTCAAATCGGGAGTCCCGCGGCTGTGGGGTCAGTTCCTATGAGTTACATTGGTCCCGTGGGAGGTGTTGGTGCCGCCCAGGGGGATGTTCGGGGGCATTTTCGAGTTTTCACCCTCTAACGCCATGTTTTGCTTAAGTCTTGAAATATGCAAATTACCCTCGTATTCTCAAACCAGGAGTCCCGCGGCTGCGGGGTCAGTTCCTACGAGTTACATGGGTCCCGTGGGAGGTGTTGGTGCCACCCACGAGGACGTTCGTGGGCTGTATCGAGTTCTCACCCTTTAACGCCATGTTTTTAAGCCTAAGTCTAGAAATATGCGAATTACCGTCGTATTCTTAAACCAGGAGTCCCGCGGCTGCGGGGTCAGTTCCAACGAGTTATATTTGTCCCGTGGGTGGTGTTGGTGGCACCCACGGGGACGTTCGGGGGCTGTTTCGAGTTCTCACCCTCTAACGCCATGTTTTTAAGCCTAACTGTAGAAAAATCCAAATTACCGTCGTATTCTCAAACCGGGAGTCCCGCGGCTGCGGGTTCATTTCCTACGAGTTACATTGGTCCCGTGGGTGGTGTTGGTGCCACCCACGGGGACGTTCGGGGGTTGTTTCGAGTTCTCACCCTCTAACGCCATGTTTTTAAGCCTAAGTGTAGAAATATGCAAATTATCGTTGTATTCTCAAACCGAGAGTCCCGCGGCTGCGGGATCAGTTCCTACGAGTCACATTGGTCCCGTGGGAGGTGTTGGTGCCACCCACGGGAACGTTCGGGGGCAGTTTTCAGTTTTTTCCCTCTAACGCCATGTTTTGCTTAAGTCTAGAAATATACAAATTTCCGTCGTATTCTCAAACCGGGAGTCCCACGGCTGCGGGGTCTATTCCTACGAGTTACATTGGTCCCGTGGGTGGTGTTGGTGCCACCCACGGGGACGTTCGGGGGCTGTTTCGAGTTCTAACCCTCTAACGCCATGTTTTGAAGCCTAAGTGTAGAAATATGCAAATTACCGTCGTATTCTCAAACCAGGAGTCCCGCGGCTGCGAGGTCAGTTCCTACGAGTTACATGGGTCCCGTGGGAGATGTTAGTGCCACCCACGGGGACGTTCGTGGGCTATTTCTAGTTCTCACCCTCTAACACCATGTTTTTAAGCCTAAGTCTAGAAATATGCAAATTACCGTCGTTTTTCAAATCGGGAGTCCCGCGGCTGTGGGGTCAGTTCCTATGAGTTACATTGGTCCCGTGGGAGGTGTTGCTGCCACCCAGGGGGATGTTCGGGGGCATTTTCGAGTTTTCACCCTCTAACGCCATGTTTTGCTTAAGTCTTGAAATATGCAAATTACCCTCGTATTCTCAAACCAGGAGTCCCGCGGCTGCGGGGTCAGTTCCTACGAGTTACATGGGTCCCGTGGGAGGTGTTGGTGCCACCCACGAGGACGTTCGTGGGCTGTATCGAGTTCTCACCCTTTAACGCCATGTTTTTAAGCCTAAGTCTAGAAATATGCGAATTACCGTCGTATTCTTAAACCAGGAGTCCCGCGGCTGTAGGGTCAATTCCTACGAGTTACATTGGTCCCATGGGTGGTGTTGGTGCCACCCACGGGGACGTTCGGGGTCTGTTTCGAGTTCTCACCTCTAACGCCATGTTTTTAAGCCTAAGTGTAGAAATATGCAAATTACCCTCATGTTCTCAAACCAGGAGTCCCGCGGCTGCGGGGTCAGTTCCTACGAATTACATGGGTCCCGTGGGAGATGTTTTCGCCACCCACGGTGACGTTCGTGGGCTGTTTCGAGTTCTCACTCTCAGACGCCATGTTTTTAAGCCTAAGTCTAGAAATATGCAAATTACCGTCATTTTCTCAAACCGGGAGTCCCGCGGTTGCGGGGTCAGTTCCTACGAGTTACATTGGTCCCGTGGGTGGTGTTGGTTCCTCCGACGGGGACGTTCGGGGGATGTTTCGAGTTCTCACCCTCTAACGCCATGTTTTTAAGCCTAAGTCTAAAAATATGCAAATTACCGTCGTATTCTCAAACCGGCAGTCCCGCGGCTACGGGGTCAGTTCCTACAAGTTAAATTGGTCCCGTGGGAGGTGTTGGTTCCACCCACGGGGACATTCGGGGGCAGTTTCGAGATCTCACCCTCTAACGCCATGTTTTTAAGCCTAAGTGTAGAAATATGCAAATTATCGTCGTATTCTCAAACCGAGAGTCCCGCGGCTGCGGTATTAGTTCCTACGAGTCACATTGGTCCCGTGGGAGGTGTTGGTACCACCCACGCGGACGTTCGGGGGCAGTTTCGAGTTTTCACCCTTTAACGCCATGTTTTGCTTTAGTCTAAAAATATGCAAATTACCTTCGTATTCTTAAACCAGAAGTACCGCGGCTGCGGGGTCAGTTCCTACGAGTTACATTGGTCCCATGTGTGGTGTTGGGGCCACCCACGGGGACTTTCGGTGGCTGTTTCGAGTTCTCACCCTGTAACGCCATGTTTTTATGCCTAAGTGTAGAAATACGAAAAATACTGTCGTATTCTCAAACCGGGAGTCCTGCGGCTGCGGGGTCAGTTCCTACGAGTTACATTGGTCCCGTGGGTGGTGTTGGTGCCAGCCACGGGGACGTTCGGGGGCTATTTAGAGTTCTCACCCTCTAACGCCACGTTTTTAAGCCTAAGTCTAGAAATATGCAAATTATCGTCGTATTCTCAAACCGGCAGACCCGCGGTTATGGGGTCAGTTACTACGAGTTAAATTGGTCCCATTGGAGGTGTTGCTGCCACCCACGGGGACATTCGGGGGCAGTTTTGAGTTTTCACCCTCTAACGCCATGTTTTGCTTAAGTCTACAAATATGCAAATTACCGTCGTATTCTCAAATCGAGAGTCCCGCGGCTACGGGGTCAGTTCCTACGAGTTACATGTGTCCCGTGGGAGGTGTTGGTGCCACCCACGGGGACGTTCGTGGTCTGTTTCGAGTTCTCACCCTCTAACACCACATTTTTAAGCCTAAGTCTTGAAATATGCAAATTATCGTTGTTTTCTCAAATCGGGAGTCCCGCGGCTGCGGGGTCAGTTTCTACGAGTTACATTGGTCCCGTGGGAGGTGTTGGTGCCACCCACAGGGATGTTCGGGGGTAGTTTTGAGTTTTCACCCTCTAACGCCATGTTTTGCTTAAGTCTGGAAATATGCGAATTACCGTCGTATTCTCAAACCAAGAGTCCCGCGGCTGCGGGGTCAATTCCTACGAGTTACATTGGTCCCGTGGGTGGTGTTGGTGCCACCCACGGAGACGTTCGGGGGCTGTTTTGAGTTCTAACCCTCTAATGCCATGTTTTTAAGCCTAAGTGTAGAAATATGCAAATTACCGTCGTCTTCTCAAATCGGGAGTCCGGCGGCTGCGGGGTCAGTTCCTACGAGTTACATGGGTCCCGTGGGAGATGTTGGTGCCACCCACGAGGACGTTCGTGGGCTATTTCGAGTTCTCACCCTCTAACGCCATGTTTTTAAGCCTTAGTCTATAAATATGCAAATTACCATCGTTTTCTCAAAACGGGAGTCCCGCGGTTGTGGGGTCAGTTCCTACGAGTTACATTGGTCCCGTGGGAGGTGCTGGTGCCACCCACGGGGACATTTGGGGGCAGTTTTGAGTTTTCACCCTCCAAAGCCATGTTTTGCTTAAGTCTACAAATATGCAAATTACCGTCGTATTCTCAAATCGGGAGTCCCGCGGCTACGGGGTCAGTTCCTACGAGTTACATGCGTACCGTGGGAGGTGTTGGTGCCACCCACGGGGACGTTCGTGGTCTGTTTCGAGTTCTCACCCTCTAACACCACATTTTTAAGCCTAAGTCTAGAAACATGCAAATTACCGTTGTTTTCTCAAATCGGGAGTCCCGCGGCTGCGGGGTCAGTTTCTACGAGTTACATTGGTCCCGTGGGAGGTGTTGGTGCCACCCACAGGGACGTTCGGGGGTAGTTTTGAGTTTTCACCCTCTAACGCCATGTTTTGCTTAAGTATGGAAATATGCGAATTACCGTCGTATTCTCAAACCAGGAGTCCCGCGGCTGCGGGGTCAATTCCTACGAGTTACATTGGTCCCGTGGGTGGTGTTGGTGCCACCCACGGAGACGTTCGGGGGCTGTTTTGAGTTCTAACCCTCTAATGCCATGTTTTTAAGCCTAAGTGAAAAAATATGCAAATTACCATCGTCTCCTCAAATCGTGAGTCCCGCGGCTACGGGGTCAGTTCCTACGAGTTACATGTGTCCCGTGGGAGATGTTGGTACCACCCACGGGGACGTTCATGGGCTATTTCGAGTTCTCACCCTCTAACGCCATGTTTTTAAGCCTTAGTCTATAAATATGCAAATTACCGTCGTTTTCTCAAAACGGGAGTCCCGCGGCTGTGGGGTCAGTTCCTATGAGTTACATTGGTCCCGTGGGAGGTGCTGGTGCCACCCACGGGGACATTTGGTGGCAGTTTTTAGTTTTCACCCTCCAAAGCCATGTTTTGCTTAAGTCTAGAAATATGCAAATTACCATCGTATTCTCAAACCAGGAGTCCCGCGACTGCGGGGTCAGTTCCTACGAGTTACATTGGTCCCGTGGGTGGTGTTGGCGCCACCCACGTGGACGTTCGGGGGCTGTATCGAGTTCTCACCCTATAACGCCATGTTTTTAAGCCTAAGTCTAAAAATATGCAAATTACCGTCGTATTCTCAAACCGGGAGTCCCGCGGCTGCAGGGTCAATTCCTACGAGTTACATTGGTCCCGTGGGAGGTGTTGGTGCCACCCACGAGGACGTTCGAATGCAATTTCGAGTTTTCACCCTCTAACGCCATGTTTTGCTTAAGTCTAGAAATATGCAAATTACCGTCGTATTCTCAAACCGGGAGTCCCGCGACAGCGGGATCAGTTCCTACGAGTTACATTGGTCCTGTGGGTGGTGTTAGTGCCACCCACGGGGACGTTCAGGGGCTGTTTCGAGTTCTCACCCTCTAACGCCATATTTTTAGGCCTAAGTCTAGAAATATGCAAATTATCATCGTATTCTCAAACCGGGAGTCCCGCGGCTGCGGGGTCAGTTCCTACGAGTTACATTGGTCGCGTGGGAGGTGTTGGTGCCACCTAGGGGGACGTTCGGGGGCATTTTTGAGTTTTCACCCTCTCACCCCATGTTTTGTTTAAGTCTAGAAATACACAAATTACCGACGTATTCCCAAAGCAGGAGTCCCGCGGCTGCGGGGTCAGTTCCCACGAGTTACATTGGTCCCGTGGGTGGTGTTGGTGCCTCCGACGGGGACGTTCGGGGGCTGTTTCGAGTCCTCACACTCTAACGCCATGTTTTTAAGCCTAAGTGTAGAAATATGAGAATTACCGTCCTGTTCTCAAACCGGGAGTCCCACGGCTGCGGGGTCAGTTCCTACGAGTTACATTGGTCCCGTGGGAGGTGTTGTTGGCACCCACGGGGACGTTCGGGGGCTATTTCGAGTTCTCACCCTCTAACACCATATTTTTAAGCCAAAGTCTAAAAATATGCAAATTACCGTCGTATTCTCAAACCGGCAGTCCCGCGGCTACGGGGTCAGTTCCTACGAGTTAAATTGGTCCCGTGGGAGGTGTTGGTGCCACCCACGGGGACATTCGGGGGTAGTTTCGAGATCTCACCCTCTAACGCCATGTTTTTAAGCCTAAGTGTAGAAATATGCAAATTATCGTCGTATTCTCAAACCGAGAGTCCCGCGGCTGCGGGATCAGTTCCTACGAGTCACATTGGTCCCGTGGGAGGTGTTGGTACCACCCACGGGGACGTTCGGGGGCAGTTTCGAGTTTTCACCCTCTAACGCCATGTTTTGGTTTAGTCTAAAAATATGCAAATTACATTCGTATTCTTAAACCAGAAGTCCCGCGGCTTCGGGGTCAGTTCCTACGAGTTACATTGGTCCCGTGTGTGGTGTTGGTGCCACCCACGGGGACTTTCGGTGGCTGTTTCGAGTTCTCACCCTGTAACGCCATGTTTTTATGCCTAAGTGTAGAAATATGAAAATTATCGTCGTATTCTCAAACCGGGAGTCCCGTGGCTGCGGGGTCAGTTCCTACGAGTTACATTGGTCCCGTGGGTGGTGTTGGTGCCACCCACGGAAACGTTCGGGGGCTATTTAGAGTTCTCACCCTCTAACGCCACGTTTTTAAGCCTAAGTCTAGAAATATGCAAATTACCGTCGTATTCTCAAACCGGCAGACCCGCGGTTATGGGGTCAGTTCCTACGAGTTAAATTGCTCCCATGGGAGGTGTTGCTGCCACCCACGGGGACATTCGTGGGCAGTTTTGAGTTTTCACCCTCTAACGCCATGTTTTGCTTAAGTCTACAAATATGCAAATTACCGTCGTATTCTCAAATCGGGAGTCCCGCGGCTACGGGGTCAGTTCCTACGAGTTACATACGTCCCGTGGGAGGTGTTGGTGCCACCCACGGGGACGTTCGTGGGCTGTTTCGAGTTCTCACCCTCTAACACCACATTTTTATGCCTAAGTCTAGAAATATGCAAATTACCGTTGTTTTCTCAAATCGGGAGTCCCGCGGCTGCGGGGTCAGTTTCTACGAGTTACATTGGTCCCGTGGGAGGTGTTGGTGCCACCCACAGGGACGTTCGGGGGTAGTTTTGAGTTTTCACCCTCTAACGCCATGTTTTGCTTAAGTCTGGAAATATGCGAATTACCGTCGTATTCTCAAAACAGGAGTCCCGCGGCTGCGGGGTCAATTCCTACGAGTTACATTGGTCCCGTGGGTGGTGTTGGTGCCACCCACGGGGACGTTCGGGGGCTGTTTTGAGTTCTAACCCTCTAACGCCATGTTTTTAAGCCTAAGTGTAGAAATATGAAAATTACCGTCGTATTCTCAAACCGGGTGTCCCGCGGCTGTGGGGTCAGTTCCTACGAGTTACATAGGTCCCGTGGGAGGTGTTGGCGCCACCCACGGGGACATTTGGGGGCAGTTTTGAGTTTTCATCCTCCAAAGCCATGTTTTGCTTAAGTCTAGAAATATGCAAATTACCATCGTATTCTCAAACCAGGAGTCCCGCGGCTGCGGGGTCAGTTCCTACGAGTTACATTGGTCCCGTGGGTGGTGTTGGCGCCACCCACGTGGACGTTCGGGGGCTGTATCGAGTTCTCACCCTCTAACGCCATGTTTTTAAGCCTAAGTCTAGATATATCCAAATTACCGTTGTTTTCTCAAACCGGGAGTCACGCGGCTGCGGGATCAGTTCCTACGAGTTACATGGGTCCCGTGGGAGGTGTTGGTGCCACCCACGGGGACGTTCGTGGGCTATTTCGAGTTCTCACCCTTTAACGCCATGTTTTTAAGCCAAAGTGTAGAAATATACAAATTACCGTCATGTTCTCAAACCGGGAGTCCCACGGCTGTGGGGTCAGTTCCTACGAGTTATATTGGTCCCGTGGGAGGTGTTGTTGGCACCCACGGGGACGTTAGCGGGTTGTTTCGAGTTTTCAACCTCAAACGCCATGTTTTTAAGCCAAAGTCTAAAAATATGTAAATTACTATCGTATTCTCAAACCGGGAGTCCCGCGGCTGCGGGGTTAGTTCCTACAAGTTACATTGGTCCCGTGGGAGGTGTTGGTGCCACCCACGGTGACGTTCGGGGCAATTTCAAGTTTTCACCCTTTAACGCCAGGTTTTGCTTAAGTCTAGAAATATGCAAATTACTGTCGTATTCTTAAACCAGGAGTCCCGCGGTGGCGGGGTCAGTTCCTACGAGTTACATTGGTCCCGTGGGTGGTGTTGGTGCCTCCGACGGGGACGTTCGGGGGCTGTTTCGAGTTCTCACCCTCTAACGCCATGTTTTTAAGCCTAAGTGTAGAAATATGCAAATTACCATCATGTTCTCAAACCGGGAGTCCCACGGTTGCGGGGTCAGTTCCTACTAGTTACATTGGTCCCGTGGGAGGTGTTGTTGGCACCCACGGGGACGTTTGGGGGCTATTTCGAGTTCTCACCCTCTAACGCCACGTTTTTAAGCCAAAGTCTAAAAATATGAAAATTACCGTCGTATTCTCAAACCGGCAGTCCCGCGGCTACGGGATCAGTTCCTACGAGTTAAATTGGTCCAGTGGGAGGTGTTGGTGCCACCCACGGGGACATTCGAGGGCAGTTTCGAGATCTCACCCTCTAACGCTATGTTTTTAAGCCTAAGTGTAGAAATATGCAAATTATCGTCGTATTCTCAAACCGAGAGTCCCGCGGCTGCGGGATCAGTTCCTACAAGTCACATTGGTCCCGTGGGAGGTGTTGGTACCACCCACGGGGACATTCGGTGGCAGTTTTGAGTTTTCACCCTCTAACGCCATGTTTTGCTTTAGTCTAAAAATATGCTAATTACCTTCGTATTCTTAAACCAGAAGTCCCGCGGCTGCGGGGTCAGTTCCTACGAGTTACATTGGTCCCGTGTGTGGTGTTGGTGCCACCCACGGGGACTTTCGGTGGCTGTTTCGAGTTCTCACCCTGTAACGCCATGTTTTTATGCCTAAGTGTAGAAATATGAAAATTACAATCGTATTCTAAAACCGGGAGTCCCGCGGCTGCGGGGTCAGTTCCTACGAGTTACATTAGTCCCGTGGGTGGTGTTGGTGCCACCCACGGGGACGTTCGGGGGCTATTTAGAGTTCTCACCCTCTAACGCCACGTTTTTAAGCCTAAGTCTAGAAATATGCAAATTACGGTCGTATTCTCAAACCGGCAGACCCGCGGTTATGGGGTCAGTTCCTACGAGTTAAATTGGTCCCATGGGAGGTGTTGCTGCCACCCACGGGGACATTCGGGGGCCGTTTTGAGTTTTCACCCTCTAACGACCTGTTTTGCTTAAGTCTACAAATATGCAAATTACCGTCGTATTCTGAAATCGAGAGTCCCGTGGCTACGGGGTCAGTTCCTACGAGTTACATGCGTCCCGTGGGAGGTGTTGGTGCCACCCACGGGGACGTTCGTGGTCTGTTTCGAGTTCTCACCCTCTAACACCACATTTTTAAGCCTAAGTTTAGAAATATGCAAATTACCGTTGTTTTCTCAAATCGGGAGTCCCGCGGCTGCGGGGTCAGTTTCTACGAATTACATTGGTCCCGTGGGAGATGTTGGTGCCACCCACAGGGACGTTCGGGGGCATTATCTAGTTTTCACCCTCTAACGCCATGTTTTGCTTAAGTCTAGAAATACGCAAATTACCGACGTATTCTCAAAGCAGGAGTCCCGCGGCGTCAGTTCCCACGAGTTACATTGGTCCCGTGGGTGGTGTTGGTGCCACCCACGGGGACGTTCGGGGGCTGTTTCGAGTTCTCACCCTCTAATGCCATGTTTTTAAGCCTAAGTGTAGAAATATGAAAATTACCGTCGTATTCTCAAACCAGGAGTCCCGCGGCTGCGGGGCCCATTCCTACGAGTTACATGGGTCCCGTTGGAGATGTCGGTGCCACCCACGGGGACGTTCGGGGGCTGTTTCGAGTTCTCACCCTCTAACGCCATGTTTTTAAGCCTAAGTCTAGATATATGCAAATTACCATCGTTTTCTCAAACCGGGAGTCACGCGGCTGCGGGATTAGTTCCTACGAGTTACATGGGTCCCGTGGGAGGTGTTGGTGCCACCCACGGGGACGTTCGTGGGCTATTTCGAGTTCTCACCCTCTAACGCCATGTTTTTAAGCCAAAGTGTAGAAATATGACAATTACCGTCATGTTCTCAAACCGCGAGTCCCACGGCTGCGGGGTCAGTTCCTACGAGTTATATTGGTCCCGTGGGAGGTGTTGTTGGCACCCACGGGGACGTTCGCGGGTTGTTTCGAGTTTTCAACCTCTAACGCCATGTTTTTAAGCCTAAGTCTAAAAATTTGCAAATTACTGTCGTATTCTCAAACCGGGAGTCCCGTGGCTGCGGGTTTAGTTCCTACAAGTTACATTGGTCCCGTGGGAGGTGTTGGTGCCACCCACGGGGACGTTCGGGGCAGTTTCAAATTTTTACCCTTTAACGCCATGTTTTGCTTAAGTCTAGAAATATGAAAATTACCGTCGTATTCTTAAACCAGGAGTCCTGCGGCTGCGGGGTCAGTTCCTACGAGTTACATTGGTCTCGTGGGTGGTGTTGGTGCCACCCACGGGGACGTTCGGGGGTTGTTTTGGGTTCTAAACCTCTAACGCCATGTTTTTAAGCCTAAGTGTAGAAATATGAAAATTACCGTCGTATTCTCAAACCAGGAGTCCCGCGGCTGCGGGGTCCATTCCTACGAGTTACATGGGTCCCGTGGGAGATGTCGGTGCCACCCACGGGGACGTTCGGGGGCTATTTCGAGTTCTCACCCTCTTACGCCATGTTTTTAGGCCTAAGTCTAGATATATGCAAATTACCGTCGTTTTCTCAAACCGGGAGTCACGCGGCTGCGGGATTAGTTCCTACGAGTTACATGGGTCCTGTGGGAGGTGTTGGTGCCACCCACGGGGACGTTCGTGGGCTATTTCGAGTTCTCACCCTCTAACGCCATGTTTTTAAGCCAAAGTGTAGAAATATGACAATTACCGTCATGTTCTCAAACCGGGAGTCCCACGGCTGCGGGGTCAGTTCCTACAAGTTATATTGGTCCCGTGGGAGGTGTTGTTGGCACCCACGGGGACGTTAGCGGGTTGTTTCGAGTTTTCAACCTCTAACGCCATGTTTTTAAGCCTAAGTCTAAAAATTTGCAAATTACTGTCGTATTCTCAAATCGGGAGTCCCGCGGCTGCGGGTTTAGTTCCTACAAGTTACATTAGTCCCGTGGAAGGTGTTGGTGCCACCCACGGGGATGTTCGGGGCAGTTTCGAATTTTCACCCTTTAACGCCATGTTTTGCTTAAGTCTAGAAATATGCAAATTATCGTCGTATTCTTAAACCAGGAGTCCCGCGGTGGCGGGGTCCGTTCCTATGAGTTACATTGGTCCCGTGGGTGGTGTTGGTGCCTTCGACGGTGACGTACGGGGGCTGTTTCGAGTTCTCACCCTCTAACGCCATGTTTTTAAGCCTAAGTGTAGAAATATGAAAATTACCATCATGTTCTCAAACTGGGAGTCCCACGGCTGCGGGGTCAGTTCCTACGAGTTACATTGGTCCCGTGGGAGGTGTTGTTGGCACCCACGGGGACGTTCAGGGGCTATTTCGAGTTCTCACCCTCTAACGCCATGTCTTTAAGCCAAAGTCTAGAAATATGCAAATTACCATCGTATTCTCAAACCGGCAGTCCCGCGGCTAGGGGGTCAGTTCCTACGAGTTAAATTGGTCCCGTGGGAGGTGTTGGTGCCACCCACGGGGACATTCGGGGGCAGTTTCGAGTTTTCACCCTCTAACGCCATGTTTTGCATAAGTCTAGAAATATGCAAATTGTCGTCGTATTTCAAACCAGGAGTCCCGCGGATGTGAGATCAGTTCCTACGAGTTACATTGGTCCCGTGGGTGGTGTTGGTGCCACCCACGGGGACGTTCGGGGGTTGTTTCGAGATCTCACCCTCTAACGCCATGTTTTTAAGCCTAAGTGTAGAAATATGCAAATTATCATCGTATTCTCAAACCGAGAGTCCCGCGGCTGCGGGATCAGTTCCTACAAGTCACATTGGTCCCGTGGGAGGTGTTGGTACCACCCACGGGGACATTCGGTGGCAGTTTTGAGTTTTCACCCTCTAACGCCATGTTTTGCTTTAGTCTAAAAATATGCTAATTACCTTCGTATTCTTAAACCAGAAGTCCCGCGGCTGCGGGGTCAGTTCCTACGAGTTACATTGGTCCCGTGTGTGGTGTTGGTGCCACCCACGGGGACTTTCGGTGGCTGTTTCGAGTTCTCACCCTGTAACGCCATGTTTTTATGCCTAAGTGTAGAAATATGAAAATTACCATCGTATTCTCAAACCGGGAGTCCCGCGGCTGCGGGGTCAGTTCCTACGAGTTACATTGGTCCCGTGGGTGGTGTTGGTGCCACCCACGGGGACGTTCGGGGGCTATTTAGAGTTCTCACCCTCTAACGCCACGTTTTTAAGCCTAAGTCTAGAAATATGCAAATTACGGTCGTATTCTCAAACCGGCAGACCCGCGGTTATGGGGTCAGTTCCTACGAGTTAAATTGGTCCCATGGGAGGTGTTGCTGCCACCCACGGGGACATTCGGGGGCCGTTTTGAGTTTTCACCCTCTAACGACCTGTTTTGCTTAAGTCTACAAATATGCAAATTATCGTCGTATTCTGAAATCGGGAGTCCCGTGGCTACGGGGTCAGTTCCTACGAGTTACATGCGTCCCGTGGGAGGTGTTGGTGCCACCCACGGGGACGTTCATGGTCTGTTTCGAGTTCTCACCCTCTAACACCACATTTTTAAGCCTAAGTTTAGAAATATGCAAATTACCGTTGTTTTCTCAAATCGGGAGTCCCGCGGCTGCGGGGTCAGTTTCTACGAATTACATTGGTCCCGTGGGAGGTGTTGGTGCCACCCACAGGGACGTTCGGGGGCATTATCTAGTTTTCACCCTCTAACGCCATGTTTTGCTTAAGTCTAGAAATACGCAAATTACCGACGTATTCTCAAAGCAGGAGTCCCGCGGCGTCAGTTCCCACGAGTTACATTGGTCCCGTGGGTGGTGTTGGTGCCACCCACGGGGACGTTCGGGGGCTGTTTCGAGTTCTCACCCTCTAATGCCATGTCTTTAAGCCTAAGTGTAGAAATATGAAAATTACCGTCGTATTCTCAAACCAGGAGTCCCGCGGCTGCGGGGCCCATTCCTACGAGTTACATGGGTCCCGTTGGAGATGTCGGTGCCATCCACGGGGACGTTCGGGGGCTGTTTTGAGTTCTCACCCTCTAACGCCATGTTTTTAAGCCTAAGTC
The DNA here is from genome assembly GCA_949130495.1 of Sambucus nigra. NCBI lineage: Eukaryota > Viridiplantae > Streptophyta > Magnoliopsida > Dipsacales > Adoxaceae > Sambucus > Sambucus nigra. The sequence continues at coordinate 129,986,835 of OX422214.1, read as the reverse complement.
TAGATATATGCAAATTACCATCGTTTTCTCAAACCGGGAGTCACGCGGCTGCGGGATTAGTTCCTACGAGTTACATGGGTCCCGTGGGAGGTGTTGGTGCCACCCACGGGGACGTTCGTGGGCTATTTCGAGTTCTCACCCTCTAACGCCATGTTTTTAAGCCAAAGTGTAGAAATATGACAATTACCGTCATGTTCTCAAACCGCGAGTCCCACGGCTGCGGGGTCAGTTCCTACGAGTTATATTGGTCCCGTGGGAGGTGTTGTTGGCACCCAAGGGGACGTTCGCGGGTTGTTTCGAGTTTTCAACCTCTAACGCCATGTTTTTAAGCATAAGTCTAAAAATTTGCAAATTACTGTCGTATTCTCAAACCGGGAGTCCCGTGGCTGCGGGTTTAGTTCCTACAAGTTACATTGGTCCCGTGGGAGGTGTTGGTGCCACCCACGGGGACGTTCGGGGCAGTTTCAAATTTTTACCCTTTAACGCCATGTTTTGCTTAAGTCTAGAAATATGCAAATTACCGTCGTATTCTTAAACCAGGAGTCCTGCGGCTGCGGGGTCAGTTCCTACGAGTTACATTGGTCTCGTGGGTGGTGTTGGTGCCACCCACGGGGACGTTCGGGGGTTGTTTTGGGTTCTAAACCTCTAACGCCATGTTTTTAAGCCTAAGTGTAGAAATATGAAAATTACCGTCGTATTCTCAAACCAGGAGTCCCGCGGCTGCGGGGTCCATTCCTACGAGTTACATGGGTCCCGTGGGAGATGTCGGTGCCACCCACGGGGACGTTCGGGGGCTATTTCGAGTTCTCACCCTCTTACGCCATGTTTTTAGGCCTAAGTCTAGATATATGCAAATTACCGTCGTTTTCTCAAACCGGGAGTCACGCGGCTGCGGGATTAGTTCCTACGAGTTACATGGGTCCTGTGGGAGGTGTTGGTGCCACCCACGGGGACGTTCGTGGGCTATTTCGAGTTCTCACCCTCTAACGCCATGTTTTTAAGCCAAAGTGTAGAAATATGACAATTACCGTCATGTTCTCAAACCGGGAGTCCCACGGCTGCGGGGTCAGTTCCTACAAGTTATATTGGTCCCGTGGGAGGTGTTGTTGGCACCCACGGGGACGTTAGCGGGTTGTTTCGGGTTTTCAACCTCTAACGCCATGTTTTTAAGCCTAAGTCTAAAAATTTGCAAATTACTATCGTATTCTCAAATCGGGAGTCCCGCGGCTGCGGGTTTAGATCCTACAAGTTACATTAGTCCCGTGGAAGGTGTTGGTGCCACCCACGGGGATGTTCGGGGCAGTTTCGAATTTTCACCCTTTAACGCCATGTTTTGCTTAAGTCTAGAAATATGCAAATTATCATCGTATTCTTAAACCAGGAGTCCCGCGGTGGCGGGGTCCGTTCCTATGAGTTACTTTGGTCCCGTGGGTGGTGTTGGTGCCTTCGACGGTGACGTACGGGGGCTGTTTCGAGTTCTCACCCTCTAACGCCATGTTTTTAAGCCTAAGTGTAGAAATATGAAAATTACCGTCATGTTCTCAAACTGGGAGTCCCACGGCTGCGGGGTCAGTTCCTACGAGTTACATTGGTCCCGTGGGAGGTGTTGTTGGCACCCACGGGGACGTTCAGGGGCTATTTCGAGTTCTCACCCTCTAACGCCATGTCTTTAAGCCAAAGTCTAGAAATATGCAAATTACCATCGTATTCTCAAACCGGCAGTCCCGCGGCTACGGGGTCAGTTCCTACGAGTTAAATTGGTCCCGTGGGAGGTGTTGGTGCCACCCACGGGGACATTCGGGGGCAGTTTCGAGTTTTCACCCTCTAACGCCATGTTTTGCATAAGTCTGGAAATATGCAAATTGTCGTCGTATTTTCAAACCAGGAGTCCCGCGGATGCGAGATCAGTTCCTACGAGTTACATTGGTCCCGTGGGTGGTGTTGGTGCCACCCACGGGGACGTTCGGGGGTTGTTTCAAGATCTCACCCTCTAACGCCATGTTTTTAAGCCTAAGTGTAGAAATATGCAAATTATCGTCGTATTCTCAAACCGAGAGTCGCGCGGCTGCGGGATCAGTTCCTACGAGTCACATTGGTCCCGTGGGAGGTGTTGGTGCCACCCACGGGGACGTTCGGGGGCAGTTTCAAGTTTTCACCCTCTAACGCCATGTTTTGCTTAAGTCTATAAATATGCAAATTACCTTCGTATTCTTAAACCAGGAGTCCCGCGACTGCGGGTTCAGTTCCTACGAGTTACATTGGTCCCGTGTGTGGTGTTGCTGCCACCCACGGGGATATTCGGGGGCGGTTTCGAGTTTTCACCCTCTAACGCCATGTTTTTCTTAAGTCTACAAATATGCAAATTATCGTCGTATTCTCAAATGGGGAGTCCCGCGGCTACGGCGTCAGTTCCTACGAGTTACATGCGTCCCGTGGGAGGTGTTGGTGCCACCCACGGGGACGTTCGTGGGCTGTATCGAGTTCTCACTCTCTAACGCCACGTTTTTAAGCCTAAGTCTAGAAATATACAAATTACCATTGTTTTCTCAAACCAGGAGTCCCGCGGCTGCGGGGTCAGTTTCTACGAGTTACATTGGTCCCGTGGGAGGTGTTGGTGCCACCCACAGGGACGTTCGCGGGTAGTTTTGAGTTTTCACCCTTTAACGCCATGTTTTGCTTCAGTATTGAAATATGCGAATTACCATCGTATTCTCAAACCAGGAGTCCCGCGGCTGCGGGGTCAATTCCTACGAGTTATATTGGTCCCGTGGGTGGTGTTGGTGCCACCCACGGGGACGTTCGGGGGCGGTTTCGAGTTCTCACCCTCTAACGCCATGTTTTTAAGCCTAAGTCTAGAAATATGCAAATTACCATCGTATTCTCAAACCAGGAGTCCCGCGGCTGCGCGGTCAGTTCCTACAAGTTACATTGGTTTCGTGGGTGGTGTTGGTGCCACCCACGGGGACGTTCGGGGGCTGTTTCGAGTTCTCACCCTCTAAAGCCATGTTTTTAAGCCTAAGTCTAAAGATATACAAATTACCGTCGTATTCTCAAGCCGGGAGTCCCGCGGCTGCAGGGTCAATTCCTACGAGTTACATTGGTCCCGTGGGAGTTGTTGGTGCCACCCACGAGGACGTTCGACGGAAATTTCGAGTTTTCACCCTCTAACGCCATGTTTTGCTTAAGTCTAGAAATATGAAAATTACCATCGTATTCTCAAACCGGGGGTCCCGCGGCTGCGGGGTCAGTTCCTACGAGTTACATTGGTCCCGTGGGAGGTATTGGTGCCACCCAGGGGACGTTCGGGGGCATTTTCGAGTTTTCACCCTCCAACGCCATGTTTTGCTTAAGTCTAGAAATATGCAAATTACCCTCGTATTCTCAAATCAGGAGTCCCGCAGCTGCGGGGTCAGTTCCTAAGAGATACATTGGTCCCGTGGGTTGTGTTGGTGCCACCCACGGGGATGTTCGGGAGTTGTTTCGAGTTCTCATCCTCTAACGCCATGTTTTTAAGCCTAAGTGTAGAAATATGCAAATTATCATCGTATTCTCAAACCGAGAGTCCCGCGGCAGCAGGATCAGTTCCTACGAGTTTATTGGTCCCGTGGGAGGTGTTGGTACCACCCACGGGGACGTTCGTGGGCAGTCTCGAGTTTTCACCCTCTAACGCAATGTTTTGCTTAAGTCTAGAAATATGCAAATCACCTTTGTATTCTTAAAGCAGGAGTCCCGCGGCTGCGGGGTCAGTTCCTACGGGTTACATTGGTCCCGTGGGTGGTGTTGGTGCCACCCACGGGGACGTTCGGGGGATGTTTCGAGTTCTCACCCTCTAACGCCATATTTTTAAGCCTAGGTGTAGAAATATGAAAATTACGGTCGTATTCTCAAACCGGGAGTCCCACGGCTGCGGGTTCAGTTCCTACGAGTTACATTGGTCCCGAGGGAGGTGTTGGTGCCACCCATGGGGACGTTCGGGGGAAGTTTTGAGTTTTCACCCTCTAACGCCATGTTTTGCTTAAGTCTAAAAATATGCAAATTGCCGTCGTATTTTCAAACCAGGATTCCCGCGGCTGCAAGATCAGTTCCTACGAGTTACATTGGCCCCGTGGGTGGTGTTAGTGCCACCCACGGGGACGTTCGGGGGTTGTTTCGAGTTCTCACCCTCTAACGCCATGTTTTTAAGCCTAAGTGTAGAAATATGCAAATTATCGTCGTATTCTCAAACCGAGAGTCCCGCGACTGCGGGATCAGTTCCTACGAGTCACATTGGTCCCGTGGGAGGTGTTGGTGCCACCCACGGGGACAATCGGGGGGCAGTTTCGAGTTTTCACCCTCTAACGCCATGTTTGGCTTAAGTCTAGAAATATGCAAATTACCGACGTATTCTCAAAGCAGGAATCCAGCGGCTGCGGGGTCAGTTCCCACGAGTTACATTGGTCCCGTGGGTGGTGTTGGTGCCACCCACGGGGACGTTCGGGGGCTATTTCGAGTTCTCACCCTCTAACGCCATGTTTTTAAGCCTAAGTGTTGAAATATGAAAATTACCGTCGTATTCTTGAACCGGGAGCCCGCGGCTGCGGGGTCCGTTCCTACGAGTTACATGGGTCCCGTGGGAGATGTTGGTGCCATCCACGAGGACGTTCGTGGGCTATTTCGAGTTCTCACCCTCTAACGCCATGTTTTTAAGCCTAAGTCTAAAAATATGCAAATTACCGTCGTTTTCTCAAACCGGGAGTCACGCGGCTGCGGGATCAGTTTCTACGAGTTACATGGGTCCCGTGGGAGGTTTTGGTGCCACCCACGGGGACGTTCGTGGGCTATTTCGAGTTCTCATCCTCTAACACCATCTTTTTAAGCCAAAGTATAGAAATATGAAAATTACCGTCATGTTCTCAAACCGGGAGTCCCACGGCTGTGGGGTCAGTTCCTACGAGTTATATTGGTCCCGTGGGAGGTGTTGTTGGCACCCACGGGGACGTTCGGGGGCTATTTCGAGTTCTCACCCTCTAACGCCATGTTTTTAAGCCTAAGTGTAGAAATATGGAAATTATCGTTGTATTCTCAAACCGAGAGTCCCGCGGCTGCGGGATCAGTTCCTACGAGTCGCGTTGGTCCCGTGGTTGTTGTTGGTGCCACCCACGGGGACGTTCTGCTGCAGTTTTGAGTTTTCACCCTCTAATGCCATGTTTTGCTTAAGTCTAGAAATATGCAAATTATCGTCGTATTCTCAAACCGGGAGTCCGTCCGTTGCGGGGTCAGTTCCTACGAGTTACATTGGTCCAGTGGGTGGTGTTGGTGCCACCCACGGGGACGTTCGGGGGCTGTTTCGAGTTCTCACCCCCTAATGCCATGTTTTTAAGCCTAAGTGTAGAAATATGCAAATTACAGTCGTATTCTCAAACCGGGAGTCCCGCGACTACGGGGTCAGTTCCTACGAGTTACATTGGTCCCATGGGAGGTGTTGGTACCACCCAAGGGGACGTTCGTGGGAAGTTTCGAGTTCTCAACCTCTAACGCCATGTTTTTAAGCCTAAGTCCAGAAATATGCAAATTATCGTCGTTTTCTCAAACCGGGAGACCCGCGGCTGTGGGGTCAGTTCCTAAGAGTTACATGGGTCCCGTGGGAGATGTTGGTGCCACCCACGAGGACGTTCGTGGGCTGTTTCGAGTTCTCACCCTCTAATGCCATGTTTTTAAGCCTAAGTCTAGAAATATGCAAATTACCATCGTTTTCTCAAACCGGGAGTCCCGCGGCTACGGGGTCAATTCCTACGAGTTACATTGGTCCCGTGGGAGGTGTTGGAGCCACCCACAGGGACGTTCGGGGGCTGTTTCGAGTTCTCACCCTCTAACGCCATGTTTTTAAGCCCAAGTGTAGAAATATGCAAATTACAGTCGTATTCTCAAATCGGGAGTCCCGCGGCTGCGGGGTCAGTTCCTACAAGTTATATTGCTCCCATGGGAGGTGTTGGTACCACCCACGGGGACGTTCGTGGGTTGTTTCGAGTTCTCACCCTCTAACGCCATGTTTTAAGCATAAGTCCAGAAATATGCAAATTACCGTAGTCTTCTCAAACAGGGAGTCCCGCGGTTGTGGGGTCAGTTCCTACGAGTTACATGGGTCCCGTGGGAGGTTTTGGTGCAACGTACGGGGACGTTCATGGGCTGTTTCGAGTTCTCACCCTCTAACGCCATGTTTTTAAGCCTAAGTCTAGAAATATGCAAATTACAGTCTTTTTCTCAAACCGGGAGCCCCGCGGCTGCAGGGTCAGTTCCTACGAGTTACATTGGTCCCGTGGGAGGTGTTGGAGCCACCCATGGGGACGTTCGGTGGGCCGTTTCAAGTTCTAACCCTCTAATGCCATGTTTTTAAGCCTAAGTATAGAAATATGCAAATTACTGTCGTATTTTCAAACCGGAGTCCCGCGGCTCCGTGGTCAGTTCCTACGAGTTACATGGGTCCCGTAGGAGGTGCTGGTGCCGCCCACGGGGATGTTCGTGGGCTGTTTCGAGTTCTCACCCTCTAACGCCATGTTTTTAAGCCTAAGTCTAGTAATATGCAAATTACTGTAATTTTCTCAAACCGGGAGTCCCACGGTTGCGGGGTCAGTTACTATGAGTTACATTGGTCCCGTGGGAGGTGTTGGTGCCACCCACGGGGACGTTTGGGTGCAGTTTCGAGTTTTCACCCTCTAACGCCATGTTTTGCTTAAGTCTAGAAATATGGAAATTATCGTCGTATTCTCAAATCAGGAGTCCCGCGGCTACGGGGTCAGTTCCTACGAGTTACATTGCTCCCGTGGGTGGTGTTGGTGCCACCAACAGGGACGTTCGGGGGCTGCTTCGAGTTCTCACCCTCTAACGCCATGTTTTTAAGCCTAAGTGTAGAAATATGCAAATTACAGTAGTATTCTCAAACCGTGAGTCCCGCGGCTGCGGGGTCAGTTCCTACGATTTACATTGGTCCCGTGGGAGGTGTTGGTGCCACCCACGTGGACGTTCGTGGGTTGTTTCGAGTTCTCACCCTCTAACGCCATGTTTTGTAAGCCTAAGTCCAGAAATATGCAAATTACCGTCGTTTTCTCAAATCGGGAGTCCCGCGGCTGCGGGGTCAGTTCCTACGAGTTACATGGGTCCCGTGGGAGGTGTTGGTACCACCCACGGGGACGTTCGTGGGATGTTTCGAGTTCTCACCCTCTAATGCCATGTTTTTAAGCCTAAGACTAGAAATATGCAAATTACCATCGTTTTCTCAAACCGGGAGTCCCGCGGCTACGGGGTCAGTTCCTACGAGTTACATTGGTCCCGTGGGAGGTGCTGGTACCACCCACGGGGACGTTCGGGGGCAGTTTTGAGCTTTCACCCTCTAACGCCAAGTTTTGCTTATGTTTAAAAATATGCAAATTACCGTCGTATTCTGAAACTGGGAGTCCCGCTGCTGCGGGGTCATTTCCTACGAGTTACATTGGTCCCGTGGGTGGTGTTGGTGCCACCAACGGGGACGTTCGGGGGCTATTTCAAGTTCTAACCCTCTAACACCATGTTCTTAAGCCTAAGTGTAGAAATATGCAAATTACCGTCGTATTCTCAAATCGGGAGTCCCGCGGCTGCGGGGTCAGTTCCTACGAGTTACATGGGTCCCGTGGGAGGTGTTGGTGCCACCCACGGGGATGTTCGTGGGCCGTTTCGATTTCTCACCCTCTAACGCCATGTTTTTAAACCTAAGTCTAGAAATATGCAAATTACAGTCTTTTTCTCAAACCGGGAGTCCCGCGGCTGCGGGGTCAGTTCCTACGAGTTACATTGGTCCCATGGGAGGTGTTGGAGCCACCCATGGGGACGTTCGGGGGGCAGTTTTGAGTTTTCACCCTCTAACGCCATGATTTGCTTAAGTCTAGAAATATGTAAATTACAGTCGTATTCTCAAACCGGGAGTCCCGCGGCTGCGGGGTTAGTTCCTATGAGTTACATTCGTCCCGTGGGTGGTGTTGGTGCCACCCAAGGGGATGTTCGGTGGGCCGTTTCAAGTTCTAACCCTCTAACTCCATGTTTTTAAGCCTAAGTATAGAAATATGCAAATTACCGTCGTATTTTCAAACCGGGAGTCCCGCGGCTGCGTGGTCAGTTCCTACGAGTTACATGGGTCCCGTGGGAGGTGCTGGTGCCGCCCACGGGGACGTTCGTGGGCTGTTTCGAGTTCTCATCCTCTAATGCCATGTTTTTAAGCCTAAGTCTAGAAATATGCAAATTACTGTCGTTTTCTGAAACCGGGAGTCCCGCGGCTGCGAGGTCAGTTCCTATGAGTTACATTGGTCCCGTGGGAGGTGTTGGTGCCACCCACGGGGACGTTCGGGTGCAGTTTCGAGTTTTCACCCTCTAACGCCATGTTTTGCTTAACTCTAGAAATATGGAAATTATCGTCGTATTCTCAAATCAGGAGTCCCGCGGCTACGGGGTCAGTTCCTACGAGTTACATTGCTCCCGTGGGTGGTGTTGGTGCCACCCACAGGGACGTTCGGGGGCTGCTTCGACTTCTCACCCTCTAACGCCATGTTTTTAAGCCTAAGTGTAGAAATATGCAAATTACAGTAGTATTCTCAAACCGTGAGTCCCGCGGCTGTGGGGTCAGTTCCTACGATTTACATTGGTCCCGTGGGAGGTGTTGGTGCCACCCACGGGGACGTTCGTGGGGTGTTTCAAGTTCTCACCGTCTCACGCCACGTTTTGTAAGCCTAAGTCCAGAAATATGCAAATTAGAGTCGTTTTCTCAAACCGGGAGTCCCGCGGCTGCGGGGTCAGTTCCTACGAGTTACATGGGTCCCGTGGGAGGTGTTGCTACCACCCACGGGGACGTTCGTGGGATGTTTCGAGTTCTCACCCTCTAATGCCATGTTTTTAAGCCTAAGTCTAGAAATATGCAAATTACCGTCGTTTTCTCAAACCGGGAGTCCCGCGGCTACGGGGTCAGTTCCTACGAGTTACATTGGTCCCGTGGGAGGTGTTGGTGCCACCCACGGGGACGTTCGGGGGCAGTTTTAAGCTTTCACCCTCTAACGTCATGTTTTGCTTAAGTTTAGAAATATGAAAATTACCGTCGTATTCTCAAACCGGGAGTCCCGCTGCTGCGGGGTCATTTCCTACGAGTTACATTGGTCCCGTGGGTGGTGTTGGTGCCACCAACGGGGACGTTTGGGGGCTATTTCGATTTCTAACCCTCTAACACCATGTTTTTATGCCTAAGTGTAGAAATATGCAAATTACCGTCGTATTCTCAAACCGGGAGTCCCGCGGCTGCGGGGTCAGTTCCTACGAGTTACATGGGTCCCGTGGGAGGCGTTGGTGCCACCCACGGGGATGTTCGTGGGCTGTTTCGAGTTCTCACCCTCTAACGCCATGTTTTTAAGCCTAAGTCTAGAAATATGCAAATTACATTCTTTTTCTCAAACCGGGAGTCCCGCGGCTGCGGGGTCAGTTCCTACGAGTTACATTGGTCCCGTGGGAGGTGTTGGAGCCACCCATGGGGACGTTCGGGGGCAGTTTTGAGTTTTCACCCTCTAACGCTATGTTTTGCTTAAGTCTAGAAATATGTAAATTACAGTCGTATTCTCAAACCGGGAGTCCCGCGGCTGCGGGGTTAGTTCCTACGAGTTACATTCGTCCCGTGGGTGGTGTTGGTGCCACCCATGGGGACGTTCGGTGGGCCGTTTCAAGTTCTAACCCTCTAACGCCATGTTTTTAAGCCTAAGTATAGAAATATTCAAATTACCATCGTATTTTCAAACCGGGAGTCCCGCGGCTGCGTGGTCAGTTCCAACGAGTTACATGGGTCCCGTGGGAGGTGCTGGTGCCGCCCACGGGGACGTTCGTGGGCTGTTTCGAGTTCTCACCCTCTAACGCCATGTTTTTAAGCCTAAGTCTAGAAATATGCAAATTACTGTCATTTTCTCAAACCGGGAGTCCCGCGGCTGCGGGGTCAGTTCCTATGAGTTACATTGGTCCCGTGGGAGGTGTTGGTGCCACCCACGGGGACGTTCGGGTGCAGTTTCGAGTTTTCACCCTCTAACGCCATGTTTTGCTTAAGTCTAGAAATATGGAAATTATCGTCGTATTCTCAAATCAGGAGTCCCGCAGCTACGGGGTCAGTTCCTACGAGTTACATTGCTCCCGTGGGTGGTGTTGGTGCCACCCACAGGGACGTTCGGAGGCTGCTTCGAGTTCTCACCCTCTAACGCCATGTTTTTAAGCCTAAGTGTAGAAATATGCAAATTACAGTAGTATTCTCAAACCGTGAGTCCCGCGGCTGCGGGGTCATATCCTACGATTTAAATTGGTCCCGTGGGAGGTGTTTGTGCCACCCACGGGGACGTTCGTGGGCTGTTTCGAGTTCTCAACCTCTAACGCCATGTTTTGTAAGCCTAAGTCCAGAAATATGCAAATTACCGTCGTTTTCTCAAACCGGGAGTCCCGCGACTGCGGGGTCAGTTCCTACAAGTTACATGGGTCCCGTGGGAGGTGTTGGTACCACCCACGGGGACGTTCGTGGGATGTTTCGAGTTCTCACCCTCTAATGCCATGTTTTTAAGCCTAAGTCTAGAAATATGCAAATTACCGTCGTTTTCTCAAACCGGGAGTCCCGCGGCTACAGGGTCAGATCCTACGAGTTACATTGGTCCCGTGGGAGGTGTTGGTGCCACCCACGGGGACGTTCGGGGGCAGTTTTGAGCTTTCACCCTCTAACGCCATGTTTTGCTTCAGTTTAGAAATATGCAAATTACCGTCGTATTCTCAAACTGGGAGTCCCGCTGCTGCGGGGTCATTTCCTACGAGTTACATTGGTCCCGTGGGTGGTGTTGGTGCCACCAACGGGGACGTTCGGGGGCTATTTCGATTTCTAACCCTCTAACACCATGTTTTTAAGCCTAAGTGTAGAAATATGCAAATTACCGTTGTATTCTCAAACCGGGAGTCCAGCGGCTGCGGGGTCAGTTCCTACGAGTTACATGGGTCCCGTGGGAGGTGTTGGTGCCACCCACGGGGATGTTCGTGGGCTGTTTCGAGTTCTCACCCTCTAACGCCATGTTTTTAAGCCTAAGTCTAGAAATATGCAAATTACAGTCTTTTTCTCAAACCGGGAGTCCCGCGGCTGCGGGGTCAGTTCCTACGAGTTACATTGGTCCCGTGGGAGGTGTTGGTGCCACCCACGGGGACGTTCGGGGGTAGTTTTGAGTTTACACCCTCTAACGCCATGTTTTGCTTAAGTCTAGAAATATGCAAATTACCATCGTATTCTCAAACCAGGTGTCCCGCGGCTGCAGGGTCAGTTCCTACGAGTTACATTGGTCTCGTGGGTGGTGTTGGTGCCACCCACGGGGTCGTTCGGGGGCTGTTTCGAGTTCTCACCCGTTAATGCCATGTTTTTAAGCCTAAGTCTAAAAATATGCAAATTATCATTGTATTCTCAAACCGGGAGTCCCGCGGCTGCGGGGTCAGTTCCTATGAGTTACATTGGTCCCGTGGGAGGTGTTGGTTCCACCCACGGGGACGTTCGGGGGCAGTTTCGAATTTTCACCCTCTAACGCCATGTTTTGCTTAAGTCTAGAAATATGGAAATTATCGTCGTATTCTCAAACCAGGAGTCCCGCGGCTGCGGGGTCAGTTCCTACGAGTTACATTGGTCCCGTGGGTGGTGTTGGTGCCACCCACAGGGACGTTCGGGGGCTGTTTCGAGTTCTCACCCTCTAATGCCATGTTTTTAAGCCTAAGTGTAAAAATATGCAAATTACCATCGTATTCTCAAACCGGGAGGCCCGCGGCTGCGGGGTCAGTTCCTACGAGTTACATTGGTCCCATGGGTGGTGTTGGTGCCACCCATGGTGACGTTCGGGGGCTATTTCGAGTTCTCACCCTCTAACGCCATGTTTTTAAGCCTAAGTCTAGAAATATGCAAATTACCTTCATATTCTCAAATCGGCAGTCCCGTGGCTACGGGGTCAGTTCCTACGAGCTAAATTGGTCCCGTGGGAGGTGTTGGTGCCACCCACGGGGACGTTCGAGGGTTGTTTCGAGTTTTCACCCTCTAACGCCTTGTTTTCAAGCTTAAGTCCTGATATTTTGAAATTATCGTCGTATTCTCAAACCAGGAGTCCCGTTATCGAGTGGTCAGTTTCAACTTGTTACATTGGTCCCGTTAGAGGTGTTGGTGCCTCTCACGGGACCGTACGGGGGTTGTTTCGAGTTTTCGCCCTCTAACGCTATGTTTTTAAACCTATGTTCTGATATATGCAAAATTATCCTCGTATTCTCAAACCGGGAGTCTCGTGATCGTGTTGCCTATTCGTACGAGTTACATTGGTTCCGTGCAAGGTGTTGATGCCTCTAACGGGATCGTTTGGGGGATGTTTCGGGTTTCTCCCCTCTAACGCCATGCTTTTAAGCTTAAGTCTACACATTTTCAAATTATCGTCATATTCTCAAACCGGTAGTCTAAAATATTTTCAACATATTATCTAATAATTATACCATACTCCTTCTAATTATCCCATACTCCTTCTAACATACTATCCAACAATAAGCAACAAACAATAATTATCCAACAGCCAAACCAAACAAAACCAATAATTATCCCATACTCCTTCTATCATCTAAAAGATTTAATAGATAATGCATATATATTATATAACTACTTTTGTTAAAGTAAATCATAGCAGATCTAACCTGCAACAATAGCAATAGGGAATGTTCTTCTCCTTGATCCGAAATAACACATTGTCAATGTGGAACTGTGCTGGAGCATACTTGGGAATGTTTTTTACTGTCCGTCCAGCATGCATAACACAAGATTTTTTAGAAATATAAATTGGAGCTATAGCACACTGATACTAAAATGAGTCCCAATAAAATATACAATATATTCCCCAAAAGCATAGTTAGCTTTATTAAAAAAAATCTAACGGAATCCAAAAAAGCCATTCCAGTAAAACTACAATCTTGGTTGAATTATGAACATAGCCATTCTGCAAATTTCAAATTAGACTCACAATACTAAATCGAATAGTTAGAAGAATAATTATATAAAGACATGACATTTCGCGGACGAATCTGAATATGCTTAGAGAGAGTACCTAAGGTCCTTTTCGCAGATGGTCCTGCATTTAAACCTGCATTTCCATTGGAATTTTGAAAACAAAAGCATTAAATAAGTAACATTTTTGGAAGAAGAAAAAAACACAAAAGAAAATTATACAAACACCGACTCGTCCTCTAGAACTGGCACCAATCTGAGGATACTTCAATATAGTCCAATCAAATACCTAGTCAGATTGATAACCTACAAAGTGGGACAAAATCAGATATAAAAGATGAGAATATATAACTACCGAAAGCCTAAATACTCATATAGTACATAAAAAATAAAAATAAAACTCATTTACTTGCTTTAAAAAACTTATAGTTATACTTTCACGAATAAATATGTCTCGAACAATACCCGATTAAACCCAAGTCATATCAGCAAAGCGAGAGTGGCTAGTCAGTCTCCCACTTTAATAAATCTAAACCGAGCAAATACGCATTTGATATTGCAGGACATGAATTAAAAAAATGCAGAACATTGGATATATGCGTATATATGCCCACTTTCAAAATGAATTAGTGAAGTTTGACTCTACAAAAATACAAAACATCACTTATCTTTGCGAATAGGCATAATGCTTCAATGATAAGAAATATGTAAGTAAGCAATTTTGAAAACCTTCAAACTTTGAGGTATTTACTCAAACACTTGGGAACTAATTGTAATAAATCATAAAAACAAAAGGTATCATTTGTATAAAACTCGAATTAACCCAACAACACTCAAAACTTTGCCCCCCTACCAAAAATTTTGGATCCTCCACTTGAACTTTAGGCTATCATACTTGAGGTTGCATCCGCACTTTATACACGTATATAATCAATCGCAACTTAAAGTTAAAAAACTGAGAAAGATTCTTTATTTAGCAGGAGCCCTCCTAATATTAAAGTGTGAGAGTGTCATGTTTTAAAATTATAGTGTTAAACAGTAATATTACCAGTTTATAAAACTATTAAATTAAAAAAACAAAAGAAATTGATACGTGCTTGTTTAGAGAGATGGGGGTACCTGAGGAGGGTAAATTTATCGCAAAGCGATCGAGTTCTCGAACCATCACCCGTGTACACAATGCAATCGAGATCCTATTGTTTAAGAAATCTTCCTGTATGGAACCAAATCAGACTTTCTTCTTGTATGGCTTTCACTGCACACCAAAGAACTCTCTCTCCTCCACCGTCGTCGTTAATGTATGGGTGAAAGAACCCTACCATCTTCTTTCTATTTCTGAGACCGTTTACAACAATAGAAATGAAAGAAACCCTACAGTCCGCCACCGCCGTCGTTAGTTGAACCCCGCTTGCAATTTAACCAACAATCTGTGTACCCTCTTTTGAAATTACAGTGAAGGTAGAAGAAGGAAAAGTATAACATGATAATACTCAACGAAAATCCCCCGAAAATACAAAAAAAGAACACCAAATTAATCCTTTTACTTAAACTTGAAATACCCATTTCTATCAATAAATTTGGAACCTCAATTCAATAACTCGCAAATTCGATGTCAGGTGGAATAATTTTCTAAAAAATTTAATCCCCATAGAAGTAAAAAAGTCCTTTCTTCTCTTCAAAAAAATATCTATGATAGCCTAATAGGAGCATTACTTTAGAAGTGTAACCAATAATTTGTGGACCCTCTGACTTTTTCCAAAAAATTAATCCCCATAGCAGTAAAAGAGTTGTATACCATTCTACTTCAAAAATTAATTCGGCACAATAGTCAGTTTGTATCCAACATCAAATTAACCATAAATCTTAAAGTGAAGCAGAGAAATCAAAATAGATTAAAGCATAGAAATCACAACATATATACACAACTTTGTTTACTTTGTAGTGAAACAACATATCGTGAGACAGAAATGGGAAAGGAGAGATGAGAATCGATGAAACATCTCACAAGAGAAACAAAGTTACCGCCGTTAGTCGTTACCAGAGATGAAACATCTCACCAGAGATGAGAATCGATGAGTCCACCACCGCCGTCGTTAGTCGTTACCGTCAGCGGTCTCGACCTTTGGTTCACCGAAAAAGCCACAGTCCCATCGATAAGGGGTTTTTTGAGCGGGGTTATTTCATTGGGAGGAAATGAAAGAAACGAAGGCTACTGAATGAGAAAATCAAAGCAGCGTTTTGTTTTTTTAAGATTGAACCTGGTCACGGCTCTCAACCGTGACCCACCAGAAGAAACACCACCGAAACTAAAAGACCCATCAAACTGCATATGGTCACGGCCCATAGCCGTGACCCACGCCAAGAAATGGTCACGGCCCCCATCCGTGACCCCCAATGGGTGTGTTTTGTGCTTCGTTATGCCTATGGTCACGGCCCAAGTCCGTGACCAATCCGCGACCAAGCTTGGAGGGAATTTTGGCGCGAGTTTGGCGCTAAGATGGTCGCGACTTGGTCACGGCCCAAGTTTGCGACCACTGTGGTCACGGACTTGGTCCGTTACCAATTCTAGAGCCTCGATAATTTAGTGTGATAATAAATATGGTCACGCCAAATATTGAGTGGGTCAAGGCCCAAGTCCGCGACCAGCTGGTCGCGGACTTGGGCCGTGACCCACTGGGCGTGACCATTCGCAGGATTTGGTGTAGTGTATATATATATACTTTAAGGACATCGTGTATATAATCTATATCACTTCTCAATATGTTATGGCTATAATTTCCAAACTCTCATAGCGATAGCCAATAACCTCGAATGTTCCCATTCATAATATTATGAGTATACATACACTTAAAATACTAAATCCACAAGTATTCTCTTACTTAAAATATAACTCGCACCTTACTCACTTGTAAGGATTATAATATAAACCCGAATATGCCAATAAGTAATAATTAAATAAGTATACTAACTACTTAATTTAATTTCCATAGGTACCGCATACCCTATAATAATAATTCTCAATAAAGACATACCGGATAGTAGCTTGAACCTCTTTAGCCCATATATTAAATTTCATCCTACTTGCATTATAGAATTTACTCAAATGTCCTTGGCCCATAGTTATTCTCTACGCATAACTATATAAACATACTTGCCGAATACTTTTCTCGAATGTTATCCATCCTAAACAGTCATATAAAAATATAGCCCGGATTTATTTCTAGAAACCCAAGATTTTTATTTTTTCTTAAGTAGTTTAGAAGTCCAAAAACTTTATTTAGGAACCCCTAATATTTATTTCCAAATAATTATAGCCTTTATTTTTTCAATTTCCGATTTGATTTCCGAGCTATGAAATTTCAACCTCGGAACTGCTTCCTTAGAAAAATCATAACTAATTAAAAGAAAATCAGAAAAATACGCAATCGACGCCCACGGGACTGTATCAAAAAGATCTAGAACTTTCATGTTTTGACCAAGATTTGAATCAATTCGCTTCCTGGCTGAATCGAACCCGCAACCTGTTGCATTACTATTCACTGTCTTCTCCAAATTAAAAATCTCCATTAATGCACCTCCAAGATTTTTATCTTCTCTCCCATCGTCATTGAACCTCAACCAAAAACATATGCATACATCAAATGGGTTCTAATCATCCTAGAACCAATTTTTAACAACTAATTTCAATTAAATCTTAAGTTTCTCAAATCAGGTATTAATCGAGTTTTATCCGTTTAATCTTCTGAAAACCCGTTTGATTCACGGAAATCCAACCCAAAAATCTTTATAGTTTTACACCAACTATTATATGAGAAATAAACACATTAAATCATAAATCAAGTTAAACACTTGCCTCGTGGATAAAATCCGACGACCCCGAGTCGAATCCTGCGGAGTTTGGCCAGAAATCCCCCTTTCTTCCTTCCTCTCTTTTCTTATTCCTTATTCTCTTCCTTATCTCTTCTCTTTCTCTCTCTTGGGGATTATTTATGGGAGAAATGAGGTCTCTTCCCTTATTAAACCCGAAATTGGGTGTATACACAATTATAAAATGACTCGTGTACTCAATTGCGAGTCCCTACTAGTCCAAAAATCCCCGGGACCTAAACACTATCTCGGATACTCTATTTTGACTTTCTCGGCCATTCCTAACCCAACCGCGCACTCTAAATCTCCATCCAAGTTACTTAAATAAAATTCACTAATTAAACCCAACACATTCCAATACGCGCGTTTTCCAATTAAAATATTTTCCTTTGTCGCTTTACTCAACTGCGACATGTAATAAGAATAATCCACTCATGTACTTGGTCCCGTAAGAAAATATAATTCAAGTAAATATTAATCCGACACTCGAAAACTAATATTTACTATTTACTTTATAATTTTAAATTAATTTAATTTTGCTCATAAATTCTAGAATTACTATTCATAGTAATTCCTAAAATTACCAAATCACGTCATAAATTCCTGAATTACTATTTACAATAATTCCTCAAGTTACCAAATTACGCCCAATGTGTAATTTAAATATCTTTAAAAGTACGGGGTGTTTACATACTTCCCCCTTACAACAGAATTTCATCCTTGAAATTTAGATATAGCCTACACCACTACTCTAAGATCGCTATATACACTACGTCCTAGTACCCCAAAGTCGAAAGGTACTATCACAATGGCCTCCCACCATATTATACCTATCTCAAGGTGTATGCTCTAACGCACTATCTTAATCGAATCTCTATATGTTACAACGCTACCTTGGTCATAAGTTTGACTCTAAGGTTTTATTGCATCTAGTGCTTCTTTAAGTTCATATAAAGAAAATGAGCCTATAACCGCCGCTCTAACTTATTAGTCCCATCGGAGATCCGTTACTTCAAGCATTCACTCATTTACATCAGGACATCTAATTTCCCTCAAAAAGGAAACTACACTAGCGCGTGACTATTCCCGTCAGTCCTTTCGCTTATCTTAAGTGTGTTAAATCTTTGCACAAATATAATTGGATCATTGCGTACTTCCTACGACGTTCCATCCAATCCATTTCAAATACATTTATAACTGCCTTGCAGCATAATCTCTAGCTTTATATACTATGTCCCTTCTATTTCGGATGGTATATAAAATCAATTGACCAAGGTTCCCGTACACCTTTTTAACCCGTGCCTATCTGCACAACCATTGTAAATGTCTGATACGTAATACTCTCTATAAATAATGGGCCTCATTTCCTCGGCCTGGTACTAACACCTGGGTACCCTTAACCCGAATAATTCGAAATTTAATTTTTTCCGAAACCTGAAAATTCAATCCTTCTTAAGGTTAACCCATCGATCTTCTTGTGGTTAACTCACAACAGTCTTCCTATATCAACGCCACTAGTCTTACTGACCTTACTTCGTGGTAGTCCTAAGATTAAGGTGTTTCCAACACACGTAATATGAATACTATCCTAACAATATCCCTAGTGCCCGAGACCTCTCTCAACTTCCGACATTTGCTCGGTTTCATGCATGGGATGTCTGGCAAAGAAAAATCCAAACAAGGAACCCTCCCGATACACTACTCCCTCGCTTTGTCAGTCATCGAGATATAACAGTCTAAGGGACACCAGCGGGATGTTCTAAATCCTACCTCGTTAAACTACTAACGTACTTCTACCACTATATCCTTCCGTCTTGACCAAATGGAAAGTCCAACTAATCAGGGTGCCTACTTTATGCAAAAGCATTATGAACATCATACCCACAACGTATTTCCTCTAAATTTTCCTTTTATTCAAGGCCTGGATATAATTCTCAAAGCAATTTCCTTCACCTTACCTCACCCATATACTTGCGGTGAGAGAATAATTTCAGTGCTTCTCCGTAGCACTAATATTTTATATAATTATACAGTCATAAGACGTCTCTCAGTCTATAGTGTTTTCTCTACACTAGGTAGCTTATCCTCAAAACTAACATCCTTGCATTTTATAACATCTCTCCACTCCCGATGTCATTAAGATTCGTGCGTGGAGCGTCTCGCAAGAGAAATCCATACAAGGAACTCCTCCTATACACTGCTACTTAACTTTGTCGGTCGTGGAGGCCCGCTAGTTCAAATATTCCACTGGGATAATCCCATTTCACCTATCGATAAAAATGTGGTCGGAACTCCTATTTCCTTCTAGGAGTCACCCCACCAAGCGCTAGTACTAACACTAGGTACTTAGCGCAAAAAACAATGAGATTTAACTCACAACTCAACAATAAATCTTGCATACCTTAAATTATATCTATAAGGTCCCCATGCACTAAAATTGTGGTAATGAAACATCTCCTCATCGAAGTTCTATCTAATCATATACTAAAGGCGAGCACATCTAGAATTTATCTTCATTCCATTCTTTATTCTGTCCGTATATATATGTTTCACACCTCATATAAATATATATACAATATACAATACACATCAAGTATATCCATACTTATATATCATTCACTATATAAGTATTATAACCATCCCGTAGAGCTATAACTCAATGGATGCAGTCTCTCATTGCTATCATCTTCGAGGGAATTACTCACATATCATCCTGGGTACCAGTGGTCAGACTATCACACCGACTTGGCAAAAACCAAATCACAACGTATGGGAAACGATCAAAGTTCCTCACCGGAAATGTGAACAAAACATACCCACCATGTCTCACTCCTGATAAAAATCACATAATATAGAATGGACACTATGACCTGGGGACTATACGATCCCTGCTCCTCAAGTCAGGGGCCTCACCCAAATTGCATAACTTCCCATGATAGCACTAGAGGGGTATGTTTCATATAAATATACCAATAACACACACACACACACACACACACACACACACACACACACACACACACACACATATATATATATATATATATATATATATAATCCGACTAATCGTGCATATCTCTCGTAACGTTAGCCCGTATTTACCGAATATAAAATTCGATTTAATTTCATAAGTACTAACTTACTTATAATATAAATAAATATTAAGCTTATTACAACTAGCTCGTATCCCACTTACATCCGAAATTCCTATTCGAATCCCAGGGGTCATTTTCTCATAAGAACTCTTAAAAATAACCAATTCTCACAAGTTTAATTTATGGAAGATTACACACCTTGCATTAAAACAATTATAACTCACTCTACAGAAGTTCAAATAACTAGTGAGTCTATCATTCCACTGAAGAACCCTCTGTCTCAATTGTACCTCCCTTACTTCGGTACTAAGTTCACTTAACCATGTCACTCTTTATTCACCGTTGGTCTCTGACCGATCCTTATTTGAATAACTTAGAAACTACATTCGCTTCATTCTTACTAAATCAAAGGAACTTGCAGTTAAAACCATCCATAAGATTCATTTATGAGCAAAACATCATGCTCCCCACAATATGGTGACCATCGTTCCCACCATTTCAACATTGCTCCTACGAGTCAAAAAATTTTCCTCAAATTTTCCCATATGGGTATTTCCATACCCAACTCTAAGCCAAAGCTTTTGAGCCTTCTACTTCCTTTGGATAAATCTATACTGCTTCCACCTAGCTCAACTTCAACGTACGGTCCTTATCAAGGACCTTTCAAACTTTTCCCCAATTTAACTTCACTTGGTAATTCAAGTTTTAGCATCACTCTTTTCTATAGCAGTACTTGATAATTATAACTACTATACTTTAGTAGTCGTTGCAACAATCCGTGATAATGCCACAAGAAAAGTGACCTCTACCACGGTCCTCATTCCCAACATCAACTTACAGCTCTAATTAAGCCCCGCCTCCTACTTCCCTCACAATGGCCTTCCATGGTCGCCCTTCGTCGGTCAGCAAACGAATCCCGAATGAGCGTGCAAAAGATTTACAATAATCTTACATAATGGCAGGAGAATGAAATCTCACAAGAGGATATCAACAATCCTAATCATAAGGCAATATATCAAATCAAAAGCAACGCTGAAAGCATAGTATGTCCGCACAGATTCCTAAGGACACCAGAACTAGATGCTCTGATACCACCTGTGACAACCCGCCTAATAAAATGCCGGGCGATCACTCCTATATCAAATTAAAATAGGAGTCTCATATGGTTCATTCTTAGCATCACTATAGAAAACCAATTTAATTACTAATATCCTATTAGGCTGGCGTCAAAATTTTAATTAACTAATCTTTTTAACCAAACCATTCAAATAATACAATTACAATAATTTATATGCAATAACTGAAATGAAATAAAGTAACTGAACACTAGGTACAAAATAATACAACCAAATAGAATGCCGCACTAAAAGGCGATAATAGAATAAATGAATACAGTTGGGCCATCAGCCAGAATGTTTCTACAATAACTCCTATATAGATCTCAATGATAGAAGCATCTACAATAAACTTGCTTGCATCCACAGCTGCTGCAGCAAACGTCTGACTCGAAGGAATCATCATCCGGGCATCCCTGTGTCTGGAGATATATATATATATATATATATATATATATATATATATATATATATATATATATAGCAAGAGAGGGAAAAAATAGAGAAACGAGTCAGAGCCCGAGTTTTGAAAACATTTTAGCAAGTGCTTAAAATCCATATTTTAAAATATGATATTTCTTATATTTAAACTTGTATCGCTCTCACATGAGATACACCTCACCCCTCTTCTAATAGTGCACCACTATCGCATACCTTTTTAACCAACCTAGTTAAGCTACCCTGCCTAACGAATGTATTTACCAATCTTCTAATAATCCACCTAAATTCGAGTACTAAGGACTAAACTTCTCCCCATTCCCAACATTACGTTATGTTCGTGCGTGGAGTGTTTCGCGAAGCGATATCCAAATAAGGAACCCCCCGATACAATACTTCGTGACATTGTTGATCGTCGGTATCCATTAGGCCCTCAGTACATACCACATCTTATACCATCTTGTATGTATATATATATATATATATAGTTCTCATTAGAACCTATGATCCATATTCATATAATTCTGGATATAAATCCACCGGAAGGAATATATCACTTTATTCATTCTTGTCCCTTTTATACAAGGTTACGTTATATGATATCTCATCTCATAAGTAAACAAAATAATATACGCAACAAGTATAATAATCAATCCACCAAAATATAATATAAGTAGCTTACTCATTTTCATCTACTAAGAAATGCTTGAACATTACAAGTATACATATATGTTATTCTCAGTACATATATACGTATATTGCACCCCTAGGCTAAGATGCAGTGCACACATACTCTGCTATCAAATCCCAGTACATCACGTACACAAGGATCACGAGTTCTGAATCACTCAGGAACGATATCAGTACAGATCACACATATTGGAGGCGAACATAGCTCTCATACCCATGGATCACGCACATACATACCCTCCCATAGTCACCAGCCTTATCGACCCACAAATAAGTCCTTCATAGTCCTATGTTCTTGAGGTACCAAATCTGAATCCCCCCGAAGGCAGACAAGATAAAATTGTCCTCTTCCGAAAGTCGACCTCCCGTGATAAAAAATACGGTAGGTATGTCATACACATAATAAACAATAATATAGGTACACATTCCACCTATATATATATGATAACATCAAGGCATTACGCACAACCCATATAATAAATCCCATACATAGTATATTTATATCTCGAATATCCTATGCATTTATCAATTATGACCAATCCTCAATATATTATTTTCGAACTTTTCTCACCGCACAATGATAATACCGGTAGCACCGATATATTTATTCGTCTTATATTATATATACACTTTAAAGACATCGTATATATAATCAATATCACTTCTCAATATGTTATGGCTATAATTTCCAAACTCTTATAGCGATAGCCAATAACCTCGAAAGTTCCCATTCGTAATATTATGAGTATTCATACACTTAAAATACTAAATCTACAAGTATTCCCTTACTTAAAATATAACTCGCACCTTACTCACTTTTAATGATTATTATATAAATCCGAATATACCAATTCGTAATAATTAAAAAATGTATACTAACTACTTAATTTAATTTCCATAGGTACCGCGTCACCTATAATAATAATTGTCAATAAAGACATACTGGTTAGTAGCTTGAACCTCTTTAGCCCATAACTTAAATTTCATCCTACTTGCATTATAGAATTTACTCAAATATACTTCGCCCATAGTTATTCTCTACGCATAACTATATAAACACACTTGTCGAAGACTTTTATCGAATGTTATCAATCCTAAACAATCATTTAAAAATATAGCTCAGATTTATTTCTACGAACCTACGATTTTTATTTTTCCTTAAGTAATATATAAGTCCAAAAACTTTATTTAGGAACCCCTAATATTTATTTCCAAACAATTCTAGCCTTTATTTTTCCAATTTTCGGTTTGATTTCCGAGCTAACGATTTCAACCTCGGAACTGCTTCCTTAGAAAAATCATAACTAATTAAAAAAAATCAAAAAAATACACAGTCGACGTCCACGGACTGTATCAAAAAGATCTAGAACTTTCATGTTTTGACCAAGATTTGAATCAATTCGCTTCCTGGCCGAATCGAACCCGCAACCTGTTGCATTACTATTCACTGTCTTCTCCAAATTAAAAATCTCCATTAATGCACCTCCAAGCTTTTTATCTTCTCTCCCATCATCATCCAACCTCAACCAACAACATATACATACATCAAATGGATTCTAATCATCCTAGAACCAATTTTTAACAACTAATTTCAATTAATTCTTAAGTTTCTCAAATTGGGTATTAATCGAGTTTCATCCTTTTAATCTTCCGAAAACCCGTTTGATTTACGAAAATCCAACCCAAAAATCTTTATAGTTTTACACCAACTATTATATGAGAATTAACAAAACTAAATCATAAAGCAAGTTAAACACTTGTCTCGTGGATAAAATTCGACGACCCCGAGTCGAATCCTGCGGACTTTGGCCAGAAATCCCCCTTTATTCCTTCCTCTCTTCTCTTCTTCCTTCTTCTCTCTTCTCTTTCTCTCTCTTAGGGATTATTTGTGGGAGAATTGAGGGCTCTCCCCTTAATAAACCCAAAATTGGGTGTATACCCAATTGTAAAATGACCCGTGTACTCAATTGCGAGTCCCTAGTAGTCCAAAAATCTCCGCGACCTAAACACTACCCCCGGATACTCTATTTTGACTATCTCGGCCATTCCTAACCCACCCGCGCACTCGAAATCTCCATCCAAGTCACTTAACTAAAATTCACTAATTAAACCTAACACATTCCAATATGCGTGTTTTCTAATTAAAATATTTTCCTTTGTCTCTTTACACAACTGCGACATGTAATAAGAATAATCCACTCATATACTTAGTCCTCTAAGAAAATATAATCCAAGTAAATATTAATCCGACACTCGAAAACTAATATTTACTATTTACTTTATAATTTTAAATTAATAAAATTTTACTCATAAATTCCATAATTATTATTCATAGTAATTCCTCAAATTACCAAATCACGTCATAAATTCCAGAATTACTATTTACAGTAATTCCTCAAATTATCAAATTACGCCACAGTGTAATTTAAATATCTTTAAAAGTACGGGGTATTACATCAACCATGATCAAATTGGTGCAATGATAAACTTTATAAGTATTTTTTTCCTCAACTCTCACCCAATCACAATAAAACACAACCTCTTTAAAGCTTATATAGTCCAATTCAAGTATATTTTGAATTACACCGTAGTAAGTCATTTCAGCTTCAATGAGATTTTTATCTTTCACGCTCGCTCAAAAATTAGTAAGAGCCTTATATGAAATAATCGAATTCTGTATATTTGTATTTTTCTTGTAAATCCTTGCACCGAATACGTAACCATTCAATCGATACTTTTTATAATCATGTACCATGAATAAGGGTCCATTGGCTATACGAGCAAGTTTTCATGTCGCATCACCCGTCTTTAGGAGCTGAGATTATAGGCAAATTAAATAGGTTAATTTTAATGCTTTCTTCTAACGTGACATTTAATAATATATATTTTCATTATAATTACCTCGCGTGACACCCACAGCCTAAATTCGCTATCTGATTGTGCCATCATTCTTCGTATTTTATTGCTCCCATATGCATAATATTTTCTGCATTAAACGTATTACAAAATTGATCATGGATAAAAAAATAATGTAAAAGTTAAAATAATGTAAACTTACTATTTCCATTCTTTTACATCTTCATGTGTGTTTAATTGATAACGAGCTACTTGTTTATGTTGTAAACTCGTTAATTTCATTTGCTTGCCCATCACCTGACCACCCTCAAATAGACTGCATATTTCATTCCTCACCTCTAAAGGGTGAGTGGTCCTATCCCATACAAGACCGCATATTTATGTAATATATTTAGTGTAAGGATATTGTCCGTCACAATTTAGTATATCGTATACCGCTACAAGTTTTTACAAGTCATCGAAGGATTAAGAAGTTTACATCTACAAGAGACGAATCTGAATTTCAGGAAGACTTCAACATTCAAGCCCAACAAGGATGAAATTGGTAAAATGTGTTTAAGTTCCATTTACATTTTACATTAAAAGCGTTTGGATACTTTTATAAAAGTTTAAATGATTTTTGAAATGATTTTGAATGGTTTTTAATTTTTCAAAATCATAAACGTTTTTTATAAATGTTTCTAAGATCGTAAATAGTCTTAATTGTTGTGGTTTCCAAGATATTTAAAAGACTGTAGTTTTCTCAGATACATGTATGTTGTCATTCGAATGGCACCGTATATGGTTCGAAGGAGATCATATTTCACTCAAACGAAAGGGTATGTCGTTCGAATGAGATGTTTTTTAAGCTGACACATCACTACCTTGATTTAGTTATAAATAAGGGTGTCAGGCTTCTGGTTTTAGGGTGGGGAAACACTGGTTTTAAACATAATATGTTTTTGAGTGTTTTGGTTTATTCTCCAACATTTTTTAGGGTTCAATCTTTGTTTTACAATTCACAAATCCAAATATCTTTTGTGTGAGTTATTTTGTGGAGCCCAAAGCATACTTTGTTCTAGTTAAACCTCTGTCGAGAAGGCATTTCCATATCTGATCGGTGGATATCGAGCATAGTTATTCTGCGTGTGGAGGAGCCAAAGATGACAAACCGACACTTGGAATGTATTTCGTTGTCTCTCGTAGCTTTGAAGGTTTGACAAAGACATCGTGAATTACACTTGTGGGTGAATATCAGGTTGTATGTAAGTCAATGGTCTTGTAAACTTTTCAAAGTGTTGAAAAAAGGTTTTTACCCGAAAGGTTTTTTTTCCTGAATTTGTCGTCTTTGTTTCTGATGCATGGTTTAAATTATTTATGACAATTAGAAGCATGTTTAGGGGTTGATCTAAAAATGAATTTTCTTTGATCAAATTTTGACACCTAATTAAATAAGTGTTCAAATAAATAATTTAATTGGTATCACACAACATTTTTTATAAATTGGTATCAGAAAAGGTTACGTAAATTTATCACGCATCCCTATTTTTCGTAAACTTGTGTGATATTGATTTTGTTTAAAAATTGCATGTTTTTCAAAGGATCACTTATATAATCGGGTGCCCATGTTTGACGGTGTTCATTATGCCTATTGGAAAGCTCGCATGAAATCTGTTTTAAAAGCCATAGATGTGTGAGTTTGGTTATTAGTTTAAAATGGTTGGACTCATGCCATTGTGAGTGTTGATAATGTCACCTTTTTAAAACCTGTGTCATACTGAACTAATGACGATTATAAACTATCTAACTTTAATTCATGTGGTTTGACTACTATTTCTGAAGCCGTCACTCCCGACGAATTTATCCGTATTATGATGTGCACCGCGTCTAAAGAGGCATGTGATGTTTTAAAACTGACACACGAAGGTACAACCACTGTTAAAGAGTCAAAATTGCAAAATCTAACCACCCAATTTGAGACCATTACTATGTAAGAGTCCGAGACTTTTGATGAGTTTTACACACGTTTGTCGGACATTATCAACACTTATTTTAATTTGGGTGAGGTAATTGTTAACACGCGGGTTGTGAAAAAGATTTTGAGATCCTTTCCAAAATGTTTTGTTTCAAAAGTCATTGTTTTAAACTCGATGGGAAATTTGAGCACACTTAAGTTAGAAGAGTTGGTAGGTGATCTTCATACTTACGAGTTAGATATGTTTCCCCAAACTATCAAACCTAAACATAAAGGGATTGCACTTAAGTCACAGTCGAGATCGAGTGAAGATGTTTCCAGGAAGAGAGATAAGAAAAAGAAAGTAAGTTTTTATGAGTCCGAGTCTGAGGACGAGTCTGATTTTGACATGACCTTACTTGTGGAATTTTTTAAAACGTTTCTCAAAATGTCTAAAGAAAATTCATCCAATAAAATGAGATCTTTTGAAAAAAAAAGAAAGAAATAGGGGGCCAAAGAAAGTGAAAAGGAGGATGAGATCAGGTGCTTTGAGTGTGAGGGTAAAGGGCACATATCTAAAGAGTGCCCTACTAGGATAAGGAGAAAGGGCAAAAAAACTGCTATGCCCGCCACACTTAGTGATATTGAAGGAGATGAGGAATATGAGGGAGATGATTCAAATAAATATTTAGCACATGGTATGCGTGTAGATTTTTCGAGTCGTGTGAGAATACCCACTTTGTCTCACGATGGTAGTGTCCGCGAGAGCAACATTGATGACTCGAGGGTTTCTAGTGAAGATGAGAGAGAGTTTGAGAGTGGAGATGAAAGTGAACTCCAAAAATCTTTTAAGGATTTGTACACCGAGACCTTGAAAACAAAAAAAGTATAATAGAGATTTTGGTCGTCGGGTTTTTGATTTGGAGAAAGAAAAATAATTTTGTAAGAGGGAAATGTGTGATTTGATCGACACGGGGTCTAGTCCGATGACACGTGTATCCTAACTCAGGAGTGATCTCGAACATGCCATGGAGGTCAAAGTCCCTTTAGAGAACGCATCTATGAAAGTTGAAAAGATGGTTCTCAATCCCGTTTTAGGTGGTTGTGAAAATTTAGGAAAAGGTCATGACGGTGTATCCACTTCTATTATTGCACCCGAGCCGGTTCCCATTTTAGTGACTCGACTCAACCCACCTATGCGTCCCGTACCTGCTAAGAGAGATCATCCTAGAGTTGTTGAGAGAGGTGTACCTAGGACAATTTATGTTTCCTCCCATTGCAAAAAGAGAGGACACCTTAGGGAGTTTTTCTTTAAATTGGGTTATGTGTCACGCTTTGCTCCTACACATGTTCTCACACATGCACCCACCTATGATACTTTGCTTGCACATAATGATAGAGAATTTGAACATATTAGAGAGAAAGTAAAGGTTTTGGTCAAGTCTTCTCATGATTTGATAGAGTTGTTTCAAAGCATGTCACCGTCGTTGGAAAACTCCACCGCATCTACCGGTAGAGGTCTAGACATGTTTGCTAGCTTAAGTTGATTTACATGATGTTATATTTTGCCTATTGCTAGTATGTACCATTTGTTTTATACTTTGTTATGATTTTTGTTTTCTTTTATTATTTTTGGTACTGTTTTAGCACTGTTTTGAATCTGTCTTCCCATTACAGGAACTATTTTTACAAAATTTTCTCACTGGACAAAACTACATCTTATTCTGATTAAATTGGGAAATTCTTCGTTTCTCGTTCAAAAGAGAATCCATCTCGTGCGAAGCCTTCTCATGAGATCCGATGTCATTCAAACAACAAGGAGTCTCATTCGAACGATCCCTATAATTAACACTCTGTTTGCAGTCCTCTTTTCATCTTACTATCTTATGTGGTACTACTGGGTTGTTTGTGAACAGTATTTGAAAAAATATTAAGAGATTTTTTTAAACAAAAATTTGAAAAATCCAAAAATAGTTTGGTATTTTGTTTGCACCTTATATGAATTGACATTTAGGATGACCATGTCACAATTTCATGCCATATCCACGTGACTATTTGATAGTGTTTTGAGACAATATGTTGTGTCATTCATGTGCTTTATAAAGTTTGGAGTCTTTGAGATGATATAGTGATACTTCCTACATGATTGACTCTTTTTATCCTTTATTGCACACATGCACGGATTTTTTTGACTTTTGTGCTTATGTATCATATGTTGGTTGAGTGTTTCCATCTCAATTATGTCTATACAACGAACCAAATGTGTTAAAAGTTGACAAAAAGTAGTGCATGATATAAACAATTTGTGAGATTGTGTGTTTTTATTTTGAAAAAATGGGGAAGGGATACGAAAGGTACTCATTTATCCTTTGCGATTAAGCCACCATTTAAATGGACCTAAAAAAGTGAGGAATTGAAAATTATCCTGGTCTAATGAGGTTTTAAAAGAGCCCGAAAAAATTGAAATGCAATAAAAAGAAATATATGCCAAAATGGGGTAATGGTTTTTTTTGTTTCATCACCTCATAAGAAAAATAAAAAGCATTATCTTTTAATGAGGGAGTTTAAATAGAATTTTCAACGGTTTGCAAGTCCTTGAAAGTCATGAAAAAACATTGCATAGTTTTGGACGTTATTTGTGTGGAAATCATTTATACTTTGATTTGTTGATATGACTAAGACGATATCATCCAAATTCAACAATTATATACCTAAGGACTATTTTTTATGTTTATTCGTTAGGAGTACACTTATGCATCTTGCACATATGATATGATTGAGGTGATTTTCCTATCGAGTCTATTCACACCTATTCATTCCATTTCCACGATTTGGTTGTCTTAGTGTAAATTCATGGTGTGTGATTTTTGTAACGATCATTTTTTTGGATACAAAAATTTAAAAATTCAAAAATAGTATGTCTTCTTGGTTTTCCATGACAACCCGATTTGCTTTATGTGATTTATTATGTTCCTTGTCTATTTCAGACAAATAAAAAGGGGGAGAACGAATTATGATTTTATGGGGGAGTTTAAGTATGGGGGAGAATTGATTATGCTTTCATATTTTTCTTTATATCATTTTAAACTCGATACGTCATGAGATTTTTTCTTTGTCTCATGTGTGTAGGTACAATTTAAGATTTGTTGGATTGCACACCTGATGAGAAAATTTTGAAGGTTTTGAAGAGTTGATTGTTGAAGCATCGTTTGAAAATATTTGAAGACTTGAAAGTGTATCTTTCCACATTTGAATTTTCGGGAGGGTAGATTTGTATAGATCATTTGAGATTGATAATATATATATTTTTATTTTGTACTCACATAGACATAGGGGGAGATTTGTAAGGACATTTTCCATCACAACTTAGTATGTCGTATACCGCTTCAAGTTGCTACAAGTCGACGAAGGATTGAGAATCTTATATCTACAAGAGACGAATCCAAATTTCAAGAAGACTTCATCATTCAAAACCACCAAGGATGAATTTGGTCAAATGTGTTTAAGTTCCATTTACATTTTACATTAAAAGTGTTGGGATATTTTTATAAAAGTTTAAAATATTTTTGAAATGATTTTAACTGGTTTTTTATTTTTCAAAATCATAAAAGTTTAGGATAAATGTTTATGATCTCGTAAACAGTCATAAGTGTTGCGATTTCCAAGATATTTAAAAGATTGTAGTTTTATGGGATACATATATGTTGTCGTTCGAAAGACACCGTACATGGTTTGAACGAGATCGTATCTCGCTCAAACGACAGCGTATGACATTCAAACGAGATGTGTTTTAAGTTGACCCGTCACCGCCTTGATTTTTATTACAAATAAAGGTGACAGGCTTCTGATTTTTGGGTGGAGAAACACTGGTTTTAAACAGAATATGTTTTTGAGTGTTTTGGTTTATTCTCCAACATTTTTTAGGGTTCAATCTTTGTTTTACAATTCACAAATCCCAATATCTTTTGTGTGAGTTATTTTGTGGAACCCAAAGCATACTTTGATGTAGTTCAACCTCTGTGGAGAAGTCATCTTCATATTTGATTGGTGGATACCAAGGGTAATTATTTTGTGTGTGGATGAGTCAAAGATGACGAACCGAGACCTGGAGAGTATTTCGCTGTCTCTTGTATGATTGAAGGTTTGACAAAGATACCGTGCCATTACACTTGTGGGAGATTATCAGGATGTATGTAAGTCAATGGTCTTGTAAACTTTTCATATGGTTGAAAAAAGGTTTTTACCCAAAAGGTTTTTTTCCTGAATTTATCGTCTTTGTTTCTGATGCATGGTTTGAATGATTTATGAAAATTAGAAGCATGTTTAGAGGCTGATCTAAAAATAAATTTTCTTTGATCAAATTTAGACACCTAATTTAAAAAGTGTTCTAATAAATAATTTAATTGGTATCACACAACATTTTTTACAGTTAGAAACTCATGTACATTTTCATTCAATTTGAGGAAAATTCAACCGCATATCCTCAAAGTTCTCTAAGTACACGACATAGATTTGCAAGTGTAAGTGTTATTTCAATTTTGGAATTGAAATAACACTTAACACCGCATCATCTAGTATGTACCCAGAGAATATTAAGAGACGTTAGCAAAACTCCCCCCCCCCCCCCCCCCAAGTAACAAGTTTAAGCTACTAAAAATATATTTATTGAAATCGACATGACCCCCAATTTTAAAATATATCAAAAAGTAATTTCCTTTTACATGTAGAATAGTGATGGTTCAACACTGATATGCCCCAAGTGTGACCTCGGCTCAGAGACACCAACCTCGACCGACATTATGGCCGACACTGGATAAGCCTTGGGAATGAGACATCAGCCCTCGGCCATAGCAAGGTCGGCCCAGGCCGACACTACCACCAGGCTCTCCAAAGGACATTGCACGCATCATAAGGATCAGCAGCACTCTCGTACACCTGGGAATGGCAACCTCGGTCAGATGTAGGCCGAGCTCACAAGAAACCTTACCAATAACCTCATCAAGACATCAGTCGATGCTCCAAGCATAAGCCAGCTCAACCTCAGACAATGCTGACCCCTATCCATTGTCTCGGCTTAATATGAGCCGAGACCTTCATGGCCACCTCGGACTGAACGAGCATCTAAACTTATCAACCTCGACCTCTCCCACATCGAGGTCATGCACCAAGCACTATAGCCGAGCATCTGCTGACATTTGGATAAGGGCACATGGACACAAATCAGTTATAACAAGATTATTCCCCACACGTGGGGAGAATATTTCATCATCATTCTCTACATGTGACAGTGATAGGTGGCTTCCCCATATTGGTGAGGTTAACACACACATGCACATTACATGCATGGGGGGTACATTACACCCCTAGGAACTATATATAGAGGTTATCCTCTACCTTGCAAAGGATCCATAAATTAGCAACCCTAGCTGAAACTCTGTTCAAATACACAGTAGAGAGAGAAAGCTTGTGAGTTTGTATCTATGGACATTAGAGCCCTCATACAGTGATACATGTCATACACTTGCATAGTGGATGTAGGCCTAATTGGCTGAACCACTTATATTCTGATGATCTTCCTCGTCTCCTCACCTCCTTCTATTATATGCTTTTATGATGCCAATGTTAACATTGAATTCATCTTACAAACACCTTGAAGGGTGGTGCGATTTCTAGCATCATCATTTTGGCATCGTCTATGGGAATCGAACCCACGACCACATGGTCTTCTGCAAATGTCCATGGAGAACCAGGCCTCCCCCTCAAGCGGAGCTGTTTCACCATTGAAAGAGGTCTTGTAAGGTATTAAGCTTATCTACTACACCAGCTCTTTTGTATTGACATATGGCACCGGAATTACCACCACCTCTTCCGCCGCCTGGTGCGGGAGGACCTAGTTCCAGCCAGGCACCGCCCCAGTCCGAAATGGGGGAGGTGGCCGCAGCCTTGAGGTCTTTGGCTGCAACGCAACAAGCTATGCAGGAATAATTTGCGCTGCTCAGCCAAACTATGATGAGGCCACCAGGAGTCTCACCGGATATGATCACTCCGACGGCTGTTCAGCCTCATCTTGACGCCAGAGGACCACCCCAGGCACCAATGAAGGACCAGCCTGCACCCCAAAGGAGAAGGGACGTTTCTGACCCTAGGCGCTTACGCCTGGGGAGGCAAAGAAACCCTTACCCAGAGGACAGGTATGACGATCTAGAGGTGAAAGAGCCCCCTAAAGATTGTTGGGAGCCATATGAGCTTTCGAACAATATGGTTAGCCCTCTTCAGTAGAGCCGAGGATGTGCTGGACGAAGAGTTGAAGAGGCCCAACAGCGAGGATCAGCTTTTGATCGATTGAGCTGAGGGTCAGCCTTCAAGAGGTTGGATCCAGTGAATAACCTAAGACGGAGGTTATCCAGTCAAGGAGCTTCGCCGGCTCGCAAAGAGGGAACAGACCAGGTCGGCCTGACCAAGGCCGACCCCGTGAAAGAAGAGGTAGAGACGAGGAAGAGGTCAACAACTGACAATGTGCTGCTGTAGGGGAACCCTCAGTCCATCCCTTAGAAGTGGCTGGGGACAACCTCGGCCAGGCTGATGGCAGAAGACCATAGAATGACTCTATCCAACGTCTTGAGGAGAAGATAGGAGACCTCATTAAAAGTAGGGACCCATTACAAAGGGGTTACTCAGAGGGCTCTCTGTTTGTGGTTAGGATAGTGGGCTTCCCAACCCCAGCTAAGTTCAAGCCTCCTATGGTGTCTCCCAAGTATGATGGCAGCACTAACCCTGTACATCACATCGAGATGTATCAGTCGGCAGCATACATCTACTCGATACCTGATGAGATGAAGTGTAGGGCCTTCTCTGGGACCTTAACAGGGGCAGCGCACAGCTAGTTTACCTCCCTTCCGAAGAACTCAATTGAGAGCTTCAAAGGCTTGGTTGAACGATTCATCCACAACTTCTGCTTTGGGGTGAGACCTCAAAAGAAGACTACTCACCTGTTGTATGTCAAGCATGGCAAGGATGAGAGCCTAAAAGACTACATAGAGAGATTTAATAAAGAGAAGTTGGAGGTCAAAGATTATGAAGAGAATATCGACATGACCACCCTCATAGGGGGTCTACAGAAAGGGAAGCTGTTGTGGAAACTTGCGAAAGACCCCCTAGGTCTATGGCGGAGCTCCTAGCAACCGCAGGGAAAGTAATGAATGCGGAAGAGGCAATGGCCGCCAAGTATGAGGATGAGAACCGCGGTGGCAGTGGAAAGTCCCAAAAAAATAAAGATGGGAAGAGGAGGTCGGGTGATGACAAGTTCGCTCAATATACTCCTTTGACTGTGAGCTGCGAGCAAATCCTCAACGAGATTAAGAATGACCGGACTCTGAGATGGCCATAGAAACTGAAAGCCCCACCACATGAGAGGAACAAAAACCTATGGTGCGAGTTCCACCAGGACCATGGCCACGTCACGGACAGATGCTTCGCCTTGAAAGATGAGATTGAAAAGATGTTAAAATCTGGAAAGCTGAGAAATTATGTGGATGGTAAGGCTCCTAAAGGTGGAAGAGATGACCCTAAGAAAAGGAGAAATGATAGATGTCGTGACAATGTCCCAGCCAGAAGAGATGATGATTCAGATGGTGATGATGAAGACGATCCGGATCTTTCGCCGAAAGATGACAACACCCCAGTGAAGAGGGTTGTCATGATCTCGTTTGGTGTTGACACCATATACGGAGGATTTGCAGGAGGTGGCTCTGAAGTAGCTGATAGGAAGGCTTACATGGCAGAGGCCAGGTCAGTGGCCAAGCTTGAAGTTATGAATCTAACGTCTTCCGATACAGTGCAGAAGAGGAAGAAGGTGGACATGGACACCCTTGTAGTTGGGTTGTCCAGACTCGACTTCAAAGGTATCTTAGCCCCCCATGATGACCCTTTGGTCATAACGACAAGGGTGCATGGGTGCGAGGTGCAGAGGATCCTCATAGACGAGGGGAGCTCGGCAGACGTGATGTGTTGTCCTTGCTTTAAGAGCCTAGGTCTTAGTAGAGCAAGGTTGGTACCCTATCATCACCCATTGATAGGCTTCAGTGGCTAAAAGGTCCACCCCTTGGGCATGTATGAGATGGACGTACGGATGGGTAATGAGTGGCCTAAGAGGCTGACCAAGAACATAAATTTTTTCGTCATGGACGAGAACGTATTTTTGGCCTATAACCTCATCATAGGAAGGGTGGCCCTTAAAGAGTTTAAAGCTGTGCCGTCGACGGTGCATCATATGCTAAAATTCCCGACTCCCTATGGGGTAGGGGAAGTGAAAGGTGACCATACCACAGTGCGATAATGTTACTTCAACTCAGTCGAAGAGGGGGAGGCCCATAAAAGGGCAACCGCCACTTATAGCATTGATACGCTTGACCCAAGAGATGAGACAAAGTTGAAGAAGGGAGAGGCCATGGAAGAGGTAGAATCCATCGTCCTCCATGAGGACGAACCGAAAAAAACCATCCAAGTCGGTAAAGCCCTAAAGGTAGAAATCAAGAAAGAGCTGACAAACTTCCTCGGGAGGAGACAAAGTGTCTTCGCATGGAGTCACGCAGACATGCCTGGCATTGACCCTGAGGTGATGAGTCACAAGCTCAACGTGACCAAAGATGCCAAGACTATCAAACAGAGACGAAGAGTCTACTCCAGGGAGAAATACGACGTCATTCGGGAAGTGGTCAAAAAATTAGAAGAGGCTAAGTTTATAAGAGAAGTCACATACCCGGAGTGGTTATCGAATGCAGTCATCGTGCTCAAGGCCAATGGGAAGTGGAGAATGTGTGTCGATTTCACTGACCTAAACAGGTCTTGTCCAAAAGACAGCTATCCCTTACCTCGGATAGATTAGATGGTGGATGAAACAGCGGGTCATGAGCTCATGAGATTCATAGACGCGTATTCAGGCTACAAACAGATCTTCATGGATGCTGAAGAGTCAGAGAAGACAACCTTCATTACTGACAAAGGGACGTACTGCTACAAAGTGATGCCCTTCTATTTGAAAAATGTAGGGGCAACATACCAGCATCTTTTGAATAAGATGTTCGAAGAGCAAATAGGTAAGACCATGGAGGTGTATGTGGACGATATGCTGACAAAGAGCTTGAAAGCTTGCACTCATATAGCAGATCTCGAGAAGACCTTCGATGTTATGGACTCATACAAAATGAAACTCAACCACATGAAGTGTGTCTTTGGAGTAGGATCTGGTAAGTTCCTAGGATTTCTCGTCAACCAGAGAGGGATTGAAGCGAACCGTGAGAAAATCAAGGCTTTGCTTGACCCCATTTTCAAAATGTAATGACCCCATTTTCTTATGCCAATATGTAATTGTCTTCTTTCAATTTCGTCACACTTACTATCTAATAATGATATATTATTACATATATGATATTCCGAGTTCTTAATATGACAAAGCCTGTTTTTAAATTTGAACAATCAACGGTAAAATGGGTCAAATTGAGATTTTATGGCACATCCTAAGCTAAGTGATAAGTTTTGGGGTAAAAAATGTAATTTTATGAAACTTTTGGGACTTGGTTTTAATAAAGAAAGTTTCAGGGACCAAAATGAAAAATAAAAAGGGGCATTTTTCTAAATAAAATATTTTTAGGGACCAATAAGAAATATTGAAAATATATGGTGTGAAATTACCAAAATGCCCTTTAGGTGCAAAATAACCCTTATACCCTTAATACCTTTCAACCTCATGCTCGACACGTCGTGCTTGGGTTTGACACCTCCACCATACACGTGTCGTTGTTAGAGGAGAATCCAAAACACGTGTCGTCGTTAGAGGAGAAGCTAAAACACGTGTCGCAGTCCAATGAAATAAGACTGCAAGACGCCTCCGTTATGCGACACGTCAGCGCTGACTCGCCATTATAAAGCTTGGTCAGCATGGACACGTGTCAATGTCGTGATATCTTTGGAAAACTATAAATAGGGCATTTGGGATCATTTGAAACTCACATAAAATTCCTTGAGAATTATAGAGAGAAGTAGTGAGAGAAAGTGTGGAAACATTTAAGAAGAAGTACTTAGGGATATTCATCTTAAGGTAATCTTAATGTTATAATGCATCTTTATAATTTTAATTTATTATTTTATAGCTTTACTTAGTAGTTATGCTGGTAAAATAAACTAAAGGATTCACTAATCAAAATAGAAAATTTAAAACAAATCCAAGTTGAATTTATAAACTTGTTTGAAATTATACGCTTTTAAAAAAATGATTCTTTTTAAAGAAATTACTCGTTATTATGGAATCCCATTTCAGTAATTCCAAAGTCACGCCCGGTGAAGTTTTGTCTAGATGAGATCGTATTTAAGTGGTCCCCCTGTGACCCTCCATCTTTACTGGGAATGAATCTGGAAATGTTCTATCTAGATGAGATAGTATTTAAGTGGTGCCCCTGTGACCCTCCATCTCTACTGGGAACCGACTGATGAGGAAAGACTATGAATTGAATTCTTCAATTACGATCAATGAGTTTTAAAAGTTAACAAATGGGGATTCAGTAATCCTTTAAAAGAAGAAGTTATTATTAAAGTATAGTATAAACGGGACCTTAGAACGTGTGCTTAAATCTTTCTCAGATTAACATGTGATCGAAGACTCAATACCAGTAAATTTGACCTCCATTTTGGGTGAGTACTCTATGACATTCCTTATGCATTTTAATTATATGATAGTATGCAAACTGTATACATTTTTCAACTATTTTTATTCTCAAAATGCATCTGATACCGATGATTGATCCATTGTGATATGTATATATTTGTCCACATAGACATACCTATTAAAATGAGTATTAAAAATGATATTGAATATTAAAAATATGATTCGGCCTAAGGGACCTCTATACAGACTGACCTTTCCAGTTGGGTTATCGCTGGTGTGCCCTAAATAAGGCTTTGTGACGAACTAGTTCGATTGACCCTCAACTACCGGAAATAATACGGTAGAAGAATACGGTATTAGAGTGTAGTGGGCCATTAAAATGATATGATTGAAAGAAAAAGATATCACATTTGATTTGTTGCATCTGTCTTATTCTGAGCTATCCAATTGTGATGTATATACTCTCATTTCAAAATATATATCTATTTATTGAAAGTTCCTATCCATATATGTATATGCCTTCTCTGTTGACTTGAATAGGTATCTATTTCTAGATATTAAACCTCACTCGGCTTTTAGCTGATGTGGTATGACTAACCATTTTTCAGGAAATAAGTAGGTTTGCAGGGAACGTAAAAGGACTATATGGAAGATCCAGCTTCTAGAGCTCTTTTTGTTATTTTAAGTAAAAAGTTGTTATATCATATAGAGCCTATTTGGCTCCCTTGTAATAAGTTTTAAATTTCGTTTTAGGTTGTAACTTGTTGTTACTTGTAATATAAATGAAGTTTCCTTTTAGAAAGCTCTGATGACATAATTCCTTAAATTTCAGTTTTTTACGATTAATAACCATGTAATTGTATTTTCGCTGCATTTAATTAAGGAAACAATTTAAGTCAGAATATTTGTTGCCTTGGACACTCGTTCCCCACTACTATTTGGGACGGAATCGTGACAAAGGTGGTATCAGAGCATAGGTTATGAACCTGTAGACTACTGAACATAAGTTTCGAACGTTATAGATTTTAAGTTTCCATACATAGGATACATGATTAAATATCCGACTTATGTAATAACCCTCCACATGTCTTACACTATATTTATATATATATATATATATATATATATATATATATATATATATATATATCATTATTCTTCTAAATTGCAATCTTGGGCTAGTATAATACATCTTACGTTTGGCCATGACTATTAGAAATTACCAAGACAAGATCAACTCCAGGGACTAGTGGTTCGAGTATGGAAGGACTGGAAGGTGCATACAAGGCAATTCAAAGTCTAGCAAGAATTGTGGAGCATCAGGTCAATAATGGAGCACCAAGGAATCTTGAACTAAGTAGTTGTATTATTGAACAGCTCAAGAAGTTGAATCCACCGTCTTTGAAAGGTACTCTTAACCCCACTGAAGCAGAAAATTGGGTGATGAAATGGAAAAGATGTTCGATGTTCTTAAGTGTACAGATGAACAACGAGTTTCATTTGGAACATTCATGTTAGAAGGTGAAGCCGAACATTAGTGGAGAATGACTAAGAGAATACACGAAAAAAGGAATAATCCCATAGGTTGGAATGACTTCTTAGTGATCTTCTACGAGAAATACTTTCCCGAAACGGTGCAAGAACAAAAAACAACTGACTTCAGGTGTCTGGTTCAAGGAAATATGACGGTTAGTCAATATGAGGCAAAGTATACTTAGTTATCTTGTTTTGCACCTCATGTTATGATAACTGATGTTTTAAAATCCAAGAAGTTTGAACGTGGGTTGAGGTTGAATATTCTTAGTCGAATTTCCATCCTGAAGTTGACATCATATAACGATGTGGTGGCTAGGGCAACAATAGCTGAGAAGGATAGTAAAGAATATAATCAGGTTAGAGAGGGAAAGAGGAAGTTTGGAGAACAAAGAGGAAGGAATCGTAATAACAAATCCCTTAGGATATACCTAATATAGGACAACCTTTAGTAAAAAAAACCTTTAATGTTGATAAATGCCAACGATGTGGTAATATTCATAGGGGGCAACCATGTTACTTGGAGACGGGAAGTTGATTTGGGTGTGGCCAAAAGGGACATAAAATGAAAGATTTCCCTAACAAAGGGAAGGCGCCAACACATACCTTTAATGACAACAAGGATCATGGCATACAAGGTAGAGTTTTTAACCTTTTTGATACAAAATCTTCTAATGCAGTAGTGTCAGGTACACTTTCTATATGTGTACAACCTTTTCAAGTTTTAATAGATCCTGGTTCTACCCATTTATTTGTGTCTGAACATTTTGTTAATGGCTTTCCTAATATTCCTATACCCTTGAATCATAGCATCCACGTTTCAACTCCTTCGGGTGAGTTATTGACGGGAACATTAGTATATAAGTCTTGCCCTATAGATGTTAGTAGTAGAGCTGGCAATTTTTGACTCGATAACCCATTTACGGTAATAACTCGAATTGACCCGAACATGATCTGATTCGCTTGTATAGATTTAGTAGTACCCAAAATTTATACTAAAATTAAAATTAACCCGACCCGAAAATGTCACGACTAACCGGAATTGCCACCCCTAGTTAGTAGTCATAAACTATTTATCGATTTGATAATTTTAGACATAAGAGATTTTGAAGTAATTTTGGGGATGGATTAGTTAGCATCGTACCATGATAAGGTAGATTGTTTTGAGAAGAGAGTTACTTTCCAAATTCCTAACCATCCAGAATTTAGTTTTGAAGGAACTGACATCCTATTTACCATACATATTATCTCTGTAATGCAAGTTGGTAGTTTTCTTAAGAAGGGATCTCAAGGATTCCTTGCAAGTGTTATTGATTTGCAAATAAAAGAGCCTAGGTTAGAAGATATTCCTATAGATAAACATTTTCCAGATGATTTACCTCGTCTTCCTCCTAGTAGAGAAATAGAGTTTACGATTGACCTTATTCCTGGAACTATACTAATCTCAAAACCACCTTATCGCATGGCACCTTTAGAACTAAAGGAGTTAAAAGTTCAATTACAAGATCCATTAGACAAGGGTTTTATTAGACCAAGTATATCCCCTTGGGGTGCTCCAATGTTATTTGTTAAAAATAAGTATGGGACGATGAGGTTATGTATAGATTATCATGAACTAAATAAGGTTACCATTAAGAATAAATACCCCTTACCTCGTATAGATTATTTGTTTGACCAACTACAAGGTGCGCAAGTATTTTCGAAGATTGATCTTAGGTCCGGCTATCACCAATTGAAGATTAAGGAAGAGGATATTTCGAAATCAGCTTTTCGTACTAGATATGGTCACTATGAATTTCTTGTGATTCCATTTGGATTAAGTAATGCACCAGCCGCTTTTATGGATATGATGAATAGAGTGTTTAGGAAATATCTGGATCAGTGTGTGTTTGTTTTCATTGATGACATCCTTATTTATTCCAAAGGTATTGAATAACACGAGAAGCATTTGGAGATAGTATTATAAATCCTTAGGAAAGAGAAATTATATGCGAAATTAAAGAAGTGTGAATTTTGGTTGCCTAGTGTTTCTTTTCTATGACATGTCATATCCAAGGAGGGAGTGTCGGTTGATCCTCAAAAGATTGAGGCTATACTAGATTGGACAAGACCAACTAATGTAACGGAGATTCGTAGTTTCCTAGGATTACAGGATATTATCGAAGATTTGTTGAAGGATTTTCTAGTATTGGCAAACCTCTGTGTAGGTTAACGCAAAAGAGGGTGAAATATGAATGGTCTGAGGAAGTTGAGAATGGTTTTCAAGAACTTAAGAATCGATTAGTAACTGCCCCAATTTTGACTATTCCTTCCAGTACAGGAGGATTTGTGATTTACAGTGATGCTTCTAAAAATGTTTTGGGATGTGTGCTAATGCAAAATGGAAAATTAGTAGCTTATGCCTCGAGACAGTTAAAACCACATGAGCAAAATTATCCAACCCATGACTTAGAATTAGCAGCGGTAATTTTTGCTCTTAAGATTTAGAGACATTATTTGTATGGTGAGACTTGTGAGATTTATACCGATCATAAGAGTTTGAAATATATCTTTCCTCAGAAAGAATTGAACATGATACACAGGAGGTGGTTAGAATTGATGAAGGATTATGACATAAATATTCACTATCACCCAGGGAAAGCTAATGTAGTTGTCGACGCTTTAAATAGAAAGTCTACACCAAATTTAGCATGTCTTATTACCATCCAAGAATTTCTATTGAAAGATTTGAGAAGTATGGAAATAGATGTACGTATTTATAGCAAAGGAGGGATAATCGCAAACTTACAAATACAACCCACGTTGATGGAAAGAATTAAAGTTCCACAACTAAATGACCCACAACTGAAGAAGATTAAAGAAGAGGTTATTGAAGGAAAGAGAATCGAATTTGCGATAAGAGATGATATATTAAGGTTTGGAAATAGAGTGTGTATAATGGGTGATGCCCAACTAAAGAGGCAGATTTTGGAGGAAGGTCATTAGTCGAGATTCACAGTTCATCTCGGAAATACCAAGATGTATAGAGATCTCCGAGAAGTGTTTTGGTGGAATAACATGAAAAGGGATATAGTAGAGTTTGTATCTCAGTGTTTGCTCTGTCAACAAGTAAAAGATGAACATTAGAAACCATCAGGATTATTACAACCTTTACCAATCCCTGAGTGTAAATGGAAACATATTACCATGGATTTTGTGACAGGTCTACCAAAGAGTTCCAATGGTAATGATTCCATTTGGGTAATTATTGATAGGTTAAATAAATCTGTTCATTTTCTTGCCATTAAGATTACCCGTTCATTAGAAAAGTTAGATAAATTGTATATGCGGAAAATTATTAAGCTTTATAGAACCCCAGTTTCAATTGTTTCTGATCGTGACCCTAGATTCGTGTCTCGCTTTTGGAAAAGTCTACAAGTAGCCATGGGAACAAAATTGAATTTCAGCAAAGCTTTTCATCCTCAAACAGACGGACAATTGGAGAGAACCATCCAAACCTTAGAGGATATGCTTAGGGCATGTGTACTTGAGTTGAAGGGGAATTGGGGCGATCATTTACCGTTAGTGGAATTTGCATATAATAATAACTATCAAGCAAGTATTCAAATGGCTCCGTATGAGGCACTCTATGGTAGAAGGTGTCGTTCTCCTGCATGTTGGGAAGAAGTTGGAGAAAGAAAATTATTGGGACCAGAATTGATTCAAATCACAACAGAGAAAGTGAAATTGGTACAAGACCGACTTGAAATCACTCAAAGCCGTCAAAAGAGTTATTCTGACAATCGACACCGACCGTTAGAATTCCAAAGAGGAGACTATGTTTTCTTACGAGTATCACCGACAAAGGGAGTAATCCGATTTGGGAAGAAAGGAAAGTTGAGTCCAAGATACATAGGACCTTTCAAAATCCTTGAAAGGATAGGTGATGTTGTGTATAGAATAGCCTTACCCCTTGAACTCTCTAGTGTGCATAATGTGTTTCATGTTTCAATGATGAAAAAATACATCCCTGATCCAACACGTATCTTAAGTCATGAGCCTCTTCAAGTTATAGAATATTTGACATACATTGAGCATCCGATGGAAATCTTGGACCATAAAGATCAAATATTATGAACCAAGGTTATTCCACTAGTCAAAGTATTATGGCGGAATCATTCTGTTGAAGAAGCAAATTGGGAGCGGGAAGATGAAATAAAAGAGCGATATCCATACCTTTTGGGAAAATAATGTAAGTAAAGTTTGGGGACCAAACTTTTTATAAGGAGGGTAGGATGTAATGACCCCATTTTCTTATGCCAATATGTAATTGTCTTCTTTCAATTTCGTCACACTTACTATCTAATAATGATATATTATTACATATATGATATTCTGAGTTCTTAATATGACAAAGCCCATTTTTAAATTTGAACAATCAACGGTAAAATGGGTCAAATTGAGATTTTATGGCACATCCTAAGCTAAGTGATAAGTTTTGGGGTAGAAAATGTAATTTTATGAGACTTTAGGGACTTGGTTTTAATAAAGAAAGTTTCAGGGACCAAAATGAAAAATAAAAAGGGGCCTTTTCGTAAATAAATTATTTTTAGGGACCTATAAGAAATATTAAAAAACATATGGTGTGAAATTACCAAAATTCCCTTTAGGTGCAAAATGACCCTTATACCCTTAATACCTTTCCACCTCATGCTCAACACCTTGTGCTTGGGTTTGACACCTCCACCACACACGTGTCATCATTAGAGGAGAAGCCAAAACACGTGTCTTCGTTAGAGGAGAACCTAAAACACGTGTCGCAGTCCAGTGAAATAAGACTGCAAGACGCCTCCGTTACGCGACACGTCAACGCTGACTCGCCATTGTAAAGCTTGGTCAGTATGGACACGTGTCAATGCTGTGATATCTTTGGAAAACTATAAATATGGCCCTTGGGATCATTTGAAACTCACACCAAATTCCTTGAGAATTATAGAGAGAAGTAGTGAGAGAAAGCGTGGAAATGTTTAAGAATAAGTTCTTAGGGATATTCATCTTAAGGTAATCTTAATGTTATAATGCATCTTTATAATTTTAATTTATTATTTTATAGCTTTACTTAGTAGTTATGTTGCTAAAATAAACTAAAGGATTCACTAATCAAAACTTAAAATTTAGAACAAATCCAAGTTGATTTTATAAACTTGTTTGAAATTATACGCTTTTAAAAAAAATGATTCCTTTTAAAGAAATTGCTCGTTATTATGGAATCCCATTTAAGTAATTCCAAAGTTAGGCCCGGTGAAGTTTTGTCTAGATGAATCCGGGACCCTCCATCTCTACTGGGAATGAATCCGGAAATATTCTGTCTAGATGAGATGGTATTTAAGTGGTGCCCCTGTGACCCTCCATCTCTACTGGGAACCGACTGA
Source organism: Sambucus nigra (assembly GCA_949130495.1). Lineage (NCBI taxonomy): Eukaryota > Viridiplantae > Streptophyta > Magnoliopsida > Dipsacales > Adoxaceae > Sambucus > Sambucus nigra. Next base: position 129,942,216 of record OX422214.1, on the reverse strand, counting down.
TGAGGAAAGACTATGAATTGAATTATTCAATTACGATCAATGAGTTTTAAAAATTAACAAATGGGGATTCAGTAATCCTTTAAAAGAAGAAGTTATTATTAAAGTATAGTATAAATTGGACCTTAGAACGTGTGCTTAAATCTTTATCAGATTAACGTGTGATCGAAGACTCAATATCAGTAAATTTGACCTCCATTTTGGGTGAGTACTCTATGACATTCCTTACGCATTTTAATTATATGATAGTTTGCAAACTGTGTATATTTTGTCAACTTCTTTTATTCTCAAAATGCATCTGATACCGATGATTGATCCCTTATGATATGTCTATATTTTTCCATATAGACATACCTATTAAAATGAGTATTGAAAATGATATTGAATATTGAAAATATGATTCGGCCAAAGGGACCTCTTTACTGACTGACCTTCCCAGCTGGGTTATCGTTGGTGTGCCCTAAATAAGGTGTTGTGATGAACTAGTTCAATTGACCCTCAACTACTGGGGAATAATATGGTATTAGAGTATATTTGGCCATTAAAATGATATGATCGAAAGAAAAAGATATCACATTTGATTTGTTGCATTCGTCTTATTCTGAGCTATCCAATTGTGATATATATACTTTCATTTCAAAATATATATCTATTTACTGCAAGTTCCTATCCATATATGTACATGCCTTCTCTGTTGACTTGAATAGGTATCTATTTTTTGAAAACCTTGGAATGTCTAGAGATTAAACCTCACTCGACTTTTAGCTGATGTTGTATGACTAACCATTTTTTAGGAAATAAGTAGGCTTGGAGGGAATTAAAAGGACTATATAGAAGATCCAGCTTTTAGAGCTCTTTTTGTTATTTTAAGTAAAAATTTGTAATATCATATTGAGCCTATTTGGATCCCTTGTAATAAGTTTTAAATTTCGTTTTAAGTTGTAACTCGTTGTTATTTGTAATATAAATGAAGTTTTTTTTTAGAAAGCTCTTATGACGTAATTCCTTAAATTTCAGTATTTTACGATTCGTAATCATGTAATTGTATTTTCACTGCATTTAATTGAGGAAACAAGTTAAGTCAGAATATTTATCCCCTTGGTGGAATGTCAAGACACTCGTTCCCCACTACTATTTGGGACGGGGTCGTGACACAAATCGTCTAACTCAATAGCTACGTGAGGGAAAACATTCTTCACAACGAACGGGCCAGACCATCTTAACCGCAACTTTCCCGGAAAGAGATGAAGCTGAGAGTTATAGAGAAGAACTTTTTACCCAGGAAGAAACTCTTTGCGTTGAATGATGTTATCGTGAGCGAGTTTCATCCTTTCTTTGGAGATTTTAGCATTCTCATAAGCATCATTGCGTATCTCTTCTAACTCATTTATTTGAAGCTTGCGAGCTCCACCGGCCTTTTCCATGGCATAGTTTAACTCCTTAATTCCCCAATACGCCTTGTGCTCTAATTCCACGGGAAGATGGCAAGGTTTTCCATACACAAAGCGGAAAGGGGACATGCCGAGCAGATTTTTGTTTGCGGTACGATAGGCCCATAGCAAATCGTTCAATCTAAGTGACCAATCTTTTCGGGTAGGATTGACGGTCTTTTCGAGAATGTTCTCGATTTCCCAATTCTCTAGTTTGACCGACCCATTCGTTTGTGGGTGATAAGTCGTTCCAACCTTGTAAATGACCCCATACTTTCTCATGAGCTTTGTGAATGGCCTATTGCAAAAGTGCGTGCCATTATCGCTAATTATCACTTTCGGAGCATCAAAGCGTGAAAGTATGTGTTCCTGCAATAACTTAATCACCACTTTGTTGTCATTTGTCTTGGTAGATATAGCTTCCACCCATTTAGAAACGTAGTCTACCGCAATAAGGATGTATAAGAAACCAAAGGATGGGGGGAAAGGGCCCATGAAGTCAATACCCCAACAGTCGAAGATCTGAATAATGAGTATGGGGGTAAGAGGCATCATGTCTCGTCAGGTAATAGCTCCCATCTGTTGGCACCTATTGCAAGATTTACAAGCATCGTTCACATCCCGGAATATTATGGGCCAATAGAGGCCGAATTGCAGAATTTTAACGGCCGTTTTTTTCATCGAAAAGTGGCCTCCACAAGCTTCCGAATGAAAAAATTGGATGAATTTTGGGATCTCGTCATTCGGTACGCATCGTCGGATGATTTGGTTGGCGCAATATTTAAACAGGAAGTGATCGTCATAGAAAAACATGCGCGACCAAGTAATAAACCTCTTCTTATCTTGCGGTGTCCAGTCAGGAGGGATGACTCCCGTGGTAAGGTAGTCCACTATATCCGCAAACTAGGGCAAAGAAGTGGTAGCAAAGAGTTGCTCATCCAGAAAGTAGTCGTATATGGGTATGGGATCACTAGGTACGTCGGACGAAAGCCATTATAAGTGGTCGACAATGATATTTTCTACTCATTTCTAATCTTTAATGGAGATATTAAACTCTTATAGGATTAGGATCCACCTTATGAGGCGCAGCTTTGCATCTTTATTTGCAAGTAGGTATTTTAATGTCGCATGGTCGGTGAAGCAAGTAATGGGAGAACCGATAAAGTATGACCAAAATTTGTCAAGAGCAAAGACTACCATTAATAACTCCATCTCGGTAGTGGAGTAATTAAGTTGTGGTCCGGTAAGACTCCGACTAGCGTAGTAGATGACATGAGCTTGTTTGTCTTTTCTTTGGCCCAAAACAGCCCCTATCGCATAATCGCTAGCATCACACATAAGTTCGAATGGTAAAGACCAATCCGAAACTTACATGGTGGGAGTGGACACAAGCATGGTTTTCAATTTTTCAAAAGAGATTTGGCATGCTTCCGTCCACTCAAATGGGTTGTCTCTCATAAGTAGGTTGCTTAAGGGTCTAGCGATGGCGCTAAAGTCCTTAATGAAACTTTGATAAAACCCCGCGTGGCCCAAGAAGGAGCGCACATCTTTGAGCGATTTTGGAGGGGGTAGATCGGTTCTGACGTCTATCTTAGCTATATTAACTTCTATCCCCTTGGATGAAACTATGTGGCCAAGAACTATTCCCTCGGTGACCATAAAGTGGCATTTCTCCCAATTCAGCACTAAGTTCTTTTCCACACACCGGGCAAGTACCTTTTCCAGTTTTTCAAGACAAAGATCAAAAGAGATGCCATGAACACTTCAAGTCCTCTCTCGACCATGTCGCTAAATAGGCTCAACATGCACCTTTGAAAGGTCGCGGGTGCATTACACAAGCCAAATGGCATACGTTTGTAGGCAAACGTACCAAAAGGGCAAGTGAAAGTTGTTTTCTCTTGGTCAAGTACATCTACCTCAATTTGGTTATATCCGGAATAACCATCAAGGAAGCAATAGTATGGGTGGATCGCTACTCTTTCAAGCATATGATCAATAAATGGCAAAGGGAAATGGTCTTTCCTAGTTCCCGCATTGAGTTTTCGGTAATCAATGCAAACACGCCACCCGGTGGTGGTACGTTAGGAGACTAGCTCTCCTTTAGCATTCTTAATCACTGACATGCCCGACTTCTTTGAGATAACTTGAATAGGGTTCACCCACTTGTTATCCGATATTGGGTAGATAATCTCGGCATCCAATAGCTTAATTATTTTGGTCCTCACCACTTCTTTCATATTAGGGTTTAGCCTTCTTTGCATTTCTCTCGAGGGATTGATATCCTCTTCGAGATGGATCTTGTGGGTGAAAATCAAAGGACTTACCCCTTTCAAATCAGCAATGCACCAACTAAAAGCACTTTGATGCTTCCTCATAATCTTTAGCAATTTACTCTCGTGCTCTTCAGCTAGGGTAGAGGAGACAATAACAGGAAATGTCTCATCCTCTCCTAGGTATGCATATTTAATATGGGAGGGCAGTTTCTTTAATTCTAGGGTTGGAAATTTTTCGTTGGAGGGAACCATGCGTGTATCCCTCGGTGGTAACTCCTCGAATCTAGAAACCCAACTTACATCTCTCACGTCCTCGTCCGATGCTTTCTCATCAAATAACTCTCTCAACTCCTCAACCTCTCTCTCGAATGCGGTGTACGTCCCTTCACTCTCGTGACTTGACACTAAAAATGACGCCAAGGCGTCTCCATAATAAGTTTCCTAGAAATAATCCTATACGATCTCGTCTATTAGGCTCACTGCGTGAAGATCATCTTCTTCCCCCGTCTGTTGGGCGATATGGAAGATGTTAGTCTCTAAAGTCATGTTCCCAAAATTGAGTTGCATTTTCCCATTCTGAGTATTGATGATTGCGTTAGCCGTAGCTAAGAACTGGTGCCCAAGAATGATGGGAACATGGTTGCTCAAGGTTAAGGAGGGCTCCATGTCCCAAATGACAAAGTCTACCGGGAAGTAGAAAGTGTCAACTTCGACGATCATGTCCTCAACTATGACTCTTGGGATCTTCACAGTTCGATCCGCTAATTGGAGAGTGACCTTTGTGGGCTTGAGGTCACCCAAATCAAGTTGGATATATATGGCGTAAGGGAGAATATTGACACTTTCTCCCAAATCAAGTAAAGCTTTCTCAATTTTATTTTCTCCAATGATGCAGGAAATGGTGGGTGCAACGGGATCTTTGAACTTGGGCGGGAGATCCTTGAGTAGGATGGAACTCACGTTCTGTGCTAGGAAGACATTTTTCTTTACCTCTTTCATGTCAGGCAAAATCTCCTTGTCTTTGGTTACGTCGTGTGGAGGTGGTGATAAATCAACGACTCTCCCATTACGAAGAGTGGTCACAACTTGACATTTCCCCTGATGACCTGTCGAGGTGGAGCTAACACTAGTTTAACCTTGGGGCGGTCTTTGGCCCTGGGCAGGAAACTTGTCCTTCCCTTGGATACTCAATGATGATTGCAACTGTGAGATGTTCGCATTCATGTCGTTCATCATGCGCTCGTGTCTAGCATTAGTTACAGTCTGGGTATTGATAAAGTGGTTGATCGTATCCTCGAGACTTCTCCGCGGTGAAGGGATGTATGCTCCTTGAGGTGGTGGTGCTTGCACATGTCCTTGCATGTGTGGAGCTTGTTGAAAGTGCGGTGGTGGAGGAGGGGCAACATGTGAATTTGGATTCATCGCAGAATGTTATTGCCCAAAGCTAAAACCAGGGTGGTTTTTCCATTAAGGGTTATAATAATTCCCGTGCGGCGCACCGAAATTACCCTTAAATCCTCCTATGCCACTAACTTTCTCTTGAATCATCACTTTGTAGGTGGGTATAGTCGGGCATTCCTCAGTTGAATGACCCGCCTCAGAAATCGCGCACACCTTCTCGACGGGATTTGGGATGGATCCAGTTGGTCCTCTTCCACATTTCGCACGTAGGTCTCGCAGTCCTTTTAAAAGCATATCAAGTCGACTGTCCGCTATAGAATTCCTTTCTACATGACATAGGACAGACGTCGATGGAGTGGTGGTCACGCCAATGGATAATAGCCCAAATAAAATAATTACAACAGTTTATATGCAATAACTGAAATGAAATAAAGTAACCGAACTCTCAGTACAGAATAATACAACCAAATTGAATGCCGCACTAAAAGGCGGTAAAAGAATAAATGAGTACAGTTGGGCCATCAGCCCAAATGTTTCTACAATACCTCCTATCTAGATCTCAATGATAGAAGCGTCTACAATAAACCTGCTTGCATCCACAACTGCTGCAGCAAACGTCTGACTTGAAGGAATCATCATCCAGGCATCCCAGTGACTGGACACCTATATATATATATATATATAGCAAGAGAGGGAAAAATAGAGAAATGGGTCAGAGCCCGAGTTTCGAAAGAGTTTTAGCAACTGCTTAAATCCATATTTTAAAATATGATATTTCTCATATTTAAACTGTTATCGCTCTCACATGAGATACACCGCACCCCTCTTCTAATAGTGCACCACTATCGCATACCTTTTTAAACAACTTAGTTAAGCTACCCTGCCTAACTAATGTATTTACCTATCTTCTAATAATCCTCCTAAATCCGAGTACTAAGGACAAAATTTCTCCCCATTCCCAAGATTATGTTACGTTCGTTCGGGGGGTGTCTCGCTAAGAGAAATCCAAACAAGGAACCACCCCGATACACTACTACATGATAATGTTGGTCGTCGGGATCCATTAGGCCCTCAGCACATACCACATCTTATACCATCTTGTATATATATATTTAGTTCTCATTAGAACCCATGATCCATATTCATATAACTCCAGATATAAATCTACCGGAAGGAATATATCACTTTATTCATTATTTTCCCTTTTATACAAGGTTACGTTATATGATATCTCATCTCATATATAAACAATATACTATACGCAACAAGTATAATAATCAATCCACCGAAATATAATATAAGTAGCTTAGTCATTTTCATCTACTAAGCAATGCTGGAACATCACAAGTATACATATATGTTATTCTCAGTACATATATACGTATATTGTACCCCTAGGCTAAGCTGCAGTGCACACATACTCTGCTATCAAATCCCAGTGCATCACGTACACAAGGATCACGCGTTCCGAATCACTCAGGAACCGTATCAGTACAAATCACACATATTGGAGGCGAACATAGTTCTCATACCCATGGGTCATGCACATACCTAGGCTCCCATAGTCAGTAGACTTATCGACTCACAAATAAGTCCTTCACGGTCCTATGTTCTTGAGGTACCAAATCTAAATCCCCCGAAGGCACACAAGATAAGATTGTCCTCTTTCGAAAGTTGACCTCCCGTGATAACAAGTGTGGTAGGTATGTTATACACATAATAAACATTATTATAGGTACATATTCCACCTATATATATGATAACATCAGGGCATTACGCACAACCCATATAATAAATTCCATATATAGTATATTTATATCTCAAATATCCTACGCATTTATCGATTATGACCAATCTTCAATATATTATTTTTGAACTTTTCTCACCGCGCGATGATAATACCAATAGCACCGATATATTTATTTGTCTTATATTATATATATATACTTTAAGGACATCGTATATATAATCTATATCACTTCTCAATATGTTATGGCTATAATTTACAAACTTTCATAGCGATAGCCAGTAACCTCGAATGTTCCCATTCATAATATTATGAGTATTCTTACACTTAAAATACTAAATCCACAAGTATTCAATTACTTAAAATATAACTCGCACCTCACTCACTTTTAAGGATTATAATATAAACCCGAATATGCCAATACGTAATAATTAAATAAGTATACTAACTACTTAATTTAATTTCCATAGGTACCGCATACCCTATAATAATAATTATCAATAAAGACATACCGGATAGTAGCTTGAACCTCTTTAGCCCATATATTAAATTCCATCCTGCTTTCATTATAGAATTTACTCAAATGTCCTTGTCCCATAGTTATTCTCTACGCATAACTATATAAACACACTTGTCGAAGACTTTTCTCGATTGTTATCCATCCTAAACAATCATATAAAAATATAGCCCGGATTTATTTCTACAAGCCCAAGGTTTTTTTTTCCTTAAGTAATTTAGAAGTCCAAAAACTTTATATAGGAACCCCTAATATTTATTTCCAAATAATTATAGCCTTTATTTTTCCAATTTTCAATTTGATTTCCGAGCTATGAAATTTCAACCTCAGAACTGCTTCCTTAGAAAAATCATAGCTAATTTTAAAAAAATCAGAAAAATACGCGGTCGGTGCCCACGTGACTGTATAAAAAAGATCTAGAACTTTCATGTTTTGACCAAGATCTGAATCAATTTGCTTCTTGGCCGAATCGATCCCGGAAGCTGTTGCATTACTATTCACTGTCTTCTCCAAATTACAAATCTCTATTATTGCACCTCCAAGATTTTTATCTTCTCTCCCATCATCATCAACCTCAACAAAAAACATATTCATACATCAAAGGGGTTCTAATCATCCTAGAACCAATTTTTAACAACTAATTTCAATTAAATCTTAAGTTTCTCAAATTGGGTATTAACCGAGTTTTATCCATTTAATCTTCCGAAAATCCGTTTGATTCACGAAAATCCAACCCAAAAATCTTTATAGTTTTACACCAACTATTATATGAGAAATAAACACATTAAATCATAAAGAAAGTTAAACACTTGCCTTGTGGATAAAATCCGACTACCCCGAGTCGAATCCCGCGGAGTTTGGCTAGAAATCCCCTTTTCTTCCTTCCTCTCTTCTCTTCTTCCTTCTTCTCTTCCCTCTCTCTTCTCTTTCTCTCTCTTAGGGATTATTTGTGTGAGAAATGAGGGCTCTCCCCTTATTAAACCCGAAATTGGGTGTATACCCAATTATAAAATGACTTGTGTACTCAATTGTGAGTCCTTACTAGTCCAAAAATCTGTATATGTTACAACGCTACCTCGGTCATAAGGTTGACTTTAACGTTATATTGCATCTAGTGCTTCTTTAAGTGCATATAAAGAAAATGAGCCTATAACTGCTGCTCTAACTTATTAGTCCCATCGGAGATCCGTTACTCCAAGCATTCGCTCATTTACATCAGGACATCTAATTTCCCTCAAAAAGGAAACTACACTAGCGTGTGATTATTCCCGTCAGTCCTTTCACTTATCTTAAGTGTGCTAAATCTTTGCACAAATATAATTGGATCATTGCGTACTTCCTACGACGTTCCATCCAATCCATTTCAAATACATTTATAACTGCCTTGCAGCATAATCTCTAGCTTTATATACTACGTCCCTTCTATTTCGGGTGGTATATAAAATCAATTTACCAAGGTTCTCGTACACCTTTTTAACCCATGCCTATCTGCACAACCATTATAAATGTCTGATACGTAATACTCTCTCTAAATAATGGGCCTTATTTCCTTGACCTGGTACTAACACCTGGGTACCCTTAAACCGAATAATTCGAAATTTAATTTTTTCCGAAACCTGAAAATTTAATCCTTCTTAAGGTTAACCCATCGATCTTCTTGTGGTTAACTCACAACAGTCTTCCAATATCAGCGCCACTAGTCTTACTGACCTTACTTCGTGGTAGTTCTAAGATTAAGGTGTTTCCAACACACGTAATATGAATACTATCCTAACTATAGACCTAGTGCCCGAGACCTCTCCCAACTTCCAACATTTTCTCGATTTCATGCATGGGATGTCTCGTTAAGAAAAATCCAAACAAGGAACCCTCCCGATACACTACTCCCTCGCTTTGTCAGTCATCGAGATATAACGGTCTAAGGGACACCAACGGGATGTTCTAAATCCTACCTCGTTAAACTACTAACGTACTTCTACCACTATATCCTTCCATCTTGACCAAATGGAAAGTCCAACTAATCAGGGTGCCTACTTTATGCAAAAGCATTATGAACATCATACCCACAATGTATTTCCTCTGAATTTACCTTTTATTCAAGGCCTGGATATAAGTCTCAAATCAATTTCCTTCACCTTACCTCACCCACATACTTGCGGTGAGAGAATAATTTCAGTGCTTCTCCGTAGCACTTATATCTCTATATAATTATACAGTCATAAGACGACTCTCAGTCTATAGTGTTTTCTCTACACTAGGTGACTTATCATCAAAACTAACATCCTTGCATTTTATACCATCTCTCCACTCCCAACGTCGTTAAGATTCGTGTGTGGAGCGTCTCGCATGAGAAATCCAAACAAGAAACTCCTCCTATACACTGCTACTTAACTTTGTCGGTCGTGGAGGCCCGCTAGTTCAAATATTCCACTGGGATAATCCCATTTCTCCTATCGACAAAAATATGGTCGGAACTCCTATTTCCTTCCAGGAGTCACACCACCAAGCGCTTGTACTAACACTAGGTCCTTAGCGCAAACAACAATGAGATTTAACTCATAGCTCAACAATAAATCTTTCATACCTTAAATTATATCTATAAGGTCCCCATGCACTAAAATTGTGGTAATGAAACATCTCCTCATCGAAGTTCTATCTAATCATATACTAAAGGCGAGCTCATCTAGAATTTATCTTCATTCCATTCTTTATTATGTCCGTATATATATGTTTCACACCTCATATAAATATATATACAATATACTATACACATTAAGTATATCCATACTTATATATCATACACTATATAAGTATTATAACCATCTCGTAGAGCTATAACTCAATGGATGCAGTCTCTCATTGCTACCATCTTCGAGGGAATTACTCACATATCATCCTGGGTACCAGTGGTCGGACTATCACACCGTCTAGGTAAAAACCAAATCACAACGTATGGGAAGCGATCATAGTTCCTCACCGGAAATGTGAACAAAACATACCAACCATGTCTCACTCCTGATAAAAATCACATAATATAGAATGGACACTATGACCTGATGACTATACGCTCCTTGCTCCTCAAGTCAGGGGCCTCACCCAAATTGCATAACTTCCCATGATAGCACTAGAGGGCTATGTTTCATATAAATATACCAATCACACACACACACACACACACATATATATATATATATAAATCCGGCTAATCGTGCATATCTCTCGTAACATTAACCCGTATTTCCCGAATATAAGATTCAATTTAATTTCATAAGTATTAACTTACTTATAATATAAATAAATATTAAGCTTATTACAACTAGCTCGTATCCCACTTACATCAGAAATTCCTATTTGAATCCCAAGGGTCATTTTCTCATAACAACTCTTAAAAATCACCAATTCTCACAAGTTTAATTTATGGGAGATTACACACCTTGCACTAAAACAACTATAACTCACTCCACAGAAGTTCAAATAACTAGTGAGTCTATCATCCCACTGAAGAACCCTCTGTCTCAATTGTACCTCCCTTACTTCGGTACTAAGTTCAGTTAACCATGTCACTCTTTATTCACCGTCGGTCTCTGACTGATCCTTATTTGAATAACTTAGAAACTACATTCTCTTCATTCCTACTAAATCAAAGGAACTTGCAGTTAAAACCATTCTTAAGATTCATTTATGAGAAAAACATCATGCTCCCCCAAATATGGTGACCATCGTTCCCACCATTTCAACATTGCTCCTACGAGTCAAAAAAATTTCCTCAAATTTTCCCATATGGGTATTTCCATACCCAACTCTAAGCCAAAGCTTCTGAGCCTTCTACTTCCTTTGGATAAATCTATACTGCTTCCGCCTAGCTTAACTTCAACGTATGATCCTTATCAAGGACCTATCAAACTTTTCCCCAATTTAACTTCACTTGGTAATTCAAGTTTTAACATCACTCTTTTCTATAGCAGTACTTGATAATTATAACTACTATACTTTAGTAGTCGTTGCAACAATCCATGATAATGCCATAAGGAATGTGACCTCTACCACGGTCCTCATTCCCAACATCAACTTACAGCTCTAATTAAGCCCCGCGTCCTACTGCCCTCAAAATGGCCTTCCATGGTCGCCCTTCGCCGATCAGCAAACGAATTCCAAATGAGAGCACAAAAGATTTACAATAATCTTACATAATGGCAGGAGAACGAAATCTCACAAGAGGGTATCAACAATCCTAATCATAAGGCAATATATTAAATCAAAAGCAACGCTGAAAGCGTAGTATGTCCGCATAGATTCCTAAGGCACCAGAACCAGATGCTCTGATACCACCTCTGATAACCTGCCTAATAAAATACCGGGCGATCACTCCTATATCAAATTAAAACAGGAGTCTCATATGGTTCATTCTTATCATCACTGTCGAAAACCAATTTAATTACTAATATCCTATTAGGATGGCGTCAAAAATTTAATTAACTAATCTTTTTAACCAAACCATTCAAATAAAACAATTACAACAGATTATATGCAATAACTGAAATGAAATAAGTAACCGAACACTAGGTACAAAATAATACAACAAAATAGAATGCCGCACTAACAGGCGATAAAAGAATAAATGAGTACAGTTGGGCCATCAGCCTGAATGTTTCTACAATACCTCCTATATAGATCTCAATGATAGAAGCATCTACAATAAACCTGCTTGCATCCACAGCTGCTGCAGCAAACGTCTGACTCGAAGGAATCATCATCCGGGAATCCCTCTGTCTGGAGACCTATATATATATATATATATATATATATATATATATAGCAAGAGAGAGGAAAAATAGAGAAACGGGTCAGAGCCCAAGTTTCGAAAACGTTCTAGCAAGATATGATATTTCTTATATTTAAACTTGTATCGCTCTCACATGAGATACACCTCACCCCTTTTCTAATAGTACACCACTATCGCATACCTTTTTATCCAACCCAATTAAGTTACCCTGCCTAACTAATGTATTTACCAATCTTCTAATAATCCACCTAAATTCGAGTACTAAGGACTAAACTTCTCCCCATTCCCAACATTACGTTATGTTCGTGCGTGGAGTGTCTCGCGAAGAGAAATCCAAATAAGTAATCCCTCAATACACTACTTCGTGACATTATTGATCGTCGGGATCCATTAGGCCCTCAGAACATACCACAACTTATACCATCTTGTGTGTATATATATATATATATATATATATATATATATATATATATATATATAGTTCTCATTAGAACCAACGGTCCATATTCATATAATTCCGGATATAAATCTACCAGAAGGAATATATCACTTTATACATTCTTGTCCCTTTTATACAAGGTTACGTTATATGATATCTCATCTCATATGTAAACAATATACTATACGCAACAAGTATAATAATCAATCCACCAAAATATAATATTGGTAGCTTACTCATTTTCATCTACTAAGAAATGGTGGAACATCACAAGTATACATATATGTTATTCTCAGTACATATATACGTATATTGCACCCCTAGGCTAAGCTGCAGTGCACACATACTCTGCTATCAAATCCCAGTACATCACGTACACAAGGATCACGAGTTCTGAATCACTCAGGAACGATATCAGTACAAATCACACATATTGGAGGCGAACATAGTTCTCATACCCATGGGTCACGCACATACATACGCTCCCATAGTCACTAGACTTATTGACCCACAAATAAGTCCTTCACAGTCCTATGTTCTTGAGGTACCAAATCTAAATCTCCCCGAAGGCACACAAGATAAAATTGTCCTCTTTCGAAAGCCGACATCCCGTGATAGCAAATATGGTAGGTATGTCATACACATAATAAACAATAATATAGGTACACATTCCACCTATATATATGATAACATCAGGGCAATACGCACAACCCATATAATAAATCCCATACGTAGTATATTTATATCTCGAATATCCTACGCGTTTATTGATTATGACCAATCCTCAATATATTATTTTTTTCGAACTTTTCTCACCGCACAATGATAATACCTGTAGCACCGATATATTTATTCGTCTCATATTATATATATATATATATATATATATATATATATATATATATATATATATATATATATATATATATATATATATATATATATATATACTTTAAGGACATCGTATATATAATCTATATCACTTCTCAATATGTTATGGCTATAATTTCCAAACTCTTATAGCGATAGCCAATAACCTAGAATGTTCCCATTCGTAATATTATGAGTATTCATACACTTAAAATACTAAATCCACAAGTATTCCCTTACTTGAAATATAACTCGCACCTTACTCACTTTTAAGGATTATAATATAAACCCGAATATACCAATTCGTAATAATTAAATAAGTATACTAACTACTTAATTTAATTTCCATAGGTACCGCATCACATATAAAAATAATTGTCAATAAAGACATACCGGTTAGTAGCTTGAACCTCTTTAGCCCATATATTAAATTTCATCCTACTTGCATTCTAGAATTTACTTAAATATACTTCGTCCATAGTTATTCTCTATGCATAACTATATAAACACACTTGTCGAAGACTTTTCTCGAATGTTATCCATCCTAAACAATCATTTAAAAATATAGCTCGGATTTATTTCTACGAACCTAAGGTTTTTATTTTTCCTTAAGTAATATATAAGTCCAAAAACTTTAATTAGGAACCTTTAATATTTATTTCCAAACAATTCTAGCCTTTATTTTTCCAATTTTCGGTTTGATTTCTGAGCTAACGATTTCAACCTCGGAACTGCTTCCTCAGAAAAATCATAACTAATTAAAAAAAATCAAAAAAATACTCGGTTGGCGCCCACGGGACCGTATCAAAAAGATCTAGAACTTTCATGTTTTGACCAAGATCTGAATCAATTCGCTTCCTGGCCGAATCGACCCCGCAAGCTGTTGCATTACTATTCACTGTCTTCTGTAAATTACAAATCTCCATTAATGCACCTCCAAGCTTTTTATCTTCTCTCCCATCATCATCCAACCTCAACCAACAACATATACATACATCAAAGGGATTCTAATCATCCTAGAACCAATTTTTAACAACTAATTTCTTAAGTTTCTCAAATTGGGTATTAATCGAGTTTTATCCGTTTAATCTTCCGAAAAACCGTTTGATTCACGAAAATCCAACCCAAAAATCTTTATAGTTTTACACCAACTAATATATGATATATAAACACACTAAATCATAAAGCAAGTTAAACACTTGCCTCGTCGATAAAATCCGATGACTCCGAGTCGAATCCCGCGGAGTTTGGCCCGAAATCCCACTTTCTTCCTTCCTCTCTTCTCTTCTTCCTTTTTCTCTTCCTTCTCTCTTCTCTCTATCTCTCTTAGGGATTATTTGTGGGAGAAATGAGGGATCTCCCCTTAATAAACCCAAAATTGGGTGTATACCCAATTGTAAAATGACCTGTGTACTCAATTGCGAGTCCTTGCTAGTCTAAAAATCCCCGGGACGTAAACACTACCCCCGGATACTCTATTTTGACTATCTCGTCCATTCCTAACCCAACTGCGCACTCGAAATCTCCATTCGATTCACTTAACAAAAATTCACTAATTAAACCCAACACATTCCAATACGCATGTTTTCCAATTAAAATATTTTCCTTTGTCGCTTTACACAACTGCGACGTGTAATAAGAGTAATCCACTCATATACTTAGTCCTCTAAGTAAATATAATCCAAGTAAATATTAATCCGACACTCGAAAACTAATATTTACTATTTACTTTATAATTTTAAATTAATAAATTTTACTCATAAATTCCAGAATTACTATTCATAGTAATTCCTCAAATTACCAAATCACGTCATAAATTCCAGAATTACTATTTACAGTAATTCCTCAAATGATCAAATTATGCCCACAGTGTAATTTAAATATCTTTAAAAGTACGGGGTATTACATCAACTATGATCAAATTGGTGCAATGATAAACTTTATAAGCATTTTTTTCCTCAACTCCCACCCAATCACAATAAAACGCAACCTCTTTAAAGCTTATATAGTCCAATTCAAGTATCTTTCGAATTACACCGTAGTAAGTCATTTCAGCTTCAATGAGATTTTTATCTTTCACGCTCGCTCAAAAATTAGTAAGAGCCTTATATGAAATAACCGAATTCTGAATATTTGTATTTTTCTTGTAAACCCTTGCACCGAATACGTAACCATTCAATCGATACTTTTTATAATCATGTACCATGAATAAGGGTCCAGTGGCTATACAAGCAAGTTTTGATGTCGCATCACCCGTCTTTAAGAGCTGAGATTATAGATTAATTAAATAGGTTAATTTTAATGCTTTCTTCTAATGTGACATTTAATAATATATATTTTCATTATAATTACCTCGCGTGACACCCACAGCCTAAATTCGCTATCTGATTGTGCCATCATTCTTCATATTTTATTGTTCCCATATGCATAATATTTTTTGCATTAAACGTATTACAAAATTGATCATGGATAAAAAAATAA
The DNA here is from genome assembly GCA_949130495.1 of Sambucus nigra. Taxonomy (NCBI): domain Eukaryota; kingdom Viridiplantae; phylum Streptophyta; class Magnoliopsida; order Dipsacales; family Adoxaceae; genus Sambucus; species Sambucus nigra. The sequence continues at coordinate 129,926,278 of OX422214.1, read as the reverse complement.
TGTAAAAGTTAAAATAATGTAAACTTACTATTTCCATTATTTTACATCTTCATGTGTGTTTAATTGATAACGACCTACTTGTTTATGTTGTAAACTCGTTAATTTCAGTCGCTTGCCCATCACCTGACCACCCTCAAATAGACTGCATATTTCATTCATCACCTCTAAAGGGTGAGTGGTCCTATCCCATACAAGACCGCATATTTATGTAATATATTTAGTGTAAGAACATTGTCCGTCACAATTTAGTATATCGTATACCGCTACAAGTTTTTATAAGTCATCGAAGGATTGAGAAGTTTACATCTACAAGAGACGAATCTGAATTTCAAGAAAACTTCAACATTCAAGCCCAACAAGGATGAAATTGGTAAAATGTGTTTAAGTTCCATTTACATTTTACATTAAAAGCGTTTGGATACTTTTATAAAAGTTTAAATGATTTTTAAAATGGTTTTAAATGGTTTTTAATTTTTCAAAATCATAAACGTTTTTTATAAATGTTTCTGAGATCGTAAATAGTCTTAATTGTTGTGGTTTCCAAGATATTTAAAAGATTGTAGTTTTCTCAGATACATGTATGTTGTCGTTCGAACGTCACCGTATAGGTTCGAAGGAGAGCATATTTCACTCAAACGATAGGGTATGTCGTTCGAACGAGATGTGTTTTAAGCTGACACATCACTGCCTTGATTTAATTATAAATAAGGGTGTCAGGCTTCTGGTTTTAGGGTAAAGAAACACTGGTTTTAAACATAATATGTTTTTGAGTGTTTTGGTTTATTCTTCAACATATTTAGGGTTCAATTTTTGTTTTACAATTCACAAATCCCAATATCTTTTGTGTGAGTTGTTTTGTGGAGCCCAAAGCATACTTTGTTCTAGTTAAACCTTTGTCGAGAAGGCATTTCCATATCTTATCGGTGGATACCGAGCATAGTTATTCTGCGTGTGGATGAGCCGAAGATGACAAACCGACACCTGGAGGGTATTTCGTTGTCTCTCGTAGCTTTGAAGGTTTGACAAAGACATCATGCATTACACTTGTGGGTGAATATCAAGTTGTATGTAAGTCAATGGTCTTGTAAACTTTTCAAAGAGTTGAAAAAAGGTTTTTACCCGAAAGGTTTTTTTTCCTGAATTTGTCGTCTTTGTTTCTGATGCATGGTTTAAATTATTTATGACAATTAGAAGCATGTTTAGGTGCTGATCTAAAAATGAATTTTCTTTGATCAAATTTAGACACCTAATTAAATAAGTGTTCAAATAAATAATTTAATTGGTATCACACAACATTTTTTACAAATTGGTATCAGAAAAGGTTACATTAATTTATCGCGCATCCCTATTTTTCGTAAACTTGTGTGATATTGATTTTGTTTAAAAATCGCAAGTTTTTCAATGGATCACTTATATAATATCAGCGCCACTAGTCTTACTGACCTTACTTCGTGGTAGTCCTAAGGTTAAGGTGTTTCCAACACACGTAATATGAATACTATCCTAACTATATACCTAGTGCCCGAGACCACTCTCAACTTCTGAAATTTGCTCGATTTCATGCATGGGATGTTTGGCAAATAAAAATCCAAACAAGGAATCCTCCCGATACACTATTCCCTCGCTTTGTCAGTCATCGAGATATAACGGTCTAAGGGACACCAACGGGATGTTCTAAATCCTACCTCGTTAAACTACTAACGTACTTCTACCACTATATCCTTCCATCTTGACCAAATGGAAAGTCCAACTAATCAGGGTGCCTACTTTATGCAAAAGCATTATGAACATCATACCCACAATGTATTTCCTCTGAATTTACCTTTTATTCAAGGCCTGGATATAAGTCTCAAATCAATTTCCTTCACCTTACCTCACCCACATACTTGCGGTGAGAGAATAATTTCAGTGCTTCTCCGTAGCACTTATATCTCTATATAATTATACAGTCATAAGACGGCTCTCAGTCTATAGTGTTTTCTCTACACTAGGTGACTTATCATCAAAACTAACATCCTTGCATTTTATAACATCTCTCCACTCCCGACGTCGTTAAGATTCGTGTGTGGAGCGTCTCGCATGAGAAATCCAAACAAGAAACTCCTCCTATACACTGCTACTTAACTTTGTCGGTCGTGGAGGCCCGCTAGTTCAAATATTCCACTGGGATAATCCCATTTCTCCTATCGACAAAAATATGGTCGAAACTCCTATTTCCTTCCAGGAGTCACACCACCAAGCGCTTGTACTAACACTAGGTCCTTAGCGCAAACAACAATGAGATTTAACTCACAGCTCAACAATAAATCTTGCATACCTTAAATTATATCTATAAGGTCCCCATGCACTAAAATTGTGGTAATGAAACATCTCCTCATCGAAGTTCTATCTAATCATCTACTAAAGGCGAGCTCATCTAGAATTTATCTTCATTCCATTCTTTATTATGTCCGTATATATATGTTTCACACCTCATATAACTATATATACAATATACTATACACATTAAGTATATCCATACTTATATATCATACACTATATAAGTATTATAACCATCCCGTATAGCTATAACTCAATGGATGCAGTCTCTCATTGCTATCATCTTCGAGGGAATTACTCACATATCATCCTGGGTACCAGTGGTCGGGCTATCACACCGTCTAGGTAAAAACCAAATCACAACGTATGGGAAGCGATCATAGTTCCTCACCGGAAATGTGAACAAAACATACCCACCATGTCTCACTAAAATCACATAATATAGAATGGACACTATGACCTGAGGACTATACGCTCCCTGCTCCTCAAGTCAGGGGCCTCACCCAAATTGCATAACTTCCCATGATAGCACTAGAGGGCTATGTTTCATATAAATATACCAATCACACACACACATACACACACACACACACACATATATATATATATATATATATATATATATATATATATATATATATATATATATATAAATCCGGCTAATCGTGCATATCTCTCGTAACATTAACCCGTATTTCCCGAATATAAGATTCAATTTAATTTCATAAGTATTAACTTACTTATAATATAAATAAATATTAAGCTTATTACAACTAGCTCGTATCCCACTTACATCAGAAATTTCTATTTGAATCCCAAGGGTCATTTTCTCATAACAACTCTTAAAAATCACCAATTCTCACAAGTTTAATTTATGGAAGATTACACACCTTGCACTAAAATAACTATAACTCACTCCACAGAAGTTCAAATAACTAGTGAGTCTATCATCCAACTGAAGAACCCTCTGTCTCAATTGTACCTCCCTTACTTCGGTACTAAGTTCAGTTAACCATGTCACTCTTTATTCACCGTCGGTCTCTGACTGATCCTTATTTGAATAACTTAGAAACTACATTCTCTTCATTCCTACTAAATCAAAGGAACTTGCAGTTAAAACCATTTGTAAGATTCATTTATGAGAAAAACATCATGCTCCCCCAAATATGGTGACCATCGTTCCCACCATTTCAACATTGCTCCTACGAGTCAAAAACATTTCCTCAAATTTTCCCATATGGGTATTTCCATACCCAACTCTAAGACAAAGCTTCTGAGCCTTCTACTTCCTTTGGATAAATCTATACTGCTTCCGCCTAGCTCAACTTCAATGTATGATCCTTATCAAGGACCTTTCAAACTTTTCCCCAATTTAACTTCACTTGGTAATTCAAGTTTTAACATCACTCATTTCTATAGCAGTACTTGATAATTATAACTACTATACTTTAGTAGTCGTTGCAACAATCCATGATAATGCCATAAGGAATGTGACCTCTACCACGGTCCTCATTCCCAACATCAACTTACAGCTCTAATTAAGCCCCGCGTCCTACTGCCCTCAAAATGGCCTTCCATGGTCGCCCTTCGCCGATCAGCAAACGAATTCCAAATGAGAGCGCAAAAGATTTACAATAATCTTACATAATGGCAGGAGAACGAAATCTCACAAGAGGGTATCAACAATCCTAATCATAAGGAAATATATTAAATCAAAAGCAACGCTGAAAGCGTAGTATGTCCGCATAGATTCCTAAGGCACCAGAACCAGATGCTCTGATACCACCTCTGATAACCTGCCTAATAAAATACCGGGCGATCACTCCTATATCAAATTAAAACAGGAGTCTCATATGGTTCATTCTTATCATCACTGTCGAAAACCAATTTAATTACTAATATCCTATTAGGATGGCGTCAAAATTTTAATTAACTAATCTTTTTAACCAAACCATTCAAATAAAACAATTACAACAGTTTATATGCAATAACTGAAATGAAATAAAGTAACCGAACACTAGGTACAAAATAATACAACAAAATAGAATGCCGCACTAACAGGCGATAAAAGAATAAATGAGTACAGTTGGGCCATCAGCCTGAATGTTTCTACAATACCTCCTATATAGATCTCAATGATAGAAGCATCTACAATAAACCTGCTTGCATCCACAGCTGCTGCAGCAAACGTCTGACTCAAAGGAATCATCATCCGGGAATCCCTCTGTCTGGAGACCTATATATATATATATATATATAGCAAGAGAGAGGAAAAATAGAGAAACGGGTCAGAGCCCAAGTTTCGAAAACGTTCTAACAAGATATGATATTTCTTATATTTAAACTTGTATCGCTCTCACATGAGATACACCTCACCCCTTTTCTAATAGTACACCACTATCGCATACCTTTTTAACCAACCCAATTAAGTTACCCTGCCTAACTAATGTATTTACCAATCTTCTAATAATCCACCTAAATTCGAGTACTAAGGACTAAACTTCTCCCCACTCCCAACATTACGTTATGTTCGTGCGTGGAGTGTCTCGCGAAGAGAAATCCAAATAAGTAATCCCCCAATACACTACTTCGTGACATTATTGATCGTCGGGATCCATTAGGCCCTCAGTACATACCACATCTTATACCATCTTGTGTATATATATATATATATATATATATATATATATATATATATATATATATATATATATATATATATATATATATATATATATATAGTTCTCATTAGAACCAACGGTCCATATTCATATAATTCCGGATATAAATCTACCAGAAGGAATATATCACTTTATACATTCTTGTCCCTTTTATACAAGGTTACGTTATATGATATCTCATCTCATATGTAAACAATATACTATACGCAACAAGTATAATAATCAATCCACCAAAATATAATATTGGTAGCTTACTCATTTTCATCTACTAAGAAATGGTGGAACATCACAAGTATACATATATGTTATTCTCAGTACATATATACGTATATTGCACCCCTAGGCTAAGCTGCAGTGCACACATACTCTGCTATCAAATCCCAGTACATCACGTACACAAGGATCACGAGTTCTGAATCACTCAGGAACGATATCAGTACAAATCACACATATTGGAGGCGAACATAGTTCTCATACCCATGGGTCACGCACATACATACGCTCCCATAGTCACTAGACTTATTGACCCACAAATAAGTCCTTCACAGTCCTATGTTCTTGAGGTACCAAATCTAAATCTCCCCGAAGGCACACAAGATAAAATTGTCCTCTTTCGAAAGCCGACATCCCGTGATAGCAAATATGGTAGGTATGTCATACACATAATAAACAATAATATAGGTACACATTCCACCTATATATATGATAACATCAGGGCAATACGCACAACCCATATAATAAATCCCATACGTAGTATATTTATATCTCGAATATCCTACGCGTTTATTGATTATGACCAATCCTCAATATATTATTTTTTTCGAACTTTTCTCACCGCACAATGATAATACCTGTAGCACCGATATATTTATTCGTCTCATATTATATATATATATATATATATATATATATATATATATATATATATATATATATATATATATATATATATATATATATATATATATATATATATATATATATATACTTTAAGGACATCGTATATATAATCTATATCACTTCTCAATATGTTATGGCTATAATTTCCAAACTCTTATAGCGATAGCCAATAACCTAGAATGTTCCCATTCGTAATATTATGAGTATTCATACACTTAAAATACTAAATCCACAAGTATTCCCTTACTTGAAATATAACTCGCACCTTACTCACTTTTAAGGATTATAATATAAACCCGAATATACCAATTCGTAATAATTAAATAAGTATACTAACTACTTAATTTAATTTCCATAGGTACCGCATCACATATAAAAATAATTGTCAATAAAGACATACCGGTTAGTAGCTTGAACCTCTTTAGCCCATATATTAAATTTCATCCTACTTGCATTCTAGAATTTACTTAAATATACTTCGTCCATAGTTATTCTCTACGCATAACTATATAAACACACTTGTCGAAGACTTTTCTCGAATGTTATCCATCCTAAACAATCATTTAAAAATATAGCTCGGATTTATTTCTACGAACCTAAGGTTTTTATTTTTCCTTAAGTAATATATAAGTCCAAAAACTTTATTTAGGAACCTTTAATATTTATTTCCAAACAATTCTAGCCTTTATTTTTCCAATTTTCGGTTTGATTTCTGAGCTAACGATTTCAACCTCGGAACTGCTTCCTCAGAAAAATCATAACTAATTAAAAAAAATCAAAAAAATACTCGGTTGGCGCCCACGGGACCGTATCAAAAAGATCTAGAACTTTCATGTTTTGACCAAGATCTGAATCAATTCGCTTCCTGGCCGAATCGACCCCGCAAGCTGTTGCATTACTATTCACTGTCTTCTGTAAATTACAAATCTCCATTAATGCACCTCCAAACTTTTTATCTTCTCTCCCATCATCATCCAACCTCAACCAACAACATATACATACATCAAAGGGATTTTAATCATCCTAGAACCAATTTTTAACAACTAATTTCTTAAGTTTCTCAAATTGGGTATTAATCGAGTTTTATCCGTTTAATCTTCCGAAAAACCGTTTGATTCACGAAAATCCAACCCAAAAATCTTTATAGTTTTACACCAACTAATATATGATATATAAACACACTAAATCATAAAGCAAGTTAAACACTTGCCTCGTCGATAAAATCCGATGACTCCGAGTCGAATCCCGCGGAGTTTGGCCAGAAATCCCCCTTTCTTCCTTCCTCTCTTCTCTTCTTCCTTCTTCTCTTCCTTCTCTCTTCTCTCTATCTCTCTTAGGGATTATTTGTGGGAGAAATGAGGGATCTCCCCTTAATAAACCCAAAATTGGGTGTATACCCAATTGTAAAATGACCTGTGTACTCAATTGCGAGTCCCTGCTAGTCCAAAAATCCCCGGGACGTAAACACTACCCCCGGATACTCTATTTTGACTATCTCGGCCATTCCTAACCCAACTGCGCACTCGAAATCTCCATTCGATTCACTTAACAAAAATTCACTAATTAAACCCAACACATTCCAATACGCATGTTTTCCAATAAAAATATTTTCCTTTGCCGCTTTACACAACTGCGACATGTAATAAGAGTAATCCACTCATATACTGAGTCCTCTAAGTAAATATAATATAAGTAAATATTAATCCGACACTCGAAAACTAATATTTACTATTTACTTTATAATTTTAAATTAATAAATTTTACTCATAAATTCCAGAATTACTATTCATAGTAATTCCTCAAATTACCAAATCACGTCATAAATTCCAGAATTACTATTTACAGTAATTCCTCAAATTATCAAATTATGCCCACAGTGTAATTTAAATATCTTTAAAAGTACGGGGTATTACATCAACCATGATCAAATTGGTGCAATGATAAACTTTATAAGCATTTTTTTCCTCAACTCCCACCCAATCACAAAAAAACGCAACCTCTTTAAAGCTTATATAGTCCAATTCAAGTATCTTTCGAATTACACCGTAGTAAGTCATTTCAGCTTCAATGAGATTTTTATCTTTCACGCTCGCTCAAAAATTAGTAAGAGCCTTATATGAAATAACCGAATTCTGAATATTTGTATTTTTCTTGTAAACCCTTGCACCGAATACGTAACCATTCAATCGATACTTTTTATAATCATGTACCATGAATAAGGGTCCAGTGGCTATATAAGCAAGTTTTGATGTCGCATCACCCGTCTTTAAGAGCTGAGATTATAGATTAATTAAATAGGTTAATTTTAATGCTTTCTTCTAATGTGACATTTAATAATATATATTTTCATTATAATTACCTCGCGTGACACCCACAGCCTAAATTCGCTATCTGATTGTGCCATCATTCTTCGTATTTTATTGTTCCCATATGCATAATATTTTTTGCATTAAACGTATTACAAAATTGATCATGGATAAAAAAATAATGTAAAAGTTAAAATAATGTAAACTTACTATTTCCATTATTTTACATCTTCATGTGTGTTTAATTGATAACGACCTACTTGTTTATGTTGTAAACTCGTTAATTTCAGTCGCTTGCCCATCACCTGACCACCCTCAAATAGACTGCATATTTCATTCATCACCTCTAAAGGGTGAGTGGTCCTATTCCATACAAGACCGCATATTTATGTAATATATTTAGTGTAAGGACATTGTCCGTCACAATTTAGTATATCGTATACCGCTACAAGTTTTTATAAGTCATCGAAGGATTGAGAAGTTTACATCTACAAGAGACGAATCTGAATTTCAAGAAGACTTCAACATTCAAGCCCAACAAGGATGAAATTGGTAAAATGTGTTTAAGTTCCATTTACATTTTACATTAAAAGCGTTTGGATACTTTTATAAAAGTTTAAATGATTTTTAAAATGATTTTAAATGGTTTTTAATTTTTCAAAATCATAAACGTTTTTTATAAATGTTTCTGAGATCGTAAATAGTCTTAATTGTTGTGGTTTCCAAGATATTTAAAAGATTGTAGTTTTCTCAGATACATGTATGTTGTCGTTCGAACGGCACCGTATAGGTTCGAAGGAGAGCATATTTCACTCAAACGATAGGGTATGTCGTTCGAACGAGATGTGTTTTAAGCTGACACATCACTGCCTTGATTTAATTATAAATAAGGGTGTCAGGCTTCTGGTTTTAGGGTAAAGAAACACTGGTTTTAAACATAATATGTTTTTGAGTGTTTTGGTTTATTCTTCAACATTTTTAGGGTTCAATTTTTGTTTTACAATTCACAAATCCCAATATCTTTTGTGTGAGTTGTTTTGTGGAGCCCAAAGCATACTTTGTTCTAGTTAAACCTTTGTCGAGAAGGCATTTCCATATCTTATCGGTGGATACCGAGCATAGTTATTCTGCGTGTGGATGAGCCGAAGATGACAAACCGACACCTGGAGGGTATTTCGTTGTCTCTCGTAGCTTTGAAGGTTTGACAAAGACATCATGCATTACACTTGTGGGTGAATATCAAGTTGTATGTAAGTCAATGGTCTTGTAAACTTTTCAAAGAGTTGAAAAAAGGTTTTTACCCGAAAGGTTTTTTTTCCTGAATTTGTCGTCTTTGTTTCTGATGCATGGTTTAAATTATTTATGACAATTAGAAGCATGTTTAGGGGCCGATCTAAAAATGAATTTTCTTTGATCAAATTTAGACACCTAATTAAATAAGTGTTCAAATAAATAATTTAATTGGTATCACACAACATTTTTTACAAATTGGTATCAGAAAAGGTTACGTTAATTTATCGCGCATCCCTATTTTTCGTAAACTTGTGTGATATTGATTTTGTTTAAAAATCGCAAGTTTTTCAATGGATCACTTATATAATCGGGTTCCCATGTTTGACGGTGTTCATTATGCCTATTGGAAAGCTCACATGAAATCTGTTTTAAAGCCATACATGTGTGAGTTTGGTTATTAGTTCAAAATGGTTGGACTCATCCCATTATGAGTGTTGATAATGTCACCTCTTTAAAACCTGTGTCAAACTGAACTAATGACGATTATAAACTATCTAACTTTAATTCATGTGGATTGACTGCTATTTCTGAAGCCGTCACTCCCGACGAATTCCTATGTATTATGATGTGCACCGCGTCTAAAGAGGCATGTGATGTTTTAAAACTGACACACGAAGGTACAACCACTGTTAAAGAGTCAAAATTGCAAAATCTAGCCACCCAATTTGAGACCATTACTATGTAAGTGTCCGAGACTTTTGATGAGTTTTACACACGTTTGCCGGACATTATCAACACTTGTTTTAATTTAGGTGAGGTAATTGTTAACATGCGGGTTGTGAGAAAGATTTTGAGATCCTTTCCAAAATGTGTTGTTTCAAAAGTCATTGTTTTAAACTCGATGGGAAATTTTAGCACACTTAAGTTAGAAGAGTTGGTAGGTGATCTTCATACTTACGAGTTAGATATGTTTCCCCAAACTATCAAACCTAAAGATAAAGGGATTGCACTTAAGTCATAGTCGAGATCGAGTGAAGATGTTTCCAGGAAGAGAGATAAGAAAAAGAAAGTAAGTTTTTATGAGTCTGAGTCTGAGGACGAGTCTGATTTTGACGTGACCTTACTTGTGGAATTTTTTAAAACGTTTCTCAAAATGTCTAAAGAAAATTCTTCCAATAAAATGAGATCTTTTGAGAAAAATAGAAAGAAATAGGGGGCCAAAGAAAGTGATAAGGAGGCTGAGATCAGGTTCTTTGAGTGTCAGGGTAAAGGGAACATAGCTAAAGAGTGACCTACTAGGATAAGGAGAAAGGGCAAAGAAACTGTTATGCCCGCCACACTTAGTGATAGTGAGGGAGATGAGGAATATGAGGGAGATGATTCAAATAAATATTTAGCACATAGGATGCGTGTAGATTTTTCAAGTCGTGTGAGCATACCCACTTTGTCTCACGATGGTAGTGTCTGCGAGAGCAACATTGACGACTCGAGGGTTTCTAGTGAAGATGAGAGAGAGTTTGAGAGTGGAGATGAAAGTGAACTCCAAAAATCTTTTAAGGATTTGTACACCGAGACCTCGAAAACAAAAAAAGTATAATAGATATTTTGGTCGTCGGGTTTTTGATTTGGAGAAAGAAAAAGAATTTTGTAGGAGGGAAATGTGTGATTTGACCGACACGGGGTCTAGTCCGATGACACGTGTATCCCAACTCAGGAGTGATCTCGAACATGCCGTGGAGGTCAAAGTCCCTTTTATTGAACGTATCTATGAAAGTTGAAAAGATGGTTCTCAATCCCGTTTTAGGTGGTGGTGAAAATTTAGGAAAAGATCATGACGGTGTATCCATTTCTATTGTTGCACCCGATCCGGTTCCCAATTTTAGTGACTCGACTCAACCCACCTAGGCGTCTCGTACCTGCTAAGAGAGATCATCCTAGAGTTGTTGAGAGAGGTGTACCAAGGACAATTTATGTTTTCTCCCATTGCAAAAAGAGAGAACACCTTAGGGAGTTTTGCTTTAAATTGGGTTATGTGTCACGCTTTGCTCCTACACATGTTCGCACACATGCACCCACCTATGATACTTTGCTTGCACATAGTGATAGAGAATTTGAACATATTTGAGAGAAAGTAAAGTTTTTGGTCAAGTCTTCTCATGATTTGATAGAGTTGTTTCAAAGCATGTCACTGTCTTTGGAAAACTCCACCGCACCTACCGGTTGAGGTCTAGACATGTCTGCTAGCTTAAGTTGATTTACATGATGTTGTATTTTGCCTATTGCTAGTATGTACCATTTGTTTTATACTTTGTTATGATTTTTGTTTGCTTTTCTTATTTTTGGTACCGTTTTAGCACTGTTTTGGATCTGTCTTCCCATTACAGGAACTATTTTTACGAAATTTTCTCACTGGACAAAACTGCATCTTATTCTGATTAAATTGGGAAATTTTTCTTTTCCCGTTCAAAAGAGAATCCATCTCGTGCGAAGCCTTCTCACGAGATCCGATGTCATTCAAACAACAAGGAGTCTCATTCGAACAACCCCTGTAATTAACACTCTGTTTGCAGTCCTCTTTTCATCTTACTATCTTATGTGGTACTACTGGGTTGTTTGTGAACAGTATTTGAAAAAATATAAAAAGATTTTTTTAAACAAAAATTTGAAAAATCCAAAAAGAGTTTGTTATTTTGTTTGCACCTTATATGAATTGACATTTAGGATGACCAAGTCACAATTTCATGCCATATCCACGTGACTATTTGATAGTGTTTTGAGACAATATGTTGTGTCATTTATGTGCTTTATAAAGTTTGGAGTCTTTGAGATGATATAGTGATACTTCCTACATGATTGACTCTTTTTGTCCTTTATTGCACACATGCACGGATTTGTTTGACTTTTATGCTTGTGTATAATATGTTGGTTGAGTGTTTCCATCTCAATTATGTCTATACAACGAACCAAATGTGTTAAAACTTGACAAAAAGTAGTGCATGATATAAACAATTTGTGAGATTGTGTGTTTTTATTTTGAAAAAATGGGGAAGGGCTACGAAAGGTACTCATTTAAATGGACCTAAAAAAGTGAGGAATTGAAAATTATCCTGGTCCAATGAGGTTTTAAAAGAGCTCGAAAAAATTGAAAGGTAATAAAAAGAAATATATGCCAAAATGGGGTCAATAGTTTTTTTTATAAAAAGCATTATCCTTTAATGAGGGAGTTTAAATGGAATTTTCAATGGTTTGCATGTCCTTGAAAGTCATGAAAAAACATTGCATAGTTTTGGACGTTATTGGTGTGGAAATCATTTATACTTTGATTTGTTGACATGATTAAGACGATGTCATCCAAATTCAACAATTATACACCTAAGGACTATTTTTTATGTTTATTCGTTAGGAGTAAACTTATGCATCTTGCACATATGATATGATTGAGGTGATTTTCCTATCGAGTCTATTCACACCTATTCATTCCATTTCCACGATTTGGTTTTCTTAGCGTAAATTCACGGTGTGTGATTTTTGTAACATCATTTTTTTGTATAAAAAATTTAAAAATTCAAAAATAGTTTGTTTTCTTGGTTTTCCATGACACCCCGATTTGATTTATGTGATTTATTATTTTCCTTGTCTATTTCAGACAAATAAAAAGGGGGAGAACGAATTATGATTTTATGGGGGAGTTTAAGTATGGGGGAGAATTGATTATGCTTTCATATTTTTCTTTATATCATTTTAAACTCGATATGTCACGAGATTTTTTCTTTATCTCATGTGTGTAGGTACAATTGAAGATTTGTTGGATTGCACACCTGATGAGAAAATTTTGAAGGTTTTGAAAGAGTTGATTGTTGAAGCGTCGTTTGAAAATATTTGAAGACTTGAAAGTTTATCTTACACATTTGAATTTTCGGGAGGGTAGATTTGTATAGATCATTTGAGATTGATAATTCGGATATTTTTATTTTGTACTGACATAGACATAGGGGGAGATTTGTAAGGACATTGTCTGTCACAACTTAGTATGTCGTATACCGCTACAAGTTTCTACAAGGCGACGAAGGATTGAGAATCTTATATCTACAAGAGATGAATCCGAATTTCAAGAAGACTTCATCATTCAAGACCAACAAGGATGAATGTGGTAAAATATGTTTAAGTTCCATTTACATTTTACATTAAAAGTGTTGGGATATTTTTATAAAAGTTTACATGATTTTTTAAATGATTTTAAATGGTTTTTAATTTTTCAAAATCGTAAAAGATTTGGATAAAAAGTTTATGATCTCGTAAACAGTCTTAAGTGTTGCGGTTTCCAAGATATTTAAAAGATTGTAGTTTTATGGGATACATATATGTTGTCGTTTGAACGACACTGTACATGGTTAGAATGAGATCGTATCTCGCTCAAACGACAATGTATGTCATTCGAATGAGATGTGTTTTAAGTTGACACGTCACCTCCTTAATTTCTATTACAAATAAGGGTGTCAGGCTTCTGATTTTTGGGTGGAGAAACACTAGTTTTAAACAGAATACGTTTTTGAGTGTTTTGGTTTATTCTCCAATATTTTTTAGGGTTCAATCTTTGTTTTACAATTCACAAATCCCAATATCTTTTGTGTGAGTTATTTTGTGGAACCCAAAGCATACTTTGATATAGTTCAACCTCTGTGGAGAAGGCATCTTCATATTTGATCGGTGGATACCAAGGGTAGTTATTATGCATGTGGATGAGTCGAAGATGACGAACCGACACCTAGAGAGTATTTCGCTGTCTCTCGTATCTTTGAAGGTTTGACAAAGATACCGTGCCATTACACTTGTGGGAGATTATCAGGTTGTATGTAAGTCAATGGTCTTGTAAACTTTTCATATGGTTGAAAAAAGGTTTTTACCCAAAAGGTTTTTTTCCTGAATTTGTCATCTTTGTTTCTGATGCATGGTTTGAATGATTTATGACAATTAGAAGCATGTTTAGGGGCTGATCTAAAAATGAATTTTCTTTGATCAAATTTAGACACCTAATAAAAAAAGTGTTCTAATAAATAATTTAATTGGTATCACACAACACTTTTTACACTTAGCAACTCATGTACATTGTTTCAATTTGAGGAAAATTCAACCGCATATCCTCATAGTTCTCTAAGTACACGGCATAGATTTGCAAGTGTAAGTGTTATTTCAATTTTTGAATTGAAATAACACTTAACACCGCATCATCTAGTATGTACCCAGAGAATATTAAGAGATGGTAGTAGAACTTTCCCCTCAAAGTAACAAGTTTAAGCCACTAAGAATATTATTATTGAAATCGACGGGACCCCCAATTTTAAATATATCGAAAAGTAATTTCCTTTTAGATGCAGAATAGTGATGGTTCAACACAACACACAACCAACTAATTTTAATTTCTTTAAAATTAAAATTAAACAAAACTCAAAGAGAAATTAAATTAAACAACAAATACATTTTTCACTATTTAACTTTTATCCCAAAAGAAATTTAACCCAAATCCTAGAATTTGCCTAAACCAAATTTTCAATGTTATCAAATTATGCCAAACCAATTTTAACAAATTAAATAATGACTTGAATTAAATTAATCTAAATTTTACCCAAACAACTAATTAGCACCAAATTAAGCAAGTAGAGATTTAAACCAAATTTTATCTTTTTACCTAAGCATGTATCTAAGGTGAGTTTTGCAGAAGATAAAATAAACAAACCACTATGCCTCGATGTAAGAGGAAAAAGCCACAACGGGGAAAAAAAACTCGAATGACCCCTAGCCTTAAGTCCACTAAGTACGAAATTTTACAAATATAAGACAGATGACTTACACAACTCGACTCGACTCCCTTCAAGCCCCTGGCGCATCTTCTTCTATCAACCTCTGCTTAGCCAACAATCCCGAACTCCACCGAAACCTTGGAATCCACCAATGAAGCTTTTGGGAACAACCGTCAACCACACATGGTGCCTTTCACCATGTGAGAACGCCTCAGCAAAACAACAAACTTCTTCTTTATGGGATGTAAAAGTAAACCCAAACGAACTCTTCAACTCGGTAGAGTAAACCCAGTTCCAAACACTCCAAGCAAGATATATATATGGTAACTTGGAATAAACAAACTATGGGTGTAAACTAAAGTGTTTTGGAATAATGTTCTTGAAAATGCAAACACTTAAAACATGAACTTTTGAACTTAGAAATTTTGTCACTCAAAATTTTCTCTTAAAAAGGTGTTAAGAAAATGTCAAAAGTTAGTTTTTCAAACTTGGTTCCCTCACATATAACTTATGTCAAGAGTTAGTGGGTAAAAGTAAGTGGGAACATGGGGAAAACATATTAAAACTGCCAAAAAAATTCTCGCTAGAAATCTCGTTCAAACGAGATTTTCTTTCGAATGAACTCGTTCGAACGACACTTCTAACGAAGTTCCAGAGGTAAATGGGTAAAACTCGTTGACAAACTCGTTCGAACGACATTCTCATTCGAACGAAAACTCGTTCGAACGAAAATATCAAACAATGTTTCGAAATGCTTAAAATTCGATTATTAGCCCAGAAACTTTATTTTAAAGTTTTAAAGAAACCTTCTGAAAATAAATCTGAGTTTAAAATAAAATTACACCCAATAAACATTGTTCCAAGCTCCTATATATATGTGTGTGTAATGCATTCATACCTTAGGAGGAATTAGAACTAATGTTGTTGACGTAGAAACAAGGCACAATAAACTCGGCATGTGATGAAGCTTTATAATCTTGGCCGCTACGTCTTCAACTAACATTTCATAGGCTTGAATGGATACATTTGAACACTATCCTATGATTAAAAATTTTTTGTCCGGAATTGATCTAACACTACAATAAGACTCAATCGGAGACTTGTGTCCTTATAATTATATGAAAAACTATGTCGTCCCAAACTGTCCAAACGGGACAATTCAAGAGATGTCATTATCGGGGTAATGACTCTCGAACGGGTCTAAGGGATATTGAATGTGTACGCAAAATAACTGGAAGGCTAGTATTTATAAAGTAGTTGTAAATTGTCGTGGTATGTATATTTCATTTATTCGATAACAATGTTTATAGTGATGATTTATACATAGTTGTGAATGTATTTCGCATTATTAATTGTTTAACAACAAACTTTTAAAATTTATAGTATAGTCTAAGGGCCAACCATCTCAATGGGCATCTAAATGTTTAAATCCACCAGTCGACAACAATTCAAGAATCCCAAATAATTCAATAATCTCTCTCTCTCTCTCTCTCTCACTCTCTCAGATATATATATATATATATATATATTGAGAGAGACATATCGAAACATGTGTGCAGAAAGAAAGAGATGGTAATCGAAATATATAAGGAAGAGAAAAGGGGGTCAGCGCTGATGCAATTAAAGAGAGAAACCAAATAATCAAATACCAAATATCAAATACCATAAACCAATTTCAATTTCAATTTATAATACCAATTTCAATTTTAAATTTAATTTATACACACACACAGTGAAACACACTAACATGCACACACACACACACTGAAATAGATACATACACACACACACACACAAACATACACACTGACACACACACACACACACGGTCATACAGATTAACACACACACACACACTGAAACACTCACAAACATATATACACACATTGAAACACACACGGTCACACACATTAACACTTACACATATAAACACACTAAAATATACACACGCACACACATGCGCACACTGAAACACACACACGCACATTAAAAATCGTACAGAGAGAGATAAAAACATACCAATGAGAGAGTGATGTATAGAAAGGGAGAATTGCAGCTGGGAGAAGAGAGAGAGAGAGAGAGAGAGAGAATAGCGAGGGAAAGAAAAATGAAATGAGAGGGAAAGGAAAATGATAAGCGGCTATGATTTTATTTTTTTAAAGTTATCACGCCCGTGTCATGGTCAAATGCTATGATAACTTCTTAAGGTTGTCATGGTCTTTGATCATGACACATCCGTGATAACTAAGTCATCATGGTTTATTACCGTGGCAACCATGACCTGGTGAAGAGTGTCCTTTTAGCAATTTTGGTGTAGTGGCTGTAAATGTTGGATTGTTGTGGTTCATTGGGAACAATTTTCCTTGCCACAGACATCCAGGTTCCTGGCCCATCTCCTGATTTAACTGCGGCTTCTTTCACAAAGTTATACCATTTCTTTCTTTTGGGGCATTTTTAAGCCTCCCTAGGCTGGGTTGTCAATAAGCCACCCACGACTGTACTGGTATTTCAGGTCTCCCTAGACTAGGTACAATCACGCCACCCCAAGCTAGGTACCTCAGACTAGATTGTCAATAAGTCACCCAAGACTAATATTGAGTATTATGATCCCTCAAGGCTAATAGTGAGTATTAGGAGATCTCAAGGCTAATATAAGAAGCGTATATCCTTGAATGCTGAGAATTGGTATGGTAAAAAACCCATATCTTTGAATGCTTTTACGATGTGAGGGGTATTATATGCCAATTATAAGGTCGTCGCCCCTTCTCCTCTATAGACTCTTCCTCTCGTAATAAATAATCTTTTGAGATTATTGTTCATTTTCCTTCGAAATCTATTTAAGACCAAGATCTTTCATAAGATTTTAGATGAGGAGATCAAGAATAAAAATATAACTAATTCCATCATCCCAGTGAAATACAAAGCTCATGCGAAAAAACTACACTTAAAGCGTTTCACAAAAATAGGAATAAAAATGTTTGGAGGCAAAAACTAGACATGTGGTCTTTATTTATGGGTTATAACTTTTATAAATCGGTAAATCATTCCCTGCCTGATAAGTCTCTTAATCTCATTTTTCACAGCGAAGCAAATGTTGGTGTTGTGGTTGTAGTCTCGATGAAATTCACACCATTTGGCCTGGTCCTTTTTATGGGGAGGGGACTTGTGATTCTCAATCCACCTGAGCATTTTATCCTTCTTGATGCTCTCTAGGATGTCTTCATGACTTGATATCAGCAGGGTATAGTCCTCATAAGCTCTTTCTAGCTTTGGTTCCTCTTACTTCCTCTTCTTCAAAGTCATGGGCATTGCCTTATGTTCAATGGTCACGACCTTTTGCTGGTACATAAGGGATGCATCCTCCAGCATCATGGCCCTCAGTGCAAAGAGGTTGATCCGACCTTGGAGTGAGTCCCAGTTGTCGTAAAAGTGGTTGATGTAGTTTAATAATTGGGCAACATCTTATTTCTGTTGCGTACCTAACCTAGAGCTTCCTTCCATGAGTTCTGCTATGTTAATCTTTAGAATTATACTCTGAGATAAACTAAAGTGTGGTGATAAAACCAAGGAATGTAGATAGAAAACCAATGCATAGTCATTGTGGTGTAGCCTTTATATACACACCCTAAATGTGTGTATATTGTGCTTCATCATGCCTATGGTCACGGTCGAAGTCCGTGACCTATCTGTGATCAATCTTGGAGGGAATTTTAGCGTGGATTTGGCTCTAATGTGGTTATGACCTGGTCATGGTCCAAGGACGTGACCCACAATGGTCAGGGATTTGGGTCGTGACCACTTTTAAAGCATCCATGACTCACTCTGGTAATGAATATGATCATGCCAAAAAATGATATGGTCACGGCCAAAGTCCGCGACCAGCTGGTCGCGGACTTGAGCCGTGACCATCTGGGCGAGACCATTCGCACGATTTGGTGTAGTGATCCCTATTATGTACAAGAGGGAAGTTGTAGCCTTGAAAGGAAGATAAGGGCAAAGTCGTGGCTTATGAGGCATGAGAGGCTGCTGTTGTGGCCTCCCCAAGGAATCATTCACTAGAGTTAAATTCTGAGCACAACTTATATGTGTGGGATCCTTTCTCTAGTGGTGAACTGAAAAGTTGGTGACAATATGCAACCTTCCGTATTGAGTGTTCGGCCTATGGGCAATCATCCTTCCGGGTCACATCCAACAAATAGGAAATGGAGGTTTAATCTAAAAAATGGACCCAAAAGTTGGGTTTAACCCGCAAGACTAGGAGTTTGCCGAAAACATAAAAAGTCAAGTGCAATATAGCGTAAATTTGGCAGTGAAAAACCCTGAGCGTGGGGTTAAAAATGGAACTAAATAAATGAGTGAATACCTAATTACCCACCTTACGAGGCCATGGCCTTTTGTATTTTCCAACACTAACTAAATAGGGTAACATCATTGGGTTATACAGAAAACAGATATAAAGCCATGGAAAAGACCTACAAATAGATCTAGAAATAAGGAACCCTCTTATGTGGTTTATATGTAAAATAAGAGCTTGACAACTAAAATCTCACCCATGGGATGATGAGTCGAGAGTCCCCGTGAATGAAATAAGGTGTTAGGAACCCAAAATAAGAGGAAACTAGATTTAATACCTCGTTTTCCACAGACGACGCCAAAATGATGATGCAAGAAATCATACACATGTCATTCCCAACCTTCATATCAAGTATAAAAGTATAAATACAACAAGTAGGAGGAGGAAATATACAATATATAGAGTGGTTAAAATGAGCCTACATCCACTTGGCTTCTCTACTCTCATGTATGTTCAATAATACAAGATTATCGTGCCATTAGAGGCATACAAGATAGATAGAGAGGAGAATACATGAATGTATTACAACTGGGTAGCCAGGGATGTGACCTATAAGTCAAGTCTTCATATGGCTACGGCCGGGTAAGCTCGACAAGTGTGGTAGCTTATAGAGGGAGATGGAGTGAGATCTTGGCAGGGTTTCACTGTCAGATTCGTCTTGGTATATGTGAGGTGAGCATTTCTATTTATAAAAGTCTAAATAAGGTGTCACGTGCACGGAGCACGTAACATGTGGATAAGTTGTACGATCATGGAATCTTTCTAGAAGTAGGATAGCTGTCAAGTGGTGGATAACATTTTTTATATCCATGACAAGTTGCACATTATGGAAGGAGAAGGTGGATGCGACCTATTTGAACATAGGCAATGACCGTTCAAGGAATAGCTGCAACCTGTCTTTGCAAAGGCAGCGGCCTATGTGGATAATTGACCGCGACCTATATGTTCCAGGCAAGGGTGTTTTCTATGATCCTTTGAGATGGTTCGCGACCTATCTTTTCCCAAATAGCGAACTTCCACTTAGTTTTTGTGGCCTAGGTGTCATTATTGGGCATATCAATCATGCATAATATAAAAACTCATGTATGAGGACCATATTATAACAAAATGATCCAAAAATCCTTCATGGTTATATTAATGCGATTATTATATCGAAGAGAACGTTAAGTTGTTGATGTTTTCAGGATACTTAAGTTAAATTTGTGACATGCTAATTAATTAAAAAAATCATGGCATCTGTACTTAATATCCAATAATTTTTAATTAAAAGTATTCTTACTTAATATTCAATTAATTATATCTATCCTACTTTTGGCATCCAAAAACATTAATTGTGATTAAGTGAATGCACATTATACACCAACAATTTAACGTTTTGATATATCAGTCTAATGATCACAATTTCAGATTATAACGTGTGTTTGACATCTAATATAATCTAAACATAAACATTAGAGTCAAAACTTTGTCATGCATCTAATATTCACACATTTGAATTATATCATGTGTTTGGCATTTAATCTAACTTAAACATGAATATTAGTATAAAAAACGAAATCATCAATTTATTATCTATACATAAGAATTATACCTTGCGTTTGAACTATAAACCTTGTTTGGAATCTAATCCAATTTAAACATGAATATTAGTATAAGAATGAAATCATCAATCTAGTATCCACATGTACGAGCATGCGTTTGACTAGACCTGTCAACGGGTCGGTTTGGGTCGTGTACGGGTTACGGGTTACGGGTCAAAACAGCCTAACCCATACACGACCCGTTAAGCCTAACGGGTCTAATAACAATACCCAAACACGACCCGTTAATATTAACGGGTATACGACCTAAACCGTTAACACCCGTTAATATTAACGAATCATTTTGGGTCGAAATGGATAACGGGTTGGGTGACCCTATAATACCCGTTAGTCTTCAATACTTTAATAATAATGGGTTTTAATTGTAATTTTTATTGGGTATAGATTGGGTGGCCCAATAGCACCCGTTAGTCTTTAAAGATTTAGAAATAATGGGTTTTAATGGTTATTGTTATTGGGTACGGGTTAGGTGACCCTATAGTACCCGTTAGTGTTAACGGGTAGAAACGGGTTAAAACGGGTATAGGTAAATTTTCAAACCCGAACCGTTAGTGTTAACGGGTCTACCGTGTCAACCCGTTAATGATCCAAACCCAATAAGGGTAAACCCATTAACTTATAATTTCGTGTCGGGTCGTGTCGTGTTAACGGGTTATCGTGTATTTTGACAGGTCTACGTTTGACATTTAATTTAACTTAATATGAATAATAGCATTAATAATGAATCGTACATCAAATATGTATGCATATGAACAATAGCCTGTGGAGGACATCTAATTCAATTAAACATAAATATTAGTATTGAAAATGAAATCATAAATATTATATCCATACATACGAATTATAGCATGTGTTTGGCATTTAATTCAACTAGAACATAAATATTAGCAATAGAACTTTATCATACATCTAGTTTTCACAAAAAATGAATTATAGACCGTGTTTAATATTTAATTCAACATAAACATGAATATTAGAATTAGAGTGAACAAAGAAAACAACCATGCGGTTGAAAAATACATAATAATTGAGAAAATCATGATATATGTTAAAAATAGAAAATTTGAGTTAGTACCACATGGATGTAGAGAATTACTCTAAGATCTCAAAACAATTTGCGAAAATTTAAAAATTATTTTTTTGGACTGAGATATTGACGTCAACATTATTACCAAGAATAACAAAATTGTAATTTAAAGGCATAAACAATGTCAAAACACAAAAGTAAGTCGGTACTCATTGTATACAATTAGTTTTGTTTAAACTTTAACTATGATACCATATGTAAAAAATATACTTAAGAACACCATTCGACAGAAAATAATAATGTTAAAATCTCAGAATTTTCGCTCCCTCTTGCCCAATATAATGTGTTATTACAATCTAACGTATGGGGTGAGTGATGACTTGATTTTCTAATTAGACTATAATTCTACAATCCCTCACAATAGAATTTGATTAAGAAACTAACCCACTCTCAAAGTCATTAAAATTTAAAGGATTTATTTAAAAGATTCCTACCAAATTTAAATTCTAATGTGGACCACATTAAGTTGGACACTTATATTTAATTAAATACCTAATTCCAAGTTATCTTAATTTTAAAATTAAATATTTCCAAGGATAACCCCAAAATACATTTTCTCAAAGAACCTACACCAACACACGAATATATAGCAAACCAAGAAGACTATGCAAAAACATGAGTGGAGCAAATAATGAGACCCATAGTGCATATATTCCACATACTATGTGATTTAATGAAGGGGCATATATCAAATAGTCCCTCGAACATGTTTTAATTTGCGATTAGTCAAAGCCTTTTTATTTTGCCCCAAAAAGTCCTTCACCATGTCGCTGGCGTGGAACTTTAAAGATAGGGGCTTTGTAAATTTAGGAGCTATTGTAATATGTATTTTGGAAATAGGACAACAAATATTTTATTTATAGTTTTAGTCCCTATTTTTAAATAAGACCGCTGGCGCGAATCCATATTCATAAAACGTCAATCAATCACAGTATGTCACGTGTCCCTTTAATTTGAAAATAGGGACTAAAAATGGAAACCAAATGTTTATTATCCTATATTCATAATGAATATTATTTTAAGTCCTAAAAATACATAATCTATTAAGGATATGAGAATAAGGGACTTTTTGGTACAAAATAAAAGGCTTGAACTAAATGTCAATTAGGAAATATTTGAAAAACTTTTTGATTTTTTATCATTTAACAAAAGCAAAAAAAAAAGATTATAGTAAACTAAAGTTTTATTACTCATAACTTGTATTTCAAGAAAATGAAATACAAAACCTTACAAAGACCAATAAATTTTGTAAATGAATAATACAGAAAGATACTGAAACGATTACCAAAATAATAGCTGTCATTAAAAAAAAAGATACTGAAATAATAGCTGTCATTAAAAAAAAGATTACTAAAATAAAGTTTTATTACTCATAACTTGTATTTCAAGAATATGAAATACAAAACCTTACAAAGACCAATAAATTTTGTAAATGAATAATATAGAAAGATACTGAAACGACAATAGCTGTCATTAAAAAAAACAAAAAAATTTAACAAACCCTAATCATCATCCGATTCTTCTTCTTCTTCGTCATTGGAGTGAGGAGGAGCAGCACTTGTTGATGCACCCATTGTTGGTGGCGAATATGGAGAAGTCCTAGTGGTTGCTCTTGGCCGAACCCTGACGAGCACCAAACGCAACTCATTGAACACTCGGTACGACCATAGTTGCACCTCCACACCCGCACGGAACCCATTGGCTCTCTTAATGTCATTCCACTGACTGTTGAGCACATAGGACGTGCTAACATACCCATTACCTGTCCGCATATTCCACTTCTTGAGGGTTATTTTAGTGTCCTCTACACGCCCCGGGTGAAGCATCAAAGGCACTTGAATACCCCTCAACTTATCATTTGCATCTCTCATTTCCAGGAAAGTGGCTTCTTGGTGACTTAGGAAAATATTTTTGATTTCTCTGGCTGGAATGGACAATCTGTTTTGCCGATCATCAGTGTCACTTGAAGTGAGTTTCTTTTGTATCACCAACCCCAGTTCCGAACCCCACCTTTCTACAATCTTCTTCTTGAAATCAAACGGTAGGTCGGGTGTGTAATCTGAACCATTGTTTGGTTTCTTTTCATTATTAGTTGAACCCTTACGACTTCCAAAGTGTTCCCGATTCGTAAAAGACTTTGGAGGTGTGTTCTTGTAAATCATCGGTCTCTTTAAGAGTCTTTCTCTTATATACTCAGGACTTCTGTTCATCATCACCATTTCCGTGATATCAACCCTCTCGGTCCTGGGCATCTTGGGGATGCGCATGTTTTCAAAGTCGACGATATACGGGAGGTGGGATTGGTGTTGCATCTTCATCTTCTTCGACTTCATCTTCATCTTCTCTTCTAACATATTGAAACTTGAGAGAGAGAGAGAGAGAATGCTACTAGAGATTATATTTATTCAATAATGAAAATTTATAGATGGGATTGGTGTTTCATCTTCATCTTCTCGTCTAACATATTCATTTACCAATTGGCACCTGCCGACCTTGTCTTTTGTGCAAAAAAAAATTTCTAACGGCAAATTTATAAATTAAATTAGTAATTTGTAAAAAATTAGGATAAAGAGGTAAATGTCCATCTTATAAAAAATCTATTATCTAGTGTTAGCTCTACTACTATTCCTATCCATAAATAATAACTGATAGAAATTAAGATAAATTAACATTTGTAGACAGAGATCGTAAGAATCACAAAATTAATACCTAAAGAGAGAGTAGTGTGGTGTTCTTATCCAAGGTTAGTTTAATTTAGATTAATTTTTTATATGTTAAAATTTCAGTTTGCTTTGTTTTTTTGGTGTAAAACTCTAATTTTTTTTTTGTATAAATATATGAACTTGCTTTGTTTTTTTTAGTGTAAAAATATGGACTTGCCTTGATTTCATTATTTGTATGTTAACATTTGAGTTTGCTTTATATATTTTTTTGTTGAAATCTCATCGTGCCTTTATTTTATTTTATTTTTGTATAAAAATCTGAACTTGATTTTTTTTTCATGTGTAAAAATTTGAACTTGCTTGCTTTGATTTAATTGTTTTGTATATTAAAATCTTGTTTTGATTTTTTTGGATAAAAATCTCATCTTGCTTTTATTTATTTTTTTTGGTGTAAAAATCTGTACTATTGTTTTATTTTTTTGAGTAAAAATCTGATTTTGCTTTAATTAAATTATTTGTATGTTTAAATCTCACTATGCTTTGTTATTTTTTTAATCTAATCTTGCTTTTATTTATTTTCTTCTAGTTATGCTTAGGTACTTCAAAAAAATGCCTCGTCTTGTAAACCTCGTGATCATAAATTTCTTCAAAGAGATCAAGGAGGGTTAAAGCGATTTAATCTTTCTTGGTTTGATGAACACCCAACTTGGTTAGAATATAGTATTCACAAAGAGGTCGCATATTATTTTTGTTGTTATCTTTTCAATGTGGTTGGTAAGGAGCATGTAGGTGGTTGTGATGCATTTTTTATAGAGGGATTTTCCAATTGGAAGAGGAAAGAAAAATCCAATTATATGTTAGGTTTCCCACTGCCACTCATAACAATACTTTGAAAAAAATCCAATTACATGTTTATTGGTAACCACAAAGTAGCGTAGGTGCATAAAATTAAGAATTTTGATGTGTATCTTCCCTTTTTAACAAAGGAGAAATGCATGTTGAGAAGCTATGGATTATTCAACAAGAGGAAAAGAGAACATTATTCATGAATAAGAGTTGTAAAAGGGTTGTTCAAGTACAAATGGAGGTGTAACCCCTATAGGTATAGTGATAACAATTAACCCGAATACCCTTGATGATCACATGATAAACATGCAAACACGATTTAATAACAACTCAGATTGAACTCACAAATCTCTCATGTATAACTCAAACAATAATAAAGGAAACTCTGAAGTAACTCATTCAAATGGAGAGAGAAGTAAGCACCCTAGATACACCTTGCACGTAGCCAACACACCAATAAACTCTGAAGAATCTCTGGTTAGTCATTAAAAGATTCACAATAAATGACAATGACGTGTGGTTTGCAATAACTCCTCCCTGATATATTCTTTCTCTAGCAATAAATTCTCTAGAAGGAACCCTGACGCGACTAAAAATGTGTCTCAGAAGTGCATACTCTCTACGCTCAAGTGCAAGCCTATCGCGTTAGTAATAAACCCGGTAAGTCGAGATCGTATCCATAGGAAAATAGGACAACGAAGTTGTGACGACGTTGGACAGACGAAGGAAACCTAACTTTGACTCTAAAGAAAAGGAAAAGATGATTGGTTTTGGGAATAACTACATTAGATGCAATTTTGAAAATAATTATTTAATTCACGAAAGTATGAATGATATGCAGCTACTCTAAATTAATGATGATAATTGACTTGAAACTGTAAACTATATGATGAAAGAACAGGACGGGAATACAATTCCCCAACCCTAGTGTATTGATGATATAAAACTAATCGTAAATTTAAATGATTAATTAGACCCTGAATTTAGTACTCCCAAGCATTACGTATATGAGGTTCAAGACCGCACCATAATTAATTAGAGGACGAGTAAATCGGTATTGCAATAGTTACATTCGAATTGTATTCTAAAGCATCCCAGTTACTCGGAAGCAAACGAGATCCAAAGATCTACAATTGTCGTGTTTCTACGCAATACGATCATAATCGAACCATTAAATTTAGAGGATTAATTTTATGTACTTACAACTACCACATCGGGTTGGGTTCATGCATCCCGACCCTTAAAAGTCTAGCCTACCATGATGAAATAAATAAAAACGATTTTGGAATTGTAGGAAGTCATGATTAAACTAAGGAAAAATTGTAGAATGATGTAAACGGGAAATTAAACAGAAGAAATTACTCACTAATCTTACCAAAGTACTCAAAGCATTAACTACAATTACTGGTAATCACAGAAATCGAAACAATCTTCAATCTTGGAATTAAAATAATAAGCTATCTCCAAACTAGGATTTTTCTGAAAAGAATGAAAAATTAGATAAATTCTCCGTACTAAGAATGATAATAAAATGGGTTGTTGTACCCTACAAAACTTCAGGAGTTTTAGCTGCACTAGGACTCTCCATTAAAGGAAGATTAGAAAATTAAAAGTCGACAGTCGCACCGGTTCGGTCCTCCTGCGGTTCGGTCTGGCTGGAATCCGGATCGGTTATTTTAATTCTTGGGCAGATCGATCCGCTGTAGATCGGTTCGTTTATTTTCTTTCAACTTCGGTTCATCTTTGGTCCGGGGTTCTCTGGAATTTGACATTGCAGATCGGTCCGGCCCGGATCGGTCCGGTCTTCCTTTGACTTTTTCTTCAAACTTTGACTGCTCATAACCTTCACACCAGGACTCCGATTGAGGTGTCGTTTCTTCCTACGGGCTCATGAGCGTGATATCTTCAACTTCTCTTTAGATGCCTCATCCGAATTCCAAGTAGAAATTATAATTTTGCCCTTTTGACTTTCCTTCTTTTCTTTCTCGATTCTTCTAGTTTCTTTCTTTCTTTAATTGACATCAAATACCTGCAAAATTAAAAGAATATGAGATAAAGTCATCGAAAACTCGGTTCACTCGTTAGGATAAGTCAATAGTAAGATTATGAGATAAAGTCAGATCGATTTCGTTGTTCGAGGTGCTAAAAGTAACTAAATTAAAGGGATAAATTGGGAAGAATTTATGCCTAATCAAACCCCCTAACTTAGAACTTTGCGCGTCCCGAGCAATGTAAAAGAATACTAGCAAGGCTCAACTCTTGAAAATCATTTTATTGGGATAGAATACCTTTTTCGTTGGCAAGCGATTGCATTTAGCGTATGCAACAAGCCTTTAAATCCCTAGGTCACCCTAGTAGGACGAGTTGTGTCTCGTGAGCGATTTGAGAGAATATACCCACAAAATTCGACTCAAAGAAATTTTAAAATACGCAAAAATTGTATAATTCAAACTTTTCCAGAAAATAATCATCATCAAGTCATATTTACAAGTCTCAAATCATAGTGCGTGTGTGCGAAGCCGAAAATTTAATCGCCTATTTCCACCGATTGATCATTACGTTACTTATTCGAAGATTCGTTTTGATTCAATTTCTCATGGAATGCTCTCACAAACGAGTCTCTCGGATCATGGCTATCCTCTCGGTATACGTGATAAAAAAAATAAATGTAATGGACGCAAAGTCACGCATACAAGTAGAAAGACGGAAATTTTGTAGTGATAGGATCTCATCAACGGATTACGGTTTTTAAAAACGGGAACATTGCCTCTTATTCACGCATTATCTCTTTTATTATCTTTTGGTGTCTTAGCTCCTCACGCGGTAACTAATTTTACAATCCGGACTCGGTTAGGACTTTTTCGGATTTTGAGGTATATTGGGTAAAATGAAAATGGTAGGGAAGGTAGGAATTGGAAAAGTCATTTAAGATGTCCATTTGTGATTTTTCCATACTATTGCTCATTTTTTTCTTCTTTTTCTCTATTTTTTTCTGTTTTTCCCTTCTTTTCTTTTCTTGCTATTTTTGTTGAGCATATCTATTTTTTTCTTGCCCCTTTTTATGCACATTTCGGACTTTTTTCGATAAATATTCAATTTTCATAATTCCGAGCTTTTTGGGTTTTTCGGGTTGTCAAACGAAAGGAAAAATTATTCGGCTCAATTTGGGTTACAAAAGGGATACTTTTTCACAACTTTTTATGGCTAAAATTTTTGGGTGACAAATGAGGGCCTACTTCATTGTCCAACATACTAATTGCGTTACCATATGCGTTTCGAGATGAATTAAGTGTTGAGATTTGTAGCGCGCTCTTTAAGGCAATACCACACACATTTATCAAAACCGATCAAAATGAAAGGATTGAGATCCTTGACGACTTTTTAGACGCTGAAAAGAACTTTGAGTTAACAATTAACTTGTATTGATTTGTATATTTCATAAAGATGAAAGGCTCGAATCTCACCGGGTTTGTTAATCTCCACACTTATTCGTTAAGTCGTCAATTTTCGCATAATTTCCATCTTTGATCCATTTCGGCTTTGTGTATGTTGAATTTTACAACTTGAGACTTCAATTCGACTTTTAATGACATTTTTGAAAAATTTGAATTTAATTTTTGTTTATTTTGAACAAAAAATATTTTTTTATTTTTCAAAATTTTATGATTTTTTTGAAATTTCCGGGCATTTTTGAAAATTTGTGAAGTTTTAGAAATACGCACTTGTGACCCCCCCTAACTTAGACTTTTGCATTGTCCTCAAGCAAGAAGGACTAAAATCTAAACAAGGAAAAATAAGAAGTGAGATAAATAAAACAAACAAATGGAGAAAATGCAGAGCATACAACATGTGGACTAGGGAAACAACTAAAAACTGTCACAAACAACCAAGGCTTCACTAGGGTGGTGGTTGGGAAGAGCTGGGCGGGGACATAGGGGTCATAGAAGTAGGATGGAAATGGCTCGTTGGGATCCCCTTGGCGTCGGTACATGTCCGCTTGGAAATGAAACATCATGCTTGTATCACGACGGCAGTCGGTCAAAAAGCTACTGAATCTCGTCTCTAGGGTCAACATACGGTTAGTGAGGTCGCCACCCGCCCATTCAAAATTCTGGTCGTCTTCTTTTTTGGCCGACTCTTCATCTGCACCTACGTCACCCATCTCCACATCAGCACCTGCTTCTTCTTCTTCCTCTTCCTCTTTGTCTTCCTCACTCGAGGCAGCATCGTCCTCGTTATCACTTCCCCATCTCGCCCGGAGAATGGCTAGCTGTTTGGACCGAGGAGGTGAGTACGATCACGCGGTGCCTCAACGCCAGCATCCTTGAGGGTGGAGGTAATCAAACATGCATATGGAAGTGGTGCTGCACCTTTCTCATCCAAATCCGCGACCATGATGTCGGCGTATAGGGTGCGAGCTAGGTTAATGGAAGTGTTGGGATCAAAGAGGTGGTAGGTCAATGTGGCCTTATGGGGACGCATCGTTGAATCGTTGGACGTTTGCAAAATATTTTCACACACAATTTGGAAGGTGAGGCATGCTTTCTCGTTAAGACGGCCAACGGCGACAGTTTTCCCCCTCCATGCAACATCGGGGGCAATGCGCTCCATAATGAGTTCTTTGGCGACCGGGGAGACATTCCTTGGGTAGGTGAAATCTTGAACATTGGGAATGTTGTATTCGGCCAACTTGGCCGTGAGAAGGGCCAACAAAAAAGAGATGATGGTACCATCAACATATGCTTGAGACTCAAATTAGCCCGTTCGAACAAGGGAGCCATAGAAAGATCGGACCTCGGCTGCCCAAACTGCATCGTAAGGTTGATTAAGGAATCAACACCAACACCTAGGCATGAAGAGGGCAGTGACAGGATTGGGAAGAACTGACCATTGGACAGCGTGCTCCATGTGGAGTTTGCGATCCGGACCAAAGAACCGATTACACCACCGCTCCTCTTGGCGGGAACGAAATTCACCATGGCCGGAGGGAAGGATTTTGGTGGAGTCGTACTTGACAGGGGCGGGTCGTTGGGCCATGATAACAGAGAGAGGCTGCTGGAAAATTATGGAGGGAGAAAAGAGGAGTGATGTGGTTAAGGTGTGAGGAAAAGTGAAGGCTATGGGTGGGTATTTATAGGGGAGGGGTGGGTAGGGTTTTGGAGATGGAGGGAAAGGGTTTGGAGGGAAAGAGGGAGTGTATTTGGGAGGGAAATTGAAGTGTTGGTTATGGGGAAACGAATTGGGAGGGAAGGGAAGGGATTGGGGAGAAGGGGGTGTACCTAGGGAATAGGGGAAATTCATTTCTGCAGAAAGTGGACCGATCCTCTTGGGGACCGGACCGATCCGATCCTATAATTTTTGAGTTTTTCAATTGTCGGATCGATCCGGATATAAAATAAAGGAACCGATTCGGGGCGGACCGGTCCGGCCCAAAAATAAAAGAACCGATCCGCCTTCTTACATTGAGCTGGGTTTCAGGGACCAAAAGGAAAAATAAAAAGGGGCCTTTTGTAAATAAAATATTTTTTGGGACCTATAAGAAATATTGAAAATATATGGTGTGAAATTACCAAAATGCCCTTTAGGTGCAAAATGACCCTTATACCCTTAATACCTTTCCACCTCATGCTTTCCACCTCATGCTTGGGTTTGAAACCTCCACCATACACGTGTCGTCGTTTGAGGAGAAGCCAAAACACGTGTCATCGTTAGAGGAGAAGCTAAAACACGTGTCGCAGTCCAATGAAATAAGAGTGCAAGACGCCTCCGTTACGCGACACGTCAACACTAACTCGCTATTGTAAAGCTTGGTCAGCATGGACATGTGTCAATGCCATGATATCTTTGGAAAACTATAAATAGGGCCTTTGGGATCATTTGAAACTCACACCAAATTCCTTTAGAATTATAGAGAGAAGTAGTGAGAGAAAGCGTGGAAACGTTTAAGAAGAAGTTCTTAGGGATATTCATCTTATGTTAATCCTAATGTTATAATGCATCTTTATAATTTTAATTTATTATTTTATAGCTTTACTTAGTAGTTATGCTGGTAAAATAAACTAAAGGATTCACTAATCAAAACTTAAAATTTAGAACAAATCCAAGTTGATTTTATAAACTTGTTTGAAATTATACGCTTTTAAAAAAAATGATTATTTTTAAAGAAATTGCTCATTATTATAAAATCCCATTTAAGTAATTCCAAAGTCAGGCCCGGTGAAGTTTTATCTAGATGAGATGATATTTAAGTGGTGCCCCTGTGACCCTCCATCTCTACTGGGAATGAATCCGGAAATGTTCTGTCTAAATGAGATGGTATTTAAGTGGTGCCCCTATGACCCTCCATCTCTACTGGGAACCGACTGATGAGGAAAGACTATGAATTGAATTCTTCAATTACGATCAATGAGTTTTAAAAATTGACAAATGTGGATTCAGTAATCCTTTAAAAGAAGAAATTATTATTAACGTATAGTATAAACTGGACCTTAGAACGTGTACTTAAATCTTTATCAGATTAACATGTGATCGAAGACTCAATACCAATAAATTTGACCTCCATTTTGGGTGAGTACTCTATGACATTCCTTGTGCATTTTAATTATATTATAGTATGCAAGTTGTATATATTTTTTCAACTTCTTTTATTCTCAAAATACATCTAATACCGATGATTGATCCATTATGATATGTCTATATTTGTCCATATAGATATATCTATTAAAATTAGTATTGAAAATGATATTGAATATTGAAAATATGATTCGGCCTAAGGGACCTCTTAACTGACTGACCTTGTCAACTTGGTTATCGCTGGTATGACCTAAATAAGGTGTTGTGACGAACTAGTTCGATTGACCCTCAACTATCGGGGAATAATATGGTAGAAGAATACGGTATTAGAGTGTACTTAGCCATTAAAATGATATGATTGAAAGAAAAAGATATCACATTTGATTTGTTGCATTCATCTTATTCTGAGCTATCCAATTGTGATATATATACTTTCATTTCAAAATATATATCTATTTACTGCAAGTTTCTATCCATATATGTATATGCCTTCTCTGTTGACTTGAATAGGTATCTATTTTTGGAAAACCCTGGAATGTCTAGAGATTAAACCTCACTCGGCTTTTAGCTGATGTTGTATGGCTAACCATTTTTCAAGAAATAAGTAGGCTTGGAGGGAATGTAAAAGGACTATATGGAAGATCCAACTTTTAGAGATTTTTTTGTTATTTTAAGTAAAAAGTTGTTATATCATATAGAGCCTATTTGGCTCCCTTGTAATAAGTTTTAAATTTTGTTTTAAGTTGTAACTCGTTGTTACTTATAATATAAATTAAATTTCCTTTTAGAAAGCTCTGATGACGTAATTCCTTAAATCTCAGTATTTTACGATTCATAACCATGTAATTGTATTTTCGCTGCATTTAATTAAGGAAACAATTTAAGTCGGAATATTTGTTGCCTTGGTGGCATGTCAAGACACTCGTTCCCCACTACTATTTGGGACGGGGTCTTGACAGAGGTGGTATCAGAGCATAGGTTATGAAACCGTAGAACATAAGTTTTGAACGTTATAGATTTTAAGTTTCCATACATAGGATACATGATTAAATATCTGATTTATGTAATAACCCTCCACATGTCTTACACTATATATATATATATATATATAATTATTTATATATCATTGTTCTTCTAAATTGCAATCTTGGGCTAGTATAATACATCTTACGTTTGGGCGTGACTGTAGAAAATGACCAAGACAATATCAACTCCAGGAACTAGTGGTTCGAGTATGGAAGGACTGGAAGGTTCATACAAGTCAATTTAAAGTCTAGCAAGAATTATGGAGCATCAGGTGAATAATAGAGGACCAAGGAATCTTGAACTAAGTAGTTGTACTATTGAACAGTTCAAGAAGTTGAATCCGTCATCTTTTAAAGGTGCTCCTAACCCCATTGAAGCATAAAATTGGGTGATACAAATGGAAAAGATGTTCGATGTTCTTAAGTGTACAGCTGAACAATGGGTTTCATTTGGAAAATTCATGTTATAAGGTGAAGACGAACATTGGTGGAGAATGAATAAGAGAATACACGGGG
The DNA here is from genome assembly GCA_949130495.1 of Sambucus nigra. Taxonomy (NCBI): domain Eukaryota; kingdom Viridiplantae; phylum Streptophyta; class Magnoliopsida; order Dipsacales; family Adoxaceae; genus Sambucus; species Sambucus nigra. The sequence continues at coordinate 129,892,376 of OX422214.1, read as the reverse complement.
AAAGAAATAATCCCATAGGTTAGAATGACTTCTTAGTGATCTTCTACGAGAAATACTTTCCCAAAACAATGCAAGACCAAAAAAATGTTGCCTTCAGGAGTCTGGTTCAAAGAAATATTACGGTTAGTCAAAAGTAAACTGATTTATCCCATTTTTCACCTCATGTTATGATAACTGATGTTTTAAAATCCAAGAAGTTTGAACGTGGGTTGAGGTTGAATATTCTTAGTCGAATTTCCATCCTGAAGTTGAAATCATATAACGATGTGGTGGCTAGGGCAACAATAGCTGAGAAGGATAGTGAAGAATATAATTAGTTTAGAGAGGGAAAGAGGAAGTTTGTAGAACAAAGAGGAAGGAACCCCAATAACAATACCTAATATAGGACAACCTTTAGTAAACAAACCCTTTAATGTTGATAAATGTCAACGATGTGGTAATATTCATAGAGGGCAGCCATGTTACTTGGAGACGGGAAGTTGATTTGGGTGTGGCCAAAAGGGACATAAAATGAAAGATTTCCCTAACAAAGGGAAGGCGCCAACACATACCTTTAATGACAACAAGGATCATGGCAGACAAGGTAGAGTTTTTAACCTTTCTGATGCAAAAGCTTCTAATGCAGTAGTGTCGGGTACACTTTCTATATGTGCACAACCTTTTCAAGTTTTAATAGATCCTAGGTCTACCCATTCATTTGTGTCTAAACATTTTTTTAATCGCTTTCCCAATATTCCTGAACCTTTGAATCATAGCATCCACATTTCAACTCCTCCGGGTGAGTTATTGACGGGAACATTAGTATATAAGTCTTGCCCTATAGATGTTAGTACTAGTAGTCATAAAATACTACTCGATTTGATAATTTTAGACATAAGAGATTTTGAAGTCGTTTTGGGGATGGATTGGTTAGCATCATACCATGCTAAGGTAGATTGTTTTGAGAAGAGAGTTACTTTCCAAATTCCTAACCATTCAGAATTTAGTTTTGAAGGAACTGGCATCCTATTTACGATACATATTATCTCTGTAATGCAAGTTGGTAGTTTTCTTAAGAAGGGATGTCAAGGATTCCTTGCAAGTGTTATTGATTTGCAAACAAAAGATCCTAGGTTAGAAGATATTCCTATATCTAAACATTTTCCAAATGTTTTTCCAGATGATTTACCTCGTCTTCCACTGTGTAGAGAAATAGAGTTTACGATTGACCTTATTCCTGGAACTATACTAATCTTAAAACCACCTTATCGCATGGCACCTTTAGAACTAAGGGAGTTAAAAGTTCAATTACAAGATCTGTTAGACAAGGGTTTTATTAGACCAAGTATATCCCCTTGGGGTGCTCTAATGTTATTTGTTAAAAATAAGGATGGGACGATGAGGTTATGTATAGATTATCGTGAACTAAATAAGGTGACCATTAAGAATAAATACCCTTTACCTCATATAGATGATTTGTTTGACCAACTACAAGGTGCGCAAGAATTTTCGAAGATTGACCTTAGGTTCGGCTATCACCAATTGAAGATTACGGAAGAGTATATTTCGAAATCTGCTTTTCGTACTAGATATGGTCACTATGAATTTCTTGAGATTCCATTTGGATTAAGTAATGCACCAGCCGCTTTTCTGGATATGATGAATAGAGTGTTTAGGAAATATTTGGATCAGTGTGTGGCTGTTTTCATTGATGACATCCTTATTTATTCCAAAGGTATTGAAGAACACGAGAAGCATTTGGAGATAGTATTACAAATCCTTAGGAAAGAGAAATTATATGCAAAATTAAAGAAGTGTGAATTTTGTTTGCCTAGTGTTTCTTTCCTATGACATGTCATATACAAGGAGGGAGTGTCGGTTGATCCTCAAAAGATCGAGGCTATACTAGATTGGCCAAGACCAACTAATGTAACGGAGATTCGTAGTTTCCTAGGATTAGCAGGATATTATCAAAAATTTATTGAAGGATTTTCTAGTATTGACAAACCTCTGTGTAGGTTAACGCAAAAGAGGGTGAAATATGAATGGTTTGAGGAAGTTGAGAATAGTTTTCAAGAACTTAAGAATCGATTAGTAACTGCCCCAATTTTGACTATTCCTTCTGGTACAGGAGGATTTGTGATTTATAGTGATGCTTCTAAAAATGGTTTGGGATGTGTTCTAATGAAAAATGGAAAAGTAGTAGCTTATGCCTCGAGACAGTTAAAACCACATGAGAAAAATTATCCAACCCATGACTTCGAATTAGCAACGATAATTTTTGCTCTTAAGATTTGGAGACATTATTTGTATGGTGAGACTTGTGAGATTTATACCGATCATAAGAGTTTGAAACATATCTTTACTTAGAAAGAATTGAACATGAGACAAAGGAGGTGGTTAGAATTGATGAAGGATTATGACGTAAATATTCACTATCACCCGGGGAAAGCTAATGTAGTTACCGACGATTTAAGTAGAAAGTCTACACCAAATTTAGCATGTCTTATTACCAGCCAGGAATCTCTACTGAAAGATTTGAGAAGTATGGAAATAGATGTACGTATTTATAGCAAAGGAGGAATAATCACAAACTTACAAATACAACCCACGTTAATGGAAAGAATTAAAGTTATACAACTAAATGACCCACAACTGAAGAAGATTAAAGAAGAGGTTATTGAAGGAAAGAGAATCGAATTTATGATACGAGATGATATATTAAGGTTTGGAAATAAAGTGTGTATACCGGGTGATGCCCAACTAAAGAGGCAAATTTTGGCGGAAGGTCATTACTTGAGATTCACAATTCATCCCGGAAATACCAAGATGTATAGAGATCTTCGAGAAGTGTTTTGGTGGAATAACATGAAAAGGGAGATAGCAGAGTTTGTATCTCAGTGTTTGATCTATCAACAAGTAAAAGCCAAACATTAGAAACCTTCAGGATTATTACAACCTTTACTAATCCCTAAGTGTAAATAGGAACATATTACCATGGATTTTGTGACAGGGCTACCAAGGAGTTCCAATGGTAATGATTCCATTTGGGTAATTATTGATAGGTTAACTAAATCTGCTCATTTTCTTTCCATTAAGATTACTCATTCCTTAGATAAGTTAGATAAATTGTATATGCGGGAAATTATTAAGCTTCATAGAACCCCAGTTTCAATTGTTTCTGATCGTGACCCTAGATTCGTGTCTCGCTTTTGGAAAAGCCTACAAGTAGCCATGGGAACAAAATTGAATTTCATTACTTCTTTTCATCCTCAAATAGACGGACAATCAAAGAGAACCATCCAAACCTTAGAGGATATGCTTAGGGAATGTGTACTTGAGTTGAAGAGGAATTGGGACGATCATTTACTGTTAGTGGAATTTGCATAAAATAATCGCTATCAAGCAAGTATTCAAATGGCTTCGTATGAGGAACTCTATGGTAGAAGGTGTCGTTCTCCTACATGTTGGGAAGAAGTTGGAGAAAGAAAATTATTAGGACAAGAATTGATTCAATCACAACAGAGAAAGTGAAATTGATACAAGACCGACTTTAAATCGCTCAAAGCCGTCAAAAGAGTTATGCTGACAATCAGCACCGATCGTTAGAATTCCAAAGAGGAGACTATGTTTTCTTACGAGTATCACCGACAAAGGGAGTAATCCGATTTGGAAAGAAAGGAAAGTTGAGTCCAAGATACATAGGACCTTTCGAAATCCTTGAAAGGATAGGTGTAGAATAGCCTTACCCCCTGAACTCTCTAGTGTGCATAATGTGTTTCATGTTTCAATGATGAAGAAATACATCCCTGATCCAACACATATCTTAAGTCACGAGCCTCTTCAAGTTAGAGAAGATTTGACATACATTGAGCATTCCGTGGAAATCTTGAACCATAAAGCCAAATATTACGAACCAAGGTTATTCCACTAGTCAAAGTATTATGGCGGAATCATTCTGTTGAAGAAGCAACATGGGAGCGGGAAGATAAAATAAAAGAGCGATATCCATACCTTTTTGGAAAATAATGTAAGTAAAGTTTGGGGACCAAACTTTTTATAAGGAGGGTAGGATATAATGACCACATTTTCTTATGCCAATATGTAATTGTCTTCTTTCAATTTCGTCACACTTATTAACTAATAATGATATATTATTACATATATGATATTTCGAGTTCTTAATATGCCAAATCCCGTTTTTAAATTTGAACAATCAACGGTAAAATGTGTCAAATTGAGATTTTATGGCACATCCTACGCTAAGTGATAAGTTTTGGGGTAGAAAATGTAATTTTATGAAACTTTAGGGACTTGGTTTTAATAAAGAAAGTTTTAGGGACCAAAATGAAAAATAAAAAGGGGAATTTTCATAAATAAAATATTTATAGGGACTATAAGAAATATTGAAAATATATGGTGTGAAATTACCAAAATGCCCTTTAGGTGCAAAATGACCCTTATAGCCTTATTACCTTTCCACCTCATACTCGACACCTCGTGCTTGGGTTTGACACCTCCACCATACACGTTTCGTCTTTAGAGGAGAAGCCAAAACACGTTTCGTCGTTAGAGGAGAAGCTAAAACACGTGTCGCAGTCTAGTGAAATAAGACTGGAAGACGCCTCCGTTACGCGACATGTCAATGTTGACTCGCCATTGTAAAGTTTGGTCAGCGTGGACACGTGTTAATGTTGTGATATCTTTGGAAAACTATAAATAGGGCCTTTGGGATCATTTGAATCTCACACCAAATTCCTTGAGAATTATAGAGAGAAGTAGTGAGAGAAAGCGTGGAAACGTTTAAGAAGAAGTTCTTAGGGATATTCATCTTAAGGTAATCTTAATGTTATAATGCATCTTTATAATTTTAATTTATTATTTTATTGTTTTACTTAGTAGTTATTCTGGTAAAATAAACTAAAGGATTCACTAATCAAAACTTAAAATTTAGAACAAATCCAAGTTGATTTTATAAACTTGTTTGAAATTATACGCTTTTAAAAAAAATGATTCTTTTTAAAGAAATTTCTCATTATTATGGAATCCCATTTAAGTAATTACAAAGTCAGGCCTGGTGAAATTTTGTCTAGATGAGATGGTATTTAAGTGGTGCCCCTGTGACCCTCCCTCTCTACTGGGAATGAATCCGGAAATGTTCTGTCTAAATGAGATGGTATTTAAGTGGTGCCCCTATGACCCTCCATCTCTACTGGGAACCGACTGATGAGGAAAGACTATGAATTGAATTCTTCAATTACGATCAATGAGTTTTAAAAATTGACAAATGTGGATTCAGTAATCCTTTAAAAGAAGAAATTATTATTAACGTATAGTATAAACTGGACCTTAGAACGTGTACTTAAATCTTTATCAGATTAACATGTGATCGAAGACTCAATACCAATAAATTTGACCTCCATTTTGGGTGAGTACTCTATGACATTCCTTGCGCATTTTAATTATATTATAGTATGCAAGTTGTATATATTTTTTCAACTTCTTTTATTCTCAAAATACATCTAATACCGATGATTGATCCATTGTGATATGTCTATATTTGTCCATATAGACATACCTATTAAAATGAGTATTGAAAATGATATTGAATATTGAAAATATGATTCGGCCTAAGGGACCTCTTAACTGACTGACCTTCCCAGCTTGGTTATCGCTGGTATGACCTAAATAAGGTGTTGCGACGAACTAGTTCGATTGACCCTCAACTACCGGGGAATAATACGGTAGAAGAATACGGTATTAGAGTGTACTTGGCCATTAAAATGATATGATTGAAAGAAAAAGATATCACATTTGATTTGTTGCATTCGTCTTATTCTGAGCTATCCAATTGGGATATATATACTTTCATTTCAAAATATATATCTATTTACTGCAAGCTCCTATCCATATATGTATATGCCTTCTCTCTTGACTTGAATAGGTATCTATTTTCTGAAAACCCTGGAATGTCTAGAGATTAAACCTCACTCGGCTTTTAGCTGATGTTGTATGACTAACCATTTTCCAGGAAATAAGTAGGCTTGGAGGGAATGTAAAAGGACTATATGGAAGATCCAGCTTTTAGAGCTCTTTTTGTTATTTTAAGTATAAAGTTGTTATATCATATAGAGTCTATTTGGCTCCCTTGTAATAAGTTTTAAATTTCGTTTTAAGTTGTAACTCATTGTTACTTGTAATATAAATGAAGTTTCCTTTTAGAAAACTCTGATGACGTAATTCCTTAAATTTTTGTATTTTACGATTTATAACCATGTAATTGTATTTTCGCTGCATTTAATTAAGGAAACAATTTAAGTCATAATATTTGTTGCCTTTGTGGCATGTCAAGACACTCGTTCCCCACTACTATTTGGGAAGGGGTCGTGATACAAATCGTCTAACTCAACAGCTCCGTGAGGGAAAACATTCTTCACAACGAACGGGCCAGACCATCTTGACCGCAACTTGCCAGGAAAGAGATGAAGCTGAGAGTTATAGAGAAGCACTTTTTGCCCGGGAAGAAAATCTTTGCGTCGAATGATGTTATCGTGAGCGAGTTTCATCCTTTCTTTGGAGATTTTAGCGTTATCATACGCATCATTGCGTATCTCTTCTAACTCATTTATTTGAATCTTGCGAGCTTCACCGGCCTTTTCCTTGGCATAGTTTAACTCCTTAATTGCTCAATACACCTTGTGCTCTAATTCCACGAGAAGATGGTAAGGTTTTCCATACATAAAGTGGAAAGGGGACTTGCCGAGAGGATTTTTGTTTGCGGTACGATAGGCCCATAGCGAATCATTCAATCTAAGTGACCAATCTTTCCAGGTAGGATTGACAGTCTTTTCGAGAATGTTCTTCATTTCCCGAATCGCTAGTTCGGCCTACCCATTCGTTTGTGGATGATAAGTCGTTCCATCCTTGTAAATGACCCCATACTTTCTCATGAGCTTTGCGAATGGCTTATTGCAAAAGTGCGTGCCATTACTGCTGATTATAACTTTTGGAGCACCAAAGCGAGAAAGTATGTGTTCCTGCAATAACTTAATCACCACTTTGTTGTCATTTATCTTGGTAGCTATATCTTCCACCCATTTAGAAACGTAGTCTACCGCGACAAGGATGTATAAGAATCCAAAGGATGAGGGAAAGAGCCCATGAAGTCAATACCCCAACAGTCGAAGATCTCAATAATGAGTATGGGGGTAAGAGGCATCATGTCTCGTCGGGTAATAGCTCCCATCTGTTGGCACTTATTGCAAGATTTACAAACATCGTTCACATCCCAGAATATTATGGGCCAATAGAGGCCGCATTGCAGAATTTTAACGGCCGTCTTTTTCATCGAAAAGTGACCTCCACAAGCTTCTGAATGACAAAATTGGATGAATTTTGGGATCTCGTCATCCGGTACGCATCGTCGGATGATTTGGTCGGCGCAATTTTTAAACAGGAAGGGATCGTCATAGAAAACATGCGCGGCCAAGTAATAAACCTCTTCTTATCTTATGGTGTCTAGTCGGGAGGGACAGCTCCCGTGGTAAGGTAGTCCACTATATCCGTAAACCAGGGCAAAGAAGAGGTAGCAAAGAGTTGCTCATCCGGAAAGTATTCGTTTATGGCTATGGGATCACTAGGTACGTCGGATGAAAGCCGTTATAAGTGGTCGACAAGAATATTTTCTACTCCTTTCTTATCTTTAATGGAGAGATTAAACTCTTGTAGGAGTAGGATCCACCTTATGAGGCGCGACTTTGCATCTTTATTTGCAAGTAGGTATTTCAATGTCGCATGGTCGGTGAAGCAAGTAATGGGAGAACCAATAAAGTATGGCCAATATTTGTCAAGAGCAAAGACTACCACTAATAACTCCTTCTCGATAGTGAAGCAATTGAGTTGTGGTCCGGTAAGAGTCCGACTAGCATAGTAGATGGCATGAGCTTGTTTGTCTTTTCTTTGGCCCAAAACAGCCCGTATCGCATAATCGCTAGCATCACACATAAGTTCGAATGGTAAAGACCAATCCGAAACTTGCATGATGGGAGTGGACACAAGCATGGTTTTTAATTTTTTAAAAGATCTTTGGCATGCTTTCGTCCACTCAAATGGGTTGTCTTTCATAATTAGGTTGCTTAAGGGTCTAGCGATGGCGCTAAAATCCTTAATGAACCTTTGATAAAACCCCGCGTGGCCCAAGAAGGAGCGCACATATTTGAGCAATTTTGGAGGGAGTAGATCGGCTCTAACATCTATCTTAGCTTTATCAACTTATATACCCTTGGATGAAACTATGTGGCCAGGAACTATTCCCTCGGTGACCATAAAGTGGCATTTCTCCCAATTCAGCACTAAGTTCTTTTCCACACACCGGGTAAGTACCTTTCTCATTTTTTCAGGACAAAGATCGAAAGAGGTGCCAGAAATGCTAAAATCGTCCATGAACACTTCAAGTCCTCTCTCGACCATGTCACTAAATAGGTTCAACATGCACCTTTGAAAGGTCGCGGGTGCATTACACAAGCCAAATGGCATACGTTTGTAGGCAAATGTACCAAAAGGGCAAGTGAAAGTTGTTTTCTCCTGGTTAAGTACATCTACCTCAATTTGGTTATATCCGAAATAACCATCAAGGAAGCAATACTATGGGTGGATTGCTACTCTTTCAAGCATCTGATCAATAAATGGCAAAGGGAAATGGTCTTTCTTAGTTTTCGCATTGAGTTTTCGGTAATCAATGCAAATGCGCCACCCGGTGGTGGTACGTTGGGGGACTAGCTCTCCTTTAGCATTCTCAATCATTGTCATGCCCGACTTCTTCGAGACAACTTGAATAGGGTTCACCCACTTGCTATCCGATATTGGGTAGATAATCCCGGCATCTAATAGCTTAATTATTTTGGTCCTCACCACTTCTTTCATATTAGGGTTTAGCCTTCTTTGCATTTATCTCGAGGGATTGATATCCTCTTCGAGATGGATCTTTTGGGTGCAAATAAAAGGTCTTATCCCTTTCAAATCAGTAATGCACCAACCAAAAGCACTTTGATGCTTCCTCCGAATCTTTAGCAATTTACTCTCATGCCCTTCGCCTAGGCTAGAGGAGACAACAATAGGAAATGTCTCATCCTCTCCTAGGTATGCATATTTAATATGGGAGGGGAGTTTCTTCAATTATAGGGTTGGAAATTTTTCGTTGGAGGGAACCATGCGTGTATCCCTCGGTGGTAACTCCTCGAATCTAGAAACCTAGCTTACATCTCTCATGTCCTCGTCCGACGCTTTCTCATCAAATAACTCTCTCAACTCCTCAACCTCCCTCTCGAATGTGGTGTACGTCCCTTCACTCTAGTGGCTTGACACTAAACAGGACCCTAAGGCGTCTCCATAATGATTTTCCTAGAAATAATCCTCTACAATCTCGTCTATTTGGCTCACTGCGTGAAGATCATCTTCTTCCCCCATCTGTTGGGAGATATGGAAGATGTTAGTCTCTAAAGTCATGTTACTAAAAGTGAGTTTCATTTGCCCATTCTGAGTATTGATGATTACGTTAGCCGTAGCAAAGAACTGGTGCCCAAGAATTATGGGAACATGGTTGCTCGAGGTGAAGGAGGGCTCCATGTCCTAAATGACAAAGTCTACCGGGAAGTATAAAGTGTAAACTTCGACGATCACGTCCTCAATTGTAACCCTAAGGCTACCCAGGTGTTATATTCAATCTCCTCTACTGGACCTCTCCTTAATCCTCATGCATACCAATTAGAATCCAACACATAAATCTAGCAACCGAAATACCTTTCAGTATAATTATCATCATTCTAATCAATTAAATCCCAATCAAATTAACTCGAATCTTATCTAGGGCTTACTGAACTTCTCTAAGTCCCATGATATCCAATTAATAATCACCAAATATTTAGAAAAGGTTTGGGATAAGAATAATCTTTAAAAAGAAATAACTTTAGGAATTCTGGGAGGTCGATTGATCGAAGGCAGTGGGTCGATCGATCGATCGCCTAGATATCAGCCTAGTTTTTCAGCATTTCTTCTACTACGGGTTTCATCATTTTTATCATTCAAACCTTCATATTAACTACCCAAATTTCTTATAAACCTTACCACATGATATATCAACATATGTGAATGATTTCTAAATTCTCTAAACATCCTAGAATCATCAAGAGTTTGAATTAAAAGCATATATTCATCCTATTTTTCCAAAAATTTATCAACATAATATCTTCAAGAACACACCAATGGTTTTCAGAATTTCTTCAATAGATTTATGATTATTTCGTGGATTACTATCTACCTACAACATGAATTTGATTCCTATATATTTTCAGTTTTCAAAAATCCATTAACAACTCTATCTTTTCATCTTCCAAACATGCAAAATCTCATCTTTTTATAACTATCCCAACATGAACAATAAACAAACTTAGATTGCCATTATCAAACACTTGCCTCTAATGAAGATCTGATCCTTTGGGGTTGTGTATCATTAGTGGTTCTCCCTTTCTCCAATCAACTTCTGGTGGTGATGGTGGTAGCGACCTTTGGTCTTTGGTTCCTCCTTTCCAAGCAAGCTTCTCTTCTCCCAAGCACCCTTTCACTTTCTCTCAAAAGGTGACCTCTCAATTTTTGTGTAGAGGAGAAGAATGAACTATGTACAACTAATCTCCAAATATTTATAATAAGATACAATCCAAAATCACTATTCATCCCTCCTGTAAATATAACCAAAATGCCCGTTTTGGGTGTCTTTTCATTTCCAAAAGACCCGAGACCCAAAACCAACATCCAAATAGACTTTTCTGACTATTTCAACCCTTTCGGACGCAACGACGCAGTCAAAAAGACTATAAGGTTGATTGAAAAATAAGTTTCCTTTTAAATTTTAACAAATTAGTCCCGACGCGTCTCATACCGTGTCCGACTAAAAATTCAAATTACCGAATTAACAACTCACAGCAATATCAATAACATCACATTCATATATTACCTAAATATCTTTAAGTAATAACTAGAATCATTCATTTTAATATCCACAATTCGGATAAAAATCCAAATGAATTAATTTATAGTAAAATCCAATTAATCCATTAATTTAAAATATAACCCATTTTAAAAGTCATTAAAAATCACGGGGTATTACATACTTCCCAGGCAATCATGGCCGAATATTTAGTCGAGACCGAAAATTGTACCTGTAAAAAGTAATAACTTGCTCTACCGTATGTGTAGGCTGAATTGATTAGTCATTAGAATAATGTAGTCAATATAATGAATATATGATACGTATTTACTCGGGAAATAAAAATATCAATTTCAAAAAATATATGTTCCTGCTCTTAAATTGGAGCAATATTAATTAAATAATAAGGTTTTAGGCATGTTATGTGAGCAGATTTTTATCAAATATGCGCCAGTTGTAAGACATAATTATTAATTCTAAAATGTCTGCAAAATTATTTGAATTCCAACAAATATTTAATATAATTTGTTTTTTAGAAATATTTATAAGTTGGTCCACGTGAGCATATTTTTTTTATGAAATGTGCAAGACATGAGGTTTGATTTGGACTTTTTGAAAAATAATTTTAATTTTAAGTGTCTGCCCAAATGTGGGATCGGAAAATTAATTCTAAGATAAAATTTAGGTGTATATTTTATTTAGCTTTAAAAAGAATTATTTTATTATAGAGGTCTGAATTAAGAAATAGTAGGGGGCGAATTTGTATTTTAAAACCATTGTTGTGATTTTGACTTTGTCAAAATCAATTATCCAACAAAATTGCCACTTCTTCGTTCAAGTACTTGTCATCAACAAGTGATAACCACCGCCGACCAATATCCTTCGCCGACCATGGTCGGGAAGCCTTTGCTCTGATTCTATACATGTCATCGACTGTCGAGTTGTGTAAGTGAACGCCGATCAGAGTTCATATGAGACATATCGACCAACCATGGGTAATCGTCGACCAGCAAGGAATGAAAATCGAGAAGCTGTCGACCAGTCATAGGAGGTCGGGAATTCATCCATCAATGCAATACATGCCTCCAACCACTTATTAATTTCCCCGACCAATTAGATATATAACACCGACCAGCTACAGATGGTGGGGGTATTGCTGTACAACCCCTCCTATCAACAAAAACTTGTACAAACGTGCTCGGATCTTAATTTAATGGAACACCGACCAGTAATTACCGATCTATAAAATTTCTGCCGACCAACCTTAGATTTTTCTTTATTATTGTTCTTATCGTTGATCAATAGATGGGAAATCTTGAGTTCTCAATCTTCACACCTGTATTCGGAGAATCGTACACCGACCAACAAATAGGAGGTCAGGGGCGCCTTTTGAAGTGCAATGTTTGTCTACGATCAACAGATGTCGGTCCAATAATGGTTGTCTACCAACAGCATTTCTCCGATCAAGTTTTTGTATGCTTACAACCAAAGACAGTTGGTCGGGAGAACCAGCAATCAATTTTACACCCATGCCGAGCTACGTCCGACCGATGCCACACTATTGCTGACCAACAACTCCAAGTAATCATAATTGCCTCCGACCAGGTAATAAATATGGTCGATCGTGAAAAGTATATCCGAATTTGTGGATCTGGGTACTGATTTGTTGCCGACTTCTAGAAATTTCACTTTGAGGTGTTGAAAATTATATTTAAGGGTTTATGGATCTTTTGTGCCCAGTATTGGTAGATTGCGATTTTTTATTGATTTCATACCTGACTGACTCTGATTTACCAAGAACCATGGTTACGCTGGTGAAGATTTAGTATATGAGTCTTGCGTAGATGGACTTGATTTCGTTCGATGCTGGATCTGCCAGTAAAGAATGAGCCCAGATATCCGGTTGGGGCTTGATAAATTTTAATCACAGATTTTTATCCCAATGTTGTAATTTTTGCTTCGATCTGAAGGTGGGGTCTAGATTTGTAAAATCCTTCTTGTGAAGATTATTTTCTTCTCTGGTTATACCTCTGCACTCTCTAGTGTATACCAATTGCTTTTTTCCAATTTTCAGTTGTGGCATGTGTGCATCAAGATGAATCTATGAATCTCAAGAAGTACACACAAAAAATAAGCGGTTTACCAGTAACTATTATTAGAATCCAGATTTACAACATTTCAGATGTATCGTTATGAAAAATAGATAGCCTTGTGCAGATCATAAGAAATACCCGAGATTCATCATACAAATTGTATAAAAGAGGCAAAACTGATTTGGTAAATAAAAATCATACAATTCCTTAAAGGAAAACATTTAGGTTGTCATCTTTGAAGATAGAGACTCGCTTTAGCTGTTTATTTCCAGTAAAAATATCATATATGAGAATTAAAATATCAGATCTAATCCATGGAACAAATGTGTTGTTACGGAAAATTTACTAAAACTTTTGATTGAAAATGTCTTTTGATATTATGAGATTCAGATACATGTTGAGTTTGAATGAATTGATTTATTCGATGTTTAAGCGTCCGTTCAGAAAATTTTCAAGTGGATCCATATATGTAAGGATTTGTTTAATATTTATGAGTATAAAATTCACCAGATCCCCAAATTGAAATCGATCACATGTTTAGTGCATATAAAAATTATGACTAAATTAAAAGATTTCCAAATGAATCAAATATGTATATACTCATATAAAGAGATTTATGAATACAGAGAAATTATTTTATCTCCTTAAAAGGGAAATCATATAACATGTACACAAATTTCTCAAACTTTGTGATTATGAAATATACATTTATGCAGATTTGTAAAAATTGATTCAACAATTTGTGAATATAAAATCATGATTGAATTAAAAGATGTATGCAAAATATATAATTAATTTGATCTCTAAGTTTATGGATATAAACATATGAGAATCATGATTTGAACAAAAATATGCGTGCATATAACTAGTTATACGTAGAGAAAATAAAAACTTAGCTTTTGATGGAGAACAATGCTTGTAACACATTCCCACAGACAGCGCCAATCTGTTAAAGACAGAAAATGGCCACTGCCATTTTAGTGGCATCAACAAAAGATAAATGATGAGGATGAGATTGAGATTGAAGATGAAGATAAACATTCACATCAAACATATAAGAGACAAAGGTTTTTAAAGTGGTTCGGCTATGAATAAAGCCTACGTCCACTGTTATTTTATTCCCAGGAGTTTACAATAGCACAATATGGTGTATAGAGAGAAAGGACGTGTATCTTGTGTATGGTGTTTCTTAGTTGTCCCTCCCTTTGGCTAAGGGAATACATGTATTTATAGTGATGGGAGATAAAGAGATACAATGTCTTTATATAATAAATCTAATTGTTGGCCTTCTATGATGGTTTGTATTCCTTGAATTGCTTGGTATGCTATGTGTTGTCATCTATTGATACAGTAGAAATGTATATTAAGTCTCATTAAATGCGTTGTCATCTTCATTAATGCACATTAAACGCATAGTTATCCTTTGATCTTCCTGGTTGGTTTCTCTGAACGCTAAGTAGCTTGGTATGCTATGTGTTGGTTGGTATGACGACCAACTCTCCTCAGGTGCCAATTATCTCTTCTCGGGTGTCGACCAACTCTCCTCGGGTACCGACTAACTCTCTTTCGGGTGTCGATCAACTCTTCTCGGGGGCCGAATATTTCCACTTAGGATGACATGTGTCATTTTTTGATTGGTACTCGTAGATTTAGAATTTTTGCTTCAACAGTGACCTTTGTGGGCTTGAGGTCACCCAAAACAAGTTGGCTATATAAGGCGTAAGGGAGAATATTGACACTTGCTCCCAAATCAAGTAAGGCTTTCTCAATTTTATTTTCTCCAATGATGCAGGAAATGGTGGGTGCACCGGGATCTTTGAACTTGGGCGGGAGATCATTGAGTAGGATGGAACTCACATTATGTGATAGGAAGACATTTTTCTTTACCTTCATCCTCCTTTTTACCGTCAACAAGTCTTTCATGACTTTTGCATAAGCTGGAATTTGCTTGATGGCATTGATGAAAGGTAAATTCAGTTTTACTTGCTTTAGCACGTTTAGAAATTCATCACGGGGATTTCCTTTGTGGGAAGGAACTAACCTCTGAGGAAACGGTGCCACGGTGGGTGGTTTCACTACTACCTCAGGCTCACTAGTGTCTTCTTTCTCACTCTCATTCAAGGGGACATCTCTAGCCTCTTTCGTGCCGGGCGAAATCTCCTTGTCTTTGGTTGCATCGTGTGGAGGAGATGATAAATCAATGAATCTCCCACTACGAAGAGTGGTCACATCTTGACATTACTCCTGATGTTCTGTCGAGGTGGAGCTAACACTAGTTTGACCTTGGGGCGGTCTTTGGCCCTAGGCCGAAAACTTGCCCTTCTCTTGGATACTTAACGATGATTGCAACTGTGAGATGTTCGCATTCATGTCGTTCATCATGCGCTCGTGTCTAGCATTAGTTGCAGTCTGGGTATTGATAAAGTGGTTGATCGTATCCTCGAGACTACTCCGCGGTGGAGGGATGTATGCTCCTTGAGGTGGTGGTGCTTGCACATGTCCTTGCATGTGTGGAGCTTCTTGAAAGTGCGGTGGTGGAGGAGGGTCAACATGTGAATTTGGATTCATCGTAGCATGTTAATGCCCATAGCTAAAACTAGGGTGGTTTTTCCATGAAGGGTTGTAAGAATTCCCGTGCGGAGCACCGAAATTACCCTTAAATCCTCCTATGCCACTGACTTGCTCTTGAAGCATCACTTTGTATGCGGGTATAGTCGGGCATTCCTCAGTTGAATGAACCACCTCAGAAATCGCGCACACCTTCTCGACAGGGTTTGGGATGGATCTAGTTGTTCCTCTTCCACATTCCGCACGTAGGTCTCGCAGTCCTTTTGAAAGCATATCAAGTCGACTGTCCGCTATAGAATTCTTTTCTACATGAAATAGGACAAATGTCGATGGAGTGGTGGTCACGCAGATGGATAATAGCCCAAATAAAATTATTACAACAGTTTATATGCAATAACTGAAATGATATAAAGTAACCGAACACTCGGTACAAAATAATACAACCAAATTGAATGCCGCACTAAAAGGCGGTAAAAGAATAAATGAGTACAGTTGGGCCATCAGCCCGAATGTTTCTACAATACCTCCTATCTAGATCTCAATGATAGAAGAGTCTACAATAAACCTGCTTGCATTCACAGCTGCTACAGCAAACGTCTGACTTGAAGGAATCACCATTCAGGCGTCCCTGTGTCTAGACACCTATATATATATATATATATATAGCAAGAGAGGGTAAAAATAGAGAAATGGGTCAGAGCCCGAGTTTTGAAAGCGTTTTAGCAACTACTTAAATCCATATTTTAAAATATGATATTTCTCATCTTTAAACTGGTATCGCTCTCACATGAGATACACCGCACCCCTCTTCTAATAGTGCACCACTGTCGCATACCTTTTTAAACAACCTAGTTAAGCTACCCTGCCTAACTAATGTATTTACCCATCTTCTAATAATCCTCCTAAATCTGAGTACTAAGGGCTAAACTTCTCCCCATTTCCAAGATTATGTTACGTTCGTGCGTGGGGTGTCTCGCGAAGCGAAATCCAAATAAGGAACCCCCCCGATACACTACTACATGACAATGTTGATCGTCGGGATCCATTAGGCCCTCATTACATACCACATCTTATACCATCTTGTATATATATATTTAGTTCTCATTAGAACCCATGATCCATATTCATATAACTCCGTATATAAATCTACCGGAAGGAATATATCACTTTATTCATTCTTTTCCCTTTTATAAAAGGTTACATTATATGATATCTCATTTCATATATAAACAATATACTATACTCAACAAGTATAATAATCAATCCACCAAAATATAATATAAGTAGCTTAGTCATCTTCATCTACTAAGCAATGCTGCAACATCACAAGTATACTTATATGTTATTCTCATTACATATATACGTATATTTCACCTGTACACATACTCTTCTATCAAATCCCAGTACATCACGTACACAAGGATCACGCGTTCCGAATCACTCAGGAACCGTATCAATACAAATAACACATATTGGAGGTGAACATAGTTCTCATACCCATGGGTCATGCACATACCTAGGCTCCCATAGTCAGCAGATTTATCGATTCATAAATAAGTCCTTCACAGACCTATGTTCTTGAGGTACCGAATCTAACTCCCCCCGAAGGCACACAAGATAAGATTGTCCTCTTTCGAAAGCCGACCTCCCGTAATAGAAAATGTGGTAGGTATGTTATACACATAATAAACAATAATATAGGTACATATTCCACCTATATATATGATAACATCAGGGCATTACGCTCAACCCATATAATAAATTCCATATGTAGTATATTTATATCTCGAATATCCTACGCATTTATCGATTATGACCAATCCTCAATATATTATTTTCGAACTTTTCTCATAGCACGATGATAATACCAATAGCACCGATATATTTATTTGTCTCATATATATATATATATATATATATATATATATATATATATACTTGAAAGACATCGTATATATAATCTACATCACTTCTCAATATGTTATGGCTATAATTTCCAAACTCTTATAGCGATATCCAATAACCTTGAATGTTCCCATTCATAATATTATGAGTATTCATACACTTAAAATACTAAACTCATAAGTATTCTCTTACTTAAAATATAACTTGCACCTTACTCACTTTTAAGGATTATAATATAAACCCGAATATGCCAATATGTAATAATTAAAGAAGTATACTAACTACTTAATTTAATTTCCATAGGTACCGCATACCCTATAATAATAATTGTCAATAAAGACATACCGGATAGTAGCTTGAACCACTTTAGCCCATATATTAAATTCCATCCTACTTGCATTCTAGAATTTACTCAAATGTCCTTGGCCCATAGTTATTCTCTACGCATAACTATATAAACACACTTGCCGAAGACTTTTCTCGAATGTTATCCATCCTAAACAATCATACAAAAATATAGCCCGGATTTTTTTCTACAAACCCAAGGATTTTATTTTTCCTTAAGTAATTTAGAAGTCCAAAAACATTATTTAGGAACCCCTAATATTTATTTCAAAATAATTATAGCCTTTATTTTTCTAATTTTCGATTTGATTTCCGAGCTAACGATTTCAACCTCGGAACTGCTTCCTTAGAAAAATCATATCTAATTAAAAAAAAATCAGAAAAATACGTGGTCGGTGCCCACGTGACTGTATCAAAAAGATCTAGAACTTTCATGTTTTGACCAAGATCTGAATCAATTCGCCTCTTGGCCGAATCGGCCCCGGAAGCTGTTGCATTACTATTCACTGTCTTCTCCAAATTACAAATCTCCATTAATACACTTCCAAGCTTTTTATCTTCTCTCCCATCATCATCGAACCTCAACCAAAAACATATGCATACATCAAAGGGGTTTTAATCATCCTAGAACCAATTTTTAACAACGAATTTCAATTAAATCTTAAGTTTCTCAAATTGGGTATTAACCGAGTTTTAACCGTTTAATCTTCTGAAAACCCGTTTAATTCACGAAAATCCAACCCAAAAATCTTTATAGTTTTACACCAACTATTATATGAGAAATAAACACATTAAATCATAAAGCAAGTTAAACACTTGCCTCGTGGATAAAATCCGATGACCCCGAGTCGAATCCCGCGGAGTTTGGCCAGAAATCTCCCTTTCTTCCTTCCTCTCTTCTCTTCTTCCTTCTTATGTTCCTTATCTCTTCTCTTTCTCTCTCTTAGGGATTATTTGTGGGAGAAATGAGGGCTCTCCCCTTATTAAACCCGAAATTGGGTGTATTCCCAATTGTAAAATGACTCGTGTACTCAATTACGAGTCCCTACTAGTCCAAAAATCCTCGGGACCTAAACACTACCCCCAATACTCTATTTTGACTATCTCGGCCATTCCTAACCCAACCGTGCACTCGAAATCTGCATCCAAGTTACTTAACTAAAATTCACTAATTAAACCCAACACATTCCAATATGCGTGTTTTTCGATTAAAATAATTTCCTTTGTCACTTTACTCAACTGCGACATGTAATAAGAATAATCCACCCATGAACTTGGTCCCGTAAGAAAATATAATCCAAGTAAATATTAATCCGACACTCGAAAACTAATATTTACTATTTACTTTATAATTTTAAATTAGTTTAATTTTACTCATAAATTCCAGAATTACTATTTATAGTAATTCTTCAAATTACCAAATCACGTCATAAATTCTTGAATTACTATTTACAGTAATTCCTCAAATTACCAAATTATGCCCAAGTGTGATTTAAATATCTTTAAAAGTCTGGGGTGTTTACATACTTCCCCCTTACAATAGAATTTCATCCTCGAAATTTAGATATAGCCTACACCACTACTCTAGGATCGCTATATACACTACGTCCTAGTACCCCAAAATCGAAAGGCACTATCACAATGGTCTCCCACCATATTACACCTATATCAAGGTGTATGCTCTAATGCACTATCTTAATTAAATCTATATATGTTACAACGCTACCTCGGTCATAAGGTTGACTCTAACGTTATATTGCATCTAGTGCTTCTTAAAGTGCATATAAAGAAAACGAGCCTATAACCGCCGCTCTAACTTATTAGTCCCATCGGAGATCTGTTACTCCAATCATTCGCTCATTTACATCAGGACATCTAATTTCCCTCAAAAAGGAAACTACACTAGCGCATGACTATTCCCGTCAGTCCTTTCGCTTATCTTAAGTGTGCTAAATCTTTGCACAAATATAATTAGATCATTGTGTAATTCTTACGACGTTCCATCCAATCCATTAAAAATACATTTATAACTGCCTTGCAGCATAATCTCTAGCTTTATATACTACGTCCCTTCTATTTCGGGTGGTATATAAAATCAATTTACCAAGGTTCCCGTACACCTTTTTAACCCGTGCCTATCTACACAACCATTGTAAATGTCTGATACGTAACACTCTCTCTAAATAATGGGCCTCATTTCCTCGGCCTGGTACTAACACCTGGGTACCCTTAACCCGAATAATTCAAAATTTAATTTTTTCAAAACCTGAAAATTCAATCCTTCTTAAGGTTAACCCATCGATCTTTTTGTGGTTAACTCACAACAGTCTTCCTATATCAGCACCACTAGTCTTACTGACCTTACTTCGTGGTAGTCCTAAGGTTAAGGTGTTTCCAACACACGTAATATGAATACTATCCTAACTATATACCTAGTGCCCGAGACCACTCTCAACTTCTGAAATTTGCTCGATTTCATGCATGGGATGTTTGGCAAAGAAAAATTCAAACAAGGAATCCTCCTGATACACTATTCCCTCGCTTTGTCAGTCATCGAGATATAACGGTCTAAGGGACACCAACGGGATGTTCTAAATCCTACCTCGTTAAACTACTAACGTACTTCTACCACTATATCCTTCCATCTTGACCAAATGGAAAGTCCAACTAATCAGGGGGGCTACTTTATGCAAAATCATTATGAACATCATACCCACAACGTATTTCCTCTGAATTTTCTTTTTATTCAAGGCCTGGATATAAGTCTCAAATAAATTTCCTTCACCTTACCTCACCCACATACCTGCGCAGAGAGAATAATTTTAGTGCTTCTCCGTAGCACTTATATCTCTATATAATTATATAGTCATAAGACGGCTCTCAGTCTATAGTGTTTTCTCTACACTAGGTGACTTATCGTCAAAACTAACATCCTTGCATTTTATAACATCTATCCACTCCCGACGTCGTTAAGTCGTGCGTGGAGCGTCTCGCAAGATAAATCCAAACAAGGAACTCCTCCTATACACTTCTAGTTAACTTTGTCAGTCGTGGAGGCCCGCTAGTTCAAATATTCCACTGGGATAATCCCATTTTCCTATTGACAAAAATGTGGTCAGAACTCCTATTTCCTAGAGTCACACTACCAAGCGCTTATACTAACACTGGGTCCTTAGCGCAAACAACAATGAGATTTAACTCACAGCTCAACAATAAATCTTGCATACCATAAATTATATCTATAAGGTCCCCATGCACTAAAATCGTGGTAATGAAACATCTCCTCATCGAAGTTCTATCTAATCATATACTAAAGGCGATCTCATCTAGACTTTATCTTCATTCCATTCTTTATTATGTCTATATATATATATATATCTATATAATAAAGTAGCAAACTTATGTATGTCATAAGTTTGCAAGGTGATGTCATCTTTATAAATTTTTCCTACATTACCTAATTTACCCCTCTATCATTTGAGTTCCCCCTTTTTTCCTACACTCAATTTTATCTCCCACTCTCACTCAAAATTCAAAAAAAGGGTAAAATGGTAAGTAGCCTTATTATTTCATTTCACACGTACCCCCGCTACTCTCTCATTCCACACAAACCCCAAAACTCATGCTCTCTCTCTTCGTAATCTCTCCCGCGGCTCACTTTCTCTCTCTCTCCGTGCGATTTCTCATTCCGAAGTGGTTGGTATGCCCTCTCTTTGTTTCCATCCATGTATATGATTTGGTACTAATGTGATTTGTTTTCATTTCAAACGA
The DNA here is from genome assembly GCA_949130495.1 of Sambucus nigra. Taxonomy (NCBI): domain Eukaryota; kingdom Viridiplantae; phylum Streptophyta; class Magnoliopsida; order Dipsacales; family Adoxaceae; genus Sambucus; species Sambucus nigra. The sequence continues at coordinate 129,870,734 of OX422214.1, read as the reverse complement.
TCAAGAGCAATCGGTTTTGATTTGGTACTCAAGCAATGCAACACATTTAGTATTGAAGCAGTAGGAAGAAATTTTCATAGCAACCGGGTATGTTTCCGAATCTGTTTCTGGGTCGGTTTTAAGGTTTGATTTCATGGCAACCGAGTCTATTTCATAAGTCGTTTATTCCAGTTACATAGCAATCGGGTCTATTTTGTTTTCAAAAATTATTTGTGATTTTTGGGTATTGGGCACGAGTATTAGACTTTAGTTTTGATATGGACTCCAAATGTTTGGGTATTGTTTAGAGATTGTAAGGTATTGTTCATATTTTTAGATATTGGGTATGAATATTAGATTTGAATATTATGTTCAAATTTTAGGGTTCCTTTTCCATCACATCTAACATCAAGATTTTTTTTGCAGCATCCAGATTGTGCGTACTCAGTGTCTGTTCGAACCTCGTCGGTTCTAAAAGTGAGTACTATTTTTGCCAATCTCTCTCAAGTTTTTATACCATCATTAATCTGAGACATCCTCTTCCAAGACAGCCCACTGGAACAACTTTCTCAAAGCAAGGTAAAAGTTTGACACTCATGGTTGTGCATTTAATATATCCTCTGTTTGGCATGGTTTCAAGAAGTATCTTTCCATCATTAATCTTCAATCTACTTGGGTTATTGGCAATGGTGTTGACATTAACTTTTGGAATCACACTTAGTTCACTATTAATTTTGTTGGTTTTTCTTTACACGCATTTTATGTTTCTAGACTCTGTAGCGATCAGTCGATCCCCACACGAGGCATATCTCAGCAACGTTTTAATGACCATCCGTGTATTAGGCACGTCTCAACAATGCTCTGCTCTTTTGATCTGTTTACAGATGTATCTAGAAGTTTTAAATTCAACTTAAATAGTGTTAAATGTTTTCCACGAAGTGTCAGTGGCTTAGATCAACTTAATTGCTTTCATGGGTTTTAATCTCTAATTGATTACAATATTTTAGGGGTTGGATTCCTGAAACATTGTTCTCAAATCATTGGTTTCATATTTTCATTTTCATATTTTCATTTACTTATGCTTAAGTCATTGGATGCAAGAGTATTGGTGTTGGGATTGAGTATTGACAGGTATGTGTACACTCATTTTCCGTCAATTTTCATACTCCCATTCTAAGGAAGCAATGGTACAATACAAACCAACATCTCCTCTCCAATTTGGACACCTGGTTGATGCAAGTATATTTTGGTTTGAGCCCATATCTTTGTTATTTAGGCTCTTAACTTTTTATTAGTGTTTGACACAATTCCTAAATGGATATTTTAATTTCATTCCATAATTTGTTTTTTGGTTTCTCTGTTGGATTATTATAATAAATACATGTCTTATTTGTATGTGTTATATTCTTACTTTTCTTATCTGTTTGCAGGTGATGAATTTACAATAATTTTGATTTGGTGTTTCATTTATTCTATATTTGTGGGCTGCTAAGACTTACAAGAAGTCCTATATGAAAAATGAGCAGAAAAAACCATTTTTTGCTGGTTCTTCTCACGCAATAGGCATTGGTCGTAAGAGGAACGCAGCTGGAGATGTTCCCGGTTTCAGGTTGATGGTTATGAAGGCACGCAGTTGGACTTATCAACAGAAAATCCCCTATGATATGTCGTGGTTTAATTAATTTTTCTTAAAAGACAATTTTTTCATCTCACGTATATTTTATAATCAATCTCAAAATGCATTTTCTTAGGGCGTTGATTTCTTCAATAATGAGAACGCATACGAAGATCTTCGGCTTCTGAAGTACACTACCCGTAATTAATGATGAAGCTCTAGACCTGGAAGCCCATATTGGCAAACTCACCCAAAATTACCAATTATTCAAGCACTTACTGCAAAGTTTATCAAACAACCCAATCTCTTCTTCCACAGCTTTTTTAAAAACTCAGATTAAACATTCGGTTGCTAGAACGTCTCCGCATTTTTGGATATCTACGTCGAATTGGAGTATTCAGTGAATACAAAATGCGTCTGCAATTTTTAAGATGTCGAAAGGCATGGTTGACGGGGATTCTTGATGATTTAAACCAGAGAAATGCTTATGAATACTTAAAAGGGATGGTAAATTGTCATAGAATGCATCTATTTGATGTTGTTAAAGGGATGGTAAATTGTCGTAGAATGCTTATAAATGCTTATGAATATTCGCAGTTGATGCATCAGGAAGTGAAGAAAAATATGATAGAGGGCTTCTATTCAGCTGGGTGACACATTAAATTACCTCACACCTTAAAATGCTCAAGTACATGCTTCCCAAGATAACTGAAGGCGGGTCTTTTTTGGGTTTTTTTGAAACCCAAATATGTGTTTTTTTTTTGTAAATAATAATGTTTCATATTTTTTTTGAAGTTCGGGTATACAGGTTGCATGGAATCAGGTTAAGTTGATAAACTTTTGCGAAGATGAAACGATGATCCACCAGCTTTTCTCGGAGTCTTATTTCCCTATATCAGAAGCGGAGAGATGAGGAGAGCAACAAGTTTCGACCAACTCTGTTGTTTTCCTCTTTCCAATGTAAGGTATATATATATATATATATATATATATTAAATGTATAACTATGTAAAGCTTCATTCATTAAATGTATCACAATTAAGCATTGTCACCAATTTCAAGTAGTGTTTTTCAAAATTTTGATTATAGATCAGGCCTCTATAGGTTTTGCATCACATTTCCCAGGGTAGTTAATATTGGCGTTAATACATTTCAGTCTGTGATTTCAGCTAATGCAGCAAGGAAGCGTTGTCACGGCGACGTATGAAATCTGATTTCATCTTCTCTGGAAGTTAAGGACCTTGATAGAGATAGCAAAGACGCTAAAGAACAAGAGGCTGAATCCAATAAGCACTCCTACTGAAACGCCAATTATCCCTGGGCCATAGCTGAAATGATCGTCCAAACACTATTTTACAGTTCCATTAAACCTAGGTCCTTCAATAATTGTTTCAACGTCACTAAGTTGTGAGGTAATGATACCCCTAAGGGTCCACGCCACTGGGCATATGTAGTAGAACCATAACCACCATCTCGGGATATCTGGTTTCGGAACAAGAAAACCTGAGAGGAGATTCCATAGCGAGTAAAATGCTGAAGATATACGTCAGTCAGATGTTGAGATGGTGTGAGACCAATAACCATCATTCCGTAATAGGTGAAGTATCATAAAGTAAGAAACATGATAACAAGGTAGATGAAATTTTTTGCAACTGTCCTCTCGAAGTCAATCATGAAGTATGTAACGATAGCATATACAATTTTCTGCACCAAAATATATGGGATCTCCACAAGGCCCTGTGCTGCTGCATAAGGGATTGGAGAGTACATTCCAGCTGCTCTCTCTCTGTAAAAAATTGTTCACTCAATTAAAACTACGGGTTGTATAGAAGAAGCATTATTGACCCTAAGAAACATAGCTTTTTGAACCAACATTCCAAAATACAGTGCCAATTATCAAGGCACATATTGTAGTAAAGAATAACCTCACGACATTATATAGTGGACTTCTCCAATATACAAGATTTTGCTTCCACAAACAAGTTGTAAATTGAAACATTGCATTCTGAGAATACGTGGTATCAAATTTCGAGGGCTGCTCTCTTTGTGGATTCTCTGCCATCTTAGAAACTGTCTAGATGTGTTGATTAATAGCTGACCCCCTGACTAATAGCTGCACCAGTGCCCCTAAACATCGCAGGGGTCGCAACCCTGTCGATCGAGAGTGTAGAAGACTCAAGAGGTTTACACAAACTATTTTTTTCTCTTTATTCTATATTTGCAGGTTTCTTTTTTCATAATAACGTTTATTTGTTTTTTGTTTGCAATCTCTGAATACAAGAATTATTTGTTGTTTACAGGTGTTTTCTCTCTCTCTCTCTCTCTCTCTCTCTCACACACACACACACACACACACACACACACACACACACACACACACCGATGGTGCTCCCGCTCCCTCTGAGGTTTTTTTTTCTAATGAAGATAACCGACCTACTCCTATTAATTTACATGTTTTTTTTGTAAACTGTTACTATTAATTTTTCCCACACAACGTTTTGTGTTTTTTTAGTTTCCTTTTGAAATGACAGAGCTTTAGATCTTGATTTCTCTCTCGAGTTTCATGGATTGGTCAGAAAAGGTTTTATTTGAAGCTTTTCTCATTACGGCATCAGCCATTCATGGAGCTCAAGCGGATGCCATGGTCAGTGGCACTGTCTTTTGTGACCAATGCAAAGATGGCCAAGTATCCCTATTTGATTATCCGGTTTACGGTGAGATCCACATTCATTTTTCTTTTTTAATATTTATATATTTATGTTCATTATATTTGATGGTGTGTTTTCTTATCTGGAATATACTATGGTGCATTTTTTTAATGTTATTTGGAACTGATGTATTCGGGTCAAGAGATTACCATTGTTTGGAACTGCTGTTTTTTTGTTACCGTTGTTTGCAAATAATGTGTGTGTTTTGTTTCGTTGTTGTTCCAGAATTTGGGTCCGGAAGGCCAGTGTAGAGGAGTGAGATGAAGATGACGAAGAATAGAATACAAGCACCGCTCCTTTTAGCAACGTGGTAAACTGGTAAGTTTTCTTTTGCATCTTAAGATTTTTTTTCATATGTAAAAAAATATTATGTATATTTACTTTTGAGATTACCCAAACATTAATCACTAAAATGAAATAAGTGGGAAAGAACAAAAGAGGCGAAATCATATGTTGGTTTACACTCTACGAGCCTCCCTCAAAACTTTGAACAACGAATTGTAAATGGTGACCCAAATTTATCGTTATTTATAATAGCAGTGTAGATATAAGTTTTTGATGCCTTTTTTCTCTTGAGTTTGGCTTTCATCACCACCTCACTTAGCAGGAGCAACTCTGTAATATGCAGGGAATGTTGCTGGGAAGAACATTTGCCTAATTCCTTCAGCCTTAATAATGGGGAAAATGATACCGGATGTCAATCTAACTCCAATCCACATTCGTTTAGGTGAGGGGAAAGGAAGTAACAAGCTGCCCATGCCAAATATTTCCACCCCAAAGAAATGGCAAACCAAGCTCAATAGGCGAGGGCTCAATCTCGGGAGTAAAAACACGGGTCCAGATGAGGAAACGCCATCGAGGCTCAAGTTGTCGAAACATGCCTCTCTCATTTCTAACCTCGCTTGATCAGGTGATGCAAAAAACGTATTATACAGTGCGCCTGGTGTTTTGATTTTTTCCTTTATTTGGGAGTTTTTACCGAAATACGTGACTTTTTTTAGTAAAGGTTTGTTGCCCTTTAATTTATTGGCTTTATTTTTAGAAATCATGAATTGGGTGTGATTTTATTATTGTGTGCATCATTGGGTTTTATTTTTATTTTTGTTAGATATCTGATGATAAAAATGGTGATGAAGTCGTCAATGCAATAGGTATCAAGAGACAGTGCCTCTCTCTCTTCAAATTACTTGCATACTCAAATATTGATGAAGGCAGAGAAGGCGACACCACAACAATTATTATGTAAATATGAACACCCCTTTCTCGAAATGGGATTGTATGAACACACCTTATCGTTGAGTTTCTTTTGAATATGTTTCATCTATTTTTTTTGTTTCTTACAAATTCTTTTAGGGTACCGTTGAATTAAATTTTGCACTGTATTATAATTTGAATATTTATGGGTCTTCATTGATCTACTAGGTATGATAAATAAATGTAGAATGCAATATATATGTAGTTTTTAGTTTTATGGGGTTGTTTGATCTACTGTATTTTTTTTATTCCAAAAGAATGAAAGCTATCAAAAGAAGCGCCTATGAGAAAATCATTTTTTTTCCTGAGGTCGGCTGCTGAACAAAAGTAGCTGCATTTACAGACCCGATCAAAAGGCATTTTTTATATGACTCACGGATAGTATTTTTTTCCACTTTCCACGGGATTAACACAGTCCCTATTTGGTTTTGGGCAGTTGACTGCCTTGAGCCCATAAATTATAATTTGCATTTTCGTCAAAGTGTATAATTCCTTTTAGGAATTTTTTTTTATTCATGGTTTTAGATACATAATGAAGTGGCTTCACAAAATGGCTTCAAGACTTTCATAAATGGATTCACGAGCTTCGTAAACAAAGAGGGATAATAGTTCTTGAATAAAAATCATTATAACTTGATTGTTTAATTTCATAGCTGGACAATAACAGGGTTCTAATTATGTTTTAACTTTGTTTTTACCTTTTTTTTGCAGGTTATATATGGTGGATTGGATTAAATTGAATTGACTCGAATTTATTGGTATCCGCACTATATATTTAACTCTTGCAGTTACAAAATATATGGGTTTGTTCTGTGTTTTTTTCTCTACTTATTATACTAAGATTTGTATCCAGAATATATTTATTAGACAAAAGATTGAAATGAACTTTCATTGATGCCCAGAGTTATAGTATAGAAGTAACTTTCCGTTCTGTTGAGTGCCCAGAGTAATCCCCTTCTCCCCTGCCTAATTGAGTGTCCTATTCGTCGACACATTTTTTTAGTTTGTGCTTCTAGGTTTTATAACTTCATTTGTAACCTAATTGTGTGGCATGCTATTTTGTATTTTTATTCAAATTAGTTTTTTTTTGGGTGAAACAAAATTGATCCATCTACTTTTTTAATTTGTAATCAATTCTGTCAGGGATGGCTAATTATCACAGTGACGTTGTCCTAAAGACGGTGATATCCACTATGTTATTTTGAGCTCAGGCATGGCTAATTGATCCATGTACTTCAAATTAGTGTCACTCATTTAATGATTTAAATATGGTGGGATGATCTTTCACTGTTTGATGAATTGAGTCCATCATCTATTTATTTGAGTTCATAAACTACTTTCACCCATAATGTTGACAACTTTTTGGTTTGTAAGTTTGGAGGATTTCGGTAATTCAAAACGGTATATTGTCGGTTGGTGTTGATTGCATGTCGTTAGATATGTATTATGTTTAAACGTAGACTTGAATGGTGTTTTTAAAACTACAGGAATCTCATAATTATTAATTGTTTGTATCTTTTTTTAGTTTTATTTTTAGTTTTACCATTGAAATAACTGAATACTCCTTTGTTTTTGTAATAGTGATATTTTTCCTTTTATAACACTTCTTTATAAATGGTGGTAGGACAGACAAAGGTGAGTTTTTCCAATCTTATATTTTCCTTCTTTTTTACATTTTTATGAATGAATGTAGGACGGACCGTGGTGGTTGGTACAATTTTTTTCAGCAGTTACTTCCCCAAAAAAGGCGAATTAAGTGGATTGTACTACGAGTATATTGGATTTCACTGAATGTTAGTACTGAATACATAGAAAGCGTGCATTAAGTGGATTGTACTACGAGTTGATGCAATACATCTAATACACATATTACTAACCTTGAGTCTGTGCATCTTTATCGTATATATTGCTAAAGGAGAACATTGTACGGTTGTGTTTGTACTGTTTTCTAATTAGTTCATTGTTATTTTATTTTATTTTATGTTTTTTGGTATAGTGGTTAATCTAACAAATGGGGAAGTGCTTTAATTATATGAGAAAGTGGAAAAAAAATTATATACATATGTTTTGAGTGTGTATTATCATGTGAGTCCAAGATTTGTCTTAATGTGAGCATTGATTAAAGATTTCTCAATAAGTTATCCTTTTCATTAATGTTTATTTGTTGCGAACTAAGTACGACGTATGGTTCTGTCAACGACATACACTTTCGAAAACTATCGACGTGCCTTCAGGCACGGGCATACCCTAGTATATATATATATATATATATGTTTCACACCTCATATAAATATATATACAATATACTATACACATCAAATATATCCATACTTATATATCATACACTACATAAGTATTATAACCATCCCTTAGAGCTATAACTCAATGGATGCAGTCTCTCATTTCTATCATCTTCGAGGGAATTACTCACATATCATATTGGGTACCAGTGGTCGGACTATTACACCGACTTGGTAAAAACTAAATCACAATGTATGGGAAGCGATCATAGTTCCTCACCGAAAATGAGAACAAAACATACCCACCATGTCTCACTCCTGATAAAAATCACAAAATATAGAATGGACACTATGACCTAGGGACTATACGCTCCCCACTCCTCAAGTCAGGGGCCTCACCCAAATTGCATAACTTCCCATGATAGCACTAGAGGGGTATGTTTCATATAAATATACCAATCACACACACACACACACACACACACACACACACACACACACACATATATATATATATATATATATATATATATAATCCGGCTAATCGTGCATATCTCTCATAACATTAGCCCGTATTTCCCGAATATAAAATTCGATTTAATTTCATAAGTATTAACTTACTTATAATATAAATAAATATTAAGCTTATTACAACTAGCTCGTATCCCACTTATGTCCGAAATTCCTATTCGAATCCCAAGGGTCATTTTCTCATAAGAACTCTTAGAAATCACCAATTCTCACAAGTTTAATTTATGGAAGATTACACACCTTGCACTAAAACAACTATAACTCACTCTACATAAGTTCAAATAACTAGTGAGTCTATCATTCCACTGAAGAACCCTCTGTCTCAATTGTGCCTCCCTTACTTTGTTACTAAGTTAACTTAACCATGTCACTCTTTATTCACCGTCGGTCTCTGACCGATCCTTATTTGAATAACTTATAAACTATATTCTCTTCATTCCTACTAAATCAAAGGAACTTGCAGTTAAAACCATCTATAAGATTAATTTATGAGCAAAACATCATGCTCCCCCAAATATGGTGACCATCATTCCCACCATTTCAACATTGCTCCTTCGAGTCAAAAAATCTTCCTCAAATTTTCGCATATGGGTATTTCCATACCCAACTCTAAGCCAAAGCTTCTGTGCCTTCTACTTCCTTTGGATAAATCTATACTGCTTCCACCTAGCTCAACTTCAACATACGGTCCTTATCAAGGACCTTTCAAACTTTTCCCCAATTTAACTTCACCGGTCTTTCAAGTTTTAGCATCACTCTTTTCTATAGCAGTACTTGATAATTGTAACTATTATACTTTAGTAGTCGTTGCAACAATCCATGATAATGCCATAAGGAAAGTGACCTATACCATGGTCCTCATTCCCAACATCAACTTACAGCTCTAATTAAGCCCCGCCTCCTACTGCCCTCACAATGGACTTCCATGGTCGCCCTTCGTCGATCAACAAACGAATCCCGAACGAGCGCGCAAAAGATTTACAATAATCTTACATAATGGCAGGAGAGCGAAATCTCACAAGAGGATATCAACAATCCTAATCATAAGGCAATATATCAAATCAAAAGCAACGCCGAAAGCGTAGTATGTCCGCACAGATTCCTAAGGACACCAGAACCAGATGCTCTGATACCACCTGTGACAACCCGCCTAATAAAATACCGAGTGATCACTCCTATATCAAATTAAAACAGGAGTCCCATATGGTCCATTCTTAGCATCACTGTCGAAAACTAATTTAATTACTAATATCCTATTAGGTTGGCGTCAAAATTTTAATTAACTAATCTTTTTAACCAAACCATTCAAATAAAATAATTACAACAGTTTATGTGCAATAACTGAAATGAAATAAAGTAACCGAACACTCGGTACAAAATAATACAACCAAATAGACTGCCGCACTAAAAGGCGATAAAAGAATAAATGAGTACAGTTGGGCCATCAGCCTGAATGTTTCTACAATACCTCCTATATAGATCTCAATGATAGAAGCATCTACAATAAACCTGCTTGCATCCACAGCTGCTGCAGCAAACGTCTGACTCAAAGGAATCATCATCTGGTCATCCCTGTGTCTAGAGACCTATATATATATATAGCAAGAGAGGGAAAAAATAAAGAAACGGGTCAGAGCTCGAGTTTCGAAAATGTTTTAGCAAGTGCTTAAAATCCATACCTCTCACATGAGATACACCTCACCCCTCTTCTAATAGTGCACCACTATCGCATATGTTTTTAACTAACCTAGTTAAGCTACCCTGCCTAACTAATGTATTTACCAATCTTCTAATAATCCTCCTAAATTTGAGTACTAAGGACTAAACTTCTCTCCATTCCCAACATTACGTTATGTTCATACGTGGAGTGTCTCGCGAAGCGAAATCCAAATAAGGAACCCCCCGATACACTACTTCGTGACATTGTTGATCGTCGGGATCCATTAGGCCCTCAGTACATACCACATCTTATACCATCTTGTGTGTATATATATATATATATAGTTCTCATTAGAACCTATGATCCATAGTCATATAACTCCGGATATAAATCTACAGAAAGGAATATATCACTTTATTCATTCTTGTCCCTTTTATACAAGGTTACATTATATGATATCTCATCTCACATGTAAACAATATACTATACGCAACAAGTATAATAATCAATCCACTAAAATATAATATAAGTAGCTTACTCATTTTCATCTACTAAGCAATGGTGGAACATCACAAGTATACATATATGTTATTCTCAGTACATATATACGTATATTGCACCCTTAGGCTAAGCCGCAGTGCACACATACTCTGCTATCAAATTCCAGTACATCCCGTATACAAGGATCACGCGTTCCAAATCACTCAGGAACGATATCAGTACAAATCACACATATTGGAGGCGAACATAGTTCTCATACCCATGGGTCATGCACATACATATGCTCCCATAGTCACCAGACTTATCTACCCACAAATAAGTCCTTCACAGTCCTATGTTCTTGAGGTACCAAATCTAAATCCCCCCGAAGGCACACAAGATAAAATTGTCATCTTCCGAAAGACGATCTCCCGTGATAGCAAATATGGTAGGTATGTCATACACATAATAAACAATAATATAGGTACACATTCCACCTATATATATGATAACATCAGGGCATTACGCACAACCCATATAATAAATCCCATACGTAGTATATTTATATCTCGAATATCCTACGCATTTATCGATTATGACCAATCCTCAATATATTATTTTCGAACTTTTCTCACTACACAATGATAATACCAGTAGCACCGATATATTTATTCGTCTCATATTATATATATACTTGAAGGACATCGTATATATAATATATATCACTTCTCAATATGTTATGGCTATAATTTCCAAACTCTTATAGCGATAGCCAATAACCTCGAATGTTCCCATTCGTAATATTATGAGTATTCATACACTTAAAATACTAAATCCACAAGTATTCCCTTACTTAAAATATAACTCGCACCTTACTCGCTTTCGAGGATTATAATATAAACCCGAATAGACCAATTCGTAATAATTAAATAAGTATACTAACTACTTAATTTAATTTCCATGGGTACCACATCACCTATAATAATAATTGTCAATAAAGACATACCGGTTAGTAACTTGAACCTCTTTAGCCCATATATTAAATTTCATCCTACTTGCATTCTAGAATTTACTCAAATATAGTTCATTCATAGTTATTCTCTACGCATAACTATATAAACACACTTGTCGAAGACTTTTCTCGAATGTTATCCATCCTAAACAATCATTTAAAAATATAGCTCGGATTTATTTCTACGAACCTAAGGTTTTTATTTTTCCTTATGTAATATATAAGTCCAAAAAATTTATTTAGGAACCCCTAATATTTATTTCCAAACAATTCTAGCCTTTATTTTTCCAATTTTCGGTTTGATTTTTGAGCTAACGATTTCAACCTCGGAACTGCTTCCTCAAAAAAATCATAACTACATAAAAAAAATCAGAAAAATACGCGGTCGGCGCGCACGGGACGGTATAAAAAATGTCTAGAACTTTCATGTTTTGACCAAGATTTGAATCAATTCGCTTCCTGGACGAATCGACCCCGCAAGTTGTTGCATTATTATTCACTGTCTTCTCCAAATTACAAATCTCCATTAATGCACCTCCAAGCTTTTTATCTTCTCTCCCATCATCATCCAACCTCAACCAACAACATATACATACATCAAAGGGATTCTTATCATCCTAGAACCAATTTTTAACAACTAATTTCAATTAATTCTTAAGTTTCTCAAATTAGGTATTAATCGAGTTTTATCCGTTTAATCTTCCGAAAACCAGTTTGATTCACGAAAATACAACCCAAAAATCTTTATAGTTTTACACCAACTATTATATGATAAATAAACACACTAAATCATAAAGCAAGTTAAACACTTTCCTCGTGGATAAAATCCGACGACCCCGAGTCGAATCCCGCGGAGTTTGGCCAGAAATCCCCCTTTCTTACTTCCTCTCTTCTCTTCTTCCTTCTTCTTTTCCTTCTCTCTTCTCTTGCTCTCTCTTATGGATTATTTGTGGGAGAAATGAGGGCTCTCCCCTTATTAAACACAAAATTGAGTGTATACCCAATTGTAAAATGACTCGTGTACTCAATTACGAGTCCCTACTAGTCCAAAAATTCCCGGGACCTAAACACTACCCCCGGATACTCTATTCTGACTATCTCGGCCATTCCTAACCCAACCACGCATTCGAAATCTCCATCCGAGTCACTTAACTAAAATTCACTAATTAAACCCAACACATTTCGATACGCGTATTTTCCAATTAAAATATTTTCCTTTGTCGTTGTACACAACTGCGACATGTAATAAGAATAATGCACTCATATACTTAGTCCTGTAAGAAAATATAATCCAAGTAAATATTAATCCTACACTCGAAAACTAATATTTACTATTTACTTTATAATTTTAAATTAATAAAATTTCACTCATAAATTCCAGAATTACTATTCATAGTAATTCCTCAAATTACCAAATCACGTCATAAATTCCAGAATTACTATTTACAGTAATTCCTCAAATTATCAAATTACGCCCACAGTGTAATTTAAATATCTTTGAAAGTATGGGGTATTACATCAACCATGATCAAATTGGTGCAATGATAAACTTTATAAGCATTTTTTTCCTCAACTCTCACCCAATCAAAATAAAACACAACCTATTTAAAGCTTATATAGTCCAATTCAAGTATATTTCGAATTACACCGTAGTAAGTCATTTCAGCTTCAATGAGATTTTTATCTTTCATGCTCTCTAAAAAATTAGTAAGAGCCTTGTACGAAATATTCGAATTCTGTATATTTGTATTTTTCTCGTAAACCCTTGCACCGAATACGTAACCGTTCAATCGATACTTTTTATAATCATGTACCATGAATAAGGGTCTAGTGGCTATACAAGCAAGTTTTGATGTCGCATCACCTGTCTTTAAGAGCTGAGATTATAGATTAATTAAATAGGTTAATTTTAATTCTTTCTTCTAATGTGACATTTAATAATATATTTTTTCATTATAATTACCTCGCGTGACATCCACAGCCTAAATTCGCTATCTGATTGTGCCATCAATCTTCGTATTTTATTTTTCCCATATGCATAATATTTTCTGCATTAAACGTATTAAAAAATTGATCATGGATAAAAAAAAATAATGTAAAAGTTAAAATAATGTAAACTTACTATTTCCATTCTTTTACATCTTCATGTGTGTTTAATTGATAACGAGCTACTTATTTATGTTGTAAACTCGTTAATTTCAGTCGCTTGCCCATCACCTGACCACCCTCAAATAGTTTGCATATTTCATCCATCACCTCTAAAGGGTGAGTGGTCCTATCCCATACAAGACCTCATATTTATGTAATATATTTAGTGTAAGGACATTGTCCATCACAATTTAGTATGTCGTATACCGCTACAAGTTTCTACAAGTCATCGAAGGATTGAGAAGTTTACATCTACAAGAGACGAATCTGAATTTCAAGAAGACTTCAGCATTCAAGCCCAACAAGGATGAAATTGGTAAAATGTGTTTAAGTTCCATTTACATTTTACATTAAAATCGTTTGGATATTTTTATAAAATTTTAAATGATTTTAAATGGTTTTTAATTTTTCAAAATCATAAACGTTTTTTATAAATGTTTCAGAGATCGTAAACAGTCTTAATTGTTGTGGTTTCCAAGATATTTAAAAGACTGTAGTTTTCTCGAATACATGTTTGCTGTCGTTCGAACGACACCATATATGGTTCGATGGAGATCATATTTCACTCAAACAACAGCGTATGTCGTTCGAACGAGATGTGTTTTAAGTTGACACATCACTGCCTTGATTTAATTATAAATAAGGGTGTCAGGCTTCTGGTCTTAGGGTGGAGAAACACTGGATTGAAACAAAATATGTTTTTGAGTGTTTTGGTTTATTCTCCAACTTTTTTTAGGGTTCAATATTTGTTTTACAATTCACAAATCCCAATATCTTTTGTGTGAGTTATTTTTTGGAACCCAAAGCATACTTTGCTGTAGTTAAACCTCTGTCGAGAAAGCATATCCATATCTGATCGGTGGATACCGAGCATAGTTATTCTGCATGTGGACGAGCCAAAGAAGATAAATCGACACCTGGAGGGTATTTCGTTGTCTCTCATAGCTTTGAAGGTTTGAGGAAGACACCGTGCATTACACTTCTGGGTGAATATCAGGTTGTATGTAAGTCAATGGTCTTATAAACTTTTCAAAGTGTTGAAAAAAGGTTTTTACCCGAAAGGTTTTTTTTCCTGAATTTGTTGTCTTGTTTCTCATGCATGATTTAAATTATTTATGGCAATTAGAAGCATGTTTAGGGGCTGATCTAAAAATGAATTTTCTTTGAACAAATTTAGACACCTAATTAAATAAGTGTTCTTATAAATAATTTAATTGGTATCACAAAACATTTTTTACAAATTGGTATCAGAAAAGGTTACGTTAATTTATCGCGCATCCTTATTTTCCGTAAACTTATGTGATACTGATTTTGTTTAAAAATCACAATTTTTTCAATGGATGACTTATACAATCGGGTGCCCATCTTTGATGGTGTTCATTATGCCTATTGGAAAGCTCACATGAAATCTGTTTTAAAAGCCATAGATGTGTGAGTTTGGTTATCAGTTCAAAATGGTTGGACTCATCCCATTATGAGTGTTGATAATGTCACCTCTTCAAAACCTGTGTCAAACTGAACTAATGAAGATTATAAACTATCTAACTTTAATTCATGTGGTTTGACTGCTATTTCTGAAGCCGTCACTCCCGACGAATTCCTCCGTATTATGATGTGCACCGTATCTAAAGAGGCATGTGATGTTTTAAAACTGACACACGAAGGTACAACCACTGTTAAAGAGTCAAAATTGCAAAATCTAGCCACCCAATTTGAGACCATTACTATGTTAGTCCGAGACTTTTGATGAGTTTTATGCACGTTTGTCGGACATTATCAACATTTGTTTTAATTTGGGTGAGGTAATTGTTAACACGCGGGTTGATAAAGATTTTGAGATCCTTTCCAAAACGTTTTGTTTCAAAAGTCGTTGTTTTAAACTCGATGGGAAATTTGAGCACACTTAAGTTAGAAGAGTTGGTAGGTGATATTCATACTTATGAGTTAGATATGTTTACCCAAACTATCAAACCTAAAGATAAAGGGATTGCACTTAAGTCACAGTCGAGATCGAGTGAAGATGTTTCCAGGAAGAGAGATAAGAAAAAGAAAGTAAGTTTTTGTGAGTCCGAGTCTGAGGACGAGTCTGATTTTGACATGACCTTACTTGTGTAATTTTTTAAAACGTTTTTCAAAATGTCTAAAGAAAATTCTTCCAATAAAATGAGATCTTTTGAGAAAAATAAAAAGAAAGAGGGGGCCAAAGAAAGTGATAAGGAGGATGAGATCAGGTGCTTTGAGTGTGAGGGTAAAGGGCACATAGCTAAAGAGTGCCTTACTAGGATAAGGAGAAAGAGCAAAGAAACTTATATTACCGCCACACTTAGTGATAGTGAGGGAGATGAGGAATATGAGGGAGATGAGTCAAATAAATGTTTAGCACATGGGATGTGTGTATCTTTTTCGAGTCGTGTGAGCATACCCACTTTGTCTCACGATGGTAGTGTCGCGAGAGCAACATTGATGACTCGAGGGTTTCTAGTGAAGATGAGAGGGAGTTTGAGAGTGGAGATGAAAGTGAACTCCAAAAATCTTTTAAGGATTTGTACACCGAGACCTCGAAAACAAAAAAAGTATAATAGAGATTTAGGTCGTTGGGTTTTTGATTTGGAGAAAGAAAAAGAATTTTATAGGAGGGAAATGTGTTATTTGACCGACACAGGGTCTAGTCCGATGACACGTGTATCCCAACTCGAGAGTGATCTCGAACATGTATTGGAGGTCAAAGTCCCTTTAGAGAATGCATCTATGAAAGTTGAAAAGATGGTTCTCAATCCCGTTTTAGGTGGTGGTGGAAATTTAGGAAAAGGTCATGACGGTGTATCCACTTATATTGTTGCACCCGAGCCGATTCCCATTTTAGTGACTCGACTCAACCCACCTAGGCATCCCATACCTGTTAAGAGAGATCATCCTAGAGTTGTTGAGAGAGGTGTACCTCGGCCAATTTATGTTTTCTCCTATTGTGAAAAGAGAGAACACCTTAGGGAGTTTTGCTTTAAATTGGGTTATGTGTCACGCTTTGCTCCTACACATGTTCGCACACATGCACCCACCTATGATACTTTGCTTGCACATAATGATAGGGAATTTGAACATATTCGAGAGAAAGTAAAGTTTTTGGTCAAGTCTTCTCATGATTTGATAAAGTTATTTCAAAGCATGTCATTGTCGTTGGAAATCTCCACTGCACCTACCGGTTGAGGTCTAGACATGTTTGCTAGCATAAGTTGATTTACATGATGTTATATTTTTCCAATTGCTAGTATGTACCATTTGTTTTATACTTTGTTATGATTTTTGTTTGCTTTTCTTATTTTTGGTACCGTTTTAGCACTGTTTTGGATCTGTCTGCCCATTACTGGAACTATTTTTACGAAATTTTCTCACTAGACAAAACTGCATGTTATTCTGATTAAATTGGGAAATTTTTCTTTTCTCGTTCAAAAGAGAATCCATCTCGCGTGAAGCCTTCTCAAGAGATCCTATGTCATTCAAAAAACAAGGAGTCTCATTCGAACGACCCCTATAATTAACACTCCGTTTGCAGTCCTCTTTTCATCTTAATATCTTATGTGGTACTGTTGGGTTGTTTGTGAACAGTATTTGAAAAAATATAAAAAGATTTTTTTAAACAAAAAATTAAAAAATCCAAAAAGAGTTTGGTATTTTGTTTGCACCTTATATGAATTGACATTTAGGATGACCAAGTCACAATTTCATTCCATATCCACGTGACTATTTGATAGTGTTTTGAGACAATATGTTGTGTCATTCATGTGCTTTATAAAGTTTGGAGTCTTTGTGATGATATAGTGATACTTCCTACATGATTGACTCTTTTTGTCCTTTATTGCACACATGCCTGGATTTGTTTGACTTTTGTGCTTGTGTATCATATGTTGGTTGAGTGTTTCCATCTCAATTTTGTCTATAAAACGAACCAAATGTGTTAAAACTTGACAAAAAGTAGTGCATGATATAAATCGTTTGTGAGATTGTGTGTTTTTATTTTGAAAAAATGGGGAAGGGCTACGAAAGGTACTCATTTATCCTTTGCGATTAAGCCACCATTTAAATGGACCTAAAAAAGTAAGGAATTGAAAATTATCCTGGTCCAATGAGGTTTTAAAAGAGCCCGAAAAAATTAAAAGGTAATAAAAAGAAATATAGGCCAAAATGGGGTCAATAGTTTTTTTTGTTTCATCACCTCATAAGAAAAATAAAAAGCATTATCCTTTAATGGGGGAGTTTAAATGGTCCTTGAAAGTCATGAAAAAATATTGCATAGTTTTGGACGTTATTGGTGTGGAAATCATTTATACTTTGATTTGTTGATATGATTAAGACGATGTCATCCAAATTTAACAATTATACACCTAAGGACTATTTTTTATGTTTATTCGTTAGAAGTACACTTATGCATCTTGCACATATGATATGATTGAGTTGATTTTCCTATCAAGTCTATTCACACCTATTCATTCCATTTCCACGATTTGGTTGTCTTAGTGTAAATTCATGGTGTCTGATTTTTGTAACATCATTTTTTTGTATAAAAAATTTAAAAATAGGTTGTTTTCTTGGTTTTCCATGACACCTCGATTTACTTTATGTGATTTATTCTTTTCCTTGTCTATTTCAGACAAATAAAAAGGGGGAGAACGAATTATGATTTATGGGGGAGTTTAAGTATGGGGAAGAATTGATTATGCTTTCATATTTTTCTTTATATCATTTTAAACTAGATATGCCACGTGATTTTTTCTTTGTCTCATGTGTGTAGGTACAATTGAAGATTTGTTGGATTGCACACCTGATGAGAAAATTTTGAAGGTTTTGAAGAGTTGATTGTTGAAGCATCGTTTGAAAATATTTGAAGACTTGAAAGTTTATCTTCCAAATTTGAATTTTCGGGAGGGTAGATTTGTATAGATCATTTGATATTGATAATTCGAATATTTTTATTTTGTACTGACATAGACATAGGGGGAGATTTGTAACGACATTGTCCATCACAACTTAGTATGTCGTATACCGTTGCAAGTTGCTACAAGTCGACGAAGGATTGAGAATCTTATTTCTGTAAGAGACGAATTCGAATTTCAAGAAGACTTCATCATTCAAGACCAACAAAGGATGAATTTGGTACAATGTGTTTAAGTTTCATTTACATTTTACATTAAAAGTGTTGGGATGTTTTTATAAAAGTTTACATGATTTTTGAAATGATTTTAAATGGTTTTTAATTTTTCAAAATCGTAAAAGTTTTGGATAAATGTTTATGATCTCGTAAACAGTCTTAAGTGTTGCAGTTTCCAAGATATTTAAAAGATTGTAGTTTTATGGGATACATATATGTTGTCGTTTGAACGACACCGTACATGGTTAGAACGAGATCGTATCTCGCTCAAATGACAGCATATGTCATTCGAACGAGATGTGTTTTAAGTTGACACGTCACCGCCTTGATTTATATTAAAATAAGAGTGTCAGGCTTCTGATTTTTGGGTGGAGAAACACTAGTTTTAAACAGAATACGTTTTTGAGTGTTTTGGTTTATTGTCCAACATTTTTTAGGGTTCAATCTTTGTTTTACAATTCACAAATCCCAATATCTTTTGTGTGAGTTATTTTGTGAAACCCAAAGCATACTTTGATGTAGTTCAACCTCTGTGGAGAAGGCATCTTCATATTTGATCGGTGGATACCAAGGATAGTTATTCTGCATGTGGATGAGTCGAAGATGACGAACCGACACCTGGAGAGTATTTCACTGTCTCTCGTATCTTTGAAGGTTTGACAAAGATATCGTGCCATTACACTTGTGGGAGATTATCAGGTTATATGTAAGCCAATGGTCTTGTAAACTTTTCATATAGTTGAAAAAAGGTTTTTTCCCTGAATTTGTCGTCTTCGTTTCTGATGCATGGTTTGAATGATTTATGACAATTAGAAGCATGTTTAGGGGCTGATCTAAAAATGAATTTTCTTTGATTAAATTTAGACACCTAATTAAAAAAGTGTTCTAATAAATAATTTAACTGGTAACACACAACATTTTTTACACTTAGCAACTCATGTACATTGTTTCAATTTGAGGAAAATTCAACCGCATATCCTCATAGTTCTCTAAGTACACGACATAGATTTGCAAGTGTAAGTGTTATTTCAATTTTGGAATTGAAATAAACACCGCATCATCTAGTATGTACCCAGAGAATATTACGAGACGGTAGCAGAACTTTCCCCCAAAGTAACAAGTTTAAGCCTCTAAGAATATTATTATTGAAATCGACAAGACTCCCAATTTTAAAATATATCAAAAAGTAATATCCATTTAGATGCAGAATAGTGATGGTTCAACACAACACACAACCAACTAATTTTAATTTCTTTCAAATTAAAATTATACGAAACTCAAAGAGAAATTAAATTAAACAACAAATACATTTTTCACTATTTAACTTTTATCCCAAAAGAAATTTAACCCAAGTCCTAGAATTTGCCTAAACCAAATTTTCAATATTATCAAATTATGCCAAACCAATTTTAACAAATTAAATAATGACTTGAATTAAATTAATTTAAATTTTACCCAAACAACTAATTATCACCAAATTAAGCAAGTAGAGATTTAAACCAAATTTTATCTTTTTACCTAAGCATGTATCTAAGGTGAGTTTTGCAGAAGATAAAATAAACAAACCACTATGCCGCGATGTAAGACGAAAAAGCCACAACGGGGAAAAAAACTCGAATGATGTCTCGTTCGAACGACACTTCTAACGAAGTTCCAGAGGCAAATGGGGAAAACTCGTTGGCAAACTCATTCGAATGACATTCTCATTCGAACGACAATATCAAACAAAGTTTCAGAATGCTTAAAATTCGATTATTAGCCCAGAAACTTTATTTTAAAGTTTTATAGAAATCTTCTAAAAATAAACCTCAGTTTAAAATAAAATTACACCCAATAAACATTGTTCCAAGCTCATATATATATATATATATATATATATATATATATATATATATATATATATATATATATATATATATATATATATATATATATATATATATAATGCATTCATACCTTAGGAGGAATTGGAACTAATGTTGTTGACGTAGAAAAAAGGCACAATAAACTCGGCATGTGACGAAGCTTTATAATCTTGCCCGCTATGTCTTCAACTAACACGTCATAGGCTTGAATGGATACATTTGAACACTATCCTATGACTAAAATTTTTTTGTCCGGAATTGATCAAACACTACAATAAGACTCAATCGGAGACTTGTGTCCTTATAATTATATGAAAAACTATGTCGTCCCAAACTGTCCAAACGGGACAATTCAAGAGATGTCATTATAGGGGTAATGACTCTCGAACGGGTCTAGGGGATATTGAATGTGTACGCAAAATAACTAGAAGGCTAGTATCTATGCACTTTATATAATTCAAAGTAGTTATAAATTGTCGTGGTATGTATATTTCATTTATTCGATAGCAATGTTTATAGTGATGATTTATACATAGTTATGAATGTATTTCGCATTATTAATTGTTTATCAACAAACTTTTAAAATTTATAGTATAGTCTAAGGGCCAACCAGCTCAATGGGTATCTAAATGTTTAAATCCAGTAGTCATCAACAATTCAAGAATCCCAAATAATTCAACAATCTCTCTCTCTCTCTCTCTCTCAGAGAGAGAGAGAGAGATGTATATATATATTGACAGAGATATATCGAAACATGTGTGTAGAAAGAAAGAGATGGTCATCGAAATATATAAGGAAGAGAAAAGGGGGTCAACGCTGATGCAATTAAAGAGAGAAACCAAATAATCAAATACCATATACCAAATATCAAATACCATAAACCAATTTCAATTTTAATTTATAATACCAAATTCAATTTTAAATTTAATTTATACACACACACAGTGAAACACACTAACATGCACACACTAATTCACACACACACACAAACATACACACTGACAGACACACACACACACACAGTCACACAGATTAACACACACACACACATTGAAACACTCACAAACACATATACACACATTGAAACACACACGGTCACACACATTAACACTCACACATATACACACACTAAAATATACACACGCACACACATGCGCATACTGAAACACACACACACACACACACGCACATTAAAAATCGTACAAAGAGAGATAAAAACATACCAATGAAAGAGTGAGGCAGAGAAAGGGAGAATTGCAGCTGGGAGAAGAGAGAGAGAGAGAGAATAGCGAGGGAAAGGAAAATGAAATGAGAGGGAAAGGAAAATGATAAGCGATTATGATTTTATTTTTTCAAAGTTATCACGCTCGTGTCATGGTCAAAGGCTATGACAACTTCTTAAGGTTATCATGGTCTTTGATCATGACACATCCGTGATAACTAAGTTATCATGGTTTTTTACCGAGGCAACCATGGCCTGTTGAAGAGTGCCCTTTTAGCAATTTTGGTGTAGTGGCAGTAAATGTGGATTGTTGTGGTTCATTGGGAACAATTTTCCTCGCCACAGACATCCAGGTCCTTGGTCCATCTCCTGATTTGACTACGACTTCTTTCACAAAGTTAGACCTTTTCTTTCTTTTGGGGCATTTTTAAGCCTCCCTAGGCTGGGTTGTCAATAAGCCACCCATGACTGTACTGGTATTTCAGGTCTCCCTAGACTAGGTACAATCACCCTTCCCCAAGCTATGTACCCCAGACTAGATTGTCAATAAGCCACCCAAGACTAATACTAAGTATTATGATCCCTCAAGGATAATAGTGAGTATTAGGAGATCTCAAGGCTAAAATAAGAAGCCTATATCCTTGAATGCTGAGAATTGGTATGGTAAAAAACCCATATCTGTGAATGCTTTTACGATGTGAGGGGTATTATATGCCAATTAAGGCCGTCGCCCCTTCTCCTCTATAGACTCTTCCTCTCGTAATAAATAATATTTCGAGATTATTGTTCATTTTCCTTCGAAATCTATTTAAGATCAAGATCTTTCATAAGATTTTAGATCAGGAGATCAAGAATAAAAATATAACTAATTCCATCATCCCAATGAAATACAAAGCTCATGCGAAAAAACTACACTTAAAGAGTTTCACAAAAATAGGAATAAAAATGTTTGAAGGAAAAAAATAGACATGTGGTCTTTATTTATGGGTTACAACCTTTATAAATCGGTAAATCATTCCCTGCCTGATAAGGCTCCCAATCTCATTTTTCACAGCGAAGCAAATGTTGGTGTTGTGGTCGTAGTCTGGGTGAAATTCACACCATTTAGCCTGGTCCTTTTTATGGGGAGGGGACTTGTGATTCTTAATCCACCTGAGTAGTTTATCCTTCTTGATGCTCTCTAGGATGTCTTCATGACTGGATATCAGCAGGGTATAGTCCTCATAAGCTCTTTCTAGCTTTGATTCCTCCTGCTTCCTCTTCTTCAAAGTCACGGGCATTACCTTATGTTCAATCGACGCGGCCTTTTGTTGGTAAATAAAGGTTGCATCCTCCAGCATCATGACCCTCTGTGCAAAGAGGTTGATCCGGCCTTGGAGTGAGTCCCAGTTGTCGTAAAAGTGGTTGATGTAGTTCAATAATTAGGCAACATCTTAATTCTGTTGCGTACCTAACCTAGAACTTCCTTCCATGACTTCTGCTATGTTAATCTTTATAAATATACTCTGAGATAAACTAAAGTGGGGTGATAAAACCAAGGAATGTAGAGAGAAAACCAATGCATATTCATTGTGGTGTAGCCTTTATATACACACCCCAAATGTGTGTATATTGTGCTTCGTCATGCCTATGGTCATGGTCGAAGTTCGTGACCCATCCGCGACCAATCTTGGAGGGAATTTTAGGGCGGATTTGGCTCCAAGGTGGTCATGACCTAGTCACGGTCCAAGGACGTGACCCACAATGGTCAGGGATTTGGGCCGTGACCACTTTTAAAGCATCCATGACTCACTCTGGTAATGAATATGATCACGCCAAAAAATGATATGGTCATTGCCAAAGTCCGCGACCAGCTGGTCGTGGACTTGGGCCATGACCAGCTGGGCGTGACCATTCGCAGGATTTGGTGTAGTGATCCCTATTATGTATAAGAGGGCAGATGTAGCCTTGGAAGGAAGATAAGGGCAAAGCCGTGGCTTATGAGGCATGAGAGGCTGCTGTTGTGGCCTCCCTAAGGAATCATTCACCAGAGTTAAATTCTGAGCACAACTTATATGTGTGGGATCCTTTCTCCAGTGGTGAACTGAAAAGTTAGTGAAAATATGCAACCTGTCGTATTGAGTGTTCGGCCTATAGGCAATCATCCTTCCAAGTCGCATACAACAAATAGGAAATGGAGGTTTAATCTAAAAAATGGACCCAAAACTTGGGTTTAACCCGCAAGAATAAGAGTCTACCGAAAACATAAAAAGTCAAGTGAAATATAGCATAAATTTGGCAGTGAAAAACCCTGAGCGTGGGGTTAAAAATGGAACTAAATGAATGAGTGAATATACCTAATTACCCACCTTACGAGGCCATGGCCTTTTGTATTTTCCAACACTAACTAAATAGGGTAACATCATTGGGGTATACTAGAAAATAGATATAAAGCCATGGAAAAGACCTACAAATAGATCTAGAAATAAGGAACCCTCTTATGCGGTTTATATGTAAAATACGAGCTTGAAAACTAAAATCTCACCCATGGGGTGATGACTCGAGAGTCCCCGTGAATGAAATAAGGTGTTAGGAACCCAAAATAAGAGGAAACTAGATTTAATACCTCATTTTCCATAGAAGACGCCAAAATGATGATGCAAGAAATCATACATATGTGATTCCCAACCATCATATCAAGTATAAAAGTGTAAATACAACTAGTAGGAGGAGGAAATATACAATATATAGAGTGGTTAAAATGAGCCTACATCCACTTTGCTTCTCCACTCTCTTGTATGTTCAATAATACAAGATTGTCGTGCCATTAGAGGCATAAAAGAGAGATAGAGAGGAGAATACATGAATGTAATACAACTGGGTAGACAGGGATGTGACCTATAAGTCAAGTCTTCATATGGTTGCGGCCAGGTAAGCCCCACAAGTGTGGTAGCTTATAGAGGGAGATGGATTGATATTTTGGTAGGGTTTCACTGTCAGATTCGTCTTGGTATTTGTGAGGTGAGCATTTTTATTTATAGAAGTCTAAATGAGGTGGCATGTGCATGGAGCACGTAACATGTGGATAAGTTGTACGATCGTGGAATCTTTCTAGAAGTAGGATAGCTGTCAAGTGGTGGATAACATTCTTTATATTCGTGACAAGTTGCACATTATGGAAGGAGAAGGTGGCTGCAGCCTATTTGAACATAGGCAACGACCGTTCAAGGAATAGCTGCAACCTGTCTTTACACAGGCAGCGGCCTATGTGGATAATTGACCGCGACCTATATGTTTCAGGCAAGGCTATTTTCTATGATCCTTTAAGATGGTTTGCGACCTATCTTTTCCCAAATAGCGAACTTCCACTTAGTTTTTGTGGCCTAGGTGTCATTATTGGGCATATCAATCATGCATAATATAAAAACTTATGTATGAGGACCATATTATAACAAAATGATCCAAAAATCCTTCATGGTTATATTAATGCGATTATTATATCGAAGAGAACGTTAAGTTATTGATGTTTTCAGGATACTTAAGTTAAATTTATGACATGCTAATTAATTAAAAAATCATGGCATCTGTGCTTAATATCCAATAATTTTTAATTAAAACTATTCTCACTTAATATTCAATTAATTATATCTATCCTACTTTTGGCATCCAAAAATATTAATTGTGATTAAGTGAGTGCACATTATACACCAACAATTTAACTTTTTGATATATGAGTCTAATGTTCACAATTTCATATTATAGCGTGTGTTTGACATCTAATATAATCTAAACATAAACATTAGAGTCAAAACTTTGTCATGCATCTAATATTCACACATTTGAATTATATCTTGTGTTTGGAATTCAATCTAACTTAAACATGAATATTAGTATAAAAAATGAAATCATCAATTTAGTATCTATACATAAGAATTGTACCTTGCGTTTGAACTATAAACCTTGTTTGGCATCTACTCCAATTTAAACATGAATATTAGTATAAGAATGAAATCACCAATCTACTATCCACATGTACGAGCATGCGTTTGACATTTAATTTAACTTAATATGAATAATAGCATTAATAATGAATCGTACATCAAATATGTATGCATATTAACAATAGCCTGTGGAGGACATCTAATTCAATTAAACATAAATATTAGTATTGAAAATGAAATCATAAATATTATATCCATACATACGAATTATAGCATGTGTTTGACATTTAATTCAACTAGAACATAAATATTAGCAATAGAACTTTATCATACATCAAGTATTCACAAATATGAATTATAGACCGTGTTTAATATCTAATTCAACACAAACATGAATCTTGACGCCACTAAAATGGTGCAGATAAATGATGAGGATGAGATTGAAGATGAAGATAAACATTCCCATCAAACATATAAGAGACAAAGGTTTTTAAAGTGGTTCGGCTATGAATAAAGCCTACGTCCATTGTTATTTTATTCCCAGGGGTTTACAATAGCACAATACGGTAGAGAGAGGGAGAAAAAGGGTGTGGATCTTGTGTATGGTGTCTCTCGGTTCTTGGTTTTTTCTCCTTTGGCTAAGGGAATACATGTATTTATAGTGATGGGAGATAAAGAGATTCATTGTATGTAGACATTTATGTCTACATTCAACGAATCTAATTGTTGAATTTCTTGGTATGCTATGTGTTGTCATATATTAATACATTATAAATGTACATTAAGGCTCATTAAATGCGTTGTCATCTTCATTAATGCACATTAAATGCATAGTTATCCTTTGATCTTCCTGGTTGGTATGCCGACCAACTCTCCTCGGGTGCCGACTAACTCTCCTCGGGTGCCGACCAACTCTCCTCGGGTGCCGACTAACACTCCTCGGGTGCCGACCAACTCTCCTCGAATGCCGATCAGCTCTCCTCGGGTGTCGAATATTGCCACGTAGGATGACATGTGTCCTTTTCTGATTGGTCCTCGTAGATGGAGAACTTTTGCGTTAACAGAAGCCCCCAATGCTCCATGCTTGATGGTTTACTTGAAAGGATGGAGTATTTATTCTGCAGTGTTGCTCGGTGCTCGTGAAATTCTTGATCTACCTTCTTGATTTGTTCAACATAAAGTGCATTATCTCCTGGACGACATATGATGCAGGATGATCGATGGTTGCTAATCTTTCTTTTGAGGAACTCCGTGTGCTATGTATCACCCCTGGGAATTTGGATGCAACCATGCCATAGTATGCAGCTTGTAGCTTGTCATAATCTTCAAGTATGTTTATTGGTTTGCTAGCCGACCAACTGCCTCCTGTGCCGACCAACTGAGTACTGCTTCACGTGCTTGATTCTTCTGATTTATGATCCTCTGAATACTTTGTCGAGTAACATACTAGCTTTAGAACCCAACTCTTCAATCTGATTAGTACCAAGCTAGTGGTGGACTTCGAAACATTTTCATACAACTTCTTCTTAAATGTTGGTCGAGACAGTAGTAGCAAAGATCTCAGTGCTGTAGATGCTGAATTTGACTTCTGACTTCAATAGCATGTGAATAATAACTCCTGAATATGCCTTATGAACTTCAATATGCCTCCTGAACTTCAATAGCATGTGCATAATAACTCCTGAATATGCCTCCTGAACTTCAATAGCCTTCTGAACATCAATATGCCTCCTGAACTTCAATAGCATGTGCATAATAACTCCTAAATATGCCTCCTGAACTTTAATAGCCTCCTGAGCAAGAAAAATAACTTTTGAATGATAATTAGTTGGGGCTGAATCTGATGCTCGACTGCATGATGTTATGAGAATGTACCACCGAATGAACAACTGGATTTTTAATAGAGCCCCCAAGTGTGGAATATGATCTTTGAATGCTTTCTTGGCCTTTAAATATGTTGGTCTTGCTGGAAAAATAAGGCCGAGGAAATATTCCATGAAATGACTCCCTGAGATCTTTGCATGTTTGCATTTTCTGGCTTCTATTATTTAATTCAGTTCAAGTATTTAAGAAGAATATATGTTGACATTTCAATTATGAATTTCTACATTTCTTCCATCATATGACTCTTGTCGACTTTTGAAGAATCTGTTTGAATTCCAACTTGGGAATTTCTACATGTGTTCTTTAGCTCAGTACGAGTGTTTGAGGAATAGATGTTTGAATTCTTAATTAGAAAGACCTACATGTATCTCTTCTCTTAACTCGATTAAGTCAAGTATGAAGCTCTATGACCAGGATTGGGGCATGTATGAAATGAATCTGATGGTGCCAATTGAATTATTGTTTGCAGTCTTGCTGTTGTGTTGTGTTCAGTCTAGCTGCATTGTTTTTGTTCGGTATTGACCTTTTAAGGTCTTTATGTGCTGTTGATGAGCATTCAAGAAATGTAAGGGAAGATAATTTTGCCTGAGCACCCGTTGAGGCTGAATCATATAAAAATTACGATTAGAATAATTATTCAGCCGACCAATATATAGTGTGCATCGGCTTCAATATTGGACAATTTAAATTTCCAGATAATAATATGAACAATCAAAATATCTCGTGTTCCCATAAAAATATGATGTACATAAACGCGTCTCCATAAAAATCTTTAACGGACTTGTGATTATGAAATTTTCTTTTATTCATATTTGGAAATAAAAACCGATCCACTAATTTAATAAAATCGTGATTTGCAATATTTGCAGATTTGATAAATGAAAAATTGGACAACTAATTTATGTTTATAATCATAAAAAGCATGACTGAATCAAAAGATGTATGTATGTATGTAAAACATATAATTGATTATTCATATACGGATAAAAATGATCGTATCAACACAATTACATAATATGATTATTTGTGCAGAGAATATAGTTTTCTTGAAGAGAGAGAAAATGGGTCTGATTCAATTCATGTTAATATCGAAATGGAAAATACATAATCGTTCTTAATGCTTATCCCTATCCTAACATATTTGTTCAGAAAATCTTCAAGTGGATCCATAGATGCAAGGATTTGTATAATATTATGAGTATAAAATTCACCAGATCCCCAAATTGAAATCGATTACACAGTTAGTGCATATAAAAATTATGACTAAATTAAAACATTTCCAAATGAATCAAATTTGTATATACTCATATAAAAGAGATTTGTGAATATAGAGAAATTATTTTACCTCCTTAAAGAAGAAATATTATAATATGTACACAAATTTCTCAAACTTTGTGATTATGAAATGTACATTTATGGAGATTTATAAAATTAGATTTAACAATTTGTGAATATAAAATCATGATTGAATTAAAAGATGTATGCACAATATATAATTGATTTGATCTCTAAGTTTATGGATATAAACATATGAGAATCATGATTTGAACAAAAATATAATGCGAATTTGAATAGTCATCAAAGATCTTTCACAAATTATTTCAAAATCAACAAAGAAAATTATCAAATCTTATCATCGTCGTATATATTGGTATATTTAATCATTTAAAATAATTATTCCATGATATAAAATTGAAACTTGAGAATCAAGCAAAAATTTATGATTTATGAAATCCACTATTTTTCAGATATCTAAATAAGACTTAATCTAGCAGTTATGATTTAAAAATCATGATATACAATATTTTGCAGATAAAAATTGGACAATTAATTTATGCATATAAACATAAAAATCATGATTGAATCAAAAGATGTATGTATAATATATAATTGATTATACATAGAGAAAATAAAAAAACTTAGCTTTTGATGGAGAACAATGCTTGTAACACGTTCCCACAGACGGCGCTAATCTGTTGAAGACAGAAAATGGCCACTGCCATTTTAGTGGCGTCAACAGCAGATAAATGATGAGGATGAGATTGAAGATGAAGATAAACATTCCCATCAAACATATAAGAGACAAAGGTTTTTAAAGTGGTTCGGCTATGAATAAAGCCTACGTCCACTGTTATTTTATTCCCAAGGGCTTACAATAGCACAATATGGTAGAGAGAGGGAGAAAAGGGATGTGGATCTTGTGTATGGTGTCTCCCGGTTCTTGATTTTTTTCTCCTTTGGCTAAGGGAATACATGTATTTATAGTGGTGGGAGATAAAGAGATTCATTGTATGTAGACATTTATGTCTACATTCAACGAATCTAATTGTTTAATTTCTTGGTATGCTATGTGTTGTCATCTATTAATACAGTATAAATGTACATTAAGGCTCATTAAATGCGATGTCATCTTCATTAATGCACATTAAATGCATAGTTATCCTTTGATCTTCCTGGTTGGTATGCTGACCAACTCTCCTCGGGTGCCGACCAACGCTCCTCCGGTGCCGACTAACACTCCTCGGGTGCCGACCAACTCTCCTCGGGTGTCCAATATTGCCACGTAGGATGACATGTTTCCTTTTCTGATTGGTCCTCGTAGATGGAGAATTTTTGCGTTAACAATGAATATTAGAATTATAGTGAACAAAGAAAATAACCCTGCGGTGGAAAAATACATAATATTTGAGAAAATCGTGATATATGTTAAAAATAGAAAATTTGAGTTAGTACAACATGGATGTAGAGAATTACTCTAATATCTCAAAACAATTTGCGAAAATTTAAAAATTAATTTTTTGGAGTGAGATATTGACGTCAACATTATTACCAAGAATAACAAAATTGTAATTTAA
Source organism: Sambucus nigra (assembly GCA_949130495.1). Taxonomy (NCBI): domain Eukaryota; kingdom Viridiplantae; phylum Streptophyta; class Magnoliopsida; order Dipsacales; family Adoxaceae; genus Sambucus; species Sambucus nigra. The sequence goes on along the minus strand of OX422214.1, from coordinate 129,840,218 downwards.
GGGATAAACAATGTCAAAACACAAAAGTAAGTCGGTACTCATTGTATACAATTAGTTTTGTTTAAACTTTAACTATGATACCATATGTAAAAAATATACTTAAGAACACCATTTGACAGAAAATAATAATGTTAAAATCTCATAATATTCTCCCTCTTGCCCAATACAGTGTGTTATTACAATCTATCATATGGGGTGAGAGATGACTTGATTTTCTAATTAGACTATAATTCTACAATTCCTCACAATAGAATTTGATTAGGAAACTGACCCACTATCAAAGTCATTAAAATTTAAATGATTTATTTAAAAGATTCCTATCAAATTTAAATTCTAATGTGGACCACATTAAGTCGAAAACTTATATTTAATTAAATACCTAATTCCAAGTTATCTTAATTTTGAAATTAAATATTTCCAAGGATAACCCCTGTTGATACCAAAATTAGTATGCTGATGTGGACGAATAATAAGAAGACACGTGTCAATCTACGTGGCACAATAGCAACGAGGAAGATTGTTTCCCCGACCAACATACTCACTCCGAGCAACAAGTATACTCCGAGGAACGCCAGTCTTCCGAGGAACACCAACCCTCCGAGGAACTCTTATCTTCCGAGGAACTCCAATGTCCGAGGAACTCTTGGACGACGAGCAACTAAGGCGGTTCGAGCTGCATCTCGACCACAGCATTAATTGCCAGATAATCAACAGTTCAACTATTCACTGAATGCTTATCATCTTGACGCGCACGTTTGAAGAACATTAAATGAATTACCCTTTCATATGTGTATCATTTATTGTAACACCCTTTCATGTACAGCCTAAGGGCTATAAATACCTTGTATCACCCTCATTCAAAGGGACCGGATAGCACTTGTAATCGAGAATTCCCAAACACTCAGCAATAACATAACAGTGGACGTAGGCCATTCATATAAGGCTGAACCACTTTAAAATCTTTTGTCTTATTTATTTATCTGTGATTAAATAATTAGAGTAATCTAGTTTTTTACATCAACAGATTGGCGCCGTCTGTGGGAAGCGATTGTTATTATCATTTTTCACCAAAAATCATTCATCATCAATGGCGGATAATCCAGAATCTAGCAATCGAAACGCTGGAAATGCTGGAAATCCTCTAAATCCCTCTGCACCTCCAGATCTGGCCGGGATTATGACAAATCTGGCTCAAGGACAAACCGCCATGCAAGAAACAATGAGGCAACTCATACAAACCCTTCATGGCGATGCACCTGCACGTTCAGGACAACGAAGTGGTCAGAGGCAAACTTATTTACTTTCTTCACGATCCAGGCGTACTGAGTCATATCGTAATGAGGAGTCTGATGATTTCTCTTATCAACCTGGGCGAACTTCGTCAATAAGGGCTACAGATACTGATCAATGTATCACTCTCTCTCCAGAAAGACCCAGTGCCTTAGAAAGACTGAGTAGGGTGTCTCCTTTCAGTCGATTAGGCCCTAGGAGGAATAGGAGTCCACCTAAGACCATGTCGAGGAGTTTTCGACAACCATCAAATCTAAGAGAAGGATCAGCACAATCACGACCAATTTCTCGTCAAGATAGATCTCAAGAGGCTACTTCAGAACGATCTATTGCTCGAATCAATAGACCCGAGGAAGGAAATGAAGCGTGGAAAGGGTCCCTTCAGCGGTTGGAGGATAGATTGGGAGAAATGGCTAAGGCGAAGAATCCCCTACAACGAACTTTTGTTCAAGGGACACCTTTTGTCCAGGCCATTGTGAATTTTTCTACACCGTCAAAGTTTAAAGCACCAGTAGTGACCCCCAAATATGATGGAAAGACAGATCCTGTTCTTCATATAGAGCAATATCAAGCTGTCGCCGATATCTATGCTGTCCCCGACGAGATGAGATGCAGAGCGTTCTCAGGAACTCTTACTGGAGCTGCCCAGATATGGTACAACAATCTTCCTCGGGGTAAGATTTCAACTTTCTTTCAGTTGGCCGAGTTGTTCATCGGCAATTTCTGTTTTGGATCAAAGCTAGTAAAACGAGTAGCACACTTGTTAAGTGTTAGACAAAAATCTGGTGAGAGTACTAGAGATTACATAACTCGTTTTAATAACGAGAAGCTGGAAGTCATAGATTACGAGGAGAAGACAGCAATCACCGCCTTGATGAGTGGAGTGTTGCCTAATAAGTTGTATTACACCTTGGCGAAAGATCCACCTAAAACTATGTCAGAGTTGATGGCAAAAGTGGCCAAAATCATGAATGCCGAGGAAGCTATGTGATTAAGTGCGAAAAGTGTGCGCGTGTAAAGTGCACAGTCGTTGTTTTCGTTTCGCCAACTCAATACAAAAACCTAAGTTACTACTACACTTGCGAGGCAAGCACAGCGGTAAGTCGGGTATCAAAAATCCACAGAGACGAGATGTTAGAATTTAAGTGATTTAATACTCCTAAAATAAAAGTGTAAAAGATGATTATACACAAAAAGAGAAAAGATGCATAAAAGGGAAATAGTAATCTAGGCGAGGGAAAATAAAGCTAGATTAAGAAAGTGAGTAAAAACGATAGGTTGCGTCGAATATCCCTCACCCGAGTTAATTAGTATAAAATGGTTACATGGGTCGATGAGTTATTACAAATGCGTCTCGTTTCGACAGTTAATTAAATCAAGGGTTGTCACGCCCCTAAATTTGCATAAAAGTCTAATACGATTTTGGTGTCAACAAATACCCCAGAAATTACGCACGAAAGGTCGTAAGCACGGGGCATACATGATATGCCCCGTCAAATCTCCTAGGCGTAATAACTAGGACAACGCACTCGAAATAGACCCGTAAACTCCATCACCAAAGCAAAGCAACACGTCAACCCTAGGTGAGTTCAATCCGACACAACCTAATTTAACCTAGCTACAGAGCATGGTAAATGACATGTATTTAGGTGAAAGCAATAAATAAAGCAAGTAAACTAAATTAGAAAGCAAGTAAATTAACTACAAAGCAAGAAAATAAGGAAATACAACTTAAATTAATTGGAAGAGATAATGAATAGTAACCTTACAACACCCAAATGGGGAACACCCAAAGAGAGGAGAAGATGAGCTCTCAAAATCCAAACCCTAAACTAAGTATCTAAAATGAAATATATGCTCCAAAGAAAAGCCCCCAACATTCTATTTATACCCCAAAACAAACCCCAAACAAAACCAAGACAAAAAACCCTAAATAAGTCAATTTTCGTCCATATCTGATGGGACCGGTCGACCTCATGTTTGGGACCAGTCGACCGCACTTTTGGAATTTGCCTTGGGCTGGAGGCAACCCACTTTTCCACTTTGAACCAATTTTGACGCGTTGCACGGAAACGGCTATAACTCCCTCATACGAAATCGAAATGAGGCGTGGTTGGAACCGCCGCGAAGCTAATTCAATTCTCTACATGATTCTGTTTTGAAACCCTCCAAATTATGCAGTATGAAATTACAAAAATGCCCTTGAAGTAGAAGAAAATACTGAAACCTTCCGGAAATGGGCATAACATCCACATACGGAGTCAGAATGACGCACGGTCAGTGGCCACGGAAAGATAATTTGATGATCTACATGTTGGTAACTTCATTCCATAAAAAATAGTGAGTTTGAAAAGACCAAATTGCCCTTGAAATAGCATTCGACGACGGAACTTCTCCGAAATGCAACCGAACCTCTTTTTTAGCGTTCCAATACCTACAAAAGCACAAATAACCCCTGCAAAGTATGTATATATCCAAATCCAAGGTTGTCTGGTTAATGAGCATAATTATAGGCATTTAGGACCGTAAAAGTGCTAGAATGCATAAAGATAACGGGCGGAAATATGCAATATTCGATACGAATCACACCCCCTAACTTAAACATTGCTAGCCCCTAGTGATGAAACAAGAAAAACTAGTCCACAGAAGGAAATACAAAACGTATATATGCATCGAAATATAATTGCCACTTTCGTAGGGAACACGATTGCATTTAGCATATGCAATAAACCGTTAAACCCCTAGGTTACCCTAGTGGACGAGTGTCGTCTCGTGAGGGTTTTCAGGAATGATACCCACAAACATCATATGGTTTCCTCAAAATATGCCCAAACCAACGTGCGACAAGCCCAACAATGGCGAAAAGGATTTCATACGCATTATTAGCAAAGTGAATGAATTCACACAAAAGTCCAAATTATTAACATTATAGAATGCACCTCATAGAACTGAAACCTTAAAATGTGGGAGGGGAGCGAGCACATGCAAAGTGTAATTTGGCGAAAAACTTATATAAACCGGATAATCATTAAAGCAAGCATATATTCAATCCTCACGGGCATTACACTCATCAAGAGAATTCACTCGAAACAGGGAGGTAACACACGAAACATGCGGGCTAAAGAGTAAATGCAAATGGAAACTAGGCCGCACACATGTCATAAAAGAAGAATGCTATATATAAAATGAAATTTTTTAATCTCAATGAAAGATACCGCTAATTAAAGGAGGCGAAATGAATTTTAACAGATTATCAAAACTATTTAAACTTTTAAATTACATCAACCTAAGATCACATAGGACTTGTATAGGGTTATAATGTAGGCTAGGCTTAGGTATGAAATGAAAGGAATGTATGTACGGATTCAAAGTGCTCGGGATGAAAACTCGGGATAATGGGAAAATGCGGGCAATATCAAAATTGGAAAACAAGTTCCAAAACAGCATTAGATATATCATCGGGAAGAGTAATCAAAGCTTATTGAACTATATACAACATATACAAACTTTCTCTTTCTTTTTCTTTTTCTTTTCTTCTTCATGTTTTCTTTTGTTTTCTTTTGCTTTTTGCTTTCTCTTTTTCTTCACTTTTTTCACTACTTTCTTTTCTTTACTTATCAAACTCTCATATGCCTAAATTGCAACCGACATCATAACAACATCATTCAATCCCAAGTAACAAACCAAACAACGGTATGGAAAGTGTATGTATGGGCTAAAACTCCAATTTAGAGTTGGTTATGGGAATGGGGTTATGAAACGGAAGGCTAATATTTAGTATCAAAGGGGTTAACGAGGGTAAACATATAAGGGTGAGGTCAAGGATAATATGGGTGATATAACAAAGATGGCCTATGATCATTTCCTAAAGTTTACGCAATTTTCGAATCAAAACAATATATGAAAATCATGCTCAAGTAACACATTTCAAGTATGAACTCAATTAATGAACGGTCAAATGAAAGAATAGTGAGATTACCGACGAATTCAACGTTTTCAAAGAGGAAATAATAGTGTATAACACTCACAAACGACGAAAGGTACAAAGCTTACTCGGTGTAAGTATATACAATGCAACAAAATAATACCGAGTTATAAAAATCTTAAACCAAATCAATAAAGCAAGGAAATTGCATGTGCTCATGGGATAAAGTTTAATTCATGAAGTTATTCATATTATCAATAAGTGAGACTAAAGTCTAATAACTTCTAAAATCGAGAACATGCATCATTGGGATGTCTATTGGATCGGGAAATTATTGAAATTTATCATCGGAAACAAAGGCAAAATGCCCAAAAAAGGAGAAAAAAAAAATCTTTTGGAAAATTTTGAATTTTTCTAAAAAAAGCATACTAAGTAACTAACATGTGAGCAAAAACATGGACTAAAATAAGAAATGGATAGAATATCCCACACCCCCTAACTTAAAACTTGACATTGTCCTCAATGTAAATTAAGAACCAAGTCAAAGAGAGGAAAAGAGCGATATTACCCAAAAGTGGAGCGATCCCCATAAGAACAAGTCCAAAGAATCTACAAAACAAGTTAGTACCGAGCATAGAAAAAACAAATAATAAAAAGTTAACTAATTACATTAGACTAAATTGAAAAGGAAGGAAAAAATAAAAAGAGAAAATAAAAAGCTATCTATGTACAACCTACTATTTAGACTTCGCACTAACTGTACACTAGAAGTCTAAATAGCTGAGGGTCCACCATAAGAACGATTTGACTTTGGAGGATAAACGGTGTACCCTCACATACAAGCATGCCTTCCGAAAAATATGAATTCCGTTTTAACAACGGAAGGCATGTGTAAGGCAGAAGAAAAGAACCATCGCCAATTAAAAGTTTTGGTGGAACGATGGGGGGTTTGGATTGAACGGGTGACAAAAACAAGTGGGGACCGAGAAAAGCTGAATATCCTCCCAAGGATTTTGAAGTTGGAATGGGAGGCGGCGTACACAAAGGTAAAGATGCGATCGTGGAGGGCGACTCGAGAAAGTACTCCTCATCGGCGATAGGGTTTAAAACATTAAAGTTCGAAACCGAGTCATCGGGTACTTGTTCCGGTGGGGAAATAGAGAATGAAAATGGGGATGAAAGAAATTCAAACTCATGAGATGAATCATCATCGCATGAAGTTGGAATTTCAAAGGAAATAATATCATTTTCAATGAAATGTTCTTCTTTGGAGGCCACAGAAGAAATCATTTCATTGCAAATAGATATTACGTCATTTTCATCCTCACTTTCAATATCTATTACGAGATGGGCAAAGTCTACAATGGCTTGTTCCAAAGTAGGTACAAGTACCTCATTTGGTTCAAAACATTCCTCGACTTCAAAAGTCTCGAATGAAAAATCGTCGTCGGACTCAAAATATAAATCCAACTCATGTTCCCACGAATGATTTTCTTCCCGATAACGATTTTCAATTTTCTCATTTTCATACATACGCAAACCCTCACCGAATGTCATGGGTCGAGGTACGGATGCATTAGAATGGGAACTTTGAAAATTACCATCGGACTTAAACGAAAACTCATTATTATAGGAATTTTTAAAACTATTGAAATTCGTTTCAAAATTCCTATTATAAGGAGGTAAAGGCCCAAAATCATTATCATCATCATCAAAATTCAAATAACCTAAATTTTGACTTTCGTTATACTCGCCCAAGGTAATATTTGAATTTGCAAATTTTTGGGATTCTAAGTATTCACCGAAAGTCATAGGTTTGCGAGAATTTTGAGAATTATAACAAGGATTACCGAAAGAATTGGAATAAGACATGCTTACCCCAAAAATGGCTCAAGTGGCGAATTCCACAAAGTAGGTGCGCGCGAAAAGAATTCGAGCGTTTCTAAGTGCTCAAATGTGGAAGTCCTACAAAATATTAGCAAATAATACAAATAGAAAGAAAATACTATGAAATAATAAATCAAATAAAGTCTAAAACAAACTAGTCCCCGGCAACGGCGCCATTTTGATTAAGTGCGAAAAGTGTGCGCGTGTAAAGTGCACAGTCGTTGTTTTCGTTTCGCCAACTCAATACAAAAACCTAAGTTACTACTACACTTGCGAGGCAAGCACAGCGGTAAGTCGGGTATCAAAAATCCACAGAGACGAGATGTTAGAATTTAAGTGATTTAATACTCCTAAAATAAAAGTGTAAAAGATGATTATACACAAAAAGAGAAAAGATGCATAAAAGGGAAATAGTAATCTAGGCGAGGGAAAATAAAGCTAGATTAAGAAAGTGAGTAAAAACGATAGGTTGCGTCGAATATCCCTCACCCGAGTTAATTAGTATAAAATGGTTACATGGGTCGACGAGTTATTACAAATGCGTCTCGTTTCGACAGTTAATTAAATCAAGGGTTGTCACGCCCCTAAATTTGCATAAAAGTTTAATACGATTTTGGTGTCAACAAATACCCCAGAAATTACGCACGAAAGGTCGTAAGCACGGGGCATACATGATATGCCCCGTCAAATCTCCTAGGCGTAATAACTAGGACAACGCACTCGAAATAGACCCGTAAACTCCATCACCAAAGCAAAGCAACACGTCAACCCTAGGTGAGTTCAATCCGACACAACCTAATTTAACCTAGCTACAGAGCATGGTAAATGACATGTATTTAGGTGAAAGCAATAAATAAAGCAAGTAAACTAAATTAGAAAGCAAGTAAATTAACTACAAAGCAAGAAAATAAGGAAATACAACTTAAATTAATTGGAAGAGATAATGAATAGTAACCTTACAACACCCAAATGGGGAACACCCAAAGAGAGGAGAAGATGAGCTCTCAAAATCCAAACCCTAAACTAAGTATCTAAAATGAAATATATGCTCCAAAGAAAAGCCCCCAACATTCTATTTATACCCCAAAACAAACCCCAAACAAAACCGAGCCAAAAAACCCAAAATAAGTCAATTTTCGTCCATATCTGATGGGACCGGTCGACCTCATGTTTGGGACCGGAATCGAAATAAGACGTGGTCGGAACCGACGCGAAGCTAATTCAATTCTCTACATGATTCTATTTTGAAACCCTCCAAATTGTGCAGTATGAAATTACCAAAATGCCCTTGAAGTAGAATAAAATGCCGAAACCTTCCGGAAATGGGCATAACATCCACATACGGAGTCAGAATGACGCACGGTCAGTGGCCACGGAAAGATAATTTGATGATCTACATGTTGGTAACTTCATTCCATAAAAAATAGTGAGTTTGAAAAGACCAAATTGCCCTTGAAGTAGCATTCGACGACGGAACTTCTCTGAAATGCAACCGAACCTCACTTTTAGCGTTCCAATACCTACAAAATCACAAATAACCCCTGCAAAGTATGTTTATATCCAAATCCAAGGTTGTCTTGTTAATGAGCATAATTATAGGCATTTAGGTCCGTAAAAGTGCTAGAATGCATAAAGATAACGGGCGGAAATATGCAATATTCGATACGAATCACTATGGCTGCAAAGAAGAATATGGATAAAGACACCAAGGTGGACGTCGACAAGTCTAAAAATAAAGAGCATAAGGGCAATGGCGGTGACAAGCGTTCCGGAAATAATAAGTCATCATGGGAAGTCCTGAAGAAATTCGATAATTATACTCCTTTGAAAATGGGTATTAATCATGTCTTGGAAGAAATCAAGAATAGCGAGGAGGTAAAGTGGCCGAAGAAATTGAGGTCAGATCCTGATGCGAGGAACAGGGATAAATATTGCAAGTTCCACAAAGATCATGGCCATATGACTAAAAATTGCATAGCTTTTCAGAACGAGATTGAAACACTCATCCGAAGAGGAAAGCTAGCAAAGTGTGTTGATCGGGGAGGTGAAAGAAGAAATAATGATCGAACTAGAGAAAGATCTAGATCTCCTCATCGAGCAGAGGAGAAAAAGAAGAGAGGCCATGAAGATGATGCCGAGGATGACCCCGATCTTCCCAAGAAACCAAGGCAGCCAGAACGAGAGGTATTTTCCATACGTTTTGGGTCATTTGATTGTAATGTTATTACAGGAGGAGATGCAGGAGGAGGAGATCTTACTGCAGAAAGAAAAGCTTACCTCGAAGAGGCACAAGCTTGCTCGTACATTCAGCGAATAAATTTGGCCGAGGAGGATCGTCCGAGGAAGGTAAACAAAGAGAAGCTGGTTATTGGCTTTTCAAAAAATGACCTGGCAGGTGTTCTTTACCCTCACGACGACCCTTTGGTGATCAAAATGAGGATGAAAGAAGTAGTGATTTCAAGGGTGCTAGTAGACAATGGCAGTTCGGCAGACATCATGTACTATTCATGCTTTGACAGTTTAAATTTGAAATTATCTCAATTGGAGCCTTATCACAGACCTCTTCTGGGTTTCGCTGGCGAGAAAGTTTTTCCACTTGGGATGATCAAGTTGGATATATTCATTGGAACTTGGCCTGCTTGTCGAACAGAGAGAATATGCTTCTTTGTGATGGATAAGAATGTGCAGTCAGCCTACAACATCATCATGGGAAGAGTTGGTTTGAAGAAGTTCGAAGCAGTCCCATCTACAGTACATCAATGTTTAAAATTCCCAACAAATTTTGGAGTGGGAGTGGTGAAAGGTGATAAAAAAGTAGCTCGAGAATGCTATTATTCATCTGCCGAGCAAGAGGAGCTTGAAGAGTCAAGGAAAAAGACTACTACTTACCAGGTAGATGAAAGTACAGAAATTGAAACACTTGATCCGAGAGATGAATCCCAACTTGTAAAAGGACAGGTGGTAGAATCTACAGAAAATGTTATTCTGGACGACGAACACCCTGAACGAGTAACCCAGATAGGTTCATCGTTGGATGCTTCAATAAAACAGGAGTTGATAACTTTCTTGAGAAACAGAAAGAAAACTTTTGCGTGGAGTCATGAAGACATGCCAGGAATAGATCCAAACTTCTTATGTCATGAGCTCAATGTGAATAAGGAGATCAAGCCTGTAAAGCAGAGAAGAAGGGTATTTATCCCCGAGAAGAATCAAGCTATTCAAGAGGAGGTCGAAAAACTCCAGAAAGCCCAATTCATTGAAGATGTGAAGTATCCGGACTGGTTGGCAAATGTGGTGATGGTAAAGAAGAAAAACAATAAATGGAGAATGTGTGTTGATTTCACTGATCTCAACAAGGCCTGCCCAAAGGATCACTTCCCATTGCCCAGAATTGACCAACTAGTGGATGCTACCTCGGGGCACGAGCTGCTCAGCTTCATGGATGCTTACTCTGGTTACAACCAGATCAAAAGGAAACCTGAAGACAGGGAAAGCACTTCTTTTATTACCCCTAGGGGAACTTATTGTTATAATGTTATGCCTTTTGGTTTGAAAAATGCAGGAGCGACATATCAACGGCTGATGAATAAGGTTTTTGCCGAACAAATCAGTTGCAACATGGAAGTCTATGTCGACGATATGCTGACAAAGAGCAAGAAAGCTGCTGAGCATCTAGTTGATTTAGGTCAGACCTTTGATCAACTGGATAAATACCAGATGAAGCTCAACCCGACGAAGTGCACCTTTGGAGTACGAGAAGGAATGTTCCTCGGGTACATCGTCAACCAGTGAGGCATTGAGGCAAATCCAGTAAAGATCAAAGCTCTTTTAAGGTTGCGATCTCCAACGACGAAGAAAGAAGTGCAAAGTCTTACAGGACGAGTTGCAGCGCTCAATAGATTTGTATCTCGAGCAACTGATAGGTGTCTTCCATTCTTCAAAACACTCCGAAAAACTTTCGAGTGGAATGATGAATGTGAAAAAGCCTTTCAAGACTTGAAGAAATATCTGGGAACACCTCCATTGCTGTCCAGACCAGTGATGGGTGAAAAGTTGTACTTATACCTGGCAGTATCAGAGAATGCAGTCAGCTCGGCATTGATCAGATTGGAGAATGGAGTCCAGAAGCCAATTTATTACACAAGTAAGGCTTTTCGAGGTGCAGAGATCAGGTACCCAAAGTTGGAAAAATTGGCATTGGCATTAATTGAAGCAAGTAGAAGAATGAGGCCATATTTCCAGGCCCATACCATCATCGTGTATATCGACATGCCATTAAGATAATCCCTTCATAAGCCAGAAAAGTCAGGGAGACTGATGTACTGGGCAATAGAGCTCGGTGAATATGATATTGTGTATGAACCCAGATCATCCTTAAAAGGGCAAGCTGTAGCAGACTTTATAGCAGAGTTTACATATCCTGATACCCCCGAGGAACAAAAGTTGCTCGCTGACCATCCTGTGGATGTTACAGGATCAACAGACATAAGTCCAGACCAACTCCGGTTGGTAAAAGGGCTTGTGGATGTAGAAAAATCATCAAATTCAACCCCATACCAACTCCGGTTGGTAAAAGGGCAAGAAGAGATGGTTGACGAGGAGCAAAAAATACCAGGGGATAATGAAACAAAACAACAAATATTTCACCGAGGAACGCTGTCAGATAAGAATTTTGAAGACGAGTTACCTACGTGGAGATTGTATGTAGATGGGTCATCTTGTACAACAGGTTGTGAAGCAGGGATTGTTTTGAACACCCCAGACGAGATTGACATGGAATATGCCTTACAATTCCAATTCAAAGCTTCCAATAATGAGGCTGAGTATGAAGCCTTGATAGCAGGTCTTAATTTAGCAAAGATTATGAAAGCGCAACAAGTGATGGTATTCAGTGATTCTCAATTAATTGTGAATTAGATGATGGGAACGTATGCAGTTAAAGGAGAAATAATGGTCAAGTATCATGCAAAGGCGATGGAGTTTTTGGAAGAATTTGATGCCATTCAGTTGATCAGAATACCAATAATGGAAAATGCACAAGCAGACGCACTGGCCCGATTAGCATCAGCTACTCGTACCGAGTTGCGAAGAACGATACCAATTGAGGTGTTAGAAAGTCGAAGCGTAGATGAAGGCCTGATGATGAATGTTATTTCCCTTGATTTAGGACCATCTTGGATGGATCCCATCAGGGCATATGTCGAGGAAGGAGAATTACCGGAGGATAAGATCGCTGCCAAGGAATTGAAGTTTAAAGTTGCTCGGTATGTACTAACTAATGGTGTTTTGTATAGACGAGGAATTATGGCAGGTTTGCAAAGATGTGTACATCCCTCCGAGGTGAAAGAATTGATTGAAGAGATCCACGAAGGGTCCTGTGGAGCCCATGTAGCAGGTCGAACACTTTTGCAAAGGGTGATGACGCAAGGATACTACTGGCCAACGATGAGGGCTGATTGTATAGCCTATGCTAAGAAATGTGATAAATTCCAACGTTTTTCTTCCATCCGATGTACTCCACAAGCATTATTGACACCCATAACTTCCCTTTTTCCATTTGCCATATGGGGAATTGATCTGGTTGGACCACTGCCAACGACTCGAGGAAGATTCAAGTACCTCGTCATCGCAGTGGATTATTTTACTAAGTGGGTAGAAGCTGAGCCTCTGATTGATATGACATACGAGAAGGTATACCAATTCGTTTGGAAGAATATCATCTGCCGATATGGTCTCCCTCATGCCTTCATCACAGACCATGGAACACAGTTTGATAACGAGGAGTTTGCCGCCTATTATCATCAGTCAAATATTTTGAAGGTTCATTCAGCACCAGGCCATCCTCAAAGCAATGGACAGACTGAAGTGACGAACAGAACATTATTAAATGGTTTGAAGAAGAGGTTAAGTGAGGCTAAAGCTAATTGGATTAATGAGCTACAATCAGTATTGTGGGCTTACCGAACAACTCCCCGAGCAGCAACTGGAGAATCACCATATATGCTGGCGTTTGGAAGTGAGGCTGTTATACCTGCTGAGTTGGGTCTCCCAACACACAAAGTGCTGAATTTCAATTCCCCAGTCAGTGACTTGATGAGAAGATTAGATTTGGACATGCTCGAGGAGGTTAGAGAAGAAGCAACCATTAGGAATGCTGCATATCAACAACAAAAATCTTTGTTCTACAACAAGAGGGTGAATAAATGCGATTTAAAGGAAGGAGATTACGTGCTAAAGAAGGTCATTCAGAAGAACAATAAATTGGAAGCAAATTGGCATGGACCTTATCGAGTTACAAAAGTTGTTCGACCAGGAACTTACCGAATAGCAACTCTAGAAGGAGAGGAATTCAAGAATGCATGGAATGCGGAACACCTACGCAAGTATTATCAGTAATGTAAAATGTAAAGCAGTAATATCAATATGAATAAAACGATGATGTTTCACCATGTTCTCTCCTTTTATTAAAAGTTTTTCGGGGAATACTAGTGTACAACACTACGCTGCTCGACAGCAAAAAGAAGACGATAGTTCAGACCCACGACCAACACCGGTTGGTAAAAGGGCGAGAACATACTATACTCCTTTGGTTAGGAGGCATACACTAGCGTGACCAACTCCGGTTGGTAAAATAACTAGTGGACACTGATAGTTCGAGCGTGATCAACTTCGGTTGGTAAAATAGCGAGAACAAACTATACTCCTTTGGTTAGGAGGCGTACACTAGCGTGACCAACTCCGGTTGGTAAAATAACTAGTGGACACTGATAGTTCGAGCGTGATCAACTTCAGTTGGTAAAATAGCGAGAACAAACTATACTCCTTTGGTTAGGAGGCATACACTAGCGTGACCAACTCCGGTTGGTAAAATAACTAGTGGACACTGATAGTTCGAGCGTGATCAACTTCGGTTGGTAAAATAGCGATAACAAACAATACTCCTTTGGATAGGAGGCGTACACTAATGTGATCAACTTCGGTTGGTAAAAGAGTTAGTGGACATGATAGTTCAAACCCATGACCAACTCCGGTTGGTAAAAGGGCAAGAACAACATTTTTAAAAAAGAACAACATTCTTAAAAATGCCAATTTCGGCTGGTTAAGAAACAAAATATGCCAACTTATGTTGGTCGAAAGGTAAAACTATTCCAGAAAATACAAAGTATTCCAAACTGAACCAAGTATGGTTAGTCGGGGATAAAAACTCTCACTAATTATAATTGGTCGACGAACACAATTTAACAACCTTGGTTGGTTGGAAAAATTTTAAACATTTTTATACTCATTACTTTATTATTAAGTGATCGAGCAACATTTTTGATACTTGTAACCTTTTATTACTAGATTGGTCGATGAATCACAAAGTATTGTTATGCAATCACAAATATAAAAGTGTTAGACAAGTACAAAATAATAGCAACACAGATTTGCAAACAGAAAATGAAAGTCTTTCATTAAAATTCAAAACGAAAAACAAATTACATGTATACTAACTATTACATTGAAATCCCTATTCTATTGGTTTCTTTCCTTCAGCTTTTGAAATAGGTTCCTCGCCAGCAGGAGGATCATTTAAGGTCTGAGGAGAATTGATAAAATTCAAGTCCTTTAAAATTCTGACATTCATTACTGAAGGAGTGTCCAATAGATGCTCTGGACGAGATACCTCGATCTGAAAATGAAGATTGTAATCACCGAGGTATTGTGAAATTAAGCTCCGAGGAATGGCACGAGCTGGGATCCATTCCTTGTCCAAATTGAACGGTGTCACAGGAAGGTCAAGCACCCCAGGGTCATAATAGTCCCACAAGTAGTGTCCCTGTTCAAGTTTCAACACGCATAAGACAATTCAACCATCCTTGTTTATAGCCCTCATTAGTGGCATTCTGGATACGAGCATCTAAATGGAATAATGCCTCGTTGTACCCAGCCATCCAAAATTCCCTGGGCTGCTTATGGAATTGGAAGGTCAGTCTCTCCAACTTCTCGTGAAGGCTTTTTGCAAAAATGTCCTTATTCTCTAAAGCAGACTTCGTCGCAGTAAGTTGATCCTCCAAAGTTAGGATTTTCTTGGACATTTCAAACAAAGCTCGATCTTTGGCATTCAGTTGGTATGCTTGGGTTTCCAATGTTGACAGAGTACGAGCTTCTTCAATACTACGAGGAGTTCTTGATCGACCCCGAGCAGCTGGAGTACTTCGTTCCTCGACAACATCCTGGGCAACTCTTCCTCGCCCACGAGAACCTCTTTCTCATCCCCGGGTAGAAGTAGAAGTACCAGATCTTCGCAGGGTATCCAACTCTTGCCTTAATTTGGCATTCTCGACCTCTAAGAAGGAAAATCCCTCATCGGTCACTGGGATTACCGCTGTTGAAGAAGAGGCTGCAGACTTATATTATGCCAGTTCTTTTTGCAAATTATTATTCTCTTGCTCCAGCAGTTCAGCAATTTGTCTACAAGCTTCAACTTCTCCCTTTAGGGTCCTCTCCCTGACATCATACCCAGCAAGGAGTTTGTCGTAGCCCTTCTCGGCAGAAAGCTATAGAAAACTCGAAAGCAGAAATTGAAAAGGTAGAAGACGATGGGATTGCCTCTGAAGCTTAAATACTTTGCCTTGGGAAACGGCGAAAGAAATGATTACAGAAAGGAAACTATTACGCTACCGGCGGCTAAAAGGACAAAAAGGGCACAAAGATCGAAGCGCCTATAAAAATGCAAAAAGGCGGATTCTGCGAATTTGGAAGGAAATTCAAATATGAAGAAAAGGCTCCTAAAACCCAGGAAGGTCATTTAATATCGCCATATACCGAGAAAGAATGTTCCATACTCCTCAAAGTTCGAAATATGAAACATTGGGGGCTTCTGTTGATACCAAAATTAGTATGCTGATGTGGACGAATAATAAGAAGACACGTGTCAATCTACGTGGCACAATAGCAACGAGGAAGATTGTTTCCCCGACCAACATACTCACTCCGAGCAACAAGTATACTCCGAGGAACGCCAGTCTTCCGAGGAACACCAACCCTCCGAGGAACTCTTATCTTCCGAGGAACTCCAATGCTCCGAGGAACTCTTGGACGACGAGCAACTAAGGCGGTTCGAGCTGCATCTCGACCACAGCATTAATTGCCAGATAATCAACAGTTTAACTATTCACTAAATGCTTATCATCTTGACGCGCACGTTTGAAGAACATTAAATGAATTACCCTTTCATATGAGTATCATTTATTGTAACACCCTTTCATGTACAGCCTAAGGGCTATAAATACCTTGTATCACCCTCATTCAAAGGGACCGGATAGCACTTGTAATCGAGAATTCCCAAACACTCAGCAATAACATAACAGTGGACGTAGGCCATTCATATAAGGCTGAACCACTTTAAAATCTTTTGTCTTATTTATTTATCTGTGATTAAATAATTAGAGTAATCTAGTTTTTTACATCAACCAAAATACATTTTCTCAAAGAACTTACACCAACACACGAATATATAACAAACCAAGAAGACTATGCAAAAACATGAGTGGAGCAAATAATGAGACCCACAGTGCATATATTCCACATATTATGTGATTTAATGAAGGGGCATATATCAAATAGTCCCTCGAACATGTTTTAATTTGCGATTCGTCAAAGCCTTTTTATTTTGCTCCAAAAAGTCCTTCACCATGCCGGTGGCGCGAAACTTTAAAGATATGAGAATAAGGGACTTTTTGGTACAAAATAAAAGGCTTGAACTAAATGTTAATTAGGAAATATTTGAAAAACTTTTTGATTTTTTATCATTTAACAAAAGCAAAAAAAAAAGATTAGTAAACTAAAGTTTTATTACTCATAACTTGTATTTCAAGAAAATGAAATACAAAACCTTACAAAGACCAATAAATTTTGTAAATGAATAATACAGAAAGATACTGAAACGATTTCCAAAATAATAGCTGTCATTAAAAAAAGATACTGAAATAATAGCTGTCATTAAAAAAAAAGATTACTAAAATAAAGTTTTATTACTCATAACTTGTATTTCAAGAATATGAAATACAAAACCTTACAAAGACCAATAAATTTTGTAAATGAATAATACAGAAAGATACTGAAACGATTTCCAAAATAATAGCTGTCATTAAAAAAAGATACTGAAATAATAGCTGTCATTAAAAAAAAAGATTACTAAAATAAAGTTTTATTACTCATAACTTGTATTTCAAGAATATGAAATACAAAACCTTACAAAGACCAATAAATTTTGTAAATGAATAATATAGAAAGATACTGAAACGACAATAGCTGTCATTAAAAAAAACAAAAAAATTTAACAAACCCTAATCATCATCCGATTCTTCTTCTTCTTCGTCATTGGAGTGAGGAGGAGCAGCAGTTGTTGATGAACCCATTGTTGGTGGCGAATATGGAGAAGTCCTAGTGGTTGCTCTTGGCCGAACCCTCACGAGCACCAAACGTAACTCATTGAACACTCGGTACAACCATAGTTGCACCTCCACACACGCACGGAACCCATTGGCTCTCTTAATGTCATCCCACTGACTGTTGAGCACATAGGACGTGCTAACATACCCATTACATGTCCGCATATTCCACTTCTTGAGGGTTATTTTAGTGTCCTCTACATGCCCCGGGTGAATCATCAAAGGCACTTGAATACCCCTCAACTTATCATTTGCATCTCTCATTTCCAGGAAAGTGGCTTCTTGGTGACTTAGGAAAATATTTTTGATTTCTCTGGCTGGAATGGACAATCTGTTTTGCCGATCATCAGTGTCACTTGAAGTGAGTTACTTTTGTATCACCAACCCCAGTTCCGAACCCCACCTTTCTACAATCTTCTTCTTGAAATCAAACGGTAGGTCGGGTGTGTAATCTGAACCATTGTTTGGTTTCTTTTCATTATTAGTTGCACCCTTACGACTTCCAAAGTGTTCCCGATCCGTAAAAGACTTTGGAGGGGTGTTCTTGTAAATCATCGGTCTCTTTAAGAGTCTTTCTCTTATATACTCAGGACTTCTGTTCATCATCACCATTTCCGTGATATCAACCCTCTCGGTCCTGGGCATCTTGGGGATGCGCATGTTTTCAAAGTCGACGATATACGGGAGGTGGGATTGGTGTTTCATCTTCATCTTCTTCGACTTCATATTCATATTCTCTTCTAACATAATGAAACGTGAGAGAGAGAGAATGCTACTAGAGATTATATTTATTCAATAATGAAAATTTATAGATGGGATTGGTGTTTCATCTTCATCTTCTCGTCTAACACACCTTGTCTTTTGTGCAAAAAAAAACTTCTAACGGCAAATTTATAAATTAAATTAGTAATATGTAAAAAATTTGTAGGGTAAAGAAGTAAATGTCCACCTTATCAAAAATCTATTAACTAGTGTTAGCTCTACTACTATTTCTATTTATAAATAATAACTAATAAAATTAAGATAAATTAATATTTGTAGACAGAGATCAAAAGAATCACAAAATTAGTACCTAAAGAGAGAATAGTGTGGTGTTTTTGTTCAAGGTTAGTTTAGTTTGAATTAATTTTTTATATGTTAAAATTTTAGTTTTTTTTTTTTTTTTGGTGTAAAACTCTGATTTTTTTTTTTTGTGTAAATATATGAACTTGCTTTGTATTTTTAGTGTAAAAATATGGACTTGCTTTGATTTCATTATTTGTATGTTAAAATTTGAGTTTGCTTTATATATTTTTTTGTAAAAATCTTATCGTGCCTTTATTTTATTTTATTTTTGTATAAAACTCTGAACTTGATTTTTTTTTCGTGTGTAAAAATTTGAACTTGCTTGTTTTGATTTAATTGTTTTGTATGTTAAAATCTTGTTTTGATTTTTTTGGGTAAAAATCTGATCTTTCTTTTATTTATTTTTTTGGTGTAAAAATCTGAACTATTGTTTTATTTTTTTTTTACTAAGAATCTGATTTTGCTTTAATTAAATTATTTGTATGTTTAAATCTCACTTTGCATTGTTATTTTTTTGGTGTAAAAATTTGACCTTGCTTTTATTTATTTTCTTCTAGTTATGCTTAGGTACTTCAAAAAAATGCCTCGTCTTGTAAACCTCGTGATCATAAATTTCTTCAAAGAGATCAAGGAGGGTTAAAGAGATTTAATCTTTCTTGGTTTGATGAACACCCAACTTGGTTAGAATATAGTGTCCACAAAGATGTCGCATATTATTTTTGTTGTTATCTTTTCAATGTGGTTGGTAAGGAGCATGTGGGTGGTTGTGATGCATTTTTTATAGAGGGATTTTCCAATTGGAAGAGGAAAGAAAAATCCAATTACATGTTAGGTTTCCCACTCCCACTCATAATAATACTTTGAAAAAAATCCAATTACAAGTTTATTGGTGACCACAAAGTAGCGTAGGTGCATAAAGTTAAGAATTTTGATGTGTATCTTCCCTTTTTAACAAAGGAGAAATGCATGCTGAGAAGCTGTGGATTATTCAATAAGAGGAAAAAAGAACATTATTCATGAATAAGAGTTGTAAAAGGGTTGTTCAAGTACAAATGGAGGTGTAACCCCTATAGGTATAGTGATAACACTTAACCCGAATACCCTTGATGATCACATGATAAACATACAAACACAATTTAATAACAACTCAGATTGAACTCACACATCTCTCATGTATAACTCAAATAATAATAAAGGAAACTCTGAAGTAACTCATTCAAATGGAGAGAGAAGTAAGCACCCTAGATACACCTTGCACACAACCAACACACCAGCAAACTCTAAAGAATCTCTAGTTAGTCATTAAAAGATTCACAATAAATGACAATGATGTGTGAGTAAACCCATTGGTTTGAAATAACTCCTCCCTGATATATTCTCTCTCTAGCAATAAATTCTCTAGAAGGAACCCTGACGTGACTAAGCATGTGTCTCAGAAGTGCGTACTCTCTAGGCTCAAGTGCAAGCCTGTCGCGTTAGTAATAAACCCGGTAAGTCGGGATCATATCCACAAGAAAATAGGACAACGGAGTTGTGACGACGTGGCACAGACGAAGGAAACCTAACTTTGACTCTAAAGAAAAGGAAAAGATGATTGGTTTTAGGAATAACTACACTAGATGCAATTTTGAAAATAATTATTTAATGCACGAAAGTATGAATGAAATGCAACTACTCTAAATTACTGATGATAATTGACTTGAAACTGTAAACTATATGATGAAAGAACAGGACGGGAATACAATCCCCCAACCCTTGTGTATTGATGATATAAAAATAATCGTAAATTTAAATGACTAATTAGACCCAGAATTTAGTACTCCCAAGCATTACGTATATGAGGTTCAAGCCCACACTATACTTACTCAGAGGACGAGTAAATCGGTATTGCAATAGTTACACTCGAGTTGTATTCTAAAGCATCCCGATTACCCGGAAGCAAACGAGATCCAAAGATCTACAATTGTCGTGTTTCTACGCAATACGATCATAATCAAACCATTAAATTTAGAGGATTAATTTTATGTACATACAACTACCACATCGGGTTGGGTTCATGCATCCCGACCCTTAAAAGTCTATCCTACCATGATGAAATTAATGAAAACGATTTTGGAATTGCAGGAAGTCATGATTAAACTAAGAAAAAAATGTAGAATGATGTAAATGGGAAATTAAACATAAGAAATTACTCACTAATCTTACCAAAGCACTCAAAGCATTAACTACAATTACTGGTAATCACATAAATCGGAACAATCTTCAATCTTGGAATTAAAATAATAAGTTATCTCCAAACTTGGATTTTTTTTAAAAGAATGAAAAATTAGATAAATTCTCCGTACTAAGAATGATAATAAAACGGGTTTTTATACCTTAGAAAACTTCAGGAGTTTTAGCTGCACTAGGACTCTCCATTAGAGGAAGATTAGAAAATTAAAAGTCGACAGTCGGACCGGTCTGATCCTCCTGCGGTTCGGTCTGGCTGGAATTCGGATCGGTTCTTTTAATTCTAGGGCGGATCGATCCGCTGCAGATGAGTTCGTTTATTTTCTTTCAGCTTCGGCTCGTCTTCGGTTCGGTGTTCTCTGGAATTTGACATTGCTGATCGGTCTGGCAAGGATCGGTCCGGTCTTCCTTTGACTTTTTCTTCAAACTTTGACTGCTCATAACTTTCACACCGGGACTCCGATTAAGGTGCCGTTTCTTCCTACATGCTCATGAACTTGATATATTCAACTTCTCTTTAGATGCCTCATCCGAATTCTAGGTAGAAATTATAATTTTGCCCTTTTGACTTTTCTTCTTTTCTTTCTCGATTCTTCTGGTTTCTTTCTTTCTTTAATTGACATCAAATACCTGCAAAATTAATACGAAATACCAGAAACTCGGTGTACTAGTTAGGATAAATCAGTAGTAAGATTATGAGATAAAGTCTAATCGATTACGTTGTTCAAGGTGCTAAAAGTAACTAAATTAAAGGGATAAATTGGGAAAAATTTATACCTAATCAAACCCCCCTAACTTAGAACTTTGCGCATCCCGAGCAAGGTTAAAGAATCCTAGCAAGGATCAACTCTTGAAAATTATTTTATTGGGATAAAATACCTTTTTCGCTGGCAAGTGATTGCATTTAGCATATGCCACAAGCCTTTAAACCCCTAGGTCACCCTAGTAGGACAAGCTGTGTCTCGTGAGTGTTTGCAGAGAATATACCCATAAAATTCGACTTAAAGAAATTTCAAAATACGCAAAAATTGTATAATTCAAACTTTCCCAGAAAATAATCATCATTAAGTCATGTTTACAAGTCTCGAATCATAGTGCGTGTGTGCAAAGCCGGAAATTTAACCACCTATTTCCACCGATTGATCATTACGTTACTTATTCGAAGATTTATTTTGATTCAATTTCTCACGGAATGCTCTCACAAACGAGTCTCTCAGATTATGGCTATTCTCTCGGTATGCGTGATAAAAAGAATAAATGTAATGGATGCAAAGTCACGCATACAAGTAGAAAGACAGAAATTTTATAGTGATAGGATCTCATCAACGTATTACGATTTTTAAAAATGGGAACATTGCCTCCTATTCACGCATTATCTCTTTTATTATCTTTTGGTGTCTTAGCTTCCCATGCGGTAACAAATTTTGCAATTCGGACTCGATTAGGACTTTTTATGGCTAAAATTTTTCATAACTTTTTATGGCTAAAATTTTTGGGTGACAAACGAGGGCCTACTTCATTGTCCAACATACTAATTGCGTTACCATATGTGTTTCGAGATGAATTAAGTTTTGAGATTTGTAGCGCGCTCTTTCAGGCAATACCACGCATATTTATCAAAACCGATCAAAATGAAAGGATTGAGATCCTCGATGACTTTTTAGAAGCTAAAAAGAACTTTGAGTTAACAATTAACTCGGATTGATTTGTAATTTTCACAAAGATGAAAGGCTCGAATCTCATCGGGTTTGTTAATCTCTACACTTATTTGTTAAGTCGTCAAGTTTTGCACAATTTCCATGTTTGGTCCATTTCGGCTTTGTGTATGTTGAATTTTACAACTTGAGACTTCATTTCGACTTTTAATGATATTTTTAAAAATTTTGAATTCCAATTTTTGTTTATTTTGAACAAAAAATATTTTTTTATTTTTCAAAATTTTATGATTTTTTTGAAATTTCTGGGCATTTTTGAAATTTTGTGAAGATTTAGAAATACGCACTTGTGACCCCCCTAACTTAAACTTTTGCATTGTCCTCAAGAAAAAAGGACTAAAATCTAAACAAGGCAAAATAAGAAGTGCGATAAATAAAACAAACAAATGGAGAAAATGCAAATTTTTATAAAACAGGATTGTGGTACAAAAACTGCAAAGAGCATACAACATGTGGACTAGGGAAACAACTAAAAACTGTCACAAACAACCAAGGATTCACTGGGGTGGTGGTTGGGAAGAGCTGGACGCGTCGGAGCCATAGGGGTCATAGAAGTAGGATGGCAATGGCTCGTTAGGATCCCCTTGGCATCGGTACACGTTCTCTTGGAAACGAAACATCATGCTTGTATCGCGTCGGTAGTCGGTCAAAAAGCTGCTGAATCTCGTCTCTAGGGCCAACATACGGTTAGTGAGGTCTCTACCCGCCCATTCAAAATATGGGTCGTCTTCTTCTTCGACCGACTCTTCATCCGCACCTACATCACCCATCTCCACATCAGCACCCGCTTCTTCTTCTTCCTCTTCCTCTTCCTCACTCGAGGCAGCATCGTCCTCTTCATCACTTCCCCGCCTCGCCCGGAGAATGGCTAGATGCTTGGCGCTCCGCGTGCGGGTTCCCTGTCCAAAAGGACCAGGGAGGCGAGTACGATCAAGCGGTGCCTCAATGACAGCATCCTTGAGGATAAAGGTAATCAAACGTGCATATGGAAGTGGTGTTGTACCTTTCTCATCCAGGGCCACGACCATGATGTCGGCGTATAGGGTGAGAGCGAGGTTAATGGAAATGTTGGGATCGAAGAGGTGGTAGGTCAATGTGGCCTGACGGGGACGCATCGTTGAATCATTAGACGTTTGCAAAATATTTGCACACACAATTTGGAAGGTGAGGCGTGCTTTCTCATTAAGACAGCCAACGACGACAGTTTTCCCCTTCCATGCAACATCGGGGACAATGCGCTCCATAATGATTTCTTTGGCGATCGGGGCGACATTCCTTGGGTGGGTGAAATCTTGAACATTGGGAACGTCGTATTTGGCCAACTTGGTCGTGAGAAGGGCCAAAGAAAAGGGGATGATGGTACCATCAACATATACTTGAGACTCAAAATGGCCCGTTCCAATAAGGGAGCCATAGAAAGATCGAACCTCGACTACCTAAACCGCTTCGTAAGGTTGATTAAGGAATTGGCACCAACCCTTATGCATGAAGAGGATGGTGACGGAATTGGGCATACCTGACCATTGGACAGCGCGCTCCATATGGAGTTTGCGATCCGGACCAAAGAACCGATTGCACCACCGCTCCTCTTGGAGGGAACAAAATTCACCATGGTTGGAGGGAAGGATTTCGGTGGAATCGTATTTGACGGGGGCGGGTCGTTGGGCCATGATAACTAGGATAGGTTTCTAGAAAATTATGGAGGGAGAAAAGAGGAGTGATATGATTAAGGTGTAAGGAAAAGTGAAGGCTATGGGTAGGTATTTATAGGGGAGGGGTGGGTAGGGTTTTGGAGATGGAGGGAAAGGGTTTGGAGGGAAAGAGGGAGTGTATTTGGGAGGGAAACTGAGGGTTGGTTATGGGGAAACGAATTGGGATGGAAGGGAAGGGATTGGGGAGAAGGGGGTGTACCTAGGGAATAGGGGAAATTCATTTCTGCAGAAAGCGGATCGATCTGCCTGGGGACCGGACCGGCCCGATCCTTTAATTTTTGAGTTCTTTAATTGCCGGATCAATTCGGCTATAAAATAAAGGAACCAATCCGCCTACTTGCATTGAGCTTGGTTTCCCCCTAACTTACTTATGATCGCTCTTCTCCGGAAGTTTTCAAGTCTGATCATTCTCCCTATCAGTTTGGACTCAAAAATTCTCACGAAATCTCTGGTCAACGCAACTTGACTCAATTTCCCGAAATATGTGAATGCTCTCTCCTGAATGTACCCTAATCCTATGGACTCTCACTATTCACATGACTCTCGTCTACTATACACAAGAATTCACCCCATACGCATCAGGGGTGCGACGACCTTACTGTAGCAGCTCACTCTACCCCGTAAACGGGGTCCGACAACCTAATGGTGTCGACTTCTTTCACACACGGCTCTACATATGGCTTTAGGCGTTTCCCATTTACTTTGAATGTATTTCCCCCTTTCAAATCGTCTAACTCAACAACTCCGTGAGGGAAACCATTCTTCACAACGAACGGGCTAAACCATCTTGACCGCAACTTGCCCGGAAAGAGATGAAGCTAAGAGTTATAGAGAAGTACTTTTTACCCGGGAAGAAACTCTTTGCGTAGAATGATGTTATCGTGAGCAAGTTTCATCCTTTCTTTGGCGATTTTAGCATTCTCATATGCATCATTGCGTATCTCTTCTAACTCATTTATTTGAAGCTTGCGAGCTTCACCGCCCTTATCCATGGCATAGTTTAACTCCTTAATAGCCCAATACACCTTGTGCTCTAATTCCACGGGAAGATGGCAAGGTTTTACATAAACAAAGCGAAAAGGGGACATGTCAAGAAGATTTTTATATGCGGTACGATAGGCCCATAGCTAATCGTTCAATCTAAGTGACCAATATTTCCGGGTAGGATTGACAGTCTTTTTGAGAATGTTCTTGATTTCCCGATTCTCTAGTTCGGCCTACCCATTCGTTTGTGGGTGATAATTCATTCCATCCTTATAAACGACCCCATACTTTCTCATGAGCTTTGTGAATGGCCTATTGCAAAAGTGCTTGCCATTATCGCTGATAATCGCTTTTGGAGCACCGAACCGGGAAAGTATGTGTTCCTGCAATAACTTAATCACCACTTTGTTGTCATTTGTCTTGGTAGATATAGCTTCCACCCGTTTAGAAACGTAGTCTACCGCGACAAGGATGTATAGGAAACCAAAGGATGGGGGGAAAGGGCCCATGAAGTCAATACCCCAACAGTCAAAGATCTTAATAATGAGTATGGGGGTAAGAGGCATCATGTCTTATCAGGTAATACCTCCCATCCGTTGGCACCTACTACAAGATTTACAAGCATCGTTCACATTTCAGAATATTGTGGGCTAATAGAGGCCGCATTGGAGAATTTTAGCGACCGTCGTTTTCATCGAAAAATGGCCTCCACAAGCTTCCGAATGATAAAAGTAGATGACTTTTGGGATCTCGTCATCCAGTACGCATCGTCAGATGATTTGGTTGGCACAATATTTAAACAGGAAGGGATCGTCATAGAAAAACATGCGCGACCAAGTAATAAACCTCTTCTTATCTTGCAGTGTCCAATCGGGAGGGACAGCTCCCGTGACAAGGTAGTTGACTATATCCGCAAACCAGGGCAAAGAAGAGGTAGCAAAGAGTTGCTCATCCAGAAAGTATTCATATATGGTTATGGGATCACTAGGTACGTCGGACGAAAGCCGTGATAAGTGGTCGGCAACGACGTTTTCTACTCCTTTCTTATCTTTAATGGAGAGATTAAACTCTTGTAGGAGTAGGATCCACATTATGAGGCGCGGCTTTGCATCTTTCTTTGCAAGTAGGTATTTCAATGCCACGTGATTGGTGAAGCAAGTAATGGGAGAACCTATAAGGTATGATCGAAATTTGTCAAGCGCAAAGACTACCGCTAGCAACTCCTTCTCGGTAGTGGAGTAATTGAATTGTGGTCCGGTAAGAGTCCGGCTAGCATAGTAGATGACATGAGCTTATTTGTCTTTTTTCTTGCCCAAAATAGCCCCTATCGCATAATCGCTAACATCTCACATAAGATTGAATGGTAAAGACCAATCCGAAACTTGCATGATGGGAGTGGACACAAGCATGGTTTTCAATTTTTCAAAAGCGCTTTGACATGCTTCCGTCCACTCAAATGGGTTGTCTTTCATAAGTAGGTTGCTTAAGGGTCTAGCGATGGCGCTAAAGTCCTTAATGAACCTTCAATAAAACCCCGCGTGGCCCAAGAAGGAGCGCACGTCTTTGAGCTATTTTGGAGGGGGTGGATCGGCTATGACATCTATCTTAGCTTTATCAACTTCTATCCCCTTGGATGAAACTATGTGGCCAAGGACTATTCCCTCGATGACCATGAAGTGACACTTCTCCCAATTCAGCACTAAGTTCTTTTCCACACAACGAGTAAGTACATTTTCTAGTTTTTCAAGACAAAGATCGAAAGAGGTGCCAAAAACGCTGAAATCGTCCATGAAAACTTCAAGTCCTCTCTCGACCCTGTCGCTAAATAGTCTCAACATTCACCTTTGAAAGGTCGCGGGTGCATTACACAAGCCAAATGGCATACGTTTGCAGGCAAACGTACCAAAAGGGCAAGTGAAAGTTGTTTTCTCCTGGTCAAGTACATCTACCTGAATTTAGTTATATCTGGAATAATCATCAACGAAGCAATAGTAAGGGTGGAGCGCTACTCTTTCAAGCATCTGATCAATAAATGGCAAAGGGAAATGGTATTTCCTAATTCCCGCATTGAGTTTTCGATAATCAATGCAAATGTGCCACCCGGTGGTGGTACGTTGGGGGACTAGCTCTCCTTTAGCATTCTCAATCACTGTCATGCCTGACTTCTTCAGGACAACTTGAATAGGGCCCACCCACTTTCTATCCGATATTGGGTAGATAATCCCAGCATCCAATAGTTTAATTATTTCGGTCCTCACCACTTCTTTCATATTAGGGTTTAGCCTTCATTGCATTTCTCTCGAGGGCTTAATATCCTCTTTGAGATGGATCTTGTGGGTGCAAATCAAAGAATTTATCCCTTTCAAATCAGCAATGCACCAACCCAAAGCACTTTGATGCTTCCTTAGAATCTTTAGCAATTTACCCTCCTGCTCTTTGTCTAGGCTAGAGGAGACAACAACAGGAAATGTCTCATCCTCTCCTATGTATTCATATTTAATATGGGAGGGGAGTTTCTTCAATTCGAGGGTTGGAAATTTTTTGTTGGAGGGAACTATACGTGTATCCCTCGGTGGTAACTCCTCGAATCTAGAAACCCAACTTACAAGTCTCACGTCCTCGTCCGACGCTTTCTCATCAAATAACTCTCTCAACTCCTCAACCTCCCTCTCGAATGCGGTGTATGTCCCTTCACTCTTGTGGCTTGACACTAAACAGGACCCTAAGGCGTCTCCACAATAAGTTTTTTCAAAATAATCCTCTACGATCTCGTCTATTAGGCTCACCACGTGAAGATCATCTTTTTTCCCCATTTGTTGGGCAATATGGAAGATGTTAGTCTCTAAAGTCATGTTCACAAAAATGAGTTGCATTTGCCCATTCCGAGTATTGATGATTGCGTTAGCCGTAGCTAAGAACGGGAACCCAATAATGATGGGAACATGGTTGCTTGAGGTGAAGGAGGGCTCCGTGTCCCAAATGACAAAGTCTACCGGGAAGTAGAAAGTGTCAACTTCGATGATCACGTCCTCAACTATGCCTCTTGGGATCTTCATGGTTCGATCCACTAATTGGAGAGTGACCTTTGTGGGCTTGAGGTCACCCAAATCAAGTTTCCTATATATAGCGTAAGGGAGAATATTGACACTTGCTCCCAAATTAAGTAAGGCTTTCTCAATTTTATTTTCTCCAATGATGCAGGAAATGGTGGGTGCACCAGGATCTTTGAACTTGGGTGAGAGCTCATTGAGTAGGATGGAACTCACGTTCTGTGATAGGAAGACATTTTTCTTTACCTTCATCCTCATTTTTACCGTCAAAAAGTCTTTGATGACTTTTGCATAAGCTGGAATTTGCTTAATGGCATCGAGGAAAGGTAAATTCAGCTTTACTTGCTTTAGCACGTCTAGAACTTCATCACGGGGATTTCCTTTGTGGGAAGGAACCAACCTTTGAGGAAATGGTGCCACAGTGGGTGGTTTCACTACTACCTCGGGCTCACTAGTGTCTTTTTTCTCACTCTCATTCAAGGGGACATCTTCGACCTCTTTCGTGCCGGGCGAAATCTCCTTGTCTTTGGTTGCGTCATGTGGAGGAGGTGATAAATCAACGAATCTCCCACTACAAAGAGTGGTCACAGATTGATATTGCTCCTGATGTTCTATCGAGGTGGAGCTAACACTAGTTTGACCTTGGGGCGGTCTTTGGCCCTAGGCAGGAAACTTTCCCTTCTCTTGGATTCTCAACGATGATTGCAACTGTGAGATGTTCGTATTCATGTCGTTCATCATGCGCTCGTGTCTAGCATTAGTTGCAGTCTGGGTATTGATAAAGCGGTTGGTCGTATCCTCGAGACTTCTTCGCGGTGGAGGGATGTATGCTCCTTGAGTTGGTGGTGATTGCACATGTCCTTGCATGTGGAGAGCTTGTTGAAAGTGCGGTGGTGGAAGAGGGGCAACATGTAAATTTGGATTCATCGCAGCATGTTGTTTCCCATAGCTAAAACTAGGGTGGTTTTTCCATGAAGGGTTGTAAGAATTCCTGTGCGGCGCACCGAAATTACCTTTAAATCCTCCTATGCCACTGACTTGCCCTTGAAGCGTCATTTTGTAGGCGGGTATAGTCGATCATTACTCAGTTGAATGACCTGCCTCACAAATTGTACAAACCTTCTCGACGGGGTTTGGGATGGATCCAGTTGGTCCTCTTCCACATTCCGCACGTAGGTCTCGCAGTCCTTTCTCAAGCATATCAAGTCGACTGTCCGCTATAGAATTCTTTTCTACATGAAATAGGTTGGACGCCGATGGAGTGGTGGTCACTTGACGATTTTGATTTTGAGCATTAGGGTCAGATGTATCCCAGGATTGGGTAATCTCGACGACATACCTCAGGTGAAGCTCAGCATCGTGGGCGTCTAAGTCGACAAACAGACCACTACCCATGGTCTAAACGAGTTTTTTGGAGTTAATGTTCAGCCCATTATGGATAAAGGAAATGATTTGCATTTTATCAAAACCATGATGGGGACACGAGGAAATTAATCATTGAAACGCTCGTAGCATCGTTCGAATGACTTATTTTCTAATTATCGGAAAGTGTGAATTTTATCATTGATGGAATTCGTTTGATGTGGAGGAAAGAACTTCTTGAGAAATTTGGATTGTAATTCGTTCCATGATGAAATCAAATTTGGAGGTAAGGACCATAGCCATGATTTAGCCTTATCCTTTAGCGATAATGGAAAGAGTTTGAGGCGGAGCACGTCTTTTGTGCATGTTTGATCGCTAAGAGTCTCGCACGCCTCCTCAAATTCCATGATGTGGGCATATGGCTTTTCTGAATCCATTCCATGGTAAGTGGGAAGTATCTGGATCATACCATTCCTAAAGCGAAACTGTCCCGCATTGTATGGGAGTAAAATGCATCCCAGAGTGACAGTGCGCTCGGAATATAAGACGTCTCTCAAAGGGTGATATGGGGCCTCTCCCTCGTCGGTAGCTGCACTACCGTGTTGTGACATGTCTCTCTCTCTCTCAAAGATTCAGTATCCTCACTTGGTATACCGGGAGTGCTCTCTGAAGTGTGTCCTAAGAAGGAAAACGGCGTGTTATTTGAGATTGAGTGTGACGGTGTGGGAGGTGAAACCCAGAACTGTGGAGCGTTAGGAGTGTGAGGGCTGTCAGGGTCGTACTCAACTATTGGATTTTCGTGAATGTGGGTTGGAGTATTCTGGGGAGTTGGAGTGAGTTCAGAATTTTGCATTAATAGCTTATGAGAGATGGAGATTAATCTTTTTGTGCTTTTTTCAAATTTTTTTTATATGTTTTTGGATTTTTGGTCAAAGTTTTAGATTGACTCGATCTAATCCTAAGTCTACCTAAATCCCCGGTAACGGCGCTAAAAACATGACGCGACTAAGAATGTGTCTCGGAAGTGCGTACTCTCTAGGCTCAAGTGCAAGCCTGCCGCGTTAGTAATAAACGCGGTAAGTCAGGATCGTATTAACAGGGAAATTGGACAACGGAGTTGTGACGACGTTGGACAGACGAAGGAAACCCAACTTTGACTCTAAAGAAAAGGACAAGATGATTGATTTTGGGAATAACTACACTTATGCAATTTTGAAATAATTATTTAATGCACGAAAGTATGAATGAAATGCAGCCACTCTAAATTACTGATGATAATTGACTTGAAACTGTAAACTATATGATGAAAGAGCATGACGGGAACACAATCCCCCAACCCTACTGTATTGATGATATAAAACTAATCGTAAATTTAAATGATTAATTAGACCCAGAATTTAGTACTCCCTAGCATTACGTATATGAGGTTCAAGCCCGCACTATACGTAATCAGAGGATGAGTAAATCGGTATTGCAATAGTTACACTCGAATTGTATTCTAAAGCATCTCGATTATCCGAAAGCAAACGAGATCTAAAGATCTACAATTGTTATGTTTCTACACAATACGATCATAATCAAACTATTAAATTTAGAGGATTAATTTTATGTACATACAACTACCACATCGGGTTGGGTTCATGCATCCCGACCCTTAAAAGTCTAGCCTACCATGATGAAATTAATGAAAACGATTTTGGAATTGCAGGAAGTCATGATTAAACTAAGGAAAAATTGTAGAATGATGTAAACGGGAAATTAAACAGAAGAAATTACTCACTAATCTTACCAAAGCACTCAAAGCATTAACTACCATTACTGGTAATCACAGAAATCGGAACAATCTTCAATCTTGGAATTAAAATAATAAGTTATCTCCAAACTAGGTTTTTTCTGAAAAGAATGGAAAATTAGATAAATTCTCCGTACTAAAAATGATAATAAAACGTGTTTTTATACCCTACATAACTTCAGGAGTTTTAGTTGCACTAGGACTCTCCATTAGAGGAAGATTAGAAAATTAAAAGTCGACATCCGGACCGGTCCGGTCCTCCTGCGGTTCGGTCTGGCTGGAATCTGGATCAGTTCTTTTAATTCTTGGGGGGGATCGATTCACTGTGGATCGGTTCATTTATTTTCTTTCAGCTTCGGTTCGTCTTCAGTCCGGGGTTCTCTGGAATTTGACATTGTTGATCGGTCCGGCAAGGATCGGTCCGGTCTTCCTTGGACTTTTTCTTCAAACTTTGACTGCTCATAACTCTCACACCGGGACTCCGATTGAGGTGTCGTTTCTTACTACGTGCTCATGAACTTGGTATCTTCAACTTCTCTTTAGATGCCTCATCCGAATTTTGGGTAGAAATTACAATTTTACCCTTTTGACTTTCCTTATTTTCTTTCTCGATTCTTCCGATTTCTTTATTTCTTTAATTGACATCAAATACCTGCAAAATTAATACAAAATACCAAAAACTCGTTGTACTCATTAGGATAAGTCAGTAGCAAGATTATGAGATAAAGTCAAATCAATTACGTTGTTCGAGGTGCTAAAAGTAACTAAATTAAAGGGATAAATTGGGAAGAATTTATGCCTAATCAAACCCCCTTTCTCAGAGGTAGTTGAGGCCATTAAATAGCCCCAAACCATTTCTAAGACGCCTCAGTCCTTTTCAACTATGAAAGACATCCCCTCATACTTTACGTCACAAACATTAAATACATGATGGGCCAGTCATCCCTACGTCATAAACATTAAACCTCAAGACATGTCTTTTTGCCTAACCACTATGTGTTAGAGGACTATCACAACAAAGGTGGCTACCCAAACTGTCTAACAATCCTAATACCACAGTGGTTTACTCAACTATGGATTGGACAGTGTTTATATGGCTAATGACATCACCTACTGTAGATGTGACATTCAATAGAGAACCGGTTGGCTCAAAACTCAATATACTATGGAACTCAAGGCTACTCCGCATAAGATTCCACGGTGAAAGGTCTCTCTGTGTTTTACCAGGTGTATCAAAGATGGTCAAGATAATCCTTAACACGTCCTGACTTATTAATCCTCCAAACCAAATCACTTTAAAGTTCCCAAGACGAGGTCATTTGATAGAGCATGTAAGCTCTCCCAAGAGCTGCCAGTCCTGGTCTCTTGCGAGTACCATTTGACCTCACACTTTATATTACAATTATTAAAACATTAAAACAAATGTATTTAACAGATGCAATTTGAATAAGTAAGTACGGAAGATGAAAAGGAGCTCTCTCGGTCAGTTTACTCGCTGAGTTGTATCACTGAGATTCTTTTATGAGCTGCCCCATCGAGCTGGCTCGCTGTCTTCATGCTGCTTCCTTCTCTTGAGTCTCTTCGATTAATTGAGGAAACTCTTTATAATTCAGAGATTACCTCCAAGCCCCGTACATGAACATTTAAGATTAGTACTTGATTTCAAACATTCTCTGAACAGTTTATATTTTTGCTTTTTAGTTAGTTATAGCAAAATTATCTTGGACTTTGATCATCTAATTTTTATTCAATATGAATTTTAGTTAATTTCAAAATTAGTGTTAATTAAGATGGATAAACAATGTAAACAGATTCTGATAATATCCGAATCTCGAGAATCCGAGAGGACACAGATACCGATAATTATTTTTCTATCCAAGTGGATAAGGATACGTATACAGATATGGATAGCATGGTATATGCACCGTATCTATCAGTTCACCACCCATAACTCTCCCAAAATGTCTAACACCAAAAAAAATAAAAGAGGCTTGTAGAGATATTGATAGAACCCACTGTTGAATGATCGAACAACTTAAATTCATCTCCTACTTGCTCTTGCTCATGCGACTAAAGAGACAGATAGAGTATTGGTTTTCCTAGCTCATGCCCAAGGTTAGTTTAGTTTTGATTAATTGTTTGCCTGTATGTTAAAATCAAAACTTGCTTTTGATATGTTATAAGTTTTGAAAATGAATGTTAAAAATGTGAGAATTTATTTTTAATACAAAGGTTTGTAAAATGTTAGGATTTGTTAAATGCCAAAATTTCAAATTTAGATTTTATAAAATATTAATATTAAATAGTAGGGTTATTTTAAATGCTAATTTATTAAATGTTTAGGTTTATTATCTTTCATTATTTTCTTTTAGTTATGCGTAGGTACTATAAAAGAAATGTCTCGACATTTTTTCCCCCCTATGAGTGATGAAGATGATTATGATCTTGATGAAGATGATTATGTCTCGACATTTTTCTTGGTGAAAATGTTCTAAATCCTTCCTGGGATTTTTAGGAATATTTCGAGGATTTTTCTGGGCTTTCTGGAAATTTCTGTACAAAATTTAAGGGGGGGTTCCAGTCGGCATGGTATAAAGGGTGCCATTCGGCAGTGACACAGACTTTTGGACTACCTCGGGAATGTAAGGATTCAGTACCGCTCGGTATGGTTGGGGGAAGTGCCGATTGGCATGGCGCTTGGCATCCTATATAAAGGGGGCGAATCCTTTCATTTTTCACAGCTTCTCTGCTTTCTCTCTTTCTGCGATTTCTCTACAAATCATTCTAGCATTACGATCTTCAAGAAATGGCCTCTTTTGTGAGCACTGCAGTCCACCGGGAGTGGTTGACAGTTGATGGCTGGGCGAATGTGGATTGGAGGGCCAGCCTCTTGCTTTGGGGAGTGAGAACTCCTTTGATGCGTTTGAGCTTGTTGCGGATGAGCGGACTTTACTGCGGGAGCCATCGCGTCATCGCTCTTCGAGAGTGAGTCCCGACGGTTATGTAAGTAACCCGACCTTTGGCATTCCTTTCTTTTTGGTGATTTTTTTTTCTTTCTTGACTTTTCATGAGACTTTTCCTTTTTGCTAGTCTGATGTTTCTTTGAAGAACATGCGCGCCCGCGGGACGATGGGGCTCAGGGATGTCTGGGAGCATCTCCCACCTGTGGTGTGTTGGGTGGTATCATCAGTGGGTTTTGGGAGGTTGGCATTGGTGCTGGATGAGACGCCTCGTTCGACAGCGATCCTGTGCGCTTTGGCAGAGAAGTGGTGGGATACTACCCACACCTTCCATTTCAGCTTCGAGGAGATGACTGTGACTCCCATAGACGTGAAGCGGCTGTTGGGGCTGGATTGTGATGGAGAGCAGATAGAGGTGGCTCGCTCTTTACGGGTGAGATCGGAGGCAGTGCGTGCGGCACTTGGTGATGTAGGGAGGATAGTTTCTGGGGATTCTATCCAGCTGACCCTACTGAAGGATGTTCTACTGAGTAGGGTGATTGATGTGGAGGATGGGTTTCAAGTGAGGCAGATGGACCGTTTATTCATTTTGCTGGTGTTGGGAGGTTTCATGGTGGCGTCGAGCGGCGACATCGTCCATTTGTGGTTCTTGCCGTACCTGAGGATGTTTTCGAACATCCCTTTCTATGATTGGGGGAGTCTGACTTTGAAGACCGTTTACTCTTCTTTGGATGCATTAAGCCGGTGCTGCCGGCAGACCTTTACTGGAGCCACGTACCTTCTTGAGGTATTCTTTGGTTTGCGCATTTCTTTTCATGCATCGATATTTTTCTTTCATGCATTCGCATTTTTCTTATGCGTCTCTTTTTGTTTTGTGAATTCAGATGTCGTTCTATGAGGTGATTGGGTGTAATACCCCGCTGATTGCTTTAAAGGACGAAACTGTTGGGGACTTTTGTCGACTGTATCGATGGCATAAGGTCAATCGGCAGTCAAAGGGTTCTCTCTCTCTGGAGGTGGTGCGTCAGGTCTTGAATGACCTAACTAGTGGTAGGGTAAGACTCTTTCCATTTCAGTCTTGGTTTTTGCACCTTCTGATCTTGTATTGATTTATGCTTGCTTGGAGATTTTCAGGTGACCTTTTATCCCTGAGGGATAGCCATTCAGGATGCGGGGGCAACTGGGGTGAACGTGCGGATGAGGCATTTATTGTAACATAAGTTCAGTCATTATTGGTATCTCGGGGAGCGGTGGTTCGTCAGATTGCTGAGGAGGAGGTGGTGGTGCAACCTACGCAGCCTCCTACGTCTATGAGGCGGGAGTGACTGCTGTCAGAGGATGAGATGATCGCGGCGATGATCGGTGAGTCCTACTTGTTGTACACCGATACGATTGAGCCGTATGACTATATGGACTTTGTGACGAGATGGTTGATGGCGCCCATCATATATGATGCCCTACCTTTCCCTCCTACGGGTTCGAGTCGGGTGGTGGGATCTTCCCACATCGGCGATGGTCCGACGGCATCTGCGACGGTGGTGACTTCAGAGGTTCCTTTTGTGCAGTTGTATTCCCCCTCGTACAACATTCGACGGGCTGATGGAGGGATGGTGCCTATGTTTCACCGTCCTCATGCGATGGATCCGGAGGAGTTGGGTTTGACAGAGGAGGTTCTCCGACCTACGGTATACCTTTCTGTCCCTCTCTTTGTTTATTTTTTGTTTTGGTCATCTCTGTTTTGATACTGATTTTGCCTTTCCTTGCAGCAAGTCCGAGTGTCGACCACTTGGCTAAGGGACATCAGAGACTGGATATCTTCGATGACTGCCCATATTCAGGATGCGATTCATGTTCCTTCTTGCTTGGTGTCGTCTGCTTCGTCCAGAGAGGACTCTGGCTCGGGTAGTGGTGGCACATCATCTCGCTGTAGAGGAAAGAGAGCACATCGCATGGGTGGAAGCTCTTAGTGAGAGAGAGAGAGAGAGAGAATGTGGGTTCGAGCTGAGTCCCGCTGTTTTTGATTTTTTCTTTTTATTTCCTGCAAATATGATATAACACAGAACACAAATAGATGCAATGTAATGGAGTTTTTTATTATCTTTTATTTAATGCATGCACATGCGCTTTTTACTTTGCCACTGAGACCGTAAAAAGGAATATTTTTGGAATATTTCGAAGGAAAGTTTTTAATTAAAAAGGTAAATTATATAAGGAGAAAAGGTATTTTGAAATTCTATTGAGAATATCAATTTATTTTTATTGAGTTTTCTGATTTGACAAAAGAAGAAAAGAGGGAAATTTTTAAAATGGGGGGTTTCCGATCGGCAAGCACCCTGACCTGCCTATCGGCAGTTCAGTCCAGTCCAATCAATTCAAAGCTTTGATTGGTACCCTCTTCAGCCTTTGGTACCTTATGGGGTAGGATTCCCTCCAATTTCTGCAGGGATTATGTCTCTTATGAGGGTTCTCAAGTATAAAAAGGGGGAAGGGTGGAGTGTTTTCATCGCACCTTTGCATTTTCACCTACTTGCCCATTATTTCTAAGCCTTGCAAGATGGATCTCCCTGGTAGCATTGAGTTTGCTAATTACCTATAAGACTTGGAAGCAATATGCTCTTATAATGTTGACTACGATGCTTTCAACATGCGTCGAGTCTCCCTGTGGCGCAATCGGCCTCTTGATTGGAACGTGCTGATGGCGGCGGGTCAATTCTGGTACCCCGAAGACCATGTATTCCGCTTTGGGTTGGATGAATTTTTTCCTACTTATGAGGAATTTTCTGCCATGCTGGGTGTAAATCCTAGTGTTTCTGCGGCTTTGCCCGAATTTGCCCATTCTCACAGGGATTTATTGGTCGGGCTTCTTCATGTTTTGCCTTCGACGGACAGATCATTGGTTGTTGGAGGAATGATCTCCCTCTCGGCGGTGCTGCAGTCCGTGCATTTATGGGAAGTAGGTGATGTTGGCTATGCTGGAGTCGTTGTTCTGGGTCTGGTTTGAAAATTATTGCTGGTGACTGGAGAATTGCAGGTGGAACCACAACTTATAGCCATTACTTCATGGATGTCATACCATCGTAATTTTGTGGCGGTGATACTGGCGGAGATCCTGAATGGCCTGAATGCTTGGAGAGAAGGTCGTTCTGACTTTTTGAGGGGTAGCCCCATGATGCTATTCATGTGGTTGTCTGAAAGATTCCACTTGGAGACTCCTCCAGAATATCCCTTGTCGGTCGTATCCAACTTCTTTTCGCGCTTGTTCATCAGTGTTGGTCTGTATGTTAAGAACTGGGAGCATTGGCTTGTGGAGCATGGGGCTCGTGGTCTGTATTGGTCAGTGCCTTGGTGGGGGCAGTTGCAGCCTATTTTGGAGCTAGGAGAGTATTCATATGTGCGGCTGGTTGGTCTCAGGTAGACCTCCTTTTATTTCCCTTGGCAGCTTCTGCGCCAATTTGGCTGGGCACAGGTTGTGCCACCTTGGACCTCAAATTTCTTTCCGGTAGAAGATTTGACTGAGTACCTGCGTCTGTTGCTTGGATCTCTGTGGGAAAATCGGCGTCCGTCGACCCATCCCTCCCAGTCTATCGGGAAAGTTTGGCATGTTCCCAAAGATTATATGAAGTGGTTATGGAGGAAAGTAGTCAGCAAGATGCTGGCAGTGGAGACTGGACAAAGATGGTTTGTTTTATCTAACACCATGGAAGGGGGTGTTGTGGTCTTTTCGAAGACGGTTTGGGCTCATCGGTCCATGGAGTGTTTACGGCACTCTATTCAGGCAGGGGAAACTTGGGGACCTCAGGATGTAGATGGTGATGGTGAAAGCTCCTCTGGTAGCTGTGGTTAGGACTCTTGGAGAGTTTATTTGTGTAATAGATGCAGGGATTTTATTTGGCTTTTTATGGTAGTAGGGGGAAGGGAGTTATTCATTCCTTTTCTTATGTAATCCATGTTGTAATTTCTTATTAATGAAATAAACAAGTTTCTGATCATTCAGCTGTGCCTTTCGATGAGTTTTGTATTTTGAATTATCTATATTGATCGCTAAGGCATACATAATCCTTTTGTTCAAGTATTCTTTATAATGAACCACCGTTCTCGGAGGTAAGAAAAGAATGGTATTTTGTGAAAAAGAAAGGGTCGCACTCATGTGAGGTGTATGAGCTGCCTACATACCTCTGGGGTTATTGAAAAGTCTTTTATCTGTTTGAAAATAGCTTTTGTAGAGGATTACGCCCACGTAGTTCTGGGTAGAGGGAAATGAAGAGAGTTTCGGACTTGGGGTAGAATTTCTTGAGATGGTCCAGGTTGACTGGACGATCCATCTCCTCCCCATCTAGGTCAGTGAGCATGGCGGCACCGCCAAATAAGGTTTTCTTCACAATATAGGGGCCACTCCAATTGGGCTTGAATTTCTCTCTAGGGTCCCAAATGGGTTTTATTATCTCTTTGAGGGATAAATCCCCTTCTCGGACACTGCGGTCCTTGACTCTCTTATTGAATGATCGCGCTATTCGGCGATGGTACCCCTGTATGTGTTAAAGAGGTTTTAATCTTCTTTCATGTAGGAGGGCTATCTTATCAAGACGGCTTTGGCACTAGTCTTCTTCGCTAACTTTTCTTTCGAGCATGACGCGTAGCGAGGGTATTTCCAGGTCCACAGGTAGGACTGCTTCCATGCCGTAGACTAGAGAGTAAGGGGTAGCCCAGTAGAGGTTCGGATTGAGGTTCGATAGCCCCAGAGGGCGAACGGGATCCGATCGGCCCAATCCCTATAACTTTCGGTCTTCTTGTTGATGATAGCTTTGAGGTTCTTATTGGCGGCTTCAACTGCACCATTGGTCTGAGGTCGGTAGGGAGAATATTTGTGTCTCTAAATCCCACACTCGTTGACTATTTCTATGACTTCTTCTTAGAAATGTAACCCGTTATCTGACACTAGCTCGTACGGCACCATATCGGCAGATGATATTTTTCTTGAGGAATTTGGCCACTTTCTTGGCATTCAACACTGTGTATGACTCGGCTTTGACCCATTTGGTAAAGTAATCAATGTCAACTAGGATAAAATCATGTACGTTTGAAGCCTTTGGAGTAACCTTCCCTATGATGTCGATACCAGGTGGAGAACGGCCAGGGAGAGGTCATGTTGTATAATTCTTGCGGAGGTAGGTGTTGAAGATTGGAGAATTGTTGGCATTTGAAGCATCTCCGGACATAGGCGGTGTAGTCTTAGGTCATGGTGGTCCAGTAGTAGCCCTATCAGATGATCTTCTTAGCAAGCATGTGATCGTTCATATGGGGCCCGCATTCCCCGTTGTGGATTTTTTGCATTATTTTCTCAATCTCAGCCCCTGCGATACAGTGTAGATGAGTTCCATCGAAGTTCCTCTTGAGCAGAGCTTTATGACAAATGATGTACTGGGCGTCCAGTCTGCGTAGGGTCATTAGATATTTCTTGTTGGAACCCTCGGGATACCTACCATGTTTGAGGAGGCACTAGATATCATAGTACCAGCAATCGGCTAGTTTGGGATCTTCGATGGAGACAAGCTCAATATGGTAGCAGTGAACTAGGAAGGGGGTCATTGTTATTCCTTCGGGCATGTCGACCATGGAGGCCAAGGTAGCGAGAGCATCAAATAGGTTATTCTTTGTTCGAGGTAGGTAATGGAAGGTAATATCTCGGAATCAGGAGGCTAACTCTTCTAATTGGGCATAAAATGGTTGGAGCTTTTTGTCCTTGACTTTCCACATTATGAGCACTTGACCGATGATAAGGGCAGAATCCTCGTAGACATCAAGGTATTGAATACCTTTCTTGAGAGAAACTTTGAGGCCTACTATGCATGCCTCATATTTCGTCATGTTGTTAGTGCAAGGGAAATCCAATTTAATGGCGATGGGAGTGTGGGAGTCATCTGGGGCGATCAAAAGTATCCCAATGCCATATACCTTTTTATTGGCAGCGCCATCAAAGAACATTTTCCATCGAAGGTGGTCTTGAGCAGTGCAAATGATATTTTCATCTGGGAATTCGGAGATCTGGACATCTGCTTCTTCTACAGGGTAATCGGGGAGGTAATCAGATATGGCTCTTCCTTTAATAGCTTTCTGTGTGACGTGCATGATATCGAACTCAGTTAGGAGCATCAACCATCGGGCCATTCGACTGGATAAGGCGGGTTTCTCAAGAAGGTATTTGATGGGGTCCATTTGGGATACACGTTTGATGGGGAAGGTGAACATGTAGTGTCGCAACTTTTGGGTGACCCATACAAGTGCAAAACATGCCTTTTCCAAAGCAGTGTAGTTGACCTCGTACCTCACCAATTTACGACTGGTGTAATAGATGGCTCTTTCTTTATGGGAGTCCTCAAGGTAGCCCCAGCTGTAGTGTCGGTTATGGTTCGGTATAGGAGCAAAGGGAGACCAACTGTGGTGGCATGAGCACTGGAGGTTGGGTCAGATATTGTTTGATTCGGTTAAAAGCTTCTTGGCAAGCCTCGTTCCAAACCTTAATTGAATCCTTTGGGAGGAGCTTGAATATCGGTTCGCAGATGGAGGTTAGCTGGCTGATAAACCGACTGATATATTGTAATTCCCAAGAAAACCTTGAACTTCTTTCTCTGTTCGGGGTGGTGGCATCTCAAGTATGACCTTCATCTTTGTAGGATCTACTTCTATCCCCTTCTCACTGACCATGAATCCCAAGAGTTTTCCCTTTGTAACGCCGAAGACACACTTCTGTGGATTAAGTCTCATCTGATACCATTGCAGTCGTTCGAAGAACTTCCGGAGAGCGGGAACATGACCTTCTCTAGTTCTAGACTTGATAATAATATCATCCATATAAACCTCGACTTCTTTGTGAATCAGATCATTCAGGATGCTTGTGGCAGCCCTTTGGTAGGTAGCCCTAGAATTTTTTAGACCAAATGGCATAACGGTGTGGAAAAAGGTTCCCCATGGGGTGATGAATGCGGTTTTTTCTTGGTGGTCTGGATGCATCTTGATTTGGTTATATC
Source organism: Sambucus nigra (assembly GCA_949130495.1). Taxonomy (NCBI): domain Eukaryota; kingdom Viridiplantae; phylum Streptophyta; class Magnoliopsida; order Dipsacales; family Adoxaceae; genus Sambucus; species Sambucus nigra. Next base: position 129,798,786 of record OX422214.1, on the reverse strand, counting down.
CGGCAAACCCGTCGATGAATGACTTGAGAGCATGACTAGATGTGTTATCCACGATCATATCGATATTGGGTAGAGGATAATCATCCTTCGAAGAAGCTTTGTTTAAATCTCGATAGTCTACACACATTTGAACCTTCCCCCTGATTTCGGCATAGGTACTATGTTGGCTAGCGATATGGGATATTCGATCACCCGAATGAAGCCCACGTTTAACTGTTTGACCACCTCTTCTTTGACCTTGAGCGACCATTCGGTGCGGAGTTTTCTCAATTTTTATTAAATTGGCTTGTAATCTGGGAGAGTGGGGATCTCGTGCTGAGCTATTTCAGGATCAATGTCGGGCATATCATCATAGGACCATGCGAAGACATCCTCAAACTCCTTCAGCAATTCTTCGAGTTGTGCGTGCTCATGCTCGTCAAGGGTGGCCCCTATCCTAATCTCTCGCAGTTGGCTACTATAACCGAGATTAATAACAATAGTCTCTTCTTCATTAACTTGAACGCAGCTATGTTTATTATTATTAACCTTATTTAGATCAGTTAAGAATTGTTCATTTACAAAATCATCATGAAAAGTTTGATTATAATCCAAGCAGTTAATTTAAGGCACAGCAAGGTACTCAAAATCTTTGTTTATTTCATTGATAGGGAAAAATATAATTGAGAACCTTATCAAAAGAGCACTCGATTACATTTGAACAAGGATAGACAGTAGAAGAAGAAATGGGGTAAACATTGGGGTTAGGGGGATTTCAAGAGGTAGAACTGGCGCAACATGCCAGTTGAGGAGAGGTGTATCAGCATCTTTAATCAGATGGGATGGATCAATTGATGTAGTGCTTGAAGGAACCATCCAGAGTGATAGCCCCAGTGTCTGTAATTTGAAAGAATCTTCGAAATCACTTTCCTCAGTTTCTTCGGTATCTTTGATGAGCAGTTATAGGCGGTGTTGGAAACTTTCGGCCCATGGGTAGCTATCTTAGAAAAAGATCTCCATTCCAGGATTCATCTTCTTATCTGTGTGGTCATACCATGGTTCTGGAAAATCGCAAAAGGGGAAGTCTTCGCCTTCTTTGATGAATCGTCCATTCAAGGAGTCTCCTAGGATAGTGCGGGTGCAGTCTAATCTTCTCTTCGGTTAAGACTGGTGTATCATTTTGAGCACTTGTTCTGATGGTTGATACCCCAATCCATAAGGAGGAAAATCTTTCTTTAGTTCGATGGGCTCAAGTATCCCTTGTTGCCTTTGCCCTAGTCCCAGTCCGAGCATGAAGTGCATGTGTTCTGAACATCTGAATCATATTGACATTGTCATGAGGGTCATATTCCAGACAAAACCTTTCTTTGAAACCGTCCCCTGCTGGGAGTAGGAGTGGCTCAACTCGGAATCCTAATAGGAGCATATCATTTGACCCGTGTTGTATATCAAGGATTGGACTGATGGTGCTTGCACCCTCGACATTTTCGTCGTCGCCCAAAATGGTGATGATTCGCCCGTCGGTGAAGAACTTTAATTTTTGATGAAGTGAGGAAGACACACCCTTAATATTGTGGAACCAGGGTCGTCCGAGCAACATATTCAAATAAGTTGGGATGTCTATGACTTGGAATTCAACGAAAGGGTTTATAGGGCCAACCCCTATTACAAGTTTTATGGATCCCATCACCTCACGATGGGTATTATCGTAGGCACGTACAGCGGCGGAGGTTGGAGCGAGGTCACTTTCTTTCAGGCCTAAACACTTGAAGGTTCTCAGAGGGCAAACATTCAAGGCGGATCCATTATCGACAAGGGAGAGTGGCACGGCCTTCCCCATAACTTCGACGAAGATGTTGAGTGCATGATTGTGATTTGGCCCAATTCTGGGGATTTTTTCTTCAAAAAATGATAGCATTCGGGTAGAGGTCAAGGATCTGACCAGATTTGTCGCTTCTTCTGGTGTGGTAGAGGGAGGAACTGTGGGTCCAGTGATTAATTTGATTAAAGCATTTCTGTGTAGCTGGGAAGACATGAAAAGTCCCCATAGAGTGATATTATCTTGAGTTTTCTTAAGTTCATCAAGGATCTTGCTCTCCTCGATGGTCATCCCTGGTATAGGAAGGTTTTCGATGCCCTTCGCTTTGTCATTTACTGGTAGTGAGTTTAGAACCTGGTAATGTCTCCCTGATCTGGTCATGTGATTTACTGAAGAAGGGAAAAACATGAATCCCATTTCCTCGTCAATCTCAAGTTGTTCTGCCACCCTGTTTATTTCTCTGAGGAGTTTTTCAAATGATATCATCCCACATATGTCGGCTACTAGGCTACCTCTTCCTGAAGCTTGTTCTTTTCTCGAATTTTCGAATTCATCCCCCCATCCGGTGGGAACAATTATGTCTTTCCAGGTAAAGTCAATGCATTCCATAACTTCAACGGATTCTTTATACATGTCCTCCCATTCTGTGGGCATATGTGTGATTGAAGGTACCAAGCGCCCTTGTAACTTCAAAGTGTCAAGTAACCCGATGATACTACAAATGTTGTTGATTTGCTCGAATAATTCTGCCATAATCTGGACAACATCATCTAGGCTGACTTCGTCGGTTGGTACCACCCATTTGTCTGAATCTCGAGCCCATTTTCGTGCTTCCAAGAATAGTGTGTTAAACCTCTAGTAATCGATCACCATGTGTGAGGGAAATTTGAGCCCAAACTCTAGGAGTTGGTTTAACACTTCTGACAATTCCATACTTTTATTTTTAGAACGGGTACGGGAAGCGATGCATGCTCTGGTAAGGAGTGACAGTGCCTGATCAGTGAGGCTAGTAGGGTGTATGAGGAAATATGGGCAAATTTGAAGAGGTTTAGGAGAGTACATGGTTGTGATTTGAGTTAATGGATCAAAATCTGGGTCTTTTTCTAAGAAGAGGGCATTGGCATGATTTGGAAGTGGATTGTGAGTAGTGTTTGGCTTAGGATTGGCTGGTGGGGCGATGGTACCCCGGTCAATGAGATCTTGGATTATGTTTCGAAGGTGAAAGCATTGGTCGGTGGTATGGACGGAAGTTTGGTGAAAAGCGCAATGAGCATTGGCCTTGAAGTTTCTTGGGAGTGGATTTGGCAATGGGCGTGGATCCAAGGGTTTGATGAGGTTTCGGCTTAACAGGGCTTGGTAAACTTTGGAGAGGGGAGCATGGAGCTCAGTGTATTCCCTTCGGATGGGGGTCGGGCGGCTTTCTGGTTCCCATGATGTGGTTGGTTTAGAGATGTTATTAATGGTTGATATTGTAGCACTAGCAGGCTTGCCATACTTTCTAGGGGTGAACTATCCAGACACCTTCTTCGGTTCAACCTCTGTTTTAACAAGGCTTTCCTCGATTTCTACTCCAGCCTCTCTGAGAGCTTGAAAGTGGGGATAGTATTGTCCTCTCATCATCGCTCGAATATGGGGCAAGAATTTCTTCTTCACTATGTTGACCTGTTCTTCCTTGGATGATAGATTGGTCATGGTAGTTGCTTGCTCCCTCCATCGGGTTATGAAGTTACTGACTGATTCCCCTCGATTCTGTTTGAGCAGCTCTAAATCACGATGGGTGACCTCAAGCTCTTCGTTGTATTTATACTGTGATATGAATTCTCGGGCTACATCCTCCCAACTACGGATTCTGGATTCCTTAAGAGATAAAAACCATCGGAGGGCACTATCCTTCAAAGTTTGCTGAAATAATTGGGCCATCACTTCTTCAGAATCCCCTAGTAGAGTCATGGAACGATGATAACTGCGAAGATGAATAATCGGGGGTCCACTCCCTCCGAACTTCTTGATATTTGGCATCTTGAACTTCTCGGGCAACCTCGCTTTAGGATAAGGAAACATTTGGGTGTAGTCCATGTAATTCTCAGAGATCCTGACTTGGTCGAACTTCTTAGTGAGCATCTTGAGATCCTCTTTGACTTTATTCAACTCTTCCTCCTTTGGATCAACGACCATAGTCAGGTTAGCCATACGCCGGGCAATATTTGACATTGGAAGTTAGGCAGGCGACGACCCATTGACAGGAGGGGCACGTGGAGCATGCTGATATTCTTCGGGAACCCAGATAGTCTTGGGTGGACCCATAGCACGAGGGAATAGGGCCTCGGGCTCTTGAGGAATTGGAACCTGGTTTCGTTGCATCTCTCGGACCTCGGTTTGGAGGCTGTCAATCTTGGACACAAGTTGAGCTAGGACTGCCATCAGATCCGGCTGTATGACTGGTACTTGATCTGTATTCTCCATGGAAAGTGGATGGATTCCGGAATCAAAAGAAGTAGTAGAGGAACGGATGAAACTCCGGGGTGAATTGATTGAAGATCAAAGCCAATAGGGAGAGTCCAAGGGCTTGCGATCGACCTGAAAAGGCGTAGGATGAGATTAATTTTTTAGAAGAAGGGAAGAAACTATTTTTTTTTTTATATAAATAAAGGAGAAATGTTTTTGGATTTTTGACAAAGAAGGGAAAAATGTTTTTGGATTTTTGATAAAGAAGGGAGAAACATTTTTGGAGACAGAACTCATCATGATTATTACGATTATTATGTTCTCACTTGTATTTAATTCTCCTAAATGCAATGTCGGACGGGACCCGAGCCTGGAAAAGTGGGTTTTTTAATATATGCGAAGCTACAGCTGGACTTGTAACCAGGCTCACGGACAGGGTCCCATTTTAAAAATGCACGAAAATTTGGGCGACAGATGAATTTCGACAGAGTTTCGGGTCGAAACCGATAATCTAAAGTGCGTGTCCTAGGTTTGACACCTATATGCGGGTATGCAGTTTGGTTGGGTGAATTGGAATGGGTTCCCCCCTTTGGCATGACTTCCACGAGATACGTCTTGCTCTTGCGGACAATTAGTACGTGTGGACAAACCATTTGATATACCTGAGTGTACATGAATTGCCTCACTATATACCTCGTGGGGACGGTACGTGTGAGAGCGAATTCGATATACTCGGCATATGTGAATGAATTCCCTGTGATATACCTCCCGTCATGACTTCGGTCAAGCAGTATGATGCGGGAGAACCGTTCGATATACGTTGAAGGTACTTGGCCAATGGAAGGTGAGAGTCATATCGCTGAGGCTAACTGCGCCCTGCCGGACCAGCGCCCATCACGAAGTGACCCTCTAGTTACTGGGTAAAATTTGGTTAATAACAATGCTCTTTGGTGATGTCGTGTGAATCATGCATGATTCTCTTATTAGTATCTTATGATGAGAATGCCTTTCTTGATTATGCCAAACAGGGAGCAAAGTACAAGTACCAAAGGTACACCAAGTATGGATGGGTGATGCGTGCAACATGCGGATATATGTGATCCTAGGTGCACGTGGTGCGAAGTGTACATGGAGAATTTTCTACAAGTGTGTGAACAGAAGCATAAGCATAGGATACACATGGGAAAAGGGGAACATGCAGATATGGGGGAAATGTAAACAAATATAACATCCATGTAAATGAATTCAAACCCTCAAAACATACACATATCCCCAGCGGAGTCGCCACTGTGGCTATCACCGATCCTCGCCCGTGGGCGGGCGCACGGAGGAAAGGATACTCGAGTCCCGTGCATCCCTCTAAGGAGAGCTTAGGCCGGCATCATTTGAGATGAGGTGTAAAACATGTACAGAGATTCAGAGTCGCCAGTCTATTTTACTGAAAATAGACAAAAGAAAAATGGGAAGCCATCCCGAAGGATGGCATCCAAACACATATTGGTGCACGCAAAACCAAAATGATTCGAGAAGGGTTCGGAGGCTTAGTTGCGAAATGGGAAGGTGTTAGGCACCCATTCCGCCCTTTCGGTCTTTAATGGATATTTGCTATTTTCCTTTATTTTTTCCCATGATATGTGTGCATGTGTATATATATAAGGGAGGTAGGAATCCTCGACTTGTATCATGGAAGAGATAAAGCGAGTCATCTGTAGGAAGATATAAGAATAATATTAGAAAGTAAAATTTACGCGATTATGCTTACGTTGATTATTATATTGGAACGATAACGCATATGGAGTAATACGTCACTAAGGGCAAGTATATAGATTATAAGGAGATTGGATTTAGAGAAAATAGAAAATAAGAGAAAAAGTGAGAAAGGGACTCGAGTCTCGGATTTTACCCCGAGACGCCTACGTAGCCTATAAAGGCATCAAAGTCCACGTAGTTCGCATACAAAATGAGGGGTGGGGTTTATCCCATAAATCCAAATGGGGGCTCTCTTAATTGTGAGTGTATGTGTGTAGAAAAAAAGTGTTTTAGTTGTGAAAAAAGTGTGAGAAAAGTATGAGAATCCCTATTTGGAATTTATGAGCAAACCCTCTTTTTCTTATTTTTTTGGGTTTTATTTATATGAAAATAAGAGATGTGCAATAATATTAAATAAATAAGTATATTAGGATGTGTGAAATGAGATAATAAAAGTGCTAAATAATAAAACAAGTTATTGCAACTTTAAGAGAATTTGAAGAGAAAGTTGAGAAAGATGGACCTTCTTGGAGACCTTAAGCTTGATCTTGAATGTGGGAGAGCAGCCCTTGCACTTGGATGATGATGGAGAGTGGATAATTCACCAAGTTTGATGAAAAGGATGATGAAAAGTGGAAGTAAAAAAGGGATTTGGAGGTTTTAATCACGCTGCCTTCGAGAGAGGTTTCTGGGATTCGTTGAGAGTGAATTTTATCAGATCTGGGTTCCCCTTGCAAATGAGGTGAAGGCCTCCTTTTATAGTCTCATGTCACTGCCGATAGGCATAGACCTGATCCTGCCTATCGGCACCTGCCGATAGGCAGGGTCTGGAACCTGCCATTTGGCAGTGTGTTTCAGGCCTTTTCGGGAAATCGGATACCGAGGGAAAATCGTTGGTCAGAATCGTGCATGGAGCAAACCGTTGGAAAGGTAATTCAGAGACCGTTGAAAGTCCTTTGGATCGCTCCCGGGTTCGGGAGTTGACTTTGGGACAAATATGGCTCGGAAGCGTTTGTCGGTCCATTGGACGGGAAATCGTTCGGACGCAAACGGATCGTTCGTCCGCATGGTAAGTCCAAATCATGTATGGGGCGGACCATTGGAAAGGTTAGGAGATGTAATTAGACATTCCAAAGAGTTTGACCTGGTTTGGGGAGTTGACTTTGGGCCTTGGAAGCGTTCGGTGACCTCTAGGAGTCAAACGGATCGTTAGTCCGCATGGTAATTCAGAATCGTGCACGGGACGGACCGTTGGAAAGGGTATCCAGTGCCCTTTGAAGATTCATTCAGTCTTGGTTGAGCTGAAGAGTTGACTTAGGTCAAACAGAGCCCGGGAGCGCTCGGTGGCCTCTTGGTCAAGTTTCGGACGCAAACGGATCGTTCGTCCGCATGGTAAGTCTGAATCGCGCATGGGATGGACCGTTGGAAACGGTATTCAGTGCCCTTCGAATATTCATTCAGTCTCAGTCAAGATGAAGAGTTTGAATTTTTGGTCAAATTGAGCCTGGGAGCGCCCGATGGCTTCTGGATCAGTACTCGGGGTAAGACCTGGGTTTTTAGTGATGAAGGAAGGTACTAGGGACCCCTAAGGAGAGTTAGGGGTAACGGAATGGGGTGTTTACACCTGGGTTTACTTTGATTTGTTTTGTTCTTTATTAACGTAGGGTCTTGCTTAGAGTGGGGTCTGCGTGCCATTTTTGTTTTGAGGCCTGCGTGCCAATTGGTGTTGTTTGGGTTGTAATTAAACAGTGCTCCAATCCGTTACTCCTCACTCACATCAAAGATACTAACATCTACTCACTTTTTACACGGGGTAACGAATTTAGGGTCTTTTAGGCTTAAGCTTGGATTTTGGGGATTATGTGGGTGAGGAGAAGGTTTTATTTTGTTGTAAATTTGGTTTTCATGAAAATTTTAGTGGCCAGTTATGGTTTTTTTGTTCAGGATGTTTTTGTTTTCTATTTTCTTAAAACTTGCAGTTTTAGAGTGGTGTTAATAACCTTCTTCCCTCATTTTTTTTGCGACAGGAGTATAACAGTTGAGGGGTGTTTTCAGTTGTGAAACCATGGTCCATAATGGTTGATATTTCCTCACAAAACTGAAGGGCACTAATGGAAATGTGTAGCAAAAGGTCTAATTCCATGAGTCTATTCTTATATGTGAAGAATTAAGTGTTTTTTATGGTTCAAAATCATATCCCAAAGTGTTACAAACAAAATTAAGGTGGAAATTTAAGTCGATTCTTATATGTGAAGAATTAAGTGTTTTTTTATGATTATGTTAATTAGTTTTGATAAATTAGAAAGTTTATATATTTTATTGTGTAGGTACTATAGACAAGTGTGTACATATATTAAGCTATGATAAGCATAAGTGCCAATCGTAGACAAATATTCAGTTATAGTGGGAGGGAGAATGAAAGATTTTGTATTTGATTGTGTTGGTACTATAGATAAGTTTAAAACAATTTTTTAAATAAAAAACATTTTTCATGATTTGAAAATATAGTTTTTTTTAGTTTTCATAAAACAATTCAAACTTTTATTTTTAATTTTAAAAGAAAGTTTTTATTTTTCAAAAAAACTGAAAACATTTTTTTACAAACAACTATTTTCTTTATAAAAACTGTTTTTATATTTTTAAAAAAAACTATTTTTTAGTAGAAAGTATGTTTAGAAAATAAAATAAATTAATGAAGTTTACATATTTATTTTTCTTTTAAATGTTACATGTTACTTCATTGTTCTTTTATTTGACAATAATAATCGTTGAACACAAAAATGTTTAATGTGAATTTTATGTGTAAACATATAAATTTGTGTATATACACATCCGAATATATTTTAGTAGTGAATTATATTTGCAGGCTTTGTCCCGTTGGTTCTCAATGGAGAGGAAAATCAAATTGGAAACTATGTTGGATGATTAGAAATTTGGCTTGTGAGAGGAATATTTTTTCCTTCTTTGACTCTTTATTTTTTAGTTTAATTCTCAATGGACAACTGTTTTTGATAGTTTGATGAATATTATAGTTTGATTCAACATGGACTCACCCGCTCACTAGTATGAATTTGAAGTTCTATCCTTAATGTGAGAAAATATTTGATATTGATGTAGTTTGCAATTTGAAAATTTTATTCCTTTTTTTGTGCAAGTTGTATTATCTTTCTTCTTCATTCAAGCACATTTTTAAAAGTCAAAAGTTTATCATCTTCCTCCGATAATCTCGCTCGCGCATCGTGCGGGTTTACACCTAGTGGTAAGAAAATTGGATTTTTTTTTAAAAGAGAATAGTATGAAATGAGTTTGATGGATACATAAATTTTCATTATGTTGCTACAACATGTTATACCATAATTATAATATATATTGTGATGGTGAAGACTCGTTCGCGTCACCAATATTATTGGCCATCGGTCGTGCTTAGGTAGCAAACATTTTTCACTAAATATTGAATGTGTAAGTGAGATATATGAATGGGAAATTTCTTATATATATATATATATTCGTTGTATATAGGAATATCTTATGTAAAAACCCAATTAATGGAAGAAAATTAAAATGGAAAATTTCTAATCTTCTAAGAAAAAAAGAAAATTAAAAATCGAAAACACAATCTCCATTTTCTCTGTACTGAATGAAAAAAAGAGTAGGTCAAGACGTAATTTAAATAGAAACAATTTAACATAACAACACATTGTGAGATCTTAAGTTCTACTTTAACTATTTATATAAGCTCATCTTGTATACCAAATATTATATGAACACCTTTCCTGGTGGTAAAATATTAAAGAGATTGGCACAACTTAAAAAAGAGTGGTGAAATAAATTATAAAAAAATGGTCACAACTAAAAATAATAAACAAAAACCATGATTTAAAAATTTCAGAAAAATTACAATATATTCAAATCAAAGAACATAGTCGTGAGGGATATGCCGAATGAAAATAAATAATAAAAGTAAAGAAAAAAGAAGGAACGAAACTTACTTTATAAATACAAAGTTCAACTAAACGAAATGTCTTTTATTGTAGCGGTTTTATAACTGTCTCTTATCTTTACTATGTGTTCTATTTTTTTTATTGAACAATGCCTTAACCTTATTGCAACTGAAAACAATTCATGTCCAGCTCCCAGAATCATCATATCATAATCATTTTCTTCCGTAAAAAAATTATAGAAAAAATGTAAATAAAAAATTCAATACCGAGTAATACCAAATATTCTACAATGTTAAATTTGATGTTTGAGATAAAAGAACTTATCATTAATATGATTGAAACATAGCTAAGTAAAAAAAAATAGTTACCTCACCTTCATAGTTTTCTCCTCAAAACAATCATCATCCGGAAATGCAACAAAAGCTCGTAGTCGTAAACTTTTCTCTTAACAGTCAAAATCAATGTTTCAATTCTCCTATGATATGACAAACAGAAATTTAGTTAAATTAATAATAACAAAATAAGATAGAAAAAAAATTTAGCATATAAAAACAAAAAAAATGAAAAATACCCGAAGAGAATCAAATCCACCAATCCACGATAAGGAAATAGCAAATAAGCAATCAACCCTAAAATAAAAAACTTGAAATGAACAAAGCACTTAATTAATCTACAACTAAATAAACACTTAACAAAAATAAAATAAAAACCTAAAATAAAAATAAATAAATAAAACATCAAGCCAAATGGGGTTAGCTTGTGTAAGTAGTGGAAGCCAAAACAAACAATAATGTATTATTAAAGTTAAATTACTTTCACAATGAATAGTTACATGTGGGACGGAGGCTTGAGAGAAAATATTATGGTGTAGGACAGTGGGAGGGAGGAGTTAAAGAGGAGAAATGAAAAGTTGGAGTCTTAGAGAAATGGGTTTTTAGTTTGTTGACAAAACAGAGCCTAGCTCCATCCCTAGGTATAATAATGGACTCGAATATATCAACGGTTGATACGGGATGTGAAGAGACCTATAGTTGGATGCTTCGATTTTGAGCTTCGTAATTTCGATGGTCGTCTTAAATTCAGCTTAGGAACAGTGAATATGGAGGTATGGAGGTGTGAAAATCGTGCATTCATTAGTTTCCACGTGTCAATCCTCTAAAAGAACTCTAAAGAGACACCAAAATTATATTATGTTATTAGATAGTAGGAGAAATATTAAACATGAAATCAACTACTGAGAGCCGCACGATGATAGCGGAAAGATAATTCGGGTGAATGAATATCCTAACTGTATAATTTTAGTTATTGAATCATTGCACCTCAAAGTATTGTATTTATATAATTAATTCACATAATTTTGTTGAAAAGATTAAGGGGGTATTTACCCCTATTTCATATCAAAGGTATTGCTTACTCCAATATACATTGTTTTTATTAAGGGATTTTGGGGAATGGTCCTCATAATTCTCAAATTGTATAAAAATAGGACTCTCCAAATAATTTTATAAATTTAATACCTGTACTAAAAACACCATGAAAAATGGTGAAAAATGATGCCGTTGGCGCGAACCAAAAAAATGAATTCCTAACTCTAAAGGGACCACGCAAATAAATGTTATTGTACCACAGGGACTGGATTTATAGACTTAAAAATTATTGTCCTAAAAATATAAATATAGGAAGGAACATGACCTTTACCTTAATTCTCTATTTTATTAAATTAACATTTAGTGTTGGGTTCAATGAAATTGCTAAAATATTATTCAAAAAATAATTAGTCAAATCAATGCTTTCGTAATGAGTTTCTCCCAATTTGTGTAATAATCAGTGATGTTGAGTCGACAATGGATGGTGGCACTTTTATTGATAGCACAATGAGTAACAATGTCTGTTACTCGTACCTAAATTTTTAATCTCAAATGATATTTATAAATTTTCAAAATTCCATGTATGGACTAATTTCATATTGTGTCAACTTTTTAACATTTATTATAAAATTTGTTAAATTGAATTTATTCCGTTTCGACAAAACTACTTGATTCACAGGTTAAGATTGTGTTTAGTTTGTTCTTCAAGCCTATGCATATTGAAGACACGCAAGAGCCCGATTTCAAGCGACATCAGCTTCCATGCCGATTTTCTTCTTCAACTTTGAGATCTCAAATTGTTATCAGAGCGGGTGCACTAAGTTATCGTGTTGATCCTTTTTAGTGTGTTTTAAGGTTTTAGATGGATTTTAACCACGAGGAAGTTCTATTACCCAACCTCCCATCTTTAATCATTCAAACTATCCCTATTGGAATGTTCGAATGAGATTTTTCTTAAAATCTATCGATGAGAACACTTAGAACACCATGGAGAAAGGGTTTCCTCCAATTGAAAATGATTTGGTTAAATCATATTTTGTTTGATCCAATCCTAAAACAGATGCTGCAACTTTCAGTTCCACAGGTGTGAACTCTATTTTTTGTGATGTCACGACTAAAGTGTGTAGACATAATATGACATGTGGGAGCGTGAAGATGATTGAGATCCTTTAAAATTCACACATGGGGGCACTACCACGGTTAGAGTTTCCAAGTTACATAATCTGACAACTAAATTTAAAATGATTAAAATGGAAGAGCATGAGTCGTTTGATGATTTTTATGCCAAATAGTCAAATATTATTAACTCCTCGTCTAATTTAAGTGAAACTATCCTTAAAGCGAGAGTTGTGAGAAATATCGTAAGGACATTGCCTGAAAAATTTGATGTTAAAATCACCGTACTAGATTCTCTTCGTGGTGTTGATATTATGCGAATCCAAGAACTTATTGGTGATATCTAGACCTATGAGATGAGTATGTGCACTACATCAAAACTCTTTTTTTTTATCACTTTTCACCAACAAAGGGTTGTCACGATAAAAAAATTTAACAAAAAAATACGGAGTTGTTGTCAAGATCTTTGATCGTGATACAATCGTGATAGCAACTTGTCATGATCGTGTCATAGTCAAAAATCTTAACAAGAGGGTTGTCACGGTCATATCAAGGTTTTTTACTGTGACCATTTGTTTGTTGTCAAGGTAAAAAATCTTGATACAACCATGGCAACAAAACCCAACTTATAATGCTAACCCAAATATATATAAGTTATTTCCATCAAAACTCAAAACCCTTTCTCTCTCTCAGGTGATTGTTCTCTCTTTCAGGTGAAATCACTCCACCCTGCCCCATCACTACCCCTATCGTTTCCTCTTCCGTTACTCGCCTCCCATAACCCCATCGACTCCAGTTTGGTCTTGGTGAAGAGGTATAAATCTAATTTTCATCACATTATTGATTGAGTTTATGTGGTTAAAATTGTCGAGTTAGGGTTCTAAGTGAAAAAGTTATGGATTTACCCTCAGATTGTTGTCAGATTGTGTAAATCGTTAAGTTAGATGTGAGATTAGTGTTAATTTATATGTGTAGATGTTTACCCTTAAGATATATGTTATTTGGGGTCTTGGAGGAGTATCGACAAACTGGTAGATGGATTTTTTTATATTTATATGCATTGACATATGTTTTTAATTAACATATATTTTTTAAAACAAATAATGAGAGTGCACCCGCAATCAATGTCAAACTTATTTAATTAAATTCCAATTTTAGTCCCAACAAGTCTTAACTCTTGAAAACAAATGTGATTGAATAAATAAATAATCTAAGCATGCAAGATAATCATAGTTAAGGAAAAATCCCTCACCGGGGCAAAACCATTTTATTTTCACTATAATTTGTAAAATACAGTTTACATGGATTACAATGAAAATACAAGCAGTGACATATGAAATGCCGGTAAGCGTCGGTTTTGATGTTGTCAGCTAGAGTTCCTGCAAGAGCTCCAGAAGGTCAGCATTGGAAAATCTTATTCTTTTCCACAAGTGTACTCTAGATGGGTAGAATAATCTTTCTTGGGGTTTCGTGGATTCACATAAAGGGTTGGGAATTATTTGTGAATCGAAAATGTATGAAAATTTTAAAATATAAAGTCTGGAAAGAGGTACTGTTTGCAAAAACGAAGGTATGCAGACTTGGGAAAACGTGTAGAATCAGCACTGCTTAAATACACATTTTGAGGTGGTGCGTCGTTCGAGCGACATACGATGTAGTTTGAATGAGATGGCATGTCATTGGAACCACATAAGTGATGTGACTCAAAATGCCTCCTTAAATAGATCTTACGTGTTTATCATCTTTCAGACTTCAAACTTTATTTAAAAAAATATTCCTAACTATTTTTGTAAATAAATAAAAACACCAATTAAAATTATTTTACCATAAGTTCGTAGAGTGGTGGAAAAGGTTGAAGTGTTCGTTAATTGAGCCATGATGCACGTACGAAGATGATGGAAGCATTAATTCGGATCACTACCACCGTGGATGATCGTGGAGACGTGCCAAATGTAGCGGTGTCATATATACTTAAATGTGATATAGGACACTGGAAAAATTCCTAGATTCTACAACGGACAATTATAAACATTTCCTTACAAATCTACCCCTATGTCTATGTCGTTACATACATAAAAAATCCGAACTATGCTGGCCCAAATAAACTAAATGACATACACCTTAATATCCCCATTAACCCGGAAAAAAGGAAATACTAAATTGTAACAACCCTCGATTCTGGGAGGCTCATTTTTTATATTAATTTTACCGTATAAGGTAATTATATAAAACCGTGGGGACTGGAGTAAATATTAATTGAATGAATTGAAAGTTAATATTTACTAGATTGATGTATATTTACTGTATGTGAAAGTAAAAATCGTCAAGTTGCATGTTTATAGTGTCATGTATTTAAAATTACATTTAGGTTTAAATAATTTAAATAAGATTGTAACTCGAAATGATTTATAAAATTTTCGGATGCCAGTTTAGAGGGTGTAGTTAGTCTCGGAAGGTGCGAGACAATCAAAATAAGTACCATATTGTATTTTTGTATTTCGGGGACTTTTATCTGGTTTTAGCTTAAACGCGTATTTGGGAGTCATTTTAATGTGGTATTAACCATTTAAGTTGTGAGTTTTAACTTAAGCCACGATTCAGTCTTCTAAACCCCCTAATTTCCTAACTTATGTCTTAAACATAGAGAGAAAAAGGAGAGAAAGAAAGAAGAAGAGAAAAATGAAGATTGAAGATGGATTGATGTTCCTACTCAAAGAAATCTGATATTTCCTACATCAAGGCAAGTTTTCTACTTGCTAATATGTGATTTAAGTTGAATAATTTGTATGATATTTATGTATATTTGTTTGGAGATCAAAAATGGAATTTTGGGAATTTAACCTTAATCTTAGTTTTGATGATAAAACTGTGAATTATATGGTTATAAATCATGTAGGAAAATCTTTGGGTAGATATAGATTGTTGGTTCAGTTCAAAATAGAAGAGATTTAGGGTTTGGGAAAAGTGAAATTTTTCACTTGGGATAAACTTTGGAAGAAGGAAGAACCCTAGGTCTGCTACGACCGGTCGACCGCGGTCCCAGGACCGGTCGACCGGGCTTTTGCGGGAGGCTTACTGCTTTCCTACAAAGGCATAAATTTTGATCGCGGTCGACCGCGGTTCCCTGACCGGTCGACCGGCCCCTCCCACCTGAGTCTTCTGTTTTTCTTCTTAGGCTAAATTTGGAGACGCGGTCGACCGCGGTCTCGGGACCGGTCGATCGCGTCCCCTATTTTTCATTCTAAAATTTTATTTTGTTTCCTAAATTTATTTTCTTCAATAGGGAATAGGAACCTTCTTGAATGAAGTAAATTTAGAGTTTCAAAGTCCTAGATGAATTAGTTATCCACCCTACATTAGAAATAAGATAGGTTGGGACCTTTCCGGGAATATGCCAATTGAAGTTAGGGCATTCTTTTCTTCTAGTTAATTATTATAAACTAGGAGATGTATTGTTATGTTTGGGAGGCCTTAGAAGCTTAATTAAGCTATACTAGTTTTGATGGTTTATATTACCACCCTAAAAGAGTGTTGGGAGATTTTAAAAGCTCAATTGAGCTATGCTAACCTTGGAGGTTCATAATATCACCATAAAGATGAATTTGGAGAATAAATTGAAGAGTTTAGTTACTCCTTTGAGGTTGTAGTAACGATATAATTTATCGTATGGCTCCAGATAATAAGTGATATTATTTACAAAAAGTAAATGGAAATGGTATTGATTTTAGTAAATGATAATTTTCTTAATCATGATACTGGTAAATGACAATTTACTTGATTTTGAAAATAATAAATAAAATGGTTTAAACACACCTCTCTAAATGACATCATAGGGGAAGTTCGCGCGTGAGGTGATGCCCCTGGCAAATTAACGCAGGGTGGATATAGTCCATAGGCCATGTGAGCGTTTATTGTTGTATTTTTCTGCGATGGGTAGGAGATTCCGGGTGTGGTCTTGACTATCCCGCAGGCACATGGCCGCTTCCCGACGTCTTGCGATATAGGTGCCCAGGTTGTCTTATGATAGGCCCTGGAAGATGATGGTCATTTAGAGGCGCGCACAGTGGGGAAACACGGACGGGCGATCTTAGAATTCGTTATATATATATATAAATACAACAATTCATAATCAAGTGGGACTTGATGTATTTGATATGCCACAAAGAGCATGATGAAGTGCCACAAAGGGCACATATAAATGCCACAAAGAGCATTTGAAAATGATTATTTTCCTGATAAGGAAAGGATTTTTACAAAAGCTAAAATTGAGATAAAATCGCCTTAAAGAGCAAAAGATTGTGATTATAAATATATACTTCCTGCTAAGGAAAAGATATATGAGATAATTGTCACATTTAATGAAGTTTTTGGTTTAATGTTTCTTATTTTTGTTCCTGCCTAGCTTATGTTTTAAATTGTGTAGGTAGCTTCTTATTTCTCTTTCATCATGATTCATCATTCATAATTGTCATACTCTTTATTCATCTGGTAATCATATAGAACCGGGCCCTGACCCGTTTACACCTCTTGTTGCATATGCATTTTGTCTCCGCTCAGGTACTCCTCCGCGTGGATGCCTGATTTGAATTCCTATTCCGATGTCCTTGGCGAGCCGTGATGCATTGCGGGTATTACGGGATACAATTGGTATAGACGTTTTCATATTTTCCATTCTAGTTAAGCTCAAGTCTTTTATTCGGGCGAGGGGCCCAAGCTTTTGTAAATGTCTAATGAAATGTATTATATAAATTAATGAGTTTGTTTAAATGCTATTATAAAGTTCGGTGACCAGTAACATAGTCGGTCTCTTTATTGTATTCTTGTTGTATTATTTATATATGTCTTGGGATTTCCCCTATCTTTTCAGGAATTGGGTTGTTTGTTTTCCTTTATTCACTTTAAATTCAAAATTTCTGGCAACCCGTTTTCTGAAATATTGGGTGGTTATCCTGGATACTCTATATTTTTATTATGATGCTGAGAATGATTCCATCTATGATTCCGTTATATTGGAGTATTGGGCTGACCACCCCTTATTTTGGTGAGCGGGTTGTCACAGATGGTATCAGAGCATCAGGTTCTAAAGTCCTTAGGAATCTGTGTGGACGCCTTAAGTTTCAGCGTTGCTTTTGATTTGACATAAAGCCTTAGGATTAAGATCGTTGATTCCTCTATTGAGATATCGTTCTTCTGCCATGGGGTAAAATTTATAGAATCTTTTGCGCATTCGTGTGTGAGTAGTAGGTCGATTGAAGAAGGGCGTCATTGGGAGGATTTTTGAGAACTGTAAATTGTAGTCGGGGATAAGGACCGCTTTGGAGGTCGCTCCCTTTTTGTAGCATTTTCTTGTCTTGCTACTACGGCTACTAATTACAGTTGATGTAGTTTTCCCAAATACCGCGAGAAGTAGAAAGTGGTACTAAGCTTGAGATTTCAAGCGATGTTAGATTGGAGTGGAGAAGTTCCCTGAAGTAGGATGGAGGAAAATCCTTCACCCGTAGGAGGAGTATAGAGGTGGTGAAAATGTGACCACCATATTCGAATGTGCCGAAATTTTTGCCCGTGGAGAAAACCGATAGATACTTTCTATCGTAAGTTTCTCCAGGATAACTGGACTGAGGAGGAGGTGAATTCTCGAGTGTTCACAGAATGCTCGGCTAAAGGCCGACAGTGAATCAAGTGTTGTACAGTTAGGGAGACCGTGCATCATAAAATGATAGGCTCCAGAATAAGTGTCGTTAACACTTCTAATGGAGTAATGATCATGAAACCCTTTGGTGGGTATCCGCCTGTGGAGGTTTCATTGAACTGAGGAAGAAGAGGCCGAGAGCGTGTCCTCTTTTATTAAGAAAGTAAGAGGGACTGTGTGGGCAATTGTTGTTAGCCAAAGTTGGAACAATGGTTAGGATATGGAGTCTGAGAACCATTAGTATTGACCCGGAGTGATTGACATACATTGTTGGTGGGAATTCCGCCTTATTAGTGGGTGGTGTATTCCATAGGAGAAGACTTAGTAGTATTGTATCCACTGTAGATTTGGGTGTGTAGTTGAGCTCGTTGTAGTATTGATGCGATTATAGAAGAGTAATTATAGGACTTCCGTGGTAGGGAAGTTTTATGATTTCTTCACTCGTTATGAAATGAGTGATGATATTTTAAAGGTATATGTGTTATATGTGATTTGTGGTATGAGTGTTTTATTGCTTGTTTGCATTGTATGTGGTTGTCATGGCTTATCTCCACGACCAACAAAGTTAAGTAGTAATGCATAGGAGGGGTTCCTTGTTGGATTCCGCTTCTGCAGGATGCTCCACGCGTGAACCTTAACGACGTTGGGAGTGGAGAGATGCCATTTTCCTTTCTTTTAATTTATATATATTATACGAGTAAAGATATTTTAGTAGGTTGGGGAGATAGCAAGTCAATAGAATTTCAAGGCTATCTCACTTCTAGCTTAAAATGGAACTAGTTGTTCTATAATATCTTTCCTAGATACAGGTTGAGACTTTATAGAGGTGGATCGAGGTAGGTGGGAGGTATTTTTCATTTGTTGCATTATTTTCCGTGAGTGTTTGATTGTTCATTTGTCTTGTTTATGCATGTTACGCTTATCTCCATGACCAACTAGTTAAGTGGGCATGTGTTGGAGGGGTTCCTTGTTTGGATTTCGCTTTGCGAGACACTCCGCCGCATGAACACTTAACGACGTTGTGAGTGGAGAGGCGCTACTCTTTTTCTTTCCTTTATTTCTTTGTTGTTGGAAGTTGGGTTGAAAGGTTTAGCCGAGAATCACGTAGAAGAGTGATTAAGGACTATTATAGTGCGAGATAGAAGCACTAGATACAGTTCTCTCCTCTGATCGATGTGAGGGAGACTGAGATGTGAAGTCAACTTGAGACTTCGGGATAATCCCTTGATAAGAAGGCCATGTATATATAAGGGGATATATATCTGAAAGACTTTACAGAAAGTAAATGTTTGATTAATTGAAATCTTTGGTTAATTGAGAGGTAAAACGTAGAAGTAAAGTTCTGTTAGTAGAATCTTATTAGTAGAATTGTGAATTAATATTTTGTTTACCGATCCCGATCATGTGTCCTAGACCGTCATATCTTAATGACTGACGACGCGAGGTAGTAGTGTAACGGGAGGGTTCTTTGTCTGGATTTCGCCTCGGCGAGACGTCCCACGCATGAAACCAAGCGAGTGTTGGGAGTTGAGATAGGTCTTGGGCACTAGGGACATATTTAGTATTATATGCTTACGATTTAGGTAGGATATATATAGATAGACTTTAGGATTATTAGGGCGTTAGGTCCTTAGGGTATGTGATGTTAATTCAGGAAGGTGGTAAGGAGTGGACCACGAGTAAGTCGTGGGTTGGGATTAGATCCCTAGGAACGAGATTTATGGGGTCTCGAGAGGTTTGGTAGGTTTGCCCGAAATAGATGAGGCCTTTCTTAGAAATACTGTTACGTTGGGACTTCACTTCCGGGGAGTTAAAAGGAAGGGTAGACCCTCACTCCTGAGCCCATGATAGTAAGCTCGAGAGTGGGTGTAATGAAGAAGTTTCTGCCAGGTTGGGGAGTAATAATACTGGAGCATAGACTCATTATTTAGGCATCTCACAAGCTTAAACTTGTGGGAAGTATTATCCCATGCTTGGAATAAAATTCATCGTGGTAATGATCGCTTTAAATGGATAAGGCACTACTTCCTGGGCAGGAAATTTGGTCTTTCTTGTAAGCAACAAGTTATTGCAATATGTCGTGGGAGAAATCGAGTGGGTGCTTGGAGTTCAGAAGAACTTGTGATGGGATATTTCCTCTCACCAATGGAATGTGATTGGGGTAGTGGAGGTGTCGAGTAGAGAACTCGTCAGAATTAATAGTGATGGCATAGGAAGAAAATGAAATAAACATGACTAGGGAGACTTTGTAGTAAGAATGTTTCGGTCCTATGAATGATCATTTCCCCTACTCGCGTGAAGAGGAGTAGCGGTGAAGTGAATAAGGGTATATTCATAGACGTTTGCATTTAAGTGCCGGGACCGTTCTGGTCATGATCCTATTTGAGAAAATGGCTGATCATTCGACCAGAATGGTGCATTTCCGGCCATTTTTGATGGTCTTCATGGAGAAGAGTACGATCCATTCTTGATGGAGGAATGGTAGAACCGTAGGAGGTGCCTATTAAAATAGGGCGGACCAAGACTAAATATTCATTTCGGAGGTTTGGTACAAGTTTCCATGAAGTAATGGGAACAGTAATTGTATGGATAGAGATTCCCGTACAACCATTAAGTTTTTGAATGGCCTTATGGATCATTTCCTAAGGCATGGTATCGTGAGTGGTCTAGCGTGTCCGATTGAGTAATTCGCATACTCGTTGGATGGAACCAACGGGTAATATGTTCCTTGGACTTAGAATGGTCTCGGGACATTTCTTTAAAGATTTGGCTTTTAAGCCATACACCTTGATGAGATACATCAATGTGAGGGAAAGTTGAGTAGCGTTGGGGTTAAGCCACTCAGAGTCGGTATGAGTGCCCCGAGGTGAGATGTAACCTGATTCTGGAGGTTAGGAAAATGGTGCTGAGTTAAGAGGGCATCGCCTTCCGCCGTAGGGAGCTAGAATCAATAGTTAGTGAGGAACGCTTTGTGCTATGCTAGAGCACAAATGATGTAGACTGAGATCGATAGGGTCGATCTTAGTCCGGGTCCATTTGGGACGTTGCGATAACAATGGGTTTGCTTAGGATGGTAGAATCCTAGTTTAGAGTAGTATACCCTTTATGAGAGTTGGGTATGCCCGCATTTTGGGGGCAAAATTCCCTCTTAAGGGGGGGAGTATGTAACAACCATCGATTCTGGGAGGCTCATTTTTTATATTAATTTTACCGTATAAGGTAATTATATAAAACGTGGGGACTGGAGTAAATATTAATTGAATGAATTGAAAGTTAATATTTACTACATTGATGTATATTTACTGTATGTGAAAGTAAATATCATCAAGTTGCATGTTTATAGTGTCATGTATTTAAAATTACATTTAGGTTTAAATAATTTAAATAAGATTGGAACTCGAAATGATTTATAAAATTTTCGGATGCCAGTTTAGAGGGTGTAGTTAGTCTCGGAAGGTGCGAGATAATCAAAATAAGTACCATATTGTATTTTTGTATTTCGGGGACTTTTATCTGGTTTTAGCTTAAACGCGTATTTGGGAGTCATTTTAATGTGGTATTAACCATTTAAGTTGTGAGTTTTAACTTAAGCCACGATTCAGTCTTCTAAACCCCTTAATTTCCTAACTTATGTCTTAAACATAGAGAGAAAAAGGAGAGAAAAATGAAGATTGAAGATGGATTGATGTTCCTACTCAAAGAAATATGATATTTCCTACATCAAGGCAAGTTTTCTACTTGCTAATATGTGATTTAAGTTGAATAATTTGTATGATATTTATGTATATTTGTTTGGAGATCAAAAATGGAATTTTGGGAATTTAACCTTAATCTTAGTTTTGATGATAAAACTGTGAATTATATGGTTATAAATCATGTAGGAAAATCTTTGGGTAGATATAGATTGTTGGTTGAGTTCAAAATAGAAGAGATTTAGGGTTTGGGAAAAGTGAAATTTTTCACTTGGGATAAACTTTGGAAGAAGGAAGAACCCTAGGTCTTCTACGACCGGTCGACCGCGGTCCCAGGACCGGTCGACCGGGCTTTTGCGGGAGGCTTACTGCTTTCCTATAAAGGCATAAATTTTGAGCGCGGTCGACCGCGGTTCCCTGACCGGTCGACCGGCCCCTCCCACCTGAGTCTTATGTTTTTCTTCTTAGGCTAAATTTGGAGACGCGGTCGACCGCGGTCTCGGGACCGGTCGATCTCGGTCTCGGGACCGGTCGACCGGTCACCTATTTTTCATTCTAAAATTTTATTTTGTTTCCTAAATTTATTTTCTCCAATAGGGACTAGGAACCTTCTTGAATGAAGTAAATTTAGAGTTTCAAAGTCCTAGATGAATTAGTTATCCACCCTACGTTAGAAATAAGATAGGTTGGGACCTTTCCGGGAATATGCCAATTGAAGTTAGGGCATTCTTTTCTTCTAGTTAATTATTATAAACTAGGAGATGTATTGTTATGTTTGGGAGGCCTTAGAAGCTTAATTAAGCTATACTAGTTTTGATGGTTTATATTACCACCCTAAAAGAGTGTTGGGAGATTTTAAAAGCTCAATTGAGCGATGCTAACCTTGGAGGTTCATAATATCACCATAAAGATGAATTTGGAGAATAAATTGAAGAGTTTAGTTACTCCTTTGAGGTTGTAGTAACGATATAATTTATCGTATGGCTCCGGATAATAAGTGATATTATTTACAAAAAGTAAATGGAAATGGTATTGATTTTAGTAAATGATAATTTGCTTAATCATGATACTGGTAAATGATAATTTACTTGATTTTGAAAATAATAAATAAAATGGTTTAAACACACCTCTCTAAATGACATCATAGGGGAAGTTCGCGCGTGAGGTGATGCCCCCTAGCAAATTAACGCAGGGTGGATATAGTCCATAGGCCATGTGAGCGTTTACTGTTGTATTTTTCTGCGATGGGTAGGAGATTCCGGGTGTGGTCTTGACTATCCCGCAAGCACATGGCCGCTTCCCTACGTCTTGCGATATAGGTGCCCAGGTTGTCTTATGATAGGCCCTGGAAGATGATGGTCATTTAGAGGCGCGCACAGTGGGGAAACACGGACGGGCGATCTTAGAATTCGTTATATATATATAAATACAACAATTCATAATCAAGTGGGACTTGATGTATTTGATATGCCACAAAGAGCATGATGAAGTGCCACATAGGGCAGATATAAATGCCACAAAGAGCATTTGAAAATGATTATTTTCCTGATAAGGAAAGGATTTTTTCAAAAGGTAAAATTGAGATAAAATCGCCTTAAAGAGAAAAAGATTGTGATTATAAATATATACTTCCTGCTAAGGAAAAGATATATGAGATAACTGTCACATTTGATGAAGTTTTTAGTTTAATGTTTCTTATTTTTGTTACTGCTTAGCTTATGTTTTAAATTGTGTAGGTAGCTTCTTATTTCTCTTTCATCATGATTCATCATTCATAATTGTCATACTCTTTATTCATCTGGTAATCATATAGAACCGGGCCCTGACTCGTTTACACCTCTTGTTGCATATGCATTTTGTCTCCGCTCAGGTACTCCTCCGCATGGATGCCTGATTTGAATTCCTATTCCGATGTCCTTGGCGAGCCGTGATGCATTGCGGGTATTATGGGATACAATTGGTATAGACGTTTTCATATTTTCCATTCTAGTTAAGCTCAAGTCTTTTATTCGGGCGAGGGGCCCAAGCTTATGTAAATGTCTAATGAAATGTATTATATAAATTAATGAGTTTGTTTAAATGCTATTATAAAGTTTGGTGACCAGTAACATAGTCGGTCTCTTTATTGTATTCTTGTTGTATTATTTATATATGTCTTGGGATTTCCCCTATCTTTTCAGGAATTGGGTTGTTTGTTTTCCTTTATTTACTTTAAATTCAAAATTTCTGGCAACCCGTTTTCTGAAATATTGGGTGGTTATCCTGGATACTCTATATTTTTATTGTGATGCTGAGAATGATTCCATCTATGATTCCGTTATATTGGAGTATTGGGCTGGCCATCCCTTATTTTGGTGAGCGGGTTGTCATATAAATGTGTGTCCTCACAAATTCAACCATCTTCAAATCTTCAACTCTTCAATTTTTCTTTATCATCATCAGGGTGTGCAAAATGATTTTCCATTTTGATACCTACACACATGAGATAATAAGCAAATACCCGTAACGCGCAATAGTTTGAAATATAATGATAATAAGAAACAAATATCAATTATGAGCCAGCAAGTCATTATAAAAACAAGCAATTCTCCCCCATAATTCGTTCTCCCCCTTTTTATGATATCCCCAAATAGACAGCTATGAAGAACATAAGCAATGCAAATGGAGAATGTGACAAGGTAAGAAACTTTCTCTTTTTTAATTTTTCAAAATTTTAAAGCAAAAAAAATCACACTATGAAAGAAAACCAAAACAACCAAATAAGTGAAAGCGAAAATGTAGGGATGTGAACAAATCCAACAGGAAAATCAATACATACAGCAATAACATATGTGCATGATGAATTTGGATATTCCTAACGAATGAACTCAACATCTTCCTTAGGTGTAAGAATTGTGGAATTAAAAGAAATTAACTCAATCAAATCAGCAAATCAAAGCTCAAAGTGATTTCCATAACAATAACCTCCAAAATGTTTGAAACTCTTTTTTCTTGACTCTCAAGGACCTGCAAACCTGTTTTTCATTTCTTTCCATCCAAACTCCCTGATAAATAATTATATATTATAATTTTCTTTTGAGGAGATGAAACTAAAACCTATTGGCCCATTTAATTTGACATATTTGTCTTTTTATTTCCATTTAATTTTTTTTTGGGGCTCTTTTGCAAAAGGCGGATTTCTCGACGAGTTAATTTTGAACTCTCGTAGCCCGTTCTCGTGATTCATTCATCATATTTTGTTGCAATTAATTCCTCATGGTAAATGATTTTTACACGCACTATTATCTTGTCAAGTTTTATCGCATTTTGATCGTTTTATAGACAGAATTGAGACGAAAACACTCAAACCAATATGCGATAGACAAGTACAATACTCAAATAATACCATGCATGTGTGCAATAAAGGAGATAAGGAGCCAAATATGTATAAGATATCACTAGTCACATCTCAAAGACTCCAAACAATGTAAAGCACTTGGATGAAATGATGTAGCATCTCAAATCACTATCAAACAGTCACGTGGAATATGGAATGAAGTTGTTACTATGGTTATCTCAAATGTTCATCCATAAACGATGTAAACAAAATACAAAACTCTTTTTGTGTTTTTAAAAAAAATTATATAAAAAGAAAATCTTTTTGGATTTTTCTAATATTTTAAAAAAAAAATCTATTTGGATTTTTTAATTTTTTAAAAAAATGAAAATAAAACAAATAAATACACAAATGATGCAATCTAGAGATAGGAATTAAATGATATGAACATGAAAAATGCATCCTACTCTAGATATGGTAACCACCCCTTAGTCAACCGTGCAAATTCCTAAAGACTTCCTAAGACTCTCGAATCTAAGGACATCTAAAGGCTTGGTGAAGATATCGGCTAACTAGAGGTCGGTAGATACAAAACTCAAGGATACGGGCTTTTCCTCTACAAGCTCATGGATAAAGTGCTCGTGTATCCTAATGTGTTTTGTGCGTAAATGCTGGACTGGATTACGGGATATGTGTATCGCGCTCGTGTTATCACAAGAAATAGTCTTGGTGTCCTGTAATATCCCACAATCCTCCAACATCTTCTTCATCCACAGAAGTTACGTGCAACAACTCCTGGCGGCTATGTACTCAGCCTTCGTAGTGGACAAAGATATGGAGTTTTTTTTCTCGCACAACCAAGAGACAAGAGCAGAAGAAACACCCACTAGACGTGCTCCTACATCCAACTGCATCCCTTAACCAATCGACATCCGAATAGCCGAATAAATGGTCTCTGGTATTAAAGGAATACCAAATGACAAGTGAGAGAGTCCCACTCACGTATTTGAGAATGCGATTAAGAGAGAGTAAGTGTGACTCTTTTGGGGACGCCTGATATCGCGCACAGACTCCAACATTAAAGGCTATGTCGGGATGACTATCAGTCAAGTAGAGAAGACTACCAATCATACTCTGATATAATATTTTCTCTACGTCCTTATCTGAAGTATCCTTGCTAAGCATAGTTGAGGTACCCATCGGTGTACGTGCATGCTTAACGGGGTCTAAACCAAATTTCTTCACAAGGTCTCTAGCACACTTGGATTAGGAGATGAACATTCCATCATCTAGGTGACGAACCACGAGACCAAGGAAGAAAGTAAGCTCACCAACCATACTCATCTCAAACTCACTCTTCATCTCCTCCTCAAAGTGCTGAGAATGCTGGGAGCACGTAGATCCAAAGATTATGTCATCCACATAGACCTGGGCAACCAAAATAGCATCGTCATCTCTTTTGACGAACAACATCATATCAACTCCCTCTCTATTGAAGCCACGTGATAAAAGATAGGAAGTAAGCCTATAATACCAAGCATGGGGCATTTGCTTCAAACCATACACAACTTCTCTCAAATAGTAGACATGATCAGGGTGCTTAGGCTCTTCAAACCCTTTTGGTTGTTCCACGTAAATCTCCTCCTGTAGAATGTCATTTAAAAAGGCACTTTTGACACCCATATAATATAACTTGAAGTGCAGATGACTTGCGAGAGTAAGTAGTAAGCGAACGAACTCAAGCCTTGCAATAGGAGCGAATGTCTCGTCAAATTCTACACCCTTAATCTGTGTGTAGCCTTGTGCGATCAATTGAGCCTTATTCCAGATAATAGTACCAGTCTCATTCACCTTATTCTTGAAGATCCACTTGTTACCTATCACATTTGTCTCACTAGGTCGGGGGACCAGTTCTCAGACATCATTCTTTATAAACTGAAGCAACTCATCCTACATAGCACATATCTAGTGTTCATCTTTGAGTGCTTCCTTATAATTCTTGGGCTCGACTTTGGACGTGTAGAAAACATGGGTAACAATGTTCTCGAGCTGAGCACGAGTCTTAAACCCTAGGGTGGGATCTCCTAGAATAGTACAAGGATCATAAATCTTGCGAACCCAAGAAGGTGTGTCCCTTAAGTTAGGAATGGGATCTACTCTCGGTTTGGGAGGCACAATGGGATCATTATTAGAAGGTGCATCACCCTCACCCAAAAGGTTAGAATCAATAAACACCAATGGTTTGTCATCTTATACGGTGACGTTTATTGACTCCATAACCTCAGATCCATTTAGGTTATACACCGAGAAGCTCTATTGGATGATGAATAACCTAAAAATATCCCCTCGTAGCTCTGGGAGTTGAACTTTCCTAATTGCTCTTTATCCCGTAGGATGTAGCATTTTCTTCCAAAGACATGAAAATATAAAAGGTCGGGCTTCTTTCCAGTCCACAATTCATAGGGTGTCGTAAGTGTGTATGGACGAAGATATACCCTATTCACCATATGGCATGTGGTAGACACCGCCTCTGCCCAAAATCTTCTTGCAACTGTATGACCCAGAAGCATAGATCTAGCCATCTCCTGAATCATTTGATTCTTCCTCTCAACAATCCCATTCTGCTGAGGAGTCCTAATAGCTAAAAATTCGTGTTTGATTCCGAGACTATCAAAGAAAATATCTACTTTTTCTTCTTTAAACTCAGTGCCGTTGTCACTACGTATTCTATTGATAGTGAGATCATGTTGATTTTGCAGGACATAACACTTAGGCATAAGAAAGTCCATAGCATCGAATTTCTCTTGCAGAAAACCTATAATCGACTAGCATGAGAAATCATTTACCATCACAAGAATGTACCTATTACCACCTAAACTCTCAGTACGAGTAGGACCCATAAGATCCATATGTATCAACTCAAGGATGCGTGAGGTGGTAATGGAGTTCAACTTCCGATGGGGGTTACGAATTTGCTTTCCCAACTGGCAGGGTCCACAAACTACGGAAGTTGGCTTTCCAAGCGATGGTAAGACACGTACTAGGTCCTTTTTAACTAACTTTTTCAAATCTCAAAAATTCACATGACCTAGATGTTGATGCCACAGATCCATAGTAGTGGTCGTGGTGCTATTATAGACAAATGAAGTCTCAAGTATGATCCCATAATAATTGTCTTCGGTCATCACCCCTTGCAATATAAGTTTACCGGCTTGATCATAAACGTGACATTTATTTCGCTCAAAGTTTACTGCAAAGTCAGCATCGCACAGTTGGCTAATGCTGAGTAAATTTTATTTCAATCCCGGGATGTATAACACATTCTATAGCTTAGGAAATCCTGTTAATTCTACTGTACCTCATCCTACTATGCTAGACTTGCTCCCATCTGCAAAAGTGACTTTACCTTCCTTACGATCCTATAGGGAGGTAAATGTAGAGATGTCACCAGTCAAGTGCCTGGAGCACCCACTATTGAAGTACCATTATAGAGAATTATGTGCTTTAAGATAAATATGAACAACAAGCGATTTTTCATTATGTTTAGGAACCCAAGATGTGTTAACCTTCTATTTTCCCTTGTCATTGTTGACTCTAGTCAGTATTTTAGAATCGTACACTCACGGGATTGAAATCCGTTGGAACTCTTCCACTATACTCTGAGATATGTTGACTAGAAACTCAACTCTACCTCTCAGACTCCCAAAATTAGTAATGTAATGTGACGGAGAAAAAGTACCTCTTGTCCGACCCAAACTATAGAAATATTCACAAAGATGTCCTTTTCTTTTGTAGTAAGTACAAAAGTATGAGACTTGTGCTGACTTCGATTTACTTTTCTTGTCCAAAATATCTTCTAATTTTTAGGTGGGTGGCTATATTGATTTGTAATAAACTCGGGAACTGGTTCCAATATTGTATGGGACGTGGAAGCTCCATTAAAACCTATTCCCATCCTCTCACCTAAACCCAAAGCTGGAGCGAGGAGCATCTTTCCCATTTTACTAGATTAGTCCTCAATTCTTACCTTGACTTCCCGGGCTCTCTCAAGGTCATTAGTGAGTTGGGCTATAAGTGATTCTAGTTTCTTTTGAGTGTCTAGGGAGGAATGGATCTCACTCACCATATAAGCCACCTGTTTAGTCAAGTCCCCTTTTTCTTTCTCAAAAACACTTTATCTCTCTCCAAAAACTCTCTCTCTCAACACAGTGGACATGGAGGCCTCTCTCTCTCATCTCTCCTAAAGCCTTCTCTAGGGATACTATCCTAAGAGCTAATTCTTTGTTACGCTTTTTGGTTTTGGAAGTATAAGCATATAAATCAGCGTACGCGCGTTGAAGATCAATCTCGCTTTCACTTACTTCTTCCTCCCCCTCGCTCACACTGCTAGCACTATCGAGGTGTCCCTGTGAGCTTGCATCCTCATCGTCGTGAGGAGCAAAGTCAGTACTCACATGACTAGCTATGAATGTGGTGAAATTACATTCATGTGGTGACTCATCTCCAAAGTCCACCGACTCGACCTCTCTATCATCACTAAGGGTGATGTTTAACGCAACTTTGGATTGTTCTAGACGTTTCAACCTAGTTTCACACTCAAACCCCCTATGACCTCTACCGCCGCACTCAAATCATCTCTCACTTTCTTTCTTAGGGGTGTCCTTTTTAACTTTCTCAAATTTCTTTTCAGACTTATTTTTCTCAAAATTCTTTTTATCTTTAAAATTCCCATTTTTCTTTAATTTGAGAAATTCTTTGAATTTTTTAGCAAATAGGACCAAATAATCTAAATCAAAATTAGAATCAGAATCAGACATCCCTTTCTCTCTTTTCTTAGACGACCCACCTCTCTTTGACCCCTCACTCTTTATGGCCTGGACTTTAAGCGCTACCCCTTTGTCTTTTGATTTTATCGTGTTTGGAAACATGTCGATTTCATAGGTCTGTAGGTCTCCAACTAACTCTTCTAATTTCATCATACTCAAATTACCTAACGAATTTAACACAGTGATTTTGGGGATAAATCTCTTAGGGATTGATCTCAAAATTTTCTTAGCTACTCTAGCATCAGGATTGTGTTCACCTAAGTTAAAAATAGTGTTTACGATATTAGATAGGCGTGCATAAATTCATCGAAACACTCATTTTCATGCACAGAGATAGTTTCAAACTGTGTAGTTAAGTTTTACAATTTATATTTTAGTCCCAACAAGTCTTAACTCTTGCAAATAAACGTGATTGAATAAAGAAATAATCTAAGCATGCAAGACAATCATAGTTGCGGAAAAATCCCCCACATGGGCAAAACCATCTTATTTTCACTATAATTTGTAAAGTACGGTTTACTCAAATTACAATGAAAATACAAGCAGTGACATATGAAATACCTGCAGGCATCGGTTTCGATGTCGTCGGCTAGAGTTATCGCAAGAGCTCTAGAAGGTCAGTAATGGAAAAGCTTCGTCTTCTCCACAAGTGTACTCCAAATGAGTAGAATAATCTTTCTTGGGGTTCAGAGAATTCACATAAAGGGTTGGGAATTATTTGTGAATTAAGAAGGTATGAAAACTTTAAAATATGATGTCTGGAAAGAGGTACTATTTTGCAAAAATGGAGGTATGCAGACTTGGAAAACGTGTAGAACCAGCACTGCTAAGATACACATTTTGAGGTGGCGCATCATTTGAGCGACATACGATGTCATTTGAATGAGATGGCATCTCGTTCGAACCACATACGATGTCGTTCGAACCACATCAGTGACGTGACTCAAAATGCCTCCTTAAATAGATATTGCGTGTTCATCATCTTTAACACTTCAAATCTAACATGGATCATATATCTACCGTAAAATTTACGCAAGATAATACTTGCTTTATGTATCAGGTCTGGTCCGTTGGTGATGAAAGGTATGGGGTTTATCCTCTCTCTCCGATTTGTACGTTGGTGGCTATGGTGGTGCAAACGGTGCTCCAATGGTGGTTCAAGTCTTAGAAAACTATTCACTCTCCTACTCCTATGGTTTCCCAAGTTTTTTATGTTTGATATCTCTACAAATTTTAACCCTAGAAGCTAACATAGACTTAGAAATTTCATCGGTTTAATTACCCCCAAAATAAAATTGACTAAAATACCATCCCGGGGTGTCGTTTTGGCATAAACATGCCCCGGGACCCAAATTGAACCCCCGGGTAGGCTTTTATTACTATCTCGACCATTCCGGACACTTTAGTGCATTCAAAATGACCATACTATTGACTTATAAATGAATTACTTTTTACTCCATTAATTTAGTCCCGACACGACTAACACGCGTGTCCCGACTTAATTTCCATAATTGTCGCATTTTTCACTCACGACAACTTTAATATTTTCATAATTATATATTACTTTACATGCTAAGTAATATTCAACATAATTATCACCAATAGATACTAACTCTCATCACGCTAGTAATTATTTTATTAAATCCGAATTAATTATAAACAAATTCTCCATTTAGGTGAATTAATCCCATAATTAAAAATCATTAAAATTACGGGGTATTACAGGTGGCTAGGTGGGTTATATAGAAAAGCGTCAGGTGTGCACAATAGTTGAGGGGTGAGTCGATCCTCAAGAGAGTGAGACACTAGCTTAAATATGAAGAGCATTCGTGCTTTTTAATTTATTGCAATTTAATTCACTTGCTAAATATTTTGGGTTCAAACCCTTGCTATAAAATATTTTTAAAACTTTTTAGGTGTTTAGCGAGAGGGACTCCAAATTTGTTCTATTCCAGGGTTACGCAGCTGTGACATATGTGGATGTTACAGGATTTTGACTTAGCCGCTTCAGTTATTTCCTAGAGTAAGATCCAGTTTGTATTTCATTTGGGCATGTCGCCCTAATTCTTTCATTTGTTTCAGTCAGGTGATGTACATAGTTCATTATTTCTAGTGGTTTATATTTTCTAATTTGGATTTTTGTAGCCGATGGTTTTTTCGTCAAAGATTATATTTATTCATTTTCATGATTGACTCAGTAATTGTGTGAATGGTTTAAATTATATCCATCCGCATGTTGTTGTTGTTGTTTGATAAGAAAGATAAAATTTGGCAGCATTTCTTTTTTAATATTAGGTGCTTAGTAAGTTTTACAAAAGTTTTCGATAATGATGCTAAGAATCAACCTAATGATATTCTTGTTAATTTGAAATAGGACTTATTACTCGGTATTTTATTAGAAGGGGTGTCACGATAGTCAAAAAATTCTACCCGGGGGTTTAGTTTGGGTCCCAATGCACTTTTAGGCCAAACTGGCATCCCGGAGGGGTATTTTGGTCTTTAAAATTTTTGAGAAAAAAAACCCACGAAAATTAGAGAGTTATAGCAGCTATTACGTAAAGGGAATTATGGTTATCAGTTACAAAACCAAAGGGAGAGTCACGGGAGGGAGAACAAGACTTGTTCCTAGGGTTTCAGGGCCAAAAACTATCTCTTGCACCACCACCGGATTGTAGATCGGGAAGAGGAGAACACATATCTCACCATCAATTCTATAGAAATCAGACTTCCAAATTAAGGCAAGTGTTTATCTTGCTAATTTCTAATTTAATATACCATCCATGTTAGAATAAGATAATTAGTTTATGAAATTCATGAACTTTGACCTTAAAATTAGAAATATAAATCATATTCTTGGGTAAGAATGATAATATACTTAATCCCCTATACATGTAGGATTAATTTGATGAGAAATATGACAAAATTTGGGAAGAAATATATAATTATGTTGAGGTTCTTGAACATGAATAATAATCTAGGGTTTTAGAGATTAATCTTGATTTAATCCGATTTGAGGTTGTTCTGTAAAGATTTAATGATTCTTTTACATTAACAATCTTTGATACATGTTACTATAATGTTAAAGACCTTTGGTTAGGAGTTTTGGATAATGTAATGTATGTTTGGAGATTTAACAATGGTGAAAACCCGTAGCAAGAAGAAGATGAACACTTAGGTGCAACGAACCAGTTCGCATGTCTCCCAAAACCAATTCGTCTGTACCCTTAAACTGGTTGACATGTCTCCCCCAAACCGGTTCGGAGGACTTGACATTTTTGGGTTTTGGCTTTGTTCAATTTTGATAAGTTTTGGGTTGATAATTTCTTTCCAACTGAAGATAATTTTGGTTAGCAAAGTATGCGATATGTTTCATAGTTGATTTCACAAAAATTATAATGAATACTAGTAAACTACGAGGCTTAGTTTGACATTTAAATATTCGTTCCTAATTAGAATGGGTCATGGAAAGTGTGAGTGAATATACAACTAGACCAGTGACCGAAAAATATTTTAATTACTGAAATAATCCAATGGAGTGAGTAGGATCCTTCGAGTTGTGGGAAAAACACTCGGGAAGAATACGATGAATACCTAAATGGTGAATTGAAGATACGTAGGATATTTGGGTGTTATATATACTACGTATAAGACATATGCTATAGGTTGAGGGTATACCTATATATATATATATATATATATATATATATATATATATATATATAGGAGAAGACTCACTAACATCATGCTCTATACATCATTCATACATGACACCTAGTTGTAGGCCGTACAAAACCTTTTTTTTCTTTTGAAATTCACCTTCAAATAAACCCATGTTCAAAAAAGTAGGACAAAATACATTTTGTAGCTATTTTTAAAAAATCCACAAAAAACTGCTCAAAATACCTTGTTTATAAGGGTTTGCGTGTGAAGTTTTTTGTGGATTTTTTAAAAATAGCTACAAAATTTATTTTTACCTAACTTTTTAGATATGGGTTGATTGGAAGGTTTATTTAAAAATAAAAATAAAAAATTTTGAAAAAGGTTTCTTAGGGCCTAGAATTAGGTGTAATGTATACATCATGATGTAAGTGGGCCTTTCTCTCTCTCTCTCTCTCTATATATATATATATATATATATATATATATATATACACACACACACACATACTAGCGAAATGCCCATGCCTGAAGGCACGACAACAATTTTCAAAGTATATAATCGCGAAACAAGAAAATTTTCAAAAATTCGTAATCCAGAACGGCAAAAAATCGCATGTATATCAACTTAGGCACGCCGCTAATTTTCGAAGGTGTACGTCGTTGTTCGAACCATACGTCGTGGACACATAACACAAATAATTGTAAACAAAATTAAAAAACTAGGGTGAATGTCCTTTGTTTATAGGACGATCTATCATGTTTAATAAATAAACAACATTACTAATAATGTCATAGGCCTCAAAATAACATCAAATCAATTAAATAATTTTAAGTCCAAAAATACTTTTTATAACACCAATAGAAATTTTGGACATAACATCTTTTTTATAGGACTATCCATCACCCTTTATAAGAAATAAAAAACAACAATAATACAAAGACTCTACAACAACCACACTAATACACATCTAGACAATGAGACCATTAAATACTAGTGGTTAAAATTCCATTAATGAAAAACTCATCTCAATACATATGAAATTCATCTCAATACATGGGTTCAAATCAAATACACTTGTGTTTGACCTGAAAAATAAGGAAAAAAAATAGATTTAGAAATGAGGACGGAGAACAAATGTTAAAATGAAGGAAATAACAAATTAAGTACATGAGAAAAGTTGAACCAATGTATAAAATGAATTACTAAAAATATTTTATGACTAAATCTAATATGCAAGCAAAAATAATGAACCATAATAATTCAAATTCATTTCAAGATAGTCCTTTTTTTAAAATAATAACATTCTAGGCCGAATTTAATTTTCTATTCATTAGGTTCGAGTTACTAATTTGTCGCTCCCCTATTGGCTCGTGTTTGGATCCCACACTAAAAAATGAGAGTCAGCTTGGCCAAAATTATAATAATAGAAGAAATGTTTTTATTATTTTATTTATAATTACATAAATATTAGTAGAAGAGGGTCTTTTATTATTATATTTAAAAAATATTTTAGAAAATATGAAAAACGTCTTTATAAGATTAAAAAAATTATTGTATAAAATTAAAAATAAAGTTGTTTTATATCAATAATATTGAATAAAAATTTGATTTTTTTATGAAAAATTTGTTCACTAAAATTAAAAAATGTTTTGCTAGGAATAATGTTTTAAAAATTATTTTCTTAGAAAAATTAAAAACTCTTCTTTACGTATTAAAAACTTTTAAAATGTTCTACATTTTTTTAAATAAAAAAGTTTTAAGTTTTTTTCAAAATAACGTATAATTTTTTTAAACGAACGGTATTTTGAAATTTGTTTTAAAATCTTGTACAAAAATTTTAAATTTTTTTTATAAAAAAACTGTCCTTATATGTATATTTAAAACCTACGCGATTTTATTTAGGTTTTTTTAAAGTGTTGTTTTAAAAAAATTATTAAAAAATAATAAAAATATCAACTATAATTTATTTTGTATGTTCATTGAAAACAAATTTAAATACTATTTTGTATGTCATGATAGTCATATATGGCATGAGGTTTAAACATACACAGTGAAAGTGAAAAAAATATAAGATACAAATGAATCAAAATCCAAATAATATAAATCCAAAAAATTAGTATCTCAATGAAGAATGGGTTTGAAATAAAGACCTTTAAAGAACATATGCAATCTTGCATTATATTCTAAGCACTGATGAAATAACATTGGAATGTAACACAAATGGAAACAACATTTCCTTTTTTAATTTGGATCCTTGTGAACAATAAAAAAACGGATATAGTGTCCCTAATCCTATATCATGCGTGGGGAAGTTCTCTAACAGCCTTTCACCCACTTCTACAGCACAAAGCGATTTATGAATATTGTTTTATTAATATAAAGATTTTTTTGAGTGTTTTTATAAGTACAATTTTATTTTTATTTTATTTTTCTAAAAAACAATTGTAAATACATTTTTTTTGCAAAAATACAATTTTATTAAAAAAATAGATGAAAATGAATCCAAGTATTATGGATCTTTAAAAAAAAAAAATGTGAGGTCTCAAGACAGAATTATCGTGAGATCTCATAAAATAGGCTTTATGTGAGAGAAAATACCTTTCTTACTGATAATTTTAAAGGAAGTTGGAAAGTAAGACTCATACGATATCTCTGTCTCTATCTTCTTTTACCAAAAGTAAGAGGAATTGCTCACAAAAATCTATATGGTGTCATCACATGCTGAGTTTTACCAAAGTGCAACAAAGATATTTTCTTTTAACTATTCCAAATGGGGAGTAAAATTTATCACGAAGTATAAGAAAAAAATATATTAGTAATAAAACAAAATTTTAGAACTCACCATTGATGTTTGTTTACAGCAATAGAGACACCTGCATAGTAAAACGAACATCGAAAAACTCATCTTCCTTAAAAAACCAAAAATGGAAATCATTTTGAGAACCTATTGAGATATGCAAAACAAAATCAAATAAAAAACTTCCATTACAAAACATCATAACTAAAAAAACACAAAATGGAAATGAGAGATGCAAAAAACGGGGGTGTTTAGGACGTGAAATTAAGAGGGGGTGAGGAGGCGCTATGAGAAGACAAAAGAGAACTGGGCATGAGAGAGATGTGACACCCCCGCCTATTAAAATATCGGGTGGCCAGCCTATCATCAAAATAAAACGTTGGTCTCATCTAGCTCATTCTCAGCATCACTGTTGAAAAACTTTTTAAAGTTACTAACCACCTAGTAATTTAATTAGACTGGTGCCAAATTTTATCTTTCATTAATTATCAGCATGTGGAGGTAAATAATAATTAAAACAAGAATCACAAACTAATAAATAAATTCAACACAGCTGGACAATATAAATAAAAATAACTGAATCGACTATCGGCTCAATAAGAAAATACAATAGCAAATTAAAACAGTAACTTGGATACACAAGGTCAAATAAATAAACTGAATACAATAACAGAGAGCGACATGCCAAAATAAGTACTAGAGTAAAGATTCTACACTAGGAATAAATGAATAAAGCATCGATAGCAAGTCCTGCAACTTCCACATGAGCTGCAGCTACGCATCCCTATATAGAATATTCAAACTGGGCGTCCCTGTGGCAGGACACCTATAAGGTTTTGGAAAAAGATTTTGACACGGGTCATAACCCAAGTAAAACATTTTGAAAATATTTAGCAAGAAGTTAAATTGCAGTAATTAAATATGCATGTACACTCTTCATATTTAAGTTAGTATCGCACTCTATTGAGGAATAACTCACCCCTTATCTAATGTACATACCAAATGCTTGCCTGCTAACCTTTCCTAGTTACTTGATCCCACCTAACTAGCCGTATCAAGTCTCTTTCTTTATACAAACTTGTTGTGCCGTCCCGTATTTCTCATACAATACGTTAATGGATTCTTTATATCAATTAGACAATTATGAGTTTCTCATTATATTTTTAATCCTCCACCCACTAGAGTTATTTCAGATGTCGCTATATTTCTCATTTACTAATTACACACTGTAGAATAAGTCATAAGCGTATATTTATCACCTCATTATATACATACTAACCCGATACATCATCTACCAAGCACACATAGTATAATAAACCAAAAGTATATATATTATTCTAAATATATATACACAATACGACATCCCTAGGCCGAGACCCGTGGTGCATGCGTACTCTTCTATCAAGTCCCGATACATCACTCACTATATAAAGGACTATTGGTTCAGTATCTCACTCGAACCATCATCACAAATCACACATATTGGAGGCGAACATAGTCCCCATCCAAATGGGTCACCCACATACCCACGCTCTCGTTCAACCGTAAAAAATATCATACTTTCATATAAGATGTGTCCAAGTTCCTATGTTCAGGGTACAAGTATAAAATCCCCCCAATGGGCTCATCAGGATAAGGTCGTCCACAATGTGAAACCTCCTCTCGATAGCAAGAAGCGTAGGTATGTCATACACATAATAAATTATACAAATCATTTTAGGTATACACACAACCTATATCATATATCCTATACCTAGCATATATATATATATATATATATATATATATATATATATATATCGAATATCCTATGTATTATTTAATTCAAATTACACTTCTTATGATATATTCCCGAGCATCCCTCACTACTTGAAGTGTGCCAATTATCCTCTTAAATATGTCAATAGGTAATTCACTCAAATTCTACTGATATAAGTCATAGGTTCGCTCATTCCTCGAATTCGTTACATTTTAAATTACACCGATTAATCTCATCAATTTCACATTAATTAATTTATTAAAGTAATGTCACCCAACTACAATACCCCGACTCACTCATTCAGTCCATAGCTTCACCCTTCAGAATGTATTGCACTAAGTCCTACTATTAGATAAAACACCCTTTATTAAATTCAATATTCGATATATACATCTATAATAAGTTAAACGGTTACTCTGTGCCTAACTCCCTTCGGACAAGCCTAAAAATATCTGAGTAATGACCCCGAATCTTAATTCTATAAGTTTTAACTTAGATTCATGTTTTTATTTCAATATACTAAACACGTCTCAATCTAGTCTGTATCCTAATTTCATCCAAAATTTCTATACGAATCCGTTCATATATTTTCTAGGCTTATTCATCCTAAACACTCTAAATCCATACCTCGAATTCATTCCCATCCAATTTCAAGGTAAAAATAATGTTCCTTAATATTTTTCAGAGTCCTACGCTCATCTACGGACATCCCTAAATAATCCAGATTTTATTTCTCACAAAGAATTTTGGTTTCAGCCACCCTTCCATAGAAAAATTATAACTAATTAAAAAAATCAAAAAATACGAGGTCGGTGTGTAAGGACATTTTTCACATGTCCGAAATGTTTTATTTATTTATGTCGTACGCCGCTACATTTGGCACGTCTCCTCACGATCTCACATGACGGCCTCTATCCGAATTCCGGGAATCAAGCATGCATTATCCCCACTAATATGTCCCACATCTGCCTCAATGACTTCACGTTCCAAGATTTTAGGGACTTAATGCAAGTGGTACGCAAGGGAAGTCAAAACAGTGAAAAAAAGGCACAATAGGATAGTTCAAGGGCATTTTCGTAATTTCACATCCATAGTTCGGAGGTCTGGTCAACTAGAAAGTTGAAGAGCTCGCTGCAACGAAGATACTGGAAAAAACGGCACCTCAATCCGAGCTACGGTGAAGGAGTTATGACCTTTTGAAGATAGAGAAAATTCCTTAAAGAATGCTGTTTTTTTTGTACGCTGGATAGAATTTTAGAGTTTTAAGAACGCGGGACTCTTCATATTTTTTCCTATAAATACCAACTTCGGGGGAGTTGTTTTGCAAGACTTTAGGAGACGAATTTGAGAGTCCAAATACATCTAGTCTTCATATTTTTGAGTCCCAAGACTCATGTTTTGATTCACACATCATTGCCAAACCTTTGTGAATCCTTTTGCAACCCAAGAACACAACTTTGGTTTGTTCAACCCTTGTGGAGGAGACTGTTCTTCTTCTTCATTGCAGCCCTACTGGAAAGGGATAATTCCAGTCGCGACTACAGAATCCGATACCCGAGGGTAATTCTTAGTCAACTTGTATTTTCATTGTAATCCGATTGTAAGCCGTTCTCTTACAAATTATAGTGAAAATAAATGGTTTTGCCCCTGAGGGGGATTTTTCCTTAATTACATGTGTTTGAATGTTCTTGCGTAGATTATCAATTTATTCAATCACATACTGCTGCATGTTTAGGGTTTGTTTGGATTAAAAGGGTTTTATATATAATTTGATCATTTGAACGCGAGCACACACGTTCTCACGGTGTTCATGCGATCTCAACGAAAAGATCTACAACAAGAAACTTAATCAGACCGGTTCGACCACCAAACCAGACCGGTTCGCCGTACCTGATTTGCAAACCATCTTCTTTACAACTCGTTTTCCTCCATTTTTACACATCAAACCTTCATAGTTTCTTCTCAAGACTCATCCCAATCATAGCCAAGGTTTATTACACATACTAAATAGGTTCTAATCATCATATCAATCTCCAAACTTCAATTGTTTTGATTATCACTCATGGTTTCATGAATTGAGTTTTACAACTTTTATTCAATAATTCTCTTCAATTCGACTCTACAATTCTCAATTAACGAATCTAACTTTGATTTCCAGCAAGGTAATTGTGCTATATATCTTTACGAAATATCAATTTCGTATTAGTTATCAATCCATATCAATTAAAATGGTTAATTCACCCAAAACCCATTTTAATGAAATAATTAACCCCTCAAAAAAGACTATGGCTTACATCCACCATGAAATGAATTGCAATACTGCAAATTAAATGAAAGAAAGTTTAACTACTTGCTTGGATAACTTCGTAGGGTATGATTTTGGTGAAGATATTGATACACCTCCAAGAGTTTCCTTCCCAAATCTTCACTCCATGAATGTTCTTGCAAAAATTCCTCAGATCATCCCCTAGACTCTTGAAATTTGTTCTCAATGTAAACATAAATTAAAGAACACGTAATTAACAATTTTATATGGATATATAAATTTAACGTATGAAAATCTAATTCGATATGTTATTTGTTCTTTAATAATACAAATGTTATGTATTTTACATTTCATGTTAGGATCTTAGATCAACATGATTATCACATACAATTATTATGAGAAATACAAAATGATATTATAATGACATACCTCCATCATGTCATAAATGAAAAGACTGACGGAGGAGTCGACCTTAGACATGTCCAATCGGACTGAATTTCGGACCAAGACTTCCTCTTGTATACGACAAGAACATGCTCCAATTTCAGCACGTTCCAA
Organism: Sambucus nigra; assembly: GCA_949130495.1. Lineage (NCBI taxonomy): Eukaryota > Viridiplantae > Streptophyta > Magnoliopsida > Dipsacales > Adoxaceae > Sambucus > Sambucus nigra. Next base: position 129,757,806 of record OX422214.1, on the reverse strand, counting down.
CGATTGGATATTCTTCTACAGCTAAAATAGTATTCCAAAATAAACACAAATTTGAGTCTTTGGATTTCTCTCCCTTATCCTATAATTACATTATGTTGTCTTTTCATGTGTCTGAATGATGGAAATCAGTCACTTATTTATAGGCAGAGACAGGACCCAAATCTCTAATAGTCACTTAATCTTAACCGTCCATCAAAGTAGATAACCAAGAGTCATTTTGACTCTTGGTATTTGGATTACCCTTTCATTAACTAAAATGAATCTTAGTATTAATCTAATTATGGATCATATTATGTAGAATTATTCTTTAAAATAATTCTAACATTCTCCCACTTGGTACATAATTATCATAAGGCGCGCAATAATCTTTTAGTCATCTTTATTTTTTTTTCATAAACACCTTAATCAAATAAACCATTAATGCGGGCCATGACGCTCACATACTAATTTAAGAGCATGATCGCTTATATGTACCACAATAATAATAATTCATCCAACAAGGTCTATAATCGGGTTATTCAATAATGGTCCAATAATGTCTTATATAAAAGACTATTTATGTTACATTCATCAATTCACATGCATGTAAACCTATATTACTAGACATAAATCGAAATGTTCATAATACACTTTAATCGATATCAAGTATAGTGCCAAAATATAAGCACCAAACAATCAACTAACACTCATACTAAATTGGCTACACGCAAGACTCATATCTTAGGCATGTTTCATAAATGATCTTTGGTGGTAGCCCATTTGTAGACACCCCATTATGTTACCCCTAACTCTCTTTAGGTCCCTAGTACCTCCCTCCATCGCTACAAACCTAGGTCATGTCCCGAGTACTGACCTAGAAGCCATCGGGCACTCCCCGACTCAATTTGACCCAAAAGTCAAACTCTTCATCTCGATCGAGACTGAATGAATCTTCAAAGGGCACTGAATACCCTTTCCAACAAACCGCCCCGTACGCGATTCTGACTTGCCATGCGAACAAACGATCCGTTTGCGTCCGAAACTTGACCTGGAGGCCACCGGGCGCTCCGGGACTCTGTTTGACCTATGTTAACTCTTCAGCTCGATCGTTGCTGAATGAATCTTCAAAAGGCACTAAATACCGTTTCCAACGGTCATTTATGTACATGATATTGACTTACCATGCGGACGAATGATCCATTAAACTCCGAGAGGTCACCGAATGCTTCCCGAGCCCGGTTGACCAAAGTAAACTCCCCAAATCGGGTCAAACTCTTTGGAATGTTGAATTACATCTCCTAACATTTCCAACGGTCTTCCCCGTGCGCTATTCGGACTTACCATGCGGACGAACGATCCGTTTGGGTCCGAACGATCCCTCCATCGAATGGACCGACAAACGCTTCCGAGCCATATTTGACCCAAAGTCAACTCTCGAACCGGAGAGAGGTCCAAAAGACTTTTAAAGGTCTCTGAATTACCTTTCTAAAGGTATGCCCCGTGTGCAATTCTGACCAACGGTTTGCCCTCGGCAACTGATTTTCCAAAAAAGCCTGAAGCGCACTGCCAAATGGCAGGTTCCAGACCCTTCCTATCGGCAGGTGCCAATAGGCAGGAACGGGTCTATGCCGATTGGAACTTACCTGGGCCTATAGAAAGAGGCCTTCACCTTATTTTCAAGGGGAGTCTATATCTGATAGAAATCTCTCTCAACGCATCCCAAAAACCTCTCCCGAAGGCAGTGTGATTTCAACTTCCAAATCCCTTTTTTTCTTCCACTTTTCATGACCCTTTTCATCAAACTTGGTGAATTAGCCACTCTCCATCATCATCCAAGTGCAAGGGCAACTCTCCAACATTCAAGCTCAAGATCTTCAAGAAGGTCCAACTTTCTCAAACTCTCTCGTAAATTCTCTTAAATTCTCAATAACTTATTTTCTTACTTAGCGCTTTTATTATCTCATCTCACACATACTAATATACTTTTTTATTTATTATTATTGCACATCTCCTATTTTCATATAAATAAAACCCAAAAAGAAAAAGAAAAAGAGGGTTTGCTCATAAATTCCAAATAGGGATTCTCATACTTTTCGCACACTTTCCTCACAACTAAAACATTTTTTCTACACACACACACACATTTACAAATAAGAGATCCCCCATTTGGATATATGGGATAAACCCCACCCCTCATTTTGTATGCGAACTACGTGGACTTTGATGCCTTTATAGGCTACGTAGGCGTCTCGGGGTAAAACCCGAGACTCGAGTCCTTTTTCACATTTTTTCTCCCATCTTCCTATTTTCTCTAAATCTAATCTTCCTATATTCTACATACTTGACCTTAGTATTGTGTTGCTCCATATGCGTTATCGTTCCATTATAACAGTCAACATAGGGGTAATCGCGTAAATCTTATTTTTTTAATATTATTCTTATATCTTCCTACGGACGACTAGCTTCATCTTTTCCATGATACAAGTCGAGGATTCCTACCTCCATTCTATATATATACACATGCACATATATCACGGGAGGAAACAAAAGGAAAATAGCAAATATTCATGAGAGATCGAAAGGGCGGAATGGGTGCCTAACACCTTCCCATTTCATAACTAAGCCTCCGAACCCTTCTCGAATCATTTTGGTTTTGCACACACCAGTATATCTTTGGGTGCCATCCTTCGGGGTGGCTTCCCCTTTTATTTTGTATGTTTTGAGTAAAATAGACTGGCGACTCTGAATCTCTCTACATTTTTACACCACATCTCAAACGACGTCGGCCGAAGCACTCCCGAGAGGGATGCGCGGGACCCAAGGATCCTTCGTCCAAGCGCCCGCCCGCACGGCGAGGATCGGGGATGGCCACAGTGGCGACTCTACTGGGGATATGTGTTTTTGTTTGTGGGCCTGACTCTATTTACATGAATGCTATATTTGCTTATGTTTCCCCCCATATCTGGATGTTCCCCTTTCTCATATATATCCCATGCTTATGCTTATGTTCACACACTTGTAGAAATTTCTCCATGAACACTTCACACCACGTGCACCTAGGATCACATGTATATCCCCATGTTGCACGCATCACCCATCCATACTCGGTGTACCTTTTGGGGTACTTATACTTTTCTCCCTGTTTGGCATAATCAAGAAAGGCATTCTCATCATAAGATACTAATAAGAGAATCATGCATGATTCACACGACATCACCAAAGAGCATTGATATTGACCAAACTTTACCCAGTAACTGGAGGGTCACTTCTTGATAGGCGCTGGTCTGGCAGGTCGCAGTTAGCCTAAGCGATATGACTCTCACCTTCCATTGGCCAAGTACCTTCGATGTATATCGAACGGTTCCCCCTCATCGTACCGCTTGATCGAAGTCATGACGAGAGGTATATCGCAGGGAATTTGTTCACGTACATCGAGTATATAGAATTCGCTCTCACACGTACCGTCCCCACGAGGTATATGGTGAGGTAATTCACGTACACTCAGGTATATCAAATGGCTTGTCCACACGTACCAATTTCCCGTAAGAGCAAGACATATATCGTGGAAGTCACGCCAAAGGGGGGAACCCATGCCGATTCACCCAACCAACTGCATACCCGCATATAGGTGTCAAACCTAGGATAAGCACTTTAGATTGTCGGTTTCAACCCGAAACTCTGCCAAAATTCTGGGTCGTCCTACCGCCCAATTTTTGCACATTTTTAAAATGGGGCCCTGTCCGTGAGCCTGGTTACAAGTCAAAACCGTAGCTTTGCATATATTAAGACCCCTACTTTTCTTGGCTTGGATCCCGTCCGACATTACATTTAGGAGAATTAAATACAAGTGAAAAAATAATAATTGTAATAATCATGTTGATTTCCGTCTCCAAAACATTTCTCTATTCTTTATCAAAAATCCAAAACATTTCTCCCTTATTTATCGAAAATCCAAAAATAGTTCTTCCTTTTTTCTAAAAAATAAATCTCATCCTACGCCTTCTCAGGTCGATCGCAAGCCCTTGGCCTGGATCTCTATTGTCTTCGGTCTTCAGTCAAATTACCCTGGAGTTTCATACGTTTGTCTACTACTTCTTCCGAGTCCGGAATCCATCCATCTTCCATGGAGAATACAGATCAAGCACCAGTCATACAGTCGGATCTGACAACATTCCTAGCTCAGCTCGTGTCCAAGATTGACAACCTCCAAATCGAGGTCCGAGAGATGCAACGAAACCAGGTTCCTATTCCTCAAGATCTCAAGGCCTTGTTCCCTCGTGATATGGGTCCACCTGAGCCTATCTGGGTTCCGGAAGAATATCATCACGCTCCACGTGCCCCTCCTGCCAATGGGTCGTCGCCTGCCCAACTTCCAATGCCAAACATTGACCAGTCTATGGCTAATCTGCTTGTGGTTGTTGATCCAAAGGAGGAGTTGAATAAAGTCAAAGAGGATCTCAAGATGCTCACCAAGAAGTTTGACCAGGTCAGGATCTCAGGGAATTACATGGACTACACCCACATGTCTCCTTATCCTAAAGCAAGGTTATGCGAGAAGTTCAAGATGCCAAATATCGAGAAGTTCGGAGGGAGTGGACCCCCAATTGTTCATCTTCGCAGTTATCATCGTTCCATGACTCTACTAGGGGCTTCTGAAGAGGCGATGGCCCAATTATTTTAGCAAACTTTGAATGATAGTGCCCTCCGATGGTTTTTATCTCTTGAGGAATCCAGAATTCATAGCTGGGAGGATATCGCCCGAGAATTTATATCGCAGCACAAATATAACGAAGAGCTTGAGGTCACCCGTCGTGATTTAGAGCTGATCAAACAGAATCTAGGAGAATCAGTTAGTAACTTTATAACCCGGTGGAGGGAGCGAGCAGCTACCATGACCAATCAACCATCTGAAGAAGAACAAGTCAACATAGTGAAGAAAAACTTCTTGCCCCATGTCCGAGCGATCATGGGAGAACAATATATCCCCACTTTTGAGCTCTCAGAGAGGCAGGAGTGGAAATCGAGGAAAGCCTCGTTAAAATAGAGGTTGAAACAAAGAAGGTGTCTGGACAGTTCACCCCTAGAAAGTATGACAAGCCTGCCAGTGCTACAGTCTCAACAATCAACAACATCTCTCAACCAACCACATCATGGGCACCAGAAAGCCGCCCTACCCCCATCCGAAGGGAATACACTGAGCTCCATGCTCCCCTCTCCAAAGTTTACCAAGCCCTATTAAGCCGAAACCTCATCAAACCCTTGGATCCATGTCCATTTCCAAATCCACTCCCAAGAAACTTCAAGACCAAGGCTCATTGTGCCTTTCACCAAACTGTCGGCCATACCACCGACCAATGCTTTCACCTCCGAAACGTAATCCAAGATCTCATTGACCGGGGTACCATCGCCCCACCATCCAATCCTAAGACAAACACTACTCACAATCCACTTTCGAATCACACCAATGCCATCTTCTTAGAAGAAAACCCAGATTTCGATCCATCAACTCAAATCACACCCATATACTCTCCTAAACCTCTTCAAATTTGCCCATATTTCCTCCTACACCCTACTAGCCTCGTTGATCAGGCACTGTCACTCCTTACCAGAGCATGCATCGTTGTCCGTACCCATTCTAAAAATGGAATAATGGAATTATCAGAGGTGTTAAACCAACTCCTAGAGTTCGGGCTGAAATTGCCCTCACAGGTGGTCATCGATTGCCAGAAGTTCAGCACACTGTTCTTGGAAGCACAAAAATGGGCCCGAGATTTAGATAAGTGGGTGGTACCAATCGATGAAGTTAGCCTAGATGATGTTGTCCAGACTATGGCAGAATTATTCGGGCAAACCAACAGCATTTGCAGTATCACCGGGTTACTAGACACTTTGAAGCTACAAGGGTGCTTGGTCCCTTCAATCACACATATCCCCACAGAATGGGAGGACCTGTATGAAGAAGCCGTTAAAGTTGTGGAATGCGTCGACTTTACATGGAAAGACAGAGTTGCTACCACCGGATGGGAGGAATAATTCAAATATTCGAGTAAAGAACAAGCTTCAGGAAGAACTGGCCCAGTAGCCGACATATGTGGGATGATATCATTTGAAGAACTCCATGGAGAAATAAATAGGGTGGCAGCACAACCTGAGATTGACGAGGAAACGGGATTCATATTCTTTCCTTCTTCAGTAAATCACATGACCAGATCAGGGAGACATTACCAGGTTCCAAGCTCACTACCAGTAAATGACAAAGGGAAGGGCGTTGAAAACCTTCTTGTGCCAGAGATGACCATCGAGGAGAGAAAGATCCTCAATTAACTGAAGAAAACCCAAGCTAACAGTACTCTATGGGGGCTTTTCATGTCTTCCCATCTGCACAGAAATTCTTTAATCAAATTACTCACTGGACCCATAGTTCCTCCCTCTACCACACCAGAAGAAGCGGTAAATCTGGTCAGATCCTTGATCTCTACCCGAATGCTATCATTTTCTGAAGAAGAAATCCCCATAATTGGGCCAAATCACAATCATGCACTCAATATCTCCGTCGAAGTTATGGGAAAGGTCGTGCCACTCTCCCTTATCGATAACGGATCCTCCTTGAACATTTTCCCTCTGATAACTTTCAAGTGTTTAGGCCTGAAAGAAAGCGACCTCGCTCCAACCTCCACCACTGTGCGTGCCTACGATAATACCCGCCGTGAGGTGATGGGGTCCACAAAACTTGAAATAGGGGTTTGCCTTATAAACCCCGTCGTTGAATTCCAAGTCATAGACATCCCAGCTTGTTTCAACCTGTTGCTTGGACGACCCTGTCTCCACAATATCAAGGGTGTGTCTTCCTCACTCCATCAGAAATAGAAGTTCTTCACCGACGGGCGAGTCATCACCATTTTGGGCGACAACAAAAATACCGAGGGGGCAAACACCAGCAGTCCAATTCTCGAGATACAACATGGGTTAAATGATATGCTCCTATTAGGATTCCGAGTTGAACCACTCCTACTCCCGATAGGGGACGATTTCAAAGAAATGGTTTGTCCAAAATATGACCCTCATGGCAATGTTAATGTGATTCAGATGTTCAGAAACATGCACTTTATGCCCGGACTGGGGCTAAGGCAGCATGGGATACTTGATCCCATAAAACTAAAGAAAGCTTTCCCTCCTTATGACTTGGGGTATCAACCATCAGAACAAGAGCTCAGAATAATCCACCAGTCTTGGCCAAAGAGAAGATTATACATCATCTCGACTATCTCAGGAGACTCCTTGAATGGACGATTCATCAAAGAAGGCGAGGACTTCCCATTTTTCGGTTTTCCAGAACCATGGTACGACCACAGAAATAAGAAGATAAAGCCTGGAATGGAGATCTTTTTCCAAGACAGCTACCCATGGGTTGAAAGTTTCCAACACCGTGTATAACTGCTCATCAAATATGCCGAAGAGACTGAGGAAAGTGATTTCGAAGATTCCTTCAACTTACAGATACTGGGGCTGGCACTCTACATGGTTCATTCAGGCACTACATCAATGGAGCCATCTCGTCTGATTAAAGCTGTTGATACTCCTCTCCTCAACTAGCATGCTGCACCAGTTCTACCCCTTGAAATATCCCCTAACCCCAATGTTTACCCTATTTCTTCTTTTGTTGCCTATCCTTGCTCAAATGTAATCGAGACCTCTTTTGATGAGGTTCTCAATGTTGTTTTTCCTATAAATGAAATAAACGAAGATTTTGAGTATCTTGTTGTGCCTTGCATTAACTTCTTGAATTTTAATCAAACTTTTGATGATGATTTTGTAAATGAACAATTCTTAATTGATCTAAATAAGGTTAATAATAAACAACATAACCGCGTTCAAGTTAATGAAGAAGAGACTGTTGTTTTTAGTCTCGGTTCTAGTAGCCAACTGCGCGAGATTAGGATAGGGGCCACCCTTGACGAGCATGAGCGCGCACAACTCAAAGAATTACTGAAGGAGTTCGTAGATGTATTCGCACGGTCCTATGATGATATGCTCGGCCTCGATCCTAAAATAGCTCAACACGAGATCCCCAGTCTCCCAAATTACAAGCCGGTTAAACAAAAATTGAGAAAACTATGCATCGAATGGTCGCTCAAGGTCAAAGAAGAGGTGGTCAAACAGTATAACATGGGTTTCATTCGGGTGATCGGATATCCCACATGGCTCTCCAACATTGTACCTGTACCGAAATCATAAGGGAAGGTTCGAATGTGTGTAGATTACCGAGATTTAAACAAAGCTTCTCCAAAGGATAATTATCCGCTACCCAATATCGACATGATCGTGGACAACACAACCAGTCATTTATCGACGGGTTTGTCGGATACAACCAAATCAAGATGCACCCAAACCACCAAGAAAAAACCGCATTCATCACCCCATGGGGAACCTTTTTCTACATCGTTATGCCATTCGGTCTCAAGAATGCTGGGGCTACCTACCAAAGGGCTGCTACAACCATCCTGCACGATCTGATCCACAAGGAGGTCGAGGTTTATGTGGATGATATGATTATCAAGTCCAAAACTAGAGAAGGTCATGTTCCCGCTCTCCGAAAGTTCTTCGAACGACTGCGACGGTATCAGATGCGACATAATCCACAGATGTGTGTCTTCGACGTTATAAAGGGAAAACTCTTGGGATTCATGGTCAGCGAAAAGGGGATAGAACCAGTTCTTTAAAAGCTGAAGGCCATACTTGAGATGCCACCACCCGAACAGAGAAAGAAGTCCAAGGGTTTCATGGGAAATTACAATATATTAGCTGGTTCATCCGCCAGCTAACCTCCATCTGTGAACCGATCTTCAAGCTCCTTCGAAAAGATTCAACTAAGGTTTGGAATGAGGCCTGTCAAGAAGCTTTTGACCAAATCAAATAATATCTTGCCCAACCTCTAGTTCTCATGCCACCACAGTCTGGTCTCCCGTTGCTCCTATACCTAACCATAACCGACACTGCAGCTAGGGCTTTGCTATCCCAATACCTTGAAGACTCCCGCAAATAAAGAGCCATCTATTACGCCAGTCGCAAATTGGTTGGGTACGAGATCAACTACACTGCTTTAAAAAAGGCATGTGTCGCACTTGTCTGGGTCACCCAAAATTTGCGACACTACATGCTCGCCTTCCGCATCAAACTTGTATCCCGAATGGATCCCATCAAATACCTGCTCGAGAAACCCGCCTTATCCAGTCGAATGGCCCGATGGTAGATGCTCTTAACCGAGTTCGATGTCGTGTACGTCACACAGAAAGCCATTAAAGGAAGAGCCATCTCTGACTACCTCGCCGATTACCCCATAGGCGAAGCAGATGTCCAGATCTCTGAATTCCCAGATAAACATATCCTCTGCACCACTCAAGACCGCCTTCGATGGAAAATGTTCTTTGACGACGCTGCCAACAAAAAGGGATATGGCATTGGGATACTTCTGATCGCCCCAGATGACTCCCACACTCCCATCGCCATTAAATTGGATTTCCCTTGCACCAACAACATGACGGAATACGAGTCATGCACAGTGGGCCTCAAGGTTTCTCTTAAGAAATGTATTCAATACCTTGATGTCTACGGTGATTCTTCCCTTATCATCGGTTAAGTGCTCAGAAAGTGGAAAGTCAAGGACGAAAAGCTCCAACCCTTTCATGCCCAATTAGAAGAGTTAGCCTCCTGATTTTGAGATATCACCTTCCATTACCTACCCCGAGCAAAGAATAACCTAGATGATGCTCTCGCCACCTTGGCCTCCATGGTCGACATGCCCGAAGGAATAACAATGACCCCCTTCCTAGTTCAAAAGCAAGACAAATCGACCCATTGCTACCATATTGAGCTCATCTCCACCGAAGATCCTGAACTAGCCGATTGATAGTACTATGATATCTGGTGCCTCCTCAAATATGGTAGGTATCCCGAGGGTTCCAACAAGAAATATTGAATAACCCTTCGAAGACTGGCCGCCCAGTCGATCATCTGTCATAAAGCTCTACTCAAGAGGAATTTCGATGGAACTCATCTACACTGCATTGCAGGGGCTGAGATTGAGAAAATAATGCAGAAAATCCACAGCGGGGAATGCGGACCCCACATGAATGCTCACATGCTCTCCAAGAAGATCATCCGACAGGGCTACTACTAGACCACCATGATCCAGGATTGCATCGCCTATGTCTGGAGGTGCCTCAAATGCCAACAATTCTCCAACCTTCAACACTTGCCTCCGTGAGAATTATACAACATGATCTCTCCCTGGTCGTTCTCCACCTGGGATGTCGACATCATAGGGAAGGTTACACCAAAGGCTTCAAACGGACATGAGTTCATCCTGGTTGCCATCGATTACTTCATCAAATGGGTCGAGGCTGAGTCATACGCAGTATTGAATGCTAAGAAAGTGGCCAAATTCCTCAAGAAAAATATCATCTGTCGATATGGGGTCCCGCATGAGCTAGTATCAGATAACGGGTTGCATTTTAAAGTAGAAGTCACAGAAGTAGTCAACGAGTACGGGATTCAGAGACACAAATCTTCTCCCTACCGACCTCAGACCAATGGTGCAGTTGAAGCCGCCAATAAAAACCTCAAAGCCATCATCAACAAGATGACCAAAAGTTGTAGGGATTGGGCCGACCGGATCCCATATGCCCTCTGGGGCTATCTAACCTCAATCCGAAACTCTACTGGGGCTACCCCTTAGTCCTTGGTCTACGGCATGGAAGCAGTCCTACCTGTGGAGCTGGAAATACCCTCGCTACGCATCATGCTCGAAAGCAAGGTTAGTGAAGAAGACTGGTGTTGAAGTCGTCTTGATGAGCTAGCCCTCCTAGATGAAAGAAGATTAAAAGCACTTTACCACATACAGGGGTACCATCGCCGAATAACGCAATCATTCAATACGAGAGTCAAGGACCGCGGTGTCCGGGAGGAGGATTTAGCCCTCAAGGAGATAATAGAACCCATCTAGGACCCTAGAGAGAAATTCAAGCCCAATTAGAGCGGCCCCTACATTATGAAGAAAATCTTATCCGGCGGTGCTGCCATGCTCACTGACCTAGATGGGAGGAGATGGCTCATCCAGTCAACCTGGACTGTCTCAAGAAATTATACCCCTAGTCCGAAATCTCGGCGCGCTACGACTCTTCTCATCTCCCTTCTATTCTAAAAAAACTATTTTGCAAACAACTAAAAACATTTTCAAAAAAAAACCAGAGGTACGTAGGCAGCTCATGCACCTCACATGAGTGTGGTCCTTTCTTTTTCATAAAATACTATTCGTTTCTTACCTCCGATAACGACGGTTCATTCTAAAAATATTTGAACAAAAGGATTATATATGCCTTAGCGATCAGTATAGATAATTCAAAATATAAAAACTCATCAAAAGGCACAGCTGGATGATCAGAAACTTGTTTATTTCATTAATAAGAAATTACAGTACGGATTACATAAGAAAAAGGAACGGATAACTCCCTTCCCCACTACCATAAAAAGCTAAAAAAATCCCCACATCTGTTACGCAAATAAACTCCCTAGGAGTCCTACCCACAGCTACCAGAGGAGCCTGCACCCTCATCATCTACATCCTGAGGCCCCCAAGTTTCCCCTGCCTGAATAGAGTGCCGTAAATATTCCATGGATCGATGAGCCTTAACCATCTTCGAAAAGACCACAACACCCCTTCCATAGTGTTAGATAAAACAAACCATCTTTATCTAGTCTCTGCTGCCAACATCTTGCTGACTACTTTCCTCAACAACCACTTCATATAATCTTCGGGGACATGCCAAACCTTCCCGACAGACTGAGAGGGACGGGTCGACGGACGCTAATTTTTCCACAGAGATCCAAGCAACAGACGCAGGCACTCAGTCAAATCTTCTACCGGAAAGAAATTTGAGGTCCGAGGGGGCACGACTTGCGCCCAGCCGAATTGGTGCAAAAGCCGCCAAGGGAAATAAAAAGAGGTCTGTCTGAGACCAACCAGCCGCACATATGAATACTCTCCTAGCTCCAGAACAGGCTGCAACTATACCCACTAAGGCATTAACCAATACAGCCCACGAGCCCCATATTCCACAAGATAATTCTCCTAGTTCTCAACATACAGGCCAACGCTGATGAAGTAGCATGAAAAGAAGTTGGGTACGGCTGACAAGGGATACTCTGGAGGAGTCGCCAAGTGGAATATTTGAAACAACCACATGAACATCATCATAGGGCTACCCCTCAGAAAGTCAGAACGACCTTCTCTCCAGGCATCCAGGCCATTCAGAGTCTCCACCAATATCACCGCCACGAGATTGCGATAGTATGACATCCACGAAGTAATGGCTGCAAGTTGTGGGTCCACTTGCACCTCCCCAATCACCAACAACAGTTTTGAAACCAGGCCCAGAACAACGGCTCCAGCATAGCAGCATCACCTACTTCCCGCAAATGCACGGACTACAGCACCGCCGGAGGGAGATCATTCCTCCAGCAACCAATGATCTAGCCACCGAAGGAAAAATGTGAAGAAGCCCGGCCAATAAATCCCTGGGAGAGTGGGAAAATTCGGGAAAAGCCATAGCAACACTGGGATTTACACCCAGTATGGCAGAAAATTCCTCGTAGGTAGGACAAACTTCTTCCAACCCAAATCGGAATACATGGTCTTCGGGGTACCAGAATTGTACCGCCGCTGTCAGCACGTTCCACTCAAAAGACCGATTGCGCCATAAGAAGACTCGACGCATGTTGAAAGTATCGTAGTCGACATTATAAGAGCACATAGCTTCCAAGGCTTCAGGGTAGCCAGCAAACTCAATGCTACCAGGGAGAGCCATCTTGCAAGGCTAAGAGATGGTGGGCAAGTAGGTAAGAATTCAAAGGTGTGAAGAAAACACTCCACCCTTACCCCTTTTTATACTTGAAAACCCTCACAAGGGACATAATCCCTACAGAAATCGGAGGGAATCCTACCCCACAAGGTACCAAAGGCTTCAGAGGATACCAATCAAAGATTTGAATTTATGGGACTGGACTGAACTGCCGATAGGCAGGTGAGGGTGCTTGCCGATCGGCAACCCCCCCCCCCCCCATTTTTAGAAATTTCCCTTTTTTCCTCTTTTGTCAAATCAGAAAACTCAATAAAAATAAATTGATATTCTCAACAGAATTTCAAAATCCCTTTAAATCCCCTTTTGAATCAAAAACCTTCCTTCAAAAAATTCCAAAAATATTCCTTTTTACGGTCTCAGCAGCAAAGTAAAAAGCGCATGTGCATGCATTCATTCATCATTAAATAAAAGATAATAAAAAAGACTCCATTACATTGCATATATTTGTTTTCTACGTTACATTATTTTACAAGAAATAGAAAGAAAAAGCAAAAACAACGGGACTCAGCCCGAACCCACATTCTCTCTCTCTCTCAAGAGCTTCCACCCCTGCGGCGTGCTCTCTTCCCCTACGGCGAGATGACGCACCACCACTACCCGAACCAGAGTCCTCTCTGAACGAGGCAGATGGCACCAAGTAAGAAGGAACGGGGACCGCATCCCGAATATGGGCAGTCTCCGAAGATATCTAGTCGCTAATGTCCCTGAGCCAAGTGGTCGACACCCGGACTTGCTGAAAGAAAAAGGTGAAATCAATATCAAAGTAGAAATGACCAAAACATAAAAGAAAGAAAGAGAATAACAGAAAGGTGTACCGCAGGTCGAAGGACCTCCTCTATCAAACCCAACTCCTCCGGATCCATCGCATGAGGACGGTGCAGCATAGTCACCATCCCTTCATCAGCCCACCGAATATTGTATGAAGGGGTATGAGCCATACAAAAGGGACCTCTGAGGTCGCCGCCGCCGCAGATACCGACGGACCACCACCGCTGTGGCAAGATCCCACCGCCTAACTCGAACCCGTCGGAGGGAAGGGAAGTGCATCATATATGTTGGGCGCCATCAACCAGCTCGTCACAAAATCCATATAGTCATACGGCGCAGCCGTATCGGTGTATAGCAAGTAGGACTCACCGATCATCGTCGAGATCCTCTCATCCTCCAACATCAGTCGCTCCTGCCTCATAGACGTAGGAGGTTGTGCGGGTGGCACCACCACCTCCTCCTCAGCAATATACTCAGCAATATAACGAACCACCCTCTCCCCGAGATACCAGGAATGGCCGAACTCATGAGCCAGCAAACGCCTCATCTGCGCGTTCACCCCGGTCCCCCCGCATCCTGAATGGCTGTCCCCCACGGGTAAAAGGTCACCTGAAAATCTCCGAGCGAGCATAAATCAATACAATATCAGAAGGAGCAAAAAAACTGAGATTGAAATGGAAAGAGTCTTACCCTACGACTGGTCAGGTCATTCAAGACCTGACGCACCGACTCCAGAGAGAGAGATCCCTTCGACTGTCGATTGGCCTTACGCCATCGATACAATTGATAGAAGTCCCCAACAGTGTCGTCCTTCAAAGCAATTAGTGGGGTATTGTACCCAATCACCGCATAGAACCACGTCTGAATTCACAAACAAAAAGATGACGCATAAGGAAAAATGTGAATGCATGAAAGGAAAATGCGAATGCATGAAAAGAAATGCACTCACTTGTAGCCCGTCCTCCACATCAATCACCCTGCTCAGCAGATCATCCTTTAGCAGGGACAGCTGGATAGAATCCCCAGAGACTATCCTCCCTACATCACCAAGTGTTGAATGCACTGCCTCCGGTCTCATCCGTAAAGAGCGATCCACCTCTATCTGCTCTCCATCACAATCCAGCCCCAGCAGCTGATGCACGTCTATGGGATTCATCGTCATCTCCCCGAATCCAAAATGAAAGGTGTGGGTAGTGTCCCACCACCTCTCTCCCAAAGCGCACATGACCGCTGTCAAACGAGGCGTCTCATCCAGCGCAAATGCCAACCACCCAAAGCCCGCTGAATATACCATCAACACACCATAGGTGGGAGATGCTCCCAGACATCCTTGACTCCATTGTCCCACAGGCAGGCATGTTCTTCAAAGAAATATCAGACTGGCAAAAAGAAAAGTCTCATCAAAGGTCAAGAAAGAAAGAAAAATCACCAAAAAAAGAAGAATGCCAAAGGTCGGGTTACTTACATAACCACTAGGACCCACTCTCGAAGAGCGATGACGCGATGGATCCCACAGTAAGGTCCGCACATCCTCAACATGCTCAAACGCATCAAAGGAGTTCTCACTCCCCAAAGCAAGAGGCACCCTAGCCCTCTACTCCACATTCACCCATTCATCAATGGTCAACCACTCCCGGTGGACTACAGTGCTAACAAAAGAGACCATTTCTTGAAGATTGGAATGCTAGAACGATTTGCAGAAGAATCGCAGAGAGAGAGAAAGCAGAAGAAGTTGTGAAAAAATGAGGGGATTCGCCCCCTTTATATAGGATGCCAAGCGCCATGCCGATCGGCACCTCGCCTTACCATACCGATCAGCACTGACCCCTTATCTTCCCGAGGTAGCCCAAAAGTCCGTGCCACTGTCGAATGGCACCCTTCATACTATGTCGATCGACACCCCCTTAAATTTCATACATAAATTCCAAAAAAATACCAGAAAGCCTCGAAAAATCCCCGAAAAATTCCTAAAAATCCCAGGAGAGATTTAAAGCCTTTTCACCAAGAAAACTTCGCGTTCCCTCAAGCAGAACCCCTCTTTCCCAGCAAAATACTTAAAAACCAAGTGAAAAATCCTCCCGACAATGCTCCGGAGGATCTCTAAGGATCACCTGATCACTTCGCCAGCGGAATTCTCTTATAGCACCCAAAATAAGTTATTCCCCCCTGCGAGGTCTCCTAAAATATTCCCCATCTATCAGCTCCCCAGCTCAGATCAAAATCACAAAGCTCTTTCTCCAGCAGAATCAAAATCCAATCTTTATCCACTCTTGGGTCAAAATTGGCTTGGATCTCGGATCGTCACCTGAGTTAGGTCAGAATTGACCTCAGTCCTCGGTCGTCATCACTCTTGGGTCAGAATTGGCCCCGGTCTTGGATCATCACCTGAGTTAGGTAAGAATTGACCTCGCTCCTCGGTCGTCACCACTCTTGGGTCAAAATTGGCCCCGGTTTTGGATCGTCACCTGAGTTAGGTCAAAACTGACCTCGGTCCTCGATCGTCACCACTCTTGGGTTAGAATTATCCCCGGTCTTGGATCGTCACCTGAGTTAGGTTAGAATTGACCTCGATCCTCGATCGTCACCACTCTTGGGTCTGAATTGGCCCCGGTCTTGGATCATCACCTGAGTTAGGTCAGAATTGACCTCGGTCCTCGATCGTCACCACTCTTGGGTCAGAATTGGCCCCGGTCTTAGATTTTCACCTGAGTTAGGTCAGAATTGACCTCGATCCTCGGTCATCACTCTTGGGTCAGAATTGGCCCCGGTCTTAGATCGTCACCTGAGTTAGGTCAGAATTGACCTCAGTCCTCGGTCGTCACCACTCTTGGGTCAGAATTGGCCCCAGTCTTGGATCGTCACCTGAGTTAGGTCAGAATTAACCTCGGTCCTCGGTCGTCACCACTCTTAGGTCAGAATTGGCCCCGATCTTGGATCGTCACTTGAGTTAGATCAGAATTGACCTCGGTCCTCGGTCGTCACTCTTGGGTCAAAATTGGCCCCGATCTTGGATCGTCACCTGAGTTAGGTCATAATTGACCTCGGTCCTCGATCGTCACCACTCTTGGGTCAGAATTGGCCCCGATCTTGGATCGTCACCTGAGTTAGGTCAGAATTGACCTCAGTCCTCGGTCGTCACCATTCTCGGGTCAGAATTGGCCCCGGTCTTGGATCGTTACCCGAGTTAGGTCAGAATTGACCTCGATCCTTGTTCGTCACCACTCTTGGGTCAGAATTGGCCTCGATCTTGGATCATCACCTAAGTTAGGTCAGAATTGACCTCGGTCCTCGGTCATCACCACTCTTAGGTCAAAATTGACCTCAGTTATTAAATCTTCACCCTGAGCCCGCAGAATTAGCTTTGACCCGCATGATCAGTCACCCTCATCACTTAAGCCCACAGATTTGGCTTTGACTCATAGAATTGGTCACTCCCCCAACACCACTTTAGGTCCTCAGAATCGACCTAAACCTCCAATCGTCATTCATCCCCAGCACACTCCTTAGGTCCGTAGAATCGGCCTCGACCCTCTAAATCGATCATACTCCCTCAAACGCATCATGTGGTGTTTATTCGACGGTCATCATTTGTTCCAAACTCACCCATCGAGGGGCTCTGTAGACACCCCATTCTATTACCCCCTAACTCTCCTTAGGTCCCTAGTACCTCCCTCCATCGCTACAAACCTAGGTCATGTCCCGAGTACGGACTTAGAAGCCATCAGACACTCCTCGGCTCAGTTTGACCCAAAAGTAAAACTCTTCATCTCAACTGAGACTAAATTAATCTTCAAAGTGAATTTAATACCCTTTCCAACGGACCACCCCGTGCGCGATTCCGACTTACCATGCGGACGAACGATCCGTTTGCGTCCGAAACTTGACCTAGAGGCCACCGGGCGCTCTTGGGCTCTGTTTGACCTATGTTAACTCTTCAGATCGATCGAGGCTGCATGAATCTTCAAAGGGAACTGAATACCCTTACCAACGATCCGTCCCATGCACGATTCCGACTTACCATGCGGACGAATGATTCGTTCGACTCCGAGAGGTCACCGAATGCTTATCAAGCCCAATTGACCAAAGTCAACTCCCCAAACCGGGTCAAACTCTTTGGAATATCGAAGTACATCTCCTAACCTTTCCAATGGTCTACCCCGTACGCAATTCAGATTTACCATGCTGATGAATGATCCGTTTGCGTCCGAATGATCCCCTGTCCAATGGACCAATAAACCCGTTCGAGCCATATTTGACCCAAAATAAACTCCCGAACCTAGGAGCGGTCCAAAATACTTTCAAAGGTCTCTGAATTACCTTTCCAACGGTATGCCCCGTGCACGATTCTGACCAACGGTTTGCCCTCGGCGGCCGATTTTTCGAAAAATCCTGAAGGGCACTACCAAATGGCAGGTTCCAGACCCTGCCTATCGGCAGGTGCCGATAGGCAGGAACGGGTGTATGCCAATCGGCACTTACCTGGGCCTATAAAAATAGGACTTCACCTCATTTGCAAGAGGAGCCCAGATCTGATAGAAATCTCTCTCAACGCATCCTAGAAACCTCTCCCGAAGGCAGCGTGATTTCAACTTTCAAATCCCCTTTTTTCTTCCACTTTTCATCACCCTTTTCATCAAACTTGGTGAATTAACCACTCTCCATCATCATCCAAGTGCAAGGTCTTCTCTCCAACATTCAAGATCAAGCTCAAGATCTTCAAGAAGGTCCAACTTTCTCAAACTCTCTCATAAATTCTCTTAAATTCCCAATAACTTGTTTTCTTACTTAGCGCTTTTATTATCTCATCTCACACGTCCTAATATACTTTTTTATTTATTATTATTTCACATCTCCTATTTTCATATAAATAAAACCCAAAAAAAACAAGAAAAAGAGGGTTTGCTCATAAATTCCAAATAGGGATTCTCATACTTTTCGCACACTTTTCTCATAACTAAAACACTTTTTCTACACACACATATTTACAAATAAGAGATCCCCCATTTGGATTTATGGGATAAACCCCACCCCTCATTTTGTATGCGAACTACGTGGACTTTGATGCCTTTATAGGCTACGTAGGCATCTCGGGATAAAACTCGAGACTCGAGTCCTTTTTCCCACTTTTTCTCTCATCTTCCTATTTTCTCTAAATTTAATCTTCATATATTCTACATACTTGCCCTTAGTAACGTATTGCTCCATATGTGTTATCGTTCCATTATAACGGTCAACGTAGGGGTAATCGCGTAAATGTTATTTTTCTAATATTATTCTTATATCTTCCTACGGACGACTCGCTTTATCTTTTCCATGATACAAGTCGAGGATTCCTACCTCCATTATATATATATACACATGCACACATATCACGGGGGGAAACAAAAGGAAAATAAAAAATATTCATGAGAGGCCGAAAGGGCGGAATGGGTGCCTAACACCTTCTCATATCGTAACTAAGCCTCCGAACCCTTCTTGAATCATTTTGGTTTCGCACGCACCAGTATGTCTTTGGGTGCCATCCTTCGGGGTGGCTTCCCTTTTTTCTTTTGTCTGTTTTGAGTAAAATAGACAGGCGACTCTAAATCTCTCTACATTTTTACACCACATCTCAAACAATGTCGGCCGAAGCGCTCCCGAGAGGGATGCACGGGACCCAAGGATCCTTCCTCCAAGCGCCCGCCCGCACGTCGAGGATCGGGGATGACCACACTGTTTATTAGTGGATATGTTATGTTAACACTTATATTAATGTGTTCAACTGACACTTTTTATTTCTGAACTTCTTCGTTCATATATAGGCATTATATCCTAATGTTCCTAGGTTCTTTAAAATACCTATAAGTTCTTCATGACGAAGATTGTAGCGACATTATCATAATATTTTAGCAACTTGGTAATAGTATCGACAACTCCAAGTCCCAAAATAAAAATTTCGCAGCCATAATCCATAATTTGTAGCCCCAAAGCATGCTACTACAATATTTAAATGTTTTTAATTTTTCATAATATCGGTCACCAACCTGCTTAATCAAGAGAGAACAATTATCATAAATGTGAGCATATAATATTATAAGCATCTCATTACTTCATATTCTTAAACTATTTTATTTCTCTAATCTATCATTCATTGTTAAGAGAAATTCAAGAAATATATAAATTTACTCCCACTCACGTCAAGGTATATATATACTTAATCAAAATAAATAAAGTATTCTTAAAATACCAGTAATGAGAAACTGACATATGTTTATATAGTGATTTGTCAACTTCTATAGTTCTTTTCTTAAACTCTCATACGTTTTCACACTAAATGTAACTCTTAGTCAAAAGGAGCTACTAAAGCTATAAATTTTAATATTCTAAGATATAGGTGAAAATATTTATTTACTCCCCTTTGTCTATTCGAATTGAAAGCTTTGACCATAAGTCTAGCTTTATATCGTTGATTATCAAAATCGAATATTTTCTTACTCTATCAAATTTGCATTCTTGTGATAAATCTCAGAATCAGTCAAAATAGCAAACTCATTTAAGAGTTTCTTAAATCTATTCATATCCATTAACCAACAATTACTTTATATGTTTAAGGAATGACTTGAGTATCTTAACTTCTTTTATAACTACATTATGTGGTTTGATACTCCCACTAATTTCACCATTCTTTAAAGAATTTGACATTTAATATTTTTGATTTAGAAAGTAATTAATGTACCCTCTTTTGAGCATATACATAATTGTAAATTCATATTCTTTTAGTGGATTCTAAATCCATGTATGTACTATACATTCCCAATCATGCGGGCGTGTCAAATTGGGGAAGTAAAGTGGAATTTATGTAATACACTTTTAACCATTTACATTCATTTTTGTGTGAATAAATCTTGTGGCGATATCGACTTGTGATATTTTATTTGTTGTTTTATAATGACATGATCTATGTACATCCACTATCCAAGGACTATAATCTCCCATTTGGGCCACATAGATCGTTCTAAAATTGTAAAACCTCAAGAGCTCAAATGCGTGTGTCAAGATTCATAAGTGACAATCCATAGACAATCTAATATATTAAATTATCAAAGTAATTCTAGATTTAAAATAGCCACAACATCGAAAAGATACTTTGAAGTTCAACATTATGATGTAGGATCAGAATCATTTTTCTTATAAAAGTTTCATAAAAATAATTGTACAAACCACAAATGAGAATACCATAATTAAGGAAAATATACTCTCATATAAATGTAAAGATGTTTTATATACTAGTGAAAAATATTTTGAAAGGTCACTGAGGGGTTTTGAAATGATTTCAAAATAACATAAGAAAAGGAATCCAAGAATTTATCGTTTGTTTTACGGTTGGTCTTGTAAGCATCCTCATATCGATTTAGAAATAGGTTACGTAGCACTCTAGTTTTTGAAAAAGAAAACAAATTATTTCATTCATATATAATGATATATTATAATTCACATAATAAATCTTAAAGTATATATGTTATATAATGGGTACTCATTTTAATCTCTAACACTATGAGATTTTGCATAAACTCTATGCTTAATCCGCTTAATAATTCTTCAAGGTTTTAAAAGAGTTTCGCGCACCAATTCATTAATAGGGGATCCTCAAGTAAAACTGAATTATAATGATTTAGCAATTTTAAGTGAAAATCAGATTCTTTATTTCATTCTAAGAAGTCAGTCTCAATAACAATAAAGGGATAAAACATGCAGTTTTAGAGAAATAAAGTAATATAAAATTAATGAAATAAATAGCTCACTACATTAATGTTATGAGTTGACAACATGTACATCAATAACATTTTATAAATGTGGGCATTCTTTCGTAATAACTTTGAATATTTATATATATGACTTTATTGTGTATGATGTTACGTAATTTAGATGAACATGCTATCGATGATAATTTTCCACCACCTAATTGCATAATCTCTTAATTTTGATTTCATTTACTCAAAATAAATGTCCTTTGGGAAATTATCTTGCATGACGAAGTAAATTAATTATACCCCATTAATGTCTTCACATATATAATCATAATAAGTTATTACTACAACTTTTATCTTTAAATTTAATATTCACAAGCATTCTTGTTGGGTCACTTTGGTGTCTACCAAACTATCCATTATATGAATATTAAATTATTTTATGGATTGTATAATAATTTCAACAATCACTAATGTTTTCAATAGATTATAAATTAAGGAAGGTTATGGACTCTTTGGAGCAACCGATACCAACCTTAATAAACAAACATATTCCCCTTAATATCAACTTCACCATTGTAACCGAACTCTTTGGAGAAATTAAATTACAATGGCTTAATCATAATGAAATTATTAATAATCCAAACACTCAAAACCATATTTGGACTCTTTGGAGCAACCAAAATATAGAATTTGAATGTTATCACAAAATTCACATTTATAATTTATTAGATTAGACCACTTTGGTTGAATCATAATCTAATCATGATATAAATACTGAGATGAAAACCTTAAGGCATCCCTAAATATGGTATTGCATGTCATCATAAATTTAATTCAACATTTACAGTTTATTAGACTAGACCACATTAGTGGAATCACAATCTAATCGTCATATAAATGCTAAGAAGAAAACTTTAGACATGATTATAATATTTCTCTACTCATATTGGGCATAATAACGGTATACACATTAATTTAATATTTACAATTTTGAACACCGAATAAAACTTTACACAAATATTAATTTCAAGAAAATATTTAAGTCCTTCGAGGTTAAGTTGATGTGAAAAAGAAATTGCTCATTAATGTTCATTTGATAATAAAAATTATCCTTTGATACAATGAACAAGCTACATCACCATTGTATTAACAATCTGACATTCATCATTATATTTGGACTCACTGACAACAAAATTTATACACAATAATTTAATATTTATAATTATAGATTTGGGCACTTTAATGGACACCTAATCTAATCTAATATAAATATTAATATCAAAACCTTAACCATAACTATAATAGTTATATATATAATTGGTATATACTGAAAATATTATGACAGTAAAATAAGATAAGACAGCCGATGTATTTATTAAAACATAAAAATGGAGAAATCTATAATTTCCAATAATGAAACAGTAACCTGTGACAACCTGCTCACCAAAATATGGGGTGGCCAGACCGATACTCCAATATAACAGGAATCATGGATGGAATCATTCTCAGCATCGCAACAATATAAAAGTATACATGATAACCACTCAATATTTCAGAAAAACGGGTTGCCAAAAATTTTAGTTTTAAAGTTAAGGAAAGAATTTAAACAACCCAATTTTAAAAATAAAAAGTGGAAGCCCCTAAGAAATTATATTACATACACATCAAATATATAATAAGGGACCGAATATGCTGTCGGTCAACAGACTCTTACAATAATATTAAACAAGTTCAGTAAATTACATAATACATTACATTAGACAATTACAAAAGCTTGGGCCTCACGCCCGAGTAAATGACCCGATCATAACTAGAGTACGAAAATGAAAGCGTCTACACAAAATATCCCGTAATATCCGCAAAGTATCACGACTCCCCTAAACACTGTAATAGGAAAGTCAGTACGGGCGTCCTTGCGGCGGAGCACCTGAGCGGAAACAAGATTCATGCACAACAAGAAATATGAACGGGTCAGAGGCCAGTTTCATATGATCACCAGATGAATAAAGAGTATGACAGTTATGAACAGTAAATCATGACTAATAGGAATAAGAATCTACCTACCCAATTTAAGGCATGAGCTAAGACAATTTAATTAATCATAAATTTAATTTAGTTAAGCAGGAGAATAAGAATAATTAACATTAATTAAAAACTTTCATCATGTACACTGATTCATTTCATAGTTCCGTTCCTTATCAGGAAATATAATCATAATTATATGATCTTTGTGGCATTCCATTCCTTATCAGGAATATAATCATTATCATATGCTCTTTGTGGCATGTCATTATGCTCTTTATGGAATTTATCATACATCAAGTCCCACTTGATTAAGAATTGTTATATTCATATACATATAACGATTCTAAGACCGTCCCTCCGGGTTTCCCCACTGGACGCGCCCCTAAATGACTATCATCTTCCAGGACCTATCAACCAAGACAACCTGGGTACCAATACCGCAAGACGTCGGGAAGCGTCCATATGCCTGCGGGAGAGTCATGACCACACCCAGAATCACCTCACCAGCGCAGAAACATACAATAATCGCTCATATGGCCTAGGACTATATCCACCCTGCATTCATTAGCCAGGAGGCATCACCTCACGCGCGAACTTCCCTTATGATAGCATTTAGAGAGGTGTGTTTAAGTAAATTATCATTTACCATATTAGTCTCATTTCCATTTTCCATTTGCCATTTTTACACATGTATGTTTCATTTTATCCGAAACCATAGTCATTTACATTTTGTAATTACATCATATTTTTTCCGGAGCCATACTTAATACATCTTATCGTTGTAACCTCAATGAATGAGTAAACATTCAATTTATTCTCCCAAGATTCATATGTGGTGTTATTGTAAACCATCAAGACTAACATATCTAAAGTCTCCCAAACATAACACTACAACTCATAGTCTAATAATAATTAACTAAAAGAAAAGAATGCCCTAACATCAATTGGCATACCCCCGGAACAACCCCATATAAACCATTTCTATTCTAGGGTAGTTACCCAACTCATCTAGGACTCTAGAACTATAAGTTTATATCATACAAGAAGGTCCCTAAGTCCTAAGCCTAAAGAAAAAGGATTGAAATTGAGTTAGAAAAATAACTCAAAATTGCAGCACTTCCGAATCGATTCACCCTGGCCGAATCGATTCGGGCTGGCAAGCGAATCGATTCGAACCAACCAAATCGATTCGGATATGAAAACCTGACTTTTTGCAACCTACCTAATCGATTCGGACCCTTCCGACCTGTAAGTTGTCCGTATGGCGAATCGATTCTCCCTGGCAGAATCGATTCGCCCCTGCGAATTTGCCAAGTATGGGTTAAGGGTTAGGAACCTTAATTTTTCCTAAAAACTCAAATCTCTTCCATTTTTACCCACATCCAACATCATTAATCTACCCCAAATCAACCTATATGATTATTGACTACTATAACCCACGATTTCATCATCATAAACTAAGATTAGGGTTAAAACACCATAAATTCTATTTTTGATCCATAAAAGCTAATACACAACTATCACACAATTTACTCATCTTAAATCGCATATTATCAAGTAGAAAACTTGCCTTAAGGTTGGAATTTCAGATTTCCTTATGGTAGAAGCAATCCCAAATCTTCAATCTTCAATCTCTCTCATTTCTCCCCTTTTCTCCTCAATTCTCTTCTTCTCTCTTTCTCTCTTTTTTTTCTCTCTATGTTTAAGACATGTAATAGGGAAATTAGGGAATTTAGAAGACTAAAAAAAATCAGGGCTTAACACAAGTCTCCAACTTAAAAATGCTAATGCTTCATAAAAATGACTCACAAATACGCATTTAAGTCAAAACCAGTCAAAAGTGCACGAAACGTAAAAATATAATATGGCACTTATTTTGACTGTCTCGCACATTTCGGGACTAACTACGCCCTCTAAAATGGCATCCAAAAATTTTATAAATCATTTCGAGTTTCGGTTACATTTAAACCATAATGTCATTTAAAACACATGTCACTATAAAACATGCAACTTGATGATATTTACTTACACATAGTAAATATGAATCATTCTAGTAAATATTAACTTTCAACTCCTTCAATTAATATTTACTCCATTCCCAACATTTTATATAATTACTTCATACAGTAAATTGATATAAAATGAGTCTCCTAAAAGCGAGGGTTGTTACATACTCCCCCCCTTATGAGACCCTAATCACATAAAGGGTATACTATTCTAAACTATCATTCTATCACCCTTAACAAACCCTTCGTTATTGTATCGTCCCAGATGGACTCGAACTAAGGTCATCACTATCTATCTTAGTTTACATTCTTTGTGTTCTAACATAGCACCGAATCGTTCCTCACGAACTATCAATCCTACCTTTCTATTGCGGAAGAAGATACCCACACGTCTCGGCACAAATTGCCTTACTTCCTGAATCACGTTACATCCCTCCTTGGGGATACCTACACCAACGCCAAATGGCTTAACCCCAATACTACTCAACTTCTCTTCGCATAGGCGTATCCCTTCAAAGTATACGGCTCAATAAGCCCAATCATTAAAGAAATGTTTTGGGACCACTCCAAGTCCAAGGAGCATATTGTCCGCTAGTTCCATCCAACGAGTATGCGAATTACTCAACCAGCTACACAAGGCCACTCACGGTGCCATACCTTAGAAAATAATCCGAATTATTATATGGGAATTTCCATTCATACAAACTACTGATCCCATCCATCCATTTAGCCTAAGGCGCACATTCAAGGTATGTCCTTCGGCATTGGGTTAACTTCCTCCATTCATCCATCCACTTTAGGGTGGTAAGATATACCCCATTTCCATACGGTTCCCATTACTTCCTGGAAACTTTACCACACCTTCGACACAAATTTCTAATCTCGGTCCACCACTAGTTTGATAGGCACTTCATACGGTTCTACCACTTCTCCATAAAGAGAAGGGTGTTCTCCTCTACATATAGTTCGCCCATAATGGCCGGAAAAGCAGTGATTTGGTCAAACGATCCACACTTACTCAAGTAGGATCATGATCGTTAAGGTGCCGACAATTAGATAGAGATGTCCATGAATATACCCTTTTTCGTTCCACTACTACTCTCCTCACACGAGTAGGAGAGATGGTCAGTCACAGACATGAATGCTCGCACTACAAAGTCTTCCTAGTTGTACTCGTTCTACTTGGCTTTCCATGCCTACTCTAATCACCCCCATGGTTTCCTATTCGGCGTACACGCTACCCCATTTTCACTTTCTTAGCAAAAGGGAAAATCCAATCGATAGTCCTTTATGAACTCCAAACACCAACTCTATTCCTCCCACAACATATTGCAATAACTTATTTCTTGCGAGAAAGACCAAATTTCCTGCCTAGGAAGTAGTGCCTCAGTTTCTTTAAGGCGATCACTACAGCTACGACCTCTAAATCAAGCGTGGGATAATACTTCCCACAAAGTTTAAGTTTGTGAGATGTATAAACAATGGGTCCATGCTCCAGTATTATTACTTCCCATTCCTGGCAGAGACTTATTCATTAAATCCACTCTCGAGCTTAACAATATGGGCACAGGAGTAAAAGTCAACTCATCCTTTTAACTCCCCAAAAGTTAGGTTACCATCGTAACACTCTATCTAAGAGAGGCCTTATTTCCCTCGGCCTAACCTTCCAAATCACTCGAGATTCCATACTTCTTATTCCTAGGGACCTAATCCCTCTTAGAGTTAACCCACAACCTATTCGTGGTCAACTCCCTATAGCCTTCCTAAATCAACATCACATGCCCTAAAGGCCTTACGTCCTAAAAATCCTAAGGTCGATCTATATATATATCCTATCTAAGTCGTATACGTAAAATATTAAGTATATCCCTAGTGACCAAGAACTTTCTCAACTTCCAACATTCGCTCGGTTTCATGCATGGGACGTCTCGCCAAAGTGAAATCCAGATAAGGAACCCTCTCCTTACACTACTACCTCGCATTGTCATTCATCAAAAAATAATGGTCTAAGACACGTGATCGGGACCGATAAAATTCTAACTCACAATCCTACTAATAAGATTCTAATTCTATATCTTACCATAACAACTAACTAAAAATTTCAATTAATTGGACGTTTACTTTCTGTAAAGTTTCACAAATATTTATCCCACTATCTACACATCCTTTTTAAATGGCCTTCTCATCAAGGCATAACCAGAAGTCTCAATTCGACTTCATATCTCAGTCTCCCTCACATCGATCAGAGGAGAGAACTATATTCGGTGCTTCCATCTCGCACTCTAATACCCCTTTAATCACTCAATCACGTGATTCTCGGCTAACCCTTCCAACCCAGCTTCTAGCAATGAAAGAGAGAAGGAAAGAAAAAGAAAAGAATTACAGCATCTCTCCACTTCCAATGTCGTCAAGGTTCACGCGTGGAGCGTCTCGCAAAAGAGAAATCCAAACAAGGAACCCTCCAATGCATTACTACTTAACCTTGTTGGTCGTGGAGATAAGGCATAACAACCACAAATAATTCAAATAAAACAATCAAACATTCAAATAAGATAACACAACAAGCAATGAAAACCTCCTACCTACCTCAAACCACCCCTATAAAGTCTCAACATGTATCCAGGAGAGATATTATAGGACGACTAGATCCATCCTGAAACTAGAAGTAGGATAGCCTTGCAAATTATTCGCTTTTTATCACCCCAATCAAGTCAAAATATCTTTACTCGCATAATATACATAATACAAGTAGCACATAACACACATAATACTTTTTTTTAAAATAACATCACTCGTCTTATAACGAGTGAAGGAAAAATATAAAACTTCCATACCACGGAAGTTATATAGTTACCCTTTTTATAATAGCGTCGATAGAGTAAACACAATACTACTCTATCTTATCATAAGAAATGCACCACCCACTACTAAGGTGGGATTCTCTCCAACATTCTTGCCAATCACCCCGGGTTAATACTAATGGTTCTCAAACACTGTACTCGAGTCTTAACTGAACCAACATTACTTCCATCAAATCCCCAACTAGGCACCTTATCCTTGCCCTTGTCCTCCAATCAACAGAATCAAAATGAGTGGTTCTACATTCCACGTCATAACCATTGTTCCGTCCCTAGCTGCCAAATAATTGCCCACGCAATCCCCCTTTCTTTCTCAATAAAAGAGAGCATGCTACCGGCCTCCCCTTCCTTAGTTCAATGAATCCTCCCCAGGAGGATATCCACCAACGGGGTTTCGTGGACATTGTTCCTTCAGGAGTGTTAATAACACTTATTCTGGAGCCTGTGATTCCACTGAAGGGCTCTTTCTTCCTTATTCCTACCTTACTTTGGTGTATGGCCTCCCTAACCGTATAACTTTATATTCATTGTCGGCCTCCGACCGAACCTCATGTGAATGTTTGAGAATCCACTATCTCATCATTCCAGTTATCCTAGAGAAACTCGCTGTTGAAAACGTCCATCGGGTTTCTCCATGGGCAAAACTTCCTGCACCCACAAATATGGTGACTACGTTTCCACCATTTCAACACTACTCCTATGGGTGAAAGATTTTCCTCCATCCTTTTCATTTGGGCACTTCTATACCCCTCTCTAGGCCAAAGCTTCTGGACCTTATTCATCCACCGAAAGAGGATGTATCTCATCCATCTTATTTCAACACGTGGCTCTTATCATGGGCTCTTCCCAACTTCAATTTAACGTCGCTTGGAATCCTAAGCTTGATACCACCCTCTACATCTAGCGATACTTGGAAAACTATATCTACTGTACTTAGTAGTCGTAGTAGCAAGATAAGAAAATGCTACAAAAAGGGAGCGACCTCCAAAGCGGTCCTTATCCCGACCACTACTTACAGTTCTTAGTAATCCCTTATCACGACGCCTTCACAACGACCTTCCTTGGCGCCCTTCTTCAATCGACCTACTAATCTCACACGAACGCGCAACATATTCTATGGGTTCTACCTCATGGCAGGAGAACGAAATCTCACAAGAGAAATCAACGATCTTAATCCTAAGGCTCTATGTCAAATCAAAAGTAACGCTGAAAGCGTAAAGCGTCCACACAGATTCCTAAGGACTCTAGAACCTGATGCTTTGATACCATCTGTGACAACCCTCTCACCAAAATATGGGGTGGCCAGCCCGATACTCCAATATAACAGGAATCATGGATGGAATCATTCTCAGCATCGCAACAATATAAAAAGTATACAGGATAACCACTCAATATTTTAGAAAAACGGGTTGCCAAAAATTTTTGTTTTAAAAATAAGGAAAGAATTTAAACAACCCAATTTTTTAAAAAAAAAGTGGAAGCCCTCAAGAAATTATATTACATACACATCAAATATACAATAAGGGACCGAATATGCTGTCGGTCAACAGACTCTTACAATAATATTAAACAAGATTAGTAGATTACATAATACATTACATTAGACAATTACAAAAGCTTGGGCCTCCCGCCCGAGTAAATGACCCGATCATAACTAGAGTACGAAAATGAAAGCGTCTACACAAAATATCCCGTAATATCCGCAAAGTATCACGGCTCCCCTAAACACCGGAATAGGAAAGTCAGTACATGCGTCCTTGCGGGGGAGCACCTGAGCGGAAACAATATTCATGCACAACAAGAAATATGAACGGGTCAAGGCCTGATTTTATATGATCACCAGATGAATAAAGAGTATTACAGTTATGAACAGTAAATCATGACTAATAGGAATAAGAATCTACCTACCCAATTTAAGGCATGAGCTAAGATAATTTAATTAATCATAAATTTAATTTAGTTAAGCAGGAGAATAAGAATAATTAACATTAATTAAAAACTTTCATCATGTACACTAATTCATTTCATAGTTCCGTTCCTTATGAGGAAATATAATCATAATTATATGCTCTTTGTGGCATTCCATTCCTTATCAGGAATATAATCATTATCATATGCTCTTTATGGCATGTCATTATGCCCTTTATGGCATTTATTATACATCAAGTCCCACTTGATTAAGAATTGTTATATTCATATACATATAACGATTCTAAGACCGTCCCTCCGGGTTTCCCCACTGGACGTGCCCCTAAATGACTATCATCTTCCAGGGCCTATCAACCAAGACAACCTGGGTACCAATACCGCAAGACGTCGGTAAGCGGCCATATGCCTGCGAGAGAGTCATGACCACACCCAAAATCACCTCACCAGCGCAGAAACATACAATAATCGCTCATATGGCCTAGGACTATATCCACCCTGCATTCATTAGCCAAGGGGCATCACCTCACGCGCGAACTTCCCTTATGATAGCATTTAGAGATGTGTGTTTAAGTAAATTATCATTTACCATATTAATCTCATTTCCATTTTCCATTTTTACACATGTGTGTTTCATTTTATCCGAAACCATAGTCATTTACATTTTGTAATTACATCATATTTTATCCGAAGCCATACTTAATACATCTTATCATTGTAAACTCAATGAATGAGTAAACTTTCAATTTATTCTCCCAAGATTCATTTGTGGTGTTTTTGTAAACCATCAAGACTTCGTAGCTCAATTGAGCTTCTAAAGTCACCCAAACATAACACTACAACTCCTAGTCTCATAACAATTAAGTAAAAGAAAAGAATGCCCTAACATCAATTGGCATTCCCCCGAAACAACCCCATATAAACCATTTCTATTCTAGGGTAGTTACCTAACTCATCTAGGACTCTAGAACTATAAGTTTACTTCATACAAGAAGGTCCCTAAGTCCTAAGCCTAAAGAAAAAGGATTGAAATTGAGTTAGAAAAATAACCCAAAATTGCAGCACTTTCGAATCGATTCGCCCTGGTCGAATCGATTCGGGCTGGCAAGCGAATCAATTCGGACCAGCCGAATCGATTCGGATATGAAAACCTAACTTTTTACAACCTACTGAATCGATTCGGACCATCCGAATCGATTCGGACCCTTCAGACCTATAAGCTTCCCCTATGGCGAATCGATTCGCCCTGGCCGAATCGATTCGCCCCTGTGAATTTGCCAAGTATGGGTTACGGGTTAGGAACCCTAATTTTTCCCCAAAACTTAAATCTCTTCCATTTTTACCCACATCCAACATCATTAATCTACCCCAAATCAACCTATATGATTATTGACTACTATAACCCACAATTTCATCATCATAAACTAAGATTAGGGTTAAAACACAATAAATTCCATTTTTGATCCATAAAAGCTAATACACAACTATCACACAATTTACTCATCTTAAATCACATATTAGCAAGTAGAAAACTTGCCTTAAGGTTGGAATTTCAGATTTCCTTGTGGTAGAAGCAATCCCAAATCTTCAATCTTCAATCTCTCTCATTTCTCCTCTTTTCTCCTGATTTCTCTTCTTTTCTATTTCTCTCTCTTATTTTTTTCTCTCTATGTTTAAGACATGTAATAAGGAAATTAGGGAATTTAGAAGACTAAAAAAATCGGGGCTCAACACAAGTCTCCAACTTAAAAATGCTATTGCTTCATAAAAATGACTCACAAATACGCATTTAACTCAAAACCAGTCAAAAGTGCCCGAAACGTAAAAATACAATATGACACTTATTTTGACTGTCTCGCACATTCCGAGACTAACTACGCCCTCTAAAATGGTATCCGGAAATTTTATAAATCATTTCGTGTTTCGATTACATTTAAACCATAATGTCATTTAAAACACATGACACTATAAAACATGCAACTTGATGATATTTACTTACACATGTAGTAAATATGCAACATTCTAGAAAATACTAACTTTCAACTCCTTCAGTTAATATTTATCCATTCCCAACATTTTATATAATTACTTCATACAGTAAATTGATATAAAATGAGTCTCCTAAAAGCGAGGGTTGTTACATAACCACTATAAGAAAGCTCTTAAAAAATAATCTCCCCAATAAGCGAAATAAAAAAAAATGGAGAAAGAAATAGTTGTCAACTTTATTATCAAATACAACAAATTTAAGGTTTTGAGAGCTTAAAAGTGCTTAAATAGTCAACACAACGTTCATCACTAAAAAAATAGTGATTTTTAATCATTAAATCCTTTAGGATTGACATGAAAAAAAATTCATTAATACCGGGTAAGTCGAAAATTTTAATCTCAATTATTGCTTATTAGAGTCATAAGAAAACAGTTACTGTAAATGTCTCCAAATATTCAAATTTATAGTTTTATAAAATAAGCGTCTTTAAAATCATAATTAAAATTATCTCAAAAAAAAATCACAATAAGGGAACCAAAACGAATTCTAATTTGGTCATAAAAATTTGGTACCCAAAATCTCATCTTATGAAATTTTCTTTTATGTGATTATAAAAATGTACCAATTAATTCAGTTGGTTGCATTCAGAGATATCCTAAATAGATTTATCATTAATTGCGCTAAATATTTGATTCATATATTGTGCAAAAAATTTACTTTCATGGAACATACATGCACACACATATTACGTAATGTATATAAAAATCAATACCCCAAATAATATTACATGCAAAACTTAATTGATAATCACCGTTCCAAATATAGATGCATGCACAATAATATAATATTTATGACTATAAATTAAGACACTTTCTTCTTAATTTAACTTCATATAAATATTAGTGTCATAACATTACTTCATAATTATATTAGGACCTTTCGACAATCAAATATAAATTATAAACAATATTTCAATTTATCGAAACTATTATTGTCAAACCCCTAATCATACATCTAATATTCAAAAATATTATATTGAACCTTTTGGTCAATTCTAAATAATACATAACATGAATATTAGAGCAATCGTTTAAGGAGAAAAATTATATGTAGGGATTTATATCATAAAATATGAAAAATAATTTATTTTTCCAAAAATGAAAAATTTTGAGTTATCACTACAATAACATAAATAATCTCTTCAAGATCACTCTCCAATTCGCGGAATCGTAAAATCAATTTTTAAGCGAGAGTTATTAACGTTGACATTATTACCAAAAAAGGCATAAACGCATTTTAGGGGTCTAAACATCGTCAAATCGTCGAGATAGGGTGGTGCCCATTGTAAATAATTGGTTTTGTTTATTTCGACGTTTCCAAGTTACCATGTGAATTTCATAATATTTCGAGTAAAAATACAAAATTTGTCCCAAAAACGAATCCACTAATTCATAATTTTTTTTACCCAGATTCTTCTATAGGCAAAAACTCTTAATGGGAAATCACGAAATCAAAAACCAATTGCTCTCATACCACATGTAAACATAAATTAAAGAACACATAATTAATAATTTTATATGGATATATAAATTTAACGTATGAATATCCAATTCCATATGCTATTTGTTCTTTAATAATACAAATGTTATGTATTTTACATTTAACGTAAGGATCTTTAATCAACATGATTATCACATACAATTATTGTGAGAAATAAAAAATGATATTATAATGGCATACCTCCATCATGTCATAAATAAAAAAGATTGAAGGAGGAGTCGACCTTAGACATGTCCGATCGGACTGAATTTCGGACCAAGACTTCCTCTTGTATACGACAAGAACGTGATCCAATTTCAGCACGTTCCAACGGTTGGATCTTCTTCTACAGTTAAAATAGTATTCCAAAATAAACACAAATTTGAGTCTTTGGATTTCTCTCCCTTATCCTATAATTACATTATGTTGTCTTTTCATGTGTCTCAATGATAAAAATCTGTCACTTATTTATAGGTAGGGACAGGACCCAAATCTCCAATAGTCACTTAATCTTAACCTTCCATCAAAGTAGATAACCAAGAGTCATTTTGACTCTTGGTATTTGGAATACCCTTTCATTAACTAAATTGACTCTTAGTATTAATCTAATTATGGATCATATTATGTAGAATTATTCTTTAAAATAATTCTAACACTCAATTCTCTTCACTTTCTCTATACCTCTTTTTATAACTCTCATAACCTTTAGTTTTGTAAAAACAACTCTTCTCTAAATCCAAACCTTTAATTTTATAAGTGTAATCTCGTTTTTGACTTTTCATCTACCATTAGGAAGCCCAAAAGTCACCAAAATAAGTTATAATTAGTCTAAAAAGTCCCCGAGACCCGAACACGACTCCTCGGTACTCAATTTTGACTATTTCAACCTATTCATAACCAATCGTGCACTCAGAATCATCATCTGAGTTACTTAACTAAATATCCAATTTCAACCTCAAATTACGACACATATATTTTAAAAGAAATAACCCGAATTAATTTAAATATTAATTCTTCAAATAAATTAAATCTTCCAAATTAAATAAATTCTCCAAACAAAATAATTTCTCCAAATCATCAATTTAGTTTAAATTCTAATTCACCAATTTAAATAAGTTATTTATCCTCAAATTAAAATACGGGGTGTTACATATTTCCCCCTTACAAAGGAATTTTGTACTCGAAATTCAGATGAGCCTAGTACTCCAAGCCTCAAATACTTCTCTACTCACATACCCTTAAAATCGTTACCCATGTCTCTACCCCTTGAAATCGCGAATTATATTAGACTTAAATTAATTACCCTGAGCACACATACACCCTGTACACATGTTCGTCTGCATGAAAGTCACCTGACTCTACTAGCCTTAAATTGTAATATACTTTAAACTCACAGTTATAACCACATATGTGTGTGTGTGTGTGTATGTCTACATATATATATATATATATATATATATATATATATATATATATATATAACCGAGTTACCAAACCCATGTCCTGACGACCACACATCTCTCCACTTCCAACATAGCATTAAGTTTCATGCGTGGGACGTCTCGCAAAGCGAAATCCAAACAAGGAACCCCCCATTACACTACTACCTAACATTGTTAGTCATTGATATCCGTTAGACCCTGAGTCCATAACACGCACCCCCAAATTTCCGTATCCTGACATAAAAGTATACTCGTCCACTTTCATGTTACCAAAGACATCATAAAATATTGTGCCTCTTACTATCAGTAGTTTCTTAGCGCGAATCAATCACGAGCTATATATCCCCAATCGATAATAAACATATCCACCCTGAACCCCATTCGTAAAAGTCCCTCCTCCCCGAGATTAAATATAACAATACAAACATTTTCTTATAAGTTTATTATGCAACACATGATAACATATATACACGATTATATAGGCTAGACCCTCTTTCAGGTGATAACTAGCACAAATAAATCATATCTCGAAATAGCGAATACAAAGTCTCATCATACTATATATTATAGCCTAAAAATCCCCGTATAAATACCACTAACATATCGTATGTAACACACTTATCTTAAGTTCATTTACGCATTCTCTCGGCGTAGCTATATCATACGGGTATTTTCGATTACCGCACACTTTGCAATCTAATTCTTCTCAATACTGCCCAGCCCATTAACTTGTGGTGCAAAATTTCTCTCAGTGCTTCCTTCGCATAACTACCTGGCTCTCCGGGCTATATATCATAATAACTCTCAACTTAAAGTGTTTCCTCTACACGTTCCATAATTTAATATTTAAAACCGATGCAGTAGAATCCAATAACATCTCACTATGCCCAACGTCTATTAAGTTCCATGCGTATATCATCCCGCAATGAAGCCCAAAAGAACTTTTCCCAATTCACTATCTTGTAGCATTGTCGGTCATCGAAATATGTGGTTCTTAAACACACAACTAAGATATCACCAATTTTTGTCTCCCGATACATAAATCAAATGATCTATACCCAATGTCTCTCAGGGCATCACATGATATGATATTCTCACTATACTCTCTGAAGTCTATTTCATAAAATCTCACCGTGAACTCGACCCCCTCTCTAGTGAGACATACCCAAAATATACATCCTGCCCCGGAATAATGGACACGATTGTCTTGTTGTAACCACCTATCATCGTACAACAGTTCGTTCCTAGGATTAAACCATAACTCGAATATTCCTATCAAAATGAGCCATCCTCACAGAATATATCCTCCCAATGTCCACACATTCTCCCTTGCAGATGGAACTAAATAGGCCCCGCTACTTAACAATAATTATACACGCATTATAATAATATTACCGATACTTCTACTACGCCTGTTTCATATTCAAATCTAGTACTAATGAACTACTGTGATTCTCTCGTGCCACAAAAAGCAGATCCTTAATCATTCTGGGAGAAAATCTCGTACTTTGAATTAGCAATAACACTCACGGTTCAAATGATTTCTAGACATAACACCGTTATCCCAACTGAACCAAAAACTTCTTATAACTATTACCCCTACTGGGCATCCCGATCTTGTCCCCCAGTTTACCGTGGACAGTATTCACACTTATGTTCCTAGTCTTTACACATAAAACACCTCATGGTGGCATTCCCCTTCTTCTGGCCCCACTGGCTATTTTGGGGTTGTCCTCTTCCCATTCCTAGTATACTTGTCCCTGATTGCTGACCCTATTATTCCTTTGGATCTGCTGGCCCTATAGGACTCATTACTGGCCTTAGCGGCCCTGACTGAATCCGCCGTCACCTGTTAGGAATTCTTTTGATCTCATTCACTACAAAGGCTCCCCTGCTGGGTATACCCTCCTATGGAGCCTCACCAGTAGTGTTAATTCCAGTCTTACCTTTCGGTTAGATTCTTCAACTCTCTTGAATCCCTTCGCATGATAATGACAACAATGATACCAATCGTTCTCTTCAGACTTCCCCATCCCTGATTGTATATTCTGCCTGAGTCCATTATTAATTTATAGACCTTCTTGATTCTCCGTATCCACCTCGTCCGGTATGAAGTTCGCTAAACAGTTTAATTCTTCTTTATGACCAACCACTGTATGAACCTTTTGAAACAAGTCTTGAAATCCTTTTTCCCTTTATGTTAAAATAGTTGGTGAGATAATTTGCAGTCAAACCATACCCCAAACTTAGTGATCGGTGTACAAAGCCCACCCGAACTCGTATTTGAATTGCATCAACAATACCTAATTGCAGGAGAACGTAAGTCGCATACGTGAAGGAATACAAGAATCTTAGAATAAGGCTCTATATCGAAGAACGATGCTGAAATGTAATAAGTCGCACAGATCCTAAGGACTCTTTAACCTGATGCTCTGATACCATCCGTGACACCCCGCCTATTAAAATACCATGTGGCCAGCCCGTGATCAAAATAAAATGCTGGTCTCATATGGCTCATTCTCCGCATCACTGTCAAAAAACTTTTTAAAGTTACTTTTTTTTTACAAAGAGGATATTAATCCACGATTATTATAAAGGAGTTATGAGAAAAAGCCTCTCCTACGTGGCTTTACAATGCATAGTTCTAAAACTTGGTAGACAAAACTTATCTAACTTTATAAAACCTTTTGACAACATAGGCAAATCAGAATAAGAGTAGTAAATAGAAGATTTCTTTGAAGAATAAGCTAAATAAGCTAAAGAATCAGCTACACTATTGCACTATCTCCAAATATGCTCAATTTTGCTATCACTTTTCTGCATCAATTCCCAAATCTCTTTTATCAGAGTGATTTCCTGCCAAGGTGGTTTCCAAATATTTCCAATCATGTTGAACATAGCCTTAGAATCAGTCTCAATAATGAACTTGGAAAAACCTTTTTCAACATAAAGAAGAAGACCAGTTTTAACTGCCCAAAATCTTAGCCATCATACTTGAATTATGATCAATATATGATGAGAAAGCCATGAGAATATTTTCTTGATCATTTCTGAGAAAACCTCTCGCGCCACTTGGACCTGGATTGCCTTTCCTGGAACCATCCACATTCAATTTCAAATAACCTGTATGCAGTTTAGTCCACTTGGTAATAATGAATTTAGGTTAATTGATTTGAACTTTGAACTGGAATTTCTTAATAATGTCCAAGTCTGATGTTTTAAAAGGACTACAGAAACTTATGGAAGCACTGATATCAGTCATTGAATTCTGAACATTCTTAATGATTATTTGCACATCCATAGCTACATTCTCAAAGACACTTTCGCATCTAGCTTTCCAAATTTCCCACATAATCACCATGGGCAATGAATGATGAATGAATTTCATAAAATCACGATGAGTTGAGTGAATCCACCAAGACATAACCATTGATTTGACAAAATTAATGGAAGGAATGATATCCACAAATTTCCAAAGGTAGTTCCAAACTTGATTTTCTAACTTACATTTAACCAACAAATGATTTAATGATTCTTCTTCATTTCCACAGCATTGACATTTGGAGCATATTCTAATACCAATTATCTGAATATTATCATGACTTGGAATAGCTTTAAATAAACATTTCCAAATGAAAATGGAATTTTTTTTGGGAATGTACTTAGACCATATCATTTTCCAAGATATGGATTGAATACCAAACCCTCTGATCAAATTATAAGCTGACTTTATGTTGAATTTACCATAAAGAGTTGCATCCTAATAAGTGTCTTGATCAATTGTAACTGAAGGTTGTTGAATTTCTTCTTGAACTTGCCTAATTATTTTCATCACATGATAGCCAATATAAGATCTAGGATTTATGTACTTGTTCTTCATGAAATAGCCGATACACCTTTAGAATTTTTCAATATCCAAGCCAGCTTATAAGAGAATGTTGTAGTAACATCTTCAAAATTTCTGACATCAAGACCACCCTCTAAAATAGGCATACATATATGATTCCACCTGATCCAGGATTTCTTATTTCCTCTAATACCATCAGACCCCCAAAAGAATTTCTTAAAAATTGAATGAATTCGATTGATAATTTCTTTTGGGGGATTTAAAGCCGCTAGAGTGAAGATTGGAATTGAAGAGAGAACATAATTGATAAGAGTTAACCTTCCAGTAGTAGAAAGGTATATAATTTTCCATCCCAAGAACTTATATCTGATCTTTTCAATAAGGTCATTGAAATAGCATAATTTCTTCCTTCCAAAATAAAGAGGACGTCGAAGATAAGTCAGGGGCAATTTCTTGAAAGAAAGCTTGATATAGTCAGCTATAGCATGTCTTCTTTGTAAAGATATTGATTCTCCCACAGTGAAGCCACTCTTTGAACTATTAATCAGCTGACCGAAGGAACCCTCATATTTCTTTATAAAAGCCATTACATTTTGGAGATTTTTTTTCTTTCCATTCAAAATAATGATACCATCTGCAAAACTCAAATGAGTAATTAGAGCACTTCCAGGAGGGTGACAAAATGCTCCTACCCTCTTGGAATTTACTGAAAGTTTAATATCTCTGCTAAGGACTTCAGCAGCTATTATGAAAAGAGAAGGTGATAATGGATCACCTTGCTTGAGACCTCTAGAAGATTGGAAATAACTAGAACATTTTCCATTTACAATTATGGAAAACCAATTGTTAGAAATGAGACTCCAAATGAAATCAATAAAAATCTCACAAAAATAATATTTCCTCAAAACTTTGATTAGAAATGGCCAAGAAATCCTATCATAGGCCTTCTCCATGTCTAATTTAATTACATCATTTGAACAATAGCTTTTCCTATTTAAGATATTAACCATTTCATGAGAAAGAATAATGTTATCTTGAATGTTTCTCTCCTTTATAAAACCTGATTGATTTTCAGATATTATAAAAGGGAGAATCAAAGATAGCCTATTATTGAGAATTCTTGAAATGATTTTTCAAGAGAAATTGCCAAGGCTTATAGGCCTATAATGAGAACAAAGTTGAGGATTTTTAGATTTTGGAATAAGTACCACGTTATTGGATGACCAGCCTTTAAGAATGGTTGCTCCCACAAAGAAAGATTGAATGGATGGAAACAAGTCAGGCTTAATAGTTGTCCAACAGTTCACACAAAAGGCACCAGTGAATCCATCTGGACCAGGGCTACTATCTTCATTCAAACCCTTAATAGATTTAAGGATCTCTTCTTCATTAGGTATAGAGGTAAGCATATGATTCCATTCTTCATAGATAGAAATAGGAATTACATTTAATAAATCATTATCAACATAATCACCATTTGTAGTCCATCTATCCTTGAAATGGTTGATGAAGACCTGCTCAATATCTGCCATTTGATCCTTCCACACATTATCTTCATTTTTTATTTTCAAGTTCCCCAAATTAATTTGTTTTGAATTCACTAAAGAATGGAAGAATTTAGTATTTGAATCACCCTCTTTAATCCAGTTAATATTTGAATTTTGATGTCAAAAAGATTCTTCATGAGATAATGATTTAGACAACTTCATTTTGAGATCATATAGCTGAGATCTATTAACAGGAGATAGAGTAATTTTAAACTCATGTTCAGCAATAGTAACCTCATCTTCAAGAGTTTTAATATTTTGGAAAATATTTCCAAAAATTTCCAAATTTTGAGATCCATCTTCAATCTTCTGAGCTTATTATAAAAAGACTGCATAGGAGAATCAGAATTAGTACCACTCTAACACTTAAAAACAAAGGATTGGAAAAGGTGGTGTTTGATCCACATTTTCTGGAAGACAAAATGTTTAGGATGAGTATCTACATGGGAGAGAATATATAAGAGGATGGGAGAATGGCCACTGCATTATTTATATAGATGGATGATTGAACATTTGGGGAAGATAGAGGACCATTGGAGGTTACATAAAGTTCTATATAATCTTGCACAAATATTGTCATTCTCAATTCTATAATTATTCCAAGTGAACCTTGATAGCCCATATCTGATAGGCCACAAGTATTAATACACTCAGTTAATTCATTAACTGGAATCTCATCAATGATAAGACCCCCAATTTTTTCAGTTTGTCTTGCAACAACATTAAAATCTTCTATCAACACCTGTGGAATTTCACCGAAAGTTCTACTCAAGTATTCTAAATCAGACCAAAGGATTATTCTCTCCTCTTTGGTACACTAAGCATAAACCAAAGTAAAAAAAACCTCCTATTCCCAATTAGCATGAGATAAAAATAAAGATAGAAATTAATCTTTATCAAACACAACTTTAACAGTAATCCCCATTCTCCATATAAACAAAATTTACCAATGTCAACAAAACCTCCTTTTCCCAATTAGCATGACATAGAAATAAAGAGAGAAATTGATCTTCATCAAGCATAACTTTAACAGTAATCCCCATTCTCCACATAAACCAAAATTTAAAGTTACTAACCACCTAGTA
Organism: Sambucus nigra; assembly: GCA_949130495.1. Taxonomy (NCBI): domain Eukaryota; kingdom Viridiplantae; phylum Streptophyta; class Magnoliopsida; order Dipsacales; family Adoxaceae; genus Sambucus; species Sambucus nigra. The sequence goes on along the minus strand of OX422214.1, from coordinate 129,716,147 downwards.
ATTTAATTAGACTGGTGCCAAATTTTATCTTTCATTAATTATTGACATGTGGAGGTAAATAATAATTAAAACATCAATCACAAATTGATAAATAAATTCAACACAAATGGACAATATAAATAAAAGGAACCGAATCAACTATGGGTTCAATAATAAAATACAACAGTAAACTGACATAGTAACCTAGATACACAAGGTCAAATAAATAAACTGAATACTATAACTGAGGGCGACATGCCTAAATGAGTACTGGAGTAAAGATTCTACACTAGGAATAAATTAATGAAGCGTCTATAGCAAGTCCTGCAACTTCCACATGAGCTGTAGTTATGCATCCAAGTATAGAATATTAAAACTAGGCATCCCTGTGGCTGGACACCTAAAAGATTTTGAAAAAATATTTTGACACGGATCAGAGCCCAAGTAAAATATTTTGAAAATATTTAGTAAGCAGTCAAATTGCAATAGTTAAATATGCATGTACACTCTTCATATTTAAGTTAGTTTCGCACTCTTTTGAGGTATAACTCACCCCTCATCTAATGTGCACACCTAACGCTTTCCTGCTAACCTTTCTTAGTTACGCTACCCCGCCTAACTATCTGTATCAAGTCTCTTTCTTCATACTAACTTCTTGTGCCCATCCGTATTCCCCATACAGTACGTTACTGGATTCTTTATATCAATTAGCCAATTATGAATTTCTCATTATATGTTTAATCCTCCACCCACTAGAGTTATTTTAGATGTCACTATCTTTCTCATTTACTAATTACAAACCGTATAATAAGTCATAAGCGTATATTTATCAGCTCATCATATACATACTAACCCGATACATCGTCTACCAAGCACATATATTACAATAAATCACAAGTATATCTAAATATATATATACACAATACGACACCCTTTGGCTGAAACCTGCGGTGCATGCGTACTCTGATATCAAGTCCCGGTACATCACACACTATATAATGGACTATTGGTTCACTATCTCACTCGAACCATCATCACAAATCACACATATTGGAGGCGAATATATTCTCCAGCCAAATGGGTCACGCACATACCTACGTTCCCATTCAACCGTGAAACTATCATACTTTCAGATAGCACATGTCCAAGATCCTATATTCAGGGTACAAGTATAAAATTCCCCCAATGGGCTCATCAGGATAAGACTGTCCACAACGGGCAACCTCCTCCTGATCGCAAGAAGCATAGGTATGTCATGCACATTATAAATCATACAAAATATTATAGGTATACACACAACCTCTATCATATATCCCACACATAGCATATATATATATATATATATATATATATATATATATATATATATATATATATATATATATATATATATATATATATATATATATATATATATATATATATATATATCCCGAATATCCTATGTATTATTTAATTCAAATTATACTTCTTATCATATATTCCGGAGTATCCCTCACTACTCGAAGTGTGCCAATTATCCTTTAAAATATGTCAATAGGTAATTCACTCATTTTCTACTGATCTAAGTCATAGGTTCGCTCATTCCCTGAATTTGCTACATTTTAAATTACACCGATTAATCTCATTAATTTATTTATTAAAGTAGTGTCACCCAACTACAATACCCCGACTCACTCATTTGGTCCGTACCTTCACCCTTCAAAATGTATTGCACCAAGTCCCACTATTACGTAAAAACACCCTTTTATTAAATTCAATATTCGATAATTTACTATATACATCAATAATAAATTAAACTGGCTACTCTGTGCCTAACTCCTGTCGGACTAGCCTAAAAATATCCAATTCGTGACCTCGACTCTTAATTCTATAAGTATTAACTTACATTCATAATTTTATTTCAAGATACTAAACACATCTTAATCTAGTCCATATCCTAATTTCATCCGACATTTCCATCCAAATCCTTTCATATATTTTCGAGGGTTGTCAATCCTAAACACTCTAAATCCATACCTCAAATTCATTCCCATCCAATTTCAAGGTAAAAATAATGTTCCTTAATATTTTCCAGAGCCCTACACTCATCTAAGGACATCCCTAAAGAATCCGGATTTTATTTCTCACAAAGGATTTCGGTTTCAGACACCCTTCCATATAAAAATCATAACTAATTTAAAAAATCAAAAAAATATGAGGTCGGCGCCCACGCGTTTGTAACGAAAAGATCTACATATTTCATTTTTGACAAATAGTTAAATCGGATAGTTTCGGCCTCAAAATTAGACTTGTTCCCCTTACCAGATATGCGAACCATTTTATTCTCTAACTCGTTTTCCCTCAATTTTTACACATCAAACCTTCATAGTTTCTTCTCAAGACTCATCCCAATCATAACCAATGTTTATTACATATACTAAATAGGTTATAATCATCATATCAATCTCTAAATTTCAACGGTTTTGATTATCACTCACGATTTCACGAATTGGATTTTATAATTTTTATTCAATCATTCTCTTCAATTCGATTATACAATTCTCAATGAACGAATCTTACTTTGATTTCCAGCAAGGTAATTGTGTTATATATCTTTACATAATATCACTTTCGTACTAATCTTCAATCCATATAAATTAAAATGTATAATTCATCCAAAATCCATTTTAATGAAATAATTAACCCCTAAAAAAATACTATGGCTTGCACCAAACATGATATGAATCGCAATACCGCAAAATGAATGAAAGAAAGTGTAACTACTTGCCTGGATAATTTCATAGGGTATGATTTTGGTGAAGATATAGATACATCTCCAAGAATTTTCTTCCCAAATCTTCACTCCAAGAATGTTTTTGCAAATATTCCTCAAATCATCCCTTAGACTCTTGAAATTCGTTCTCAATTCTCTTCACTTTCTCTTTACCTCTTTGTATAACTCTCCTAACCTTTGGTTTTGTGAAAATAACTCATCTCTAAATCCAAACCTTTCATTTTATAAGTGTAATCCCCTTTTTGACTTTTCATCTACCATTAAGAAGCGCAAAAGTCACCAAACTATGTTCCAATTAGTCTAAAAAGCCCCCAGGCCCGAACACGACCACTCGGTACTCAATTTTGACTATTTTGACCTATTCGGAACCAATCGTGCACTAGAATTGTCATCCCAGTTACTTAACTAAAATATTCAATTTCAACCTCAAATTATGACACCTATATTTTAAAAGAAATAGCCCGAATTAATTCAAATCTTAATTTTCCAAATAAATTAAATATTCCAAATAAATTAAATATTCCAAATTAAATAAATTCTCCAAATAAAATTATTTCTCCAAATCCTCAATTTAGTTTAAATATTAATTAACCAATTTAAATCGGTTATTCATCCTCAAATTAAATAAATTATTTATCCTAAAAATATGGGGTGTTACAAGAGAGGGGTGAGGAGATCCTATGAGACATGGGTTATTTTCGTATTGAACTGAGTATGGTAGAGAGGGGTGAGGATGTGGTATGGGAAGACAAAAAAGAGAGTTAATTTTCAAATTAAAGTCAGATTCCTTACCTCGAGCCGTGCGTTATCTTTTATCTTAGGGACTCCAAAGATTCGTGGAGCAGGTTGTAGCATTGCAGGATGCATAACTGAACAAAAAATACCTTACAGTAGCATGGGCCGTATCTTTGTTAAGAAAGGAAGATTTTCCCACTGAATAAAAAATCTTATCAGTATTATGTGGGATGTTTGGGGCAATGACAACCCCCATGACAATAAACATGCCATCAGAAGGGACAGGGGTACCCAAAAATCAATACCACCACAAGATAAATTACCAATATCACCTTCGATAATAGTTAGATCTCATAACAGTCAGATTTGGACAAACTGAAAATTAACAGAATTAATAGAAAATTAACATAAAAAAATCAGAGTGCAAACCTTAAAAGTGCCTTTCCCAAACGAAGTTCGAGACGCCTACCTCGCCTCTAGCAACCTCTTGGATGGCCGAAATCCTACCAGCAACCCACCTCCATCTCAAGCACCGCCCAGATCCGATTAGAAGGGAAGTTTCCTTCATTCGCAACCCATCATCCACACACACCCAAAATTTTAAAATTATCGCTGGATGGGGGAGCGTGGGTGAGAAATGAGAGAAGGGGAGGTGTGAGATAGGGATGGCGTGGGAGAGAGAGAGAGAGAGATAGAGAGAGAGAGAGAGAGAGAGAGTACAAATATTAAAGTGGTTCTTTCATAATTAGAGAGTGTTACCAAAATATTCATATATTTGAATTGAAGGTGAGAGTTTGATAAGGAAGAAAAAAGGGGGATGCCAAAAATAGAGTGGTACAATTATAAAAGTAAAAGAGGTAAAAATAATTCAAATAGAGAGGTAAGTTTGTACTAAGTTTGTAAAAGTTTGAAAATAAGTTCTCACACACTTAGTGTAATTTGAAAATCACTATTTTTTTTACTAATAAACCCTTAGTATAATCAACCACGTGAATATATATATATATATATATATATATATATATATATATATATATATATATATTTATATATATTTACATCACTATTGTAATATATATGTATGCATCATCCCTAGGTGGGGACCTACGATGCGGGCATACTCTGCTATCAAGTCTTGGTACATCACCTACTAAGTAAGGAGGTGATATCTGGACAAAAGTCCTTACTTAGTACGTGATGTACTAGGACTTGATAGCAGAGTACGCCCGCATCACAAGTCTCCACTTAGGGATGTCATATACGTATATATTATAATAATGATGTAAATATATATATATATTCACGCGATTGATTCTACTACGAGTGTATTAGTAAAAAAATAAATAGTGATATTCAAATTACACTAAGTGTGTGAGAACTTATTTATGAACAAATGATTATAAATAAATAAAAAGAATGAGAAATGTGATTTAGTATTGTATGGGAAATATGGGTGGGCACTATAAATTATTCGATGTGAAGAAATGTAAGCCAGACTACTTAGGTGGGTAGTATAACTAGGTGGGTTAGAGTAGTACGTTAGGCGTGCACACTAGTTGAGGGGTGAGAATCTCAAGTGAGGGCACACGGTACTAACATATATTTAATATCTTATCTTGATGCATTTTAAACACTTGATAAACTTTTTCAAAATGTTTTACTTGGGCTCCGACCCATTTCAAATCCTTTTTATAAAAATAATTTTAGGTGCCCAGCCACAAGGATGCCAAACATAGGAGTTCCTACATTTGATGTGTTGCAGCTGTTGTGAAAGTTCCAGTACCTTGTTATTAGACGCCTCCACATTTATTCAGCTCTTAGTTGTCTTTATTTAACTCAGTTGGGCATGTCACCCATTCTTAGTTGGATATTATTTTCAGAGACTTTATATTTCCCATTATTTCCAGTATTGATTTAGACTTTACTTATGGATGACTGTATTGGGATTTCATCTGGAGTGTTATTCCAGACTCAGTTATTTATTTATGTCGTTATCTCATTATTCATTATTATGTGCATGGATATAGTGAATGAAATTCTATTCCGTTTATATTTACTGCATGTTAACAATCAGGATTTAAAATAATTAACATTGGACTATTAGGGTATTAGTAATTAATTGAATTTCAACAATGATGCTAAGAATGAATCCATTAATGATTCCTGTTTAATTTAATAATGGACTGATCACCCAGGATTAGAATAGGCGGGGTGTCGCAAATTGTATTATAGCATCACGTTCTAGTGTCCTTAGGATCTATGCGGCTTACTACGATTTTCAGTGTAACGTCCTTTGATATAAAGCCCTATTATTAGGATTGTTGTATTTGTTATTACGCATTTACATCTTTAGCTATTTTAAGACTTATTGAATTGTGAACTGATGGAAAATTATTTGTCATTTCAAATGCCTCCTCAACGTGCACCACGAGTCACCTTAGAGGCACAACCTGAGTCATAGCCAGCTCAGGCCCCAGGATCTATGAATGCTGTCAAGGTTACCGCCATTGTAGCATAGGCGATTAATGTAACCCTGAATACTTTCGCCCAGCAAGCACCACAGATGGCACCCCAGCCTCAGGTGGTTCCTTGAGCTCTTATACACCCATTTTCTTATGTTTGGGAGCGAGTTAGAGATGCCTTTCAAAAGTCACATCCTCCAGAGTTTCAGGGGAGCCCCGATGTAGTTGCAGCATGCAAATACAAAAAGGATATCAATAGAAATTTAAGGATGTATGAGTGCATAGAGGTACAGAAGCAGATATTATCTACCTTTAAGCTGGAAAGTGCGGCATTACAATGGTGGGAGTCCATCACCACCATGCAAGAGAGGGACACCTTGATTATTCATGAGTTTTGGGAGCAGTTTGATAGCAAATACTTCCCTTTTTCCATCCAGACTGAGATGAAGTGGAAATGTTTGGATGTATCTTAAGAGGGGAGGATCATAGAAGAGTATGAGGAAGAGTTTAGAAGACTAGCAAATTTTATTTCCAATGAGGTACCGACGGAAGAGAAGAGGATTAAGTTATTTGTGGATGCTCTTACCTGGAGGATCCGACAGCATTTGTTGTGTAATTCAGCCCTGAAGAGTTATATGGAGGTATTGAATGCAGCGTTACTACATCGTCAGAACCACCACTTCCATGTTAAGGGAAACAAGTGCTCAGGAGAGTCTAGCCAGCAGGGCAGGACTAGGGGTAGCAGTGCCGGTGAGGCATACATGACGCAACTTAAAATTTATCTCTAGTTCCTGCTAATTACGGTTCAAGTGAAAACCGATCGCGTAAGTAATAAACCCAATAAGATGGTGTCGAGGTTGAATCCTCAGGGAAATAGGACGTGGAATGTGACGACGATAAGTAAGATGATTAACCCTAAACTAACTCTGAAAAGAAAAAGGAAAATGTGATGATTTGGAGTTTTATATCTACTAACTAAATGCAAAGTAATTAAATTAACAATTAAACTATGTATGCAAGAGTAAACTAACTGTGACTGACTAAATATGAATAAGAAAACTATGTTGGACTACAATCCCCCGAACCCTAGTATGTTTACCAGATATAAAAGCAATCGTGAATTAGATAATTGATCAAACCCATAATTTATTAATTTCAGGCATTACATATATGAGGGTACAAGACCACATCATACATAATCAAGAAAAGAAATAAAGTGGTGTCGACATAGTTGACATGCGAATCACTCTCTTAAACATCCCGGTTACTTAGGGCAAACAAGGTTAAAAGCCCTATGAACGTTGTAACAACTACTTAACACGATTTAATCATTTGTTTAATTCAGAGAATTACTTTTATTTCCATGCAAACCACATCAGGTTGGGTTCATGAATCCTAAGCCTTGGAAATCTAGCTAAACATGAGGAAACTATAATTAACCAAAGATTCTACATTGCTGTAAGGATATAATTTTATAAATGTCCAGGTAGAATCTAGGAATTTTCTATTTTTCCTAGATCACAGTTTGTATGTCTGATACCGCTACATTCGGCACGTCATCACGATCATCTTCGGTGGTCTTTATCCGAATCCATGCATCCATCATCTTCACTCGTGCATCAAGCTACATGTTACATACTGCTCAACCGTTTCCCATAAACTCCACGACACATTATCAGTAAAATGATTAATTGGAGTTGTTTATATTTTCATAAATATTTGAGATTTTTTTAGAAAATATTTTTTTAAGTCTGAAATTATTTTTCATCAAATGCAGAATTTTTTCTAAGATGAAACGAACTTTTTTTGGAAGGCGTACTCGTTCAAACGAGATGTCACTGTCGTTTGAACGACATAGACATCTCGCGCGATGTCATTCGAACGACACGTGTCCTCATTCGAGCGACATCTAATGTCGTTCGAAAGACGCCGTCGACCTCGATTTTTGTGTCAAATGCTGTCACCACTTCTTAGTGGTCAAAACACTTTTGCAACATGATGAGCAAAAACCGACCCTTAATCTACCATCTTTTTATAAAAATGTTTTTTAGGCCATTTTCCTTCCTTATAAATGCACACTTAATTCCCATTTATCAAGTGCACATTATAAACCTTCAAGAGATTATTCTTACTCATTTAGGAGTATTTTATGGAGAAATCGGTCCCTTCTTCATTGCTGCCCATCTGGAATTCTTGCAGGAGATTCCAGCCGATGACATCGAAACCGACACCTGCGGGTATTTTCGTATGTCACACTTATTTTCATTATATTCCGTGTAACCGTTCTTTACAAATTATAGTGAAAATAATATGTTTTTTCCTGCGGGGATTTTTCTTGATATTTTGTGTCACGTGCTTTATTTTATTTGATAAATCATCTAGATGCATGTTTTTAGGATTTAATTGAAAAACTATGTTTAATTAAATAACTTCTTAATTTGAACACACAGGTGTATGTTTAGGGACTATATTTATTTCGTTCAAAAATTGACTCTAATTAAATGTGATTTAATTGGAAACTTGTGAATAATTTTTATTCGATATCACACACCGCGTTTGCTTATTACGACTTTTCAAATTGGTATCAAAGCTGGTTGCGCTAATTTATCGCGTATTCCTATTTTTCGCAAAATTGTGTGATTTTGATTTTTTTTTTGAAAAAAATCTATTTTATGTTTATTCGCAATTTTTCCAGTGGAACATTCATTTAATATGATGCCTATTTTTGACGGGTCTAATTATGCCTACTCGAAAACCCGTACTAAATCTTATTTAAAATCCATTGACGAGTGTGTTTGGTTTTTTTGTGAAAATGGGTGGACACCTCCCACGATCACCGTTGATAATATCACCTCTTTAAAACTCGTGTCAACCTGGACTGAAGATGATTTTAAAATATCTAATTTTAATTCCCGTGGTCTGAGTGCTATTTCTGGAGCCGTCACTCCCGACGAGTTCTGTCGAATTATGACGTGCACCACGTCTAAAGAGGCATGGGATGTTTTGAAACTGACACATGAGGGTACGAACGCGGTTAAAGAATCAAAGTTATAAAATTTGGTCACCCAATTTGAGACTATCACCATGTCTGAGTCTGAATGCTTTGATAATTTTTTTGCACGTTTGTCAGACATTGTTAACACTTATTTTAATTTAGGTGAGGTGATTGATAACACGCGTGTCGTTAAAAAGATTTTGATATCTCTACCAAAATGCTTTATTCCTAAAGTCACTGTTCTAAACTCTTTGGGATATTTGAAATCAGTTAAGTTGGAAGAACTTGTCGGTGATCTTCAAAACTATGAGATTGACATGTTTCCCCAAACCATTAAGGCTAAGGACAGAGGCGTTGCTTTAAAGACTCATTTTAAGAAAAAGAAAGAAAAAGTTTGTGAGTCCGATTATGAGGGAGATGTTGATGATTTGTCCTTATTTGCGAAAAATTTCAAAAAGTTTCTCAAAACTTCTAAAGAAAATTCTTCCAATAAAAAGAGATTTTTTGATAAAAATAAAAAGAAAGGAAAAGCCAAAGAAAGATGTGAGAGGGAAAAAGAGAGTGACTTAGATGAGGAGTGTGAGGAGGAGTTTGAGAACGTGACTTGTTTTGAATGTGGGGGTAAGGGGCATAAATCGTTTGAGTGTCCTACGTGGCTTAGAAAGAAAGGAAAGAATGTAGCCATGCCCGCTACACTTAGTGATAGTTGTTAAAGTGAGAATGATAAGACTAGTGGTGAGAAGTTTGTTGCTTTTTTGAGTTGTGTGAGCACACCCTCTTTGTCCCACAATTGTGCTCACGAATGAGATAGTGATGTTTTGAGTGCTTCATGTGAGGAAGAATGCGAGAGTGAAAGTGGAGATGAAAGTGAGCTCCAAAAAGTGTTTAGATATTTGTACACCGAGACCTTGAAAACAAAGAAGTATAATAGAAATTTAGGTCGTCGAATTTTATATTTGGAGAGAGATAAGGAGTTTTTAAGAAAGGAGTTTGCACATTTAGGTGATCAAGTTAAGTTTTTGGTCAATACTTCACAAGATTTAACGAAGGTTTTTCATAAGTTGACATCACCTTTTGAAAACCCCTCTGCACCTAACGATTGAGGTTTGACTTGCTTACTAGCATAGGATGATTTTCATGACGACATTATTTGCCTATTGCTAGTATGTATCTTGTTTGTATAAATTTTTTCTTTTAGATTTTCTTTTGATAAAATTATTTTTTTTAAATACAAAAAGATTTTATTTTGATAAAATTATTTGAAAAATTCAAAAAGATTTTCTTTTTAAAATTTTTAGAAAAGAAAAAAAAGACTTTTGTATTTTATTTACACCTTTTATGGATGAGCATTTAAGATAGCCAAGTCACAATTTAATTCCATTTATTCATGTGTCTATTTGATAGTGTTTCGAGACAATATATCATGTCATCTTTGTGCTTTATAATGTTTGGAGTCATTAATATGTAATTAAGTGTTACTTCCTACATGTTTGACTCATGATTTCCTTTATTGCACACATGCACGGATTTGTTTGATTATTATGCTTGTCTTATCACATGTTGGTTGGGTGTTCTCACTTCAATCATATCCTTAAAACGAACTGAGCGTGATAAAACTTGATAAGAAAGGTGTGCATGTAAGAACCGTTTGTGAGTTTGTGTGCTTTATTTGAAAAAGGGGGAGGGCTGCGAAAGGTTCATTTGGCCTTTGCAAATATTAAGCCACCGTTAAAACGGACCTAAAAATTGAGGAATTTTATTATCCGGGGTCCAAAGAGGTTAAAAGAACCCGAAAAAATTTAAAGGCAATAAAAAGAAATACATGCCAATTATGGGCCATTAGGTTTCACCATCAATTCTACAAAGTTTGAGAATTTAGTTTATCACCTCTAAAAGAAAATATATTTGAGGGTGTTTGGTTGGAGATTTTATAACGGGTTTGCACGTCCTTGAAAATCTTGAAAAAGCGCTATATAGTTTTGGACGTTATTGGTGTGGAAATCACTTTGACTTCGATTTGTTGATTTGATTAAGACAATGTCATCTAAATTCACTAATTTTTGCACCTAAGAATACTTTTGATGTTCATTCGTTAGGAGTACACGTATGCATAGTGCACATATGACTAATTGAGTTTATTTAGAATTTTTGTAATTTTTCCAAAGGTAGGACCATTTGGAAAGTTTAAGATCTTTCAATGACAAGAACACTGGAAAAAACGGCATCTCAATCCGTGCTACGGTAATGAAGTTATGATCAGTTAAAGATGAGCGAAGTTAAGAAAAAAGTTCTAGAGGAATTTCAAGGACGATCCGGACCTATTAAAGATAAAAAAATCCGAAACGGTTCGTCGGGTGTCATGCTCCATATCGGTTATAAAATTATTCACGCTTTCTAAGTGTGATAAAATTATCAGATACGGGATTTTTATTTTAGCCTTATCTTTTAGCCAAAAGAGTTTTATATTTTGGGGATTCTTCAAAACGAATTGTAACCTATATATTTAGTCATTAGGGATTTTTTTATTCAGATTCCATTAATATAAAAGCTCCTAATCAAGGAGGAACATCTAGGATAAGAATTTACATATTTTGTACCTTTAATTCAAGAGCTTTTCCAAAAAAAATTCAATCTTTGATTTCTTCTTGCATAGTTGTGTTCTTCAATCTTGGTAACCTTAAATTCTACCAATTTTATCATTCTTTCCTTACTTTCACATACTTGTTATGGGATTCTTGTGTAGTTAATCATAGTTACACCATGCTAGGTTTGATTTTTTAGGGGTTGGGGTGCATGAACCCATCCCGATGTAGTTTGCATGTGTGTAAAATTAGCTCCCTTAATTAAATAAATGATTGAATCGTGTTGTGTAGTAATCACAACCATCGTATGACTTTTAATCTCGTTTGCCCTAGGTAACCAGGATGCTTAAGAGTGCGACGCGAGTGTAGATTTACGACGCCGCTTTATTCGTACTTTTGATTATGTATGGTGCGGGCTAGTACCATCATATATATAATGCTTAAGACTAATAAAGACTGGATTTAATCAATTATCTAATTCACAACTAGTCTTATACCCGATAAACATACAAGGAGTTGGGGGATTGTGTCCCTACCTTAATTTTCCAATTAGTTTTAATTAACTTCTTTATTTTTCCCCTTTTTCCTTTCTCACCCCATCATCATCTTTTACACTTTGTTTTTGAAGTAATAAATCAATTAAAATCTATCAAAAATTCCCGGTGGATTCGATACCCAGACTCGCCGCTATACTCCATAAGAGTGTAGTTAAAGTTTAGATTTTTTGTATCATGGTCGGAAGCCGATAACAATGATTAGTGTATTACACGAACGCTCGATTTTTCCACTCGATCACCTACAAATATGTAAAATCAAAATATGTTTTGTCAATGCACGCTCAAAACATAAAAAAAATCTTTATTAGGAATACAAGGTTACAATCACAAAACCCAAAAAAAATGGAAATACACAAAAGCCTAAGATGAGCTAGGGTAGAGAGCAAGTTATTCTGCCAAAGATGACCTCTGACCAGCTTCTAGCTTTGGAGAAAATTATTCGACATCTTCATCAAGATCTTGATCCAAGAGTTAGAAGGAATGGCATCAGCTGTATTCCATTCATCATCTTTCGAAAAAGTATTATGGTTATAAGCAAGATATTCAACCTAGTACTTGTAACAAAGCTTGGATTTTGTTAGGGTTCTCGTCTCTTTGACAGCGCTCAACCATCCCTAAGAAAAAGCGATGCTTTCATCCTCCTTAAGTTTTGCTAGGGCATCTTCCCAACCAACATTATAGCCTCCCCCCCCCCCCACCCATACCCCTCTGGGTAGTATCTCAGCTTCTTAACATTGTCTTCTAGTACTCCTATTAAAGATTTTAAGATCTCCACCTTCTTTCACAGAGCTTCATTTTTAGACGCCAGGATGTCGCCCATTTGGTCGACCTCAGACCTCGTCAGAAGTGGATCCCTCAGGGACTTAACTTCCTCCTGAATGGGGGCCCCTCTGTCCTCCATCTCCTCGAGGTCATCCTTTAGATTTGCAATCACTTCAGTATGGTTTTTGTATTGTTCATTCCTTGATCTTATTGACTTGTAAATTTTCACGAAGGCTTTGCGTGATTGTAAGCTGATATCAGGTCCAAGAATTCTCCCCAGTTGAGAATTAGGAGAAATGTAGTGATCTAAATCAGCAGACTAGAAACAATACATATCAAATCAGAAGAAAGTATTAGCATAAACTCAAATAGATGAACACATAAACTAAGGGGTAAACTTCATTATCACGTGAAAAGAAAAGAAGGCTACTGGCTAGTACATGAAGTTTACAAAATAGGGGTATAGACCAATCAAAACTTAAAATTATACAAGAAAAAGGGGAACTCCTAGTCTACAAGAGCCCTAGTCTTTCAACTGGTCTTTCCTAACTTTGTTCTTCCCCTTATCGACCATCTGCTATTCATAGCCAGCACCGACACTCTCGTCGACCACATAAGGAATGATTTCAGTGTTTCCAGCAGCTTGGTCATCGCCTTCTCCTTTTTTTTCTTCAATGTAAGGGTCAGGACCGGGATAATCAAGGTTGAAGAGTTTAGAACTTACAGGTGTACCAGCAGCCTTCAAACCCTAATCCCATCCTCTCTTAAAAGAGACCTTGCAGACATAAGCCATCTGATGTCCAGCATCCTCGTAAACTTTGTAGAATCCCTCACGATAGCTGTCATCCTTGACTTAAGAAAGGTCTCCCTCCAACTTATCTACCTTGCCAGTCAGCTCTTTGTTGGCATCCACTAATTCGGACTTCTCAATAATTACTACCTTATGACCCGCCTCCATAACATCATAGGCCTTAGACATCTCACCTTTTTCACGCTCCCATGATCGACAAGCATTGGAAAAGGACACTTTTTTAGCCTCGAGGGCATTCTTCATCTCTTCATCCCTTCTGAAGTTGTCAGAGTGATTGTCCATAAGGGTAGTGAAGTCAGACATCATCTGTAGAGAAAACAAAATAATAGGGAATCGAAATAGAAACGGGAAATAGCAAAAAAAAAAGCAAGAAAGAGAGACATACTAGAGACATCCCCTGTGCAGTCTTGAGGGCGAGTTGAGGTGGCCCCAGCCTCGAGGACTGCTCATGATCAACAGCGAGCACTGACCTCTTCAGCAGGTCTGGGGCCAAAAAGGGGAATCGCCCACACTAGCCCCCTCAAGATTAGGGATGGTGGGCCCTCTAGCGGACTATAAGGCTAACTTCTTAGTGTCAGGTTTCTCATTCTCTCTCTTTTTCTCTTCTTCTCTCTTTTTCTCTCTCTTTTGTCATTTCTTCTTCTTTTATTCTCTCTCTTCCCCTCTTCTTTTCTTCTTCTTATCATTTCTTCTCTCTTCTTCTCTCTCTCCTTCTCTTGCTCGCTCCTTTATTGGACAGACTAGTGCTACTGACCTTAGGAGAATCTTCCGCATAAGTCTTTAAAGCAGGAATCCTCTTAGACAGGATTTCATGGTCATCATCGTCATCAGGAAGCTTGACTAAAGGAGCCATGTCTTCTTCTTCTTAGTCTTCTTCTTCTTTACCTCCTCAAACGTTTACTCGTACTCTTCTCTCTTTCTCACTCTCTTCCTCTTCTTCTTTAAAACTTTCCTCCTCACTAAGAATCGGATTAAAAGGATCTACCTCTGGAGCTCTTAAAACTGGGACCTAGTCAATTGGTCGAGCAATAAAGCTAGCGCATGTGTTCTTGTATTCCAATAGAAAGGCCACTGACCTAGGATGCTCACCTTTTGCTAATATCTTATTTATTCTCCTTGCCTTCGTGAGATCTTCAGTATTGATCTCAGTAATGTCAGGTTCTTGATTCTTGGCACAATCTGCGATAATAAAAAAGAGGAAAATCAACCACAAGAATGACAGAAATCTACAAGAAGTTACCAGAAAGGAAAAAAGACGAAGTGGCCTATTTCGACCTCCCCATAGTCAAAAATGGGAAGGTCACGTGTTCTTTCCCCTTCCAACAGTGGAGGGTGCTGCCAGTTCCTTACAATAACTCCACTTTCCCAGTAGTCCTTTTGGGAATCCAGGATATTTACCACTAGAACTTGCTCAGCTTTTCTGATTTTTAAATACAACAAACCCTCTTTGTTTTCGAGAGTACATAACGGTAACATATCTCGGTAAGCCCCAACCTTGTTCCATAAAGAGTATTTATTTTATGAACACCGTTTACTATCATCCATACATTGGGGTGGACTGAGAAGGAACAGTGGAAAAAAACCTAAAAAAATCTAAGAAATAACTCATTTGGGGGGAAATTCATACCTCCTTGAGTTATCAACAGCGTATGAATTTTAGTGCCCCCCATCCACTATATGAACATTATGGGGAAGGGGGCACAGTTGATAATTACCAACTTAGGAATGTTATAGTTACGCCTAAATTCTTCTACAGATTTACTATCCATCATCGCCGTAACTGAACAAAGTAAGAAGAAACCCTAACTTTATTAACTACCTAGTATAGAGAAAAATTACGAAGAAGAGGTAGGGACTATAACTTATAGGCGGTGATGAAACTTTGAGAAAGCACAGAAAGAGAGAAACTTGGACTTTTGAAGTAACAGAAGAGCTTAGAAACAAATTATGCACAAGAACGACCAAAATCAATTAACAAACGCTTAAGTAACCAACAATTGATCACCAAAGCACTCAAATGATGAGTTTTGACTTCCCATGAAGATTTTTGGCGCTTCTGTTTCTTTTCAAGACAAGTGTGCCCCTCTTGCAAGCCTTGTTATTACAAAGATTCAATTATGGACTCTCAGTACATTATAAGGGCTTAGACTTCCGACCTAGTTGAAATCTATTAGCCCGTAGTCAATAGCCCATAGATTTCAGGGGAAATTGTGGAAGTGAACTTTTTACAAGCCCATGAGAGTAGCCGATCAAGATAACTTGAGCTATTTGGCCCGACCCAAATCATGGCTTAATTTATACACAGACAGTTTAAGTTAGAGGAGGATACTCGCAGATATGGTCAAATAAAGTGCCAAGATTCTCGGTCGAGATATTAAAGCACCTCATGGCCAATCCACACACGACGATTGAGTTCTTTAAATAACTCAAACTCTGTAACAAACATATGTATAAATTGTACTCCATGACCCGGGGCTATGGGATGATAAACTGTAATCGTTGAGAGACACTTAACAGAAAATGAGTAACATCTCCGTGGACATAGGCAAGTTTTCGAACCACGTACATCATTGTTGTGTGTGATTTCATTTTCTTTCTGCCTTTTGTGATAGCTTTCATGAATCTCTTATTATGAATTTTTCTGCGCTCACACATACGTACTATTATATGTAATATCACATGCTAATATTAACTTTATGTGTGAATTGAGATAAGTGTATATTGTGTTCAAATAAATTATGTGTACCAATCAGCTTTGATGATTCAAAGTGCTTAATGTTGTTTTAAGTGTTATATTTGGTTAATTGAAATGTTTGAATCTTGTGTTTCAGACATATGTATATATTCATTTTTTATTTTATTTTATTTTTTGGTTTTAATAAAAAAATTATTTTTAAAACATCATAAAATATTCGTGATCATGATACATAATAAATATTTTAAGAGAGGGTGGTTATTTTGGGGAAATCTATGCACTAAGTCTTTTCTGGATGTGATCTTTCACTCTTGGTTTTATCCTAAATCATGCCTAAAGTTGACTTTAATACCTATTCACAAGGATTTCTACATTTGTTTGTCCTTAAGTTTTTATCCTAATTCATCTGCATGAAACCCATTAGACCCATTAGCATGAATGACTGATTTTGATAAAGTTTAAAGTCTTTGTCGATATCCATTAGCATGAATAAATTTTATAAGGAATTACCTCATGGGGGCTTAATGTTATTAGACAAGTTTTTTTATCAAGGAGAGGATTCTTCTCACTACATGCAAAAATGAGCGTGACCAATTCCAAGACCCATTGTGGTCATGGATCGACTTGTAGGTGGTCACGTCCTTTAATTGTGACTCTCAGGGTCACGACTCATTACAGTGACCCAACCGTGACCATTATGGCACCAAGTTTTCTGCCAAGTGTGGTCATGGATGGGGTCGCGACTCATTGTCGTGACCAGGAACACAAATACACACCACTATAGTCACGGCATAGGACCGTGACCATTCTTGCGAGGAAGTCACGGCTTTCGGCCGTAACCATGGTCTTGTTTACATGCTGACGTGTTAAAAATAAAGGGATCACGTCATAGGGTCACGGACCAAAGCCGTGACCATTGTCTTTATACTTAAAAATCACAGAACAGGTTTTCATTTCCCTCAAAAACTTCTAAATAACTATTTCCCTCCATCTCTCCGGTGATTTCATTTCCCTCAATCTCAAGCTCTCTCATACTCTCAATCATAAAGGTAATCCAAACCCTTGTTATTTGTATTTCCACACCCTTGTTTTTATTTCACTGTGTGCGTGTATTTTTTGTGTATTTATGTGATTGTGTGTATATGTGTGTGTATATACGTGTGTGTATTTCTGTGTGTATACGTGTGTGTATTTTTTTATGTGTGTGTATACATGTGTGTATAATCTCAAACACTTATTAATTATTTCATTGTGTGTCGTGGCCACTGGAATTGGTCACACCAGATTTGGTCATGGACCAAATCCGCGACCCACCCTTCCTTGTCAGGGATAAAGTCCGTGACCATTAGCCCAATTTTGGTGTAGTGTCTATTAAACATAAGAAATGAGGATAAACCTTAAACAGCAAACCATAACAATGCATTGGATTAAAGTATGAGAGCTAAAATACAAAAAAGAGAACATATTTTTTCACAAATACCCAAAGGTATATAGATTTAGAATGTATTCTAACCCAAAAAATGAAAAGTATGGAGGACAAAAAAATTTAAAAAAGGAAACATGAAAATAATCTACATATGAAAATAAAATTTTAGATCTGAGATGAGATGAGATGAGCCACTAAAGAGAGTTAGAATTGGCCAGAGGAACCACCCCTCTCCCATAAGGAGGAGAGGCGGTGGTTAGGGGTGAGGACGATGGAAGAGATTTTGTGACGACTGTGATGGAGAGATTTTAGGGGGACAATTGTTAAAAGAGTTTGAATACCATAAGCACGAATGATCAGATTCCCTATACACATGGAGATGCCTAAAAATCATATTCTTATAGGTTAACTGATGTTTTAATTTTATTTAGATCATTTTGAATACTTCTCTCTCTCTCTCTCTCTCTCTCTAAATCTCAGGTTATTTTAAAAAAACCGTCAAAGCACCATTTCATATATAATTAGATCTACACAGGAACACACACACACACACATATATATATACACACACACACACAACACACACACACACACACACACACACACATATATATATATATATATATATATATATATATATATATATATATATATATATATATATATAGAGAGAGAGAGAGAGAGAGAGAGAGAGAGAGAGAGGATCAAGTGAGGTCCCTCAGTTTGAGGACCCTGAATGAGGTTCATTTTTTTTAAAATATTAAACAAATTATTTTGGAGATGATTTTTTTTCTATGATTTTTAAACATTTCAATAAGATCATAAAAAATAATCACCTCAAAATGAATTTTTGTACTATTTTAAAAAAATCGGTCAAACTTTGTCAATTTTTAAACGCTGAAAAACAACTTAAAAACTGACACAGTTTGACCGATTATTTTAAAATAGCAAAAAAAATCATTTTGAGTTGATTATTTTTTATGGTTCTACTGAAATGTTTAAAAATCATAAAAAAAATCAGCCCGAAAATATTTTTTTACTATTTTAAAAAAATGGACCTCGTTTAAGGTCCTCAAACTCGCACCTCATTTGATCATTTCCCTATATATATATATATACAGCCGTTCTCTTAAACGGTCATCCGTTTACGGATTAAATGGCATTTGCCAATTTAACGTCCAAAACAATGTTGTTTTGTTGTCAACAACATGCCAAAAAAAAAAAAAAAAAAAAAAAAAGTCAGGGGCCCTTTTATGTTACAGCTGGAACCCACTCTCCAAAAAACAAACAACAAAAACTAAAGTACCCTCATAATCCTACATACGGCTAAAAACCTACCCAACACTCTCTCTCTTCCAACTTTCAACAACACAAACAGCTTCAAGTGAAGACGATCTCACTTCAAGTGAAGACGAGATTTTTGCTGTGAATCTCATTTCTTGCTATTATTTCTTGCTGTTATTTCTTGAGGTGTCATTTCTTGCTGTTATTTTTGCTGCGAATCTCATTTCTTACTGTTAAAAATTTTTGTTGTTATTTTTAATTTGCTACATTAATGTTTATTTAATGATTAACTGTGCATGGATTACATTTTTTGCTGTTTGGGTGTGAATCTAATTTCTTGGTGTTAAAAAATTTTTGCTGTTATTTTTAATTTGGTACATTCATGTTTTTTTAATTCTTAACTATGCGTTAATAATTTTGTGTCACTGTAATTTTTTTTGTCATTTCATAGAGAATGGAAAGTGATTCAAAATCATCCAATGCCACATCCGGTTGGCCTGCTTGTGTATGCAATTATCGTATGGGTATATGTATTGTGAAAATTTCAAGAAGTGCAAAAAATCCGGGTAGACATTATTACTCATGCCCTCAGAACGTGGTATGATTTTATATTATTTGTGTAAATTTTTTTATTAATGAACAACAATTTAATTTAGACACTCCTAATTGCAGGCCTGCGAAAATTTCATAGGTTGGTACGACGAGAATGTGTCCCCGAAAGATTTACACAAGAAAGAAGAAAGTTCTCAAATTCAACTCTGAGATGATATTACCCAAGTTCTAAATGATATTACCCAAGTTCGTGATGAAATTCGACAAATGCGAGATGAAATGCGACAAATGCGAGATGAATTGAAAGAAAAGGCGACGGAGCGATTTGTTATTACAATTTCTATTGTTTATGTTGTACTCGTTGCATTTGTTTTGTATCAAATGTAATTTGATAATGATTAATGAAATATCTTTGGTTGAGCATTTGCATTCCAAATTCTACTGTGTTGGTTGAATTGATGTGCTTTGTATCAAATGCATTCCAAAAGCAGATATATGAATGTTGGGCATTCCAAATTCTACTGTGTTCGGTTCATTTTTTTTTAAATGTTGGGCAAAAAAAATAGATATGGAGAATTTTATGTTGGGGATTTGAATTGATGGTTGGCCATTTTTTGTTGGGCAGTAACAACATTCCAATGCCAATGGTTTGAAAATACATCAAAGCTTTTTAGTAACAACATTCCAATGCCAATGTTTTATGAAGAGATGGACTAAATACATCAATTGATGTTACTGCCCTTGGCTTTGAAAATACATCAATTCTCCATGCCTATTTATGAAGAGATGGACATAAGATATGGGAATTGATGTTACTGCCCTTCATAAAATATCTCTTCATAAAATATGTTGGGCAGTAACGACATCTCTTCATAAAATATGTTGGGCAGTAACGACATCTCTTCATAAAATGGTCTGAAAATACATCGGATAAATATCTCTTCATAAAATATGTTGGGCAGTAACAACATCTCTTCATAAAATGGTTTGAGAATTTCAAGACTTTGATGTGCTTGAATTGATGTGCTTGGAAAATTCAATAAATATGTTGAGCAATAACAACATTCCAATTCCAAACTCTTATGTGATTTTTTTTAGCAAGAGATAAATAAATGCCAACAGATAAATAAAATTCAAACTCATAAAAAGACAAATACCAATATGCATTCATCAATATTAAACTAGTTCATCAACATTCATTCATCAAAATAAAACCTGTTCTTCTACTGCTGCAAAAGTAAACAGGTACATCAACATTCATTCATCAAAATTAAATTAAATTAGTTATACTTTTGCAAAACAGGTCCATCAACATTCATTAAATGACTGCTGCAAAACAGGGCATGCCCACTGTGGTTCTTCTCCTGCCCATATTACATGGAGTTATGCCGCCCCTGAAATTAAATTAAGTACAATTAAATTACTGAAATTAAATTAAGTACTATTAAATGAATGCCGCAAAATTTACCTGCCTAATACTGATCTTCATAATCTGAACTTGTGTCCAAACTACCATTCGAACTTGGTTCGTCACTGCAAGTACTGAAATAAAAAAAATAAGCAAATTTATTGAAACATAAGTAAAAAGAAATGGAAAAATAGTAGTGTTTTTATCGATTAGTGAGCATCGTGCAATTCCTTTTATCATAGGCTTTTCCAACTTGACCACACCCATGACAACGACGTCCCTTTGATGATTTCGGTCCTCCTAGCGCCCTCTCTTTCCCACCCTTGAGTCGTTTACCACATCCTTTAGCTCTCACCTGATTCGGCTCACGATAATGATGTTTCACTTTTATTGGGGTATCACTCTAATTCGTTTCACTAGTATTCTTGCCACTTGTATTACAACTACCCAATAAATTAATTTTTTCAAGAGCACTACCCAAAGCATCTATTAAAAAAAAAAATTCGCTTCGTTACTTTTGAGGGCCTTGTCAACTATATCTAAACAACATTGAATTAAACGACTCCGTTCAAGGAAATAGGATTTATCATCAACCACCTCAATACCAACACCATCAATCATAACATTTGATTTGGCCAATTTAGTCCATCTCTTCATAATGTATTTATCCGGTAATGTTTCAAAGTCTTGAAATTTTTGCAAGTACGCTAAAATGTGTCTGCATGGAATCCCC
This sequence comes from Sambucus nigra, assembly GCA_949130495.1. Taxonomy (NCBI): domain Eukaryota; kingdom Viridiplantae; phylum Streptophyta; class Magnoliopsida; order Dipsacales; family Adoxaceae; genus Sambucus; species Sambucus nigra. The sequence continues at coordinate 129,694,390 of OX422214.1, read as the reverse complement.
GAGCTCTCAAATTTTTTGCATGTACATGAAGCGAAATCCGATTTGACATCATATATTACTTGATGACCTCTATATGTATCAACAACTTTGCGTTGAATCTTATAACAACGTTTAGTGTTCGACTCGGATTGGAGCTCAAATTTGTAATTGAAGCTCTCACATAACTCATCTTGGAATTTGAAGAACACCTCACGTGTATAAACATAAACCATTTGGACTAAAATTTCATTAAGAATTTTCATTTTGAGTTTCTCAGTTATGTCTCGATTGTCCACAACCAATGATTGATGACGTTGTCTTTGAAGCCCCCTAGCAAAATGCACCATGAAATCAACCAAAGAATTCTTTTTACCAAAAAACTTCTTAAAAAATGAATGACCACTTTTCGCCCGTTGACTACTAAACATCTCTGTCGAAAAGACATGATTCACATATGCGGGAACCCACATGTTTCGAATTTCATAAATATTCCCTAGCCACTTGTTATCATGTAAGCCACTTTTTTGTACGAGATCCATCCATATCGATTCAAACTCTTCTTTTTTCTCTGAATTCCAAATGCAATCAGAAAAATCCCTATAATATGCTCCATATTTTAATGAATCTAGTTTCTCAGAAAACTTAGTTAATATATGCCAACTGCAATACCGGTGAAAGGTACGGGGGAGAGTCTTCGAGATAGCTTTTGTCATTGCAGGATCCTGGTCTGTAATTATCATCTTAGGTGCATCACCGGGCATATTGTCTAAAAATTGGTGGAAAAGCCAAACAAATGATTCAACAGTTTCATCACATAAAAATGCACAAGCGAAGATAATTGTTTGACCATGATTATTAACCCCCATTAATGGTGCAAATATTAAACCATATCGATTGGTGTTATATGTAGTATCGAATATAACAACATCACCAAAAAAACCATAATCCCTTCGAGAGGTTGCATCTGCCCAAAAACAACGAGAAATGCGATTTTCATCATCATTTTCAATTTCAAAAAAAAATGATGGGTTTTTGCCTTGATCTAATTGCATATACTCGTACAGCATTTCACCATCATGCCCCTTCATCTCATTACGTCTATCCCGTTCAAAATTGTACAAATCTTTTTCAGTACACCCAATATTTTTGAAGCAACCAGCTTGGACTCCAAATAAACTATATTGTAGGCGTGTTGGTATATTTACCATGCTAAGTTGTTGAGATAGGCATTTTTGCACGCTAGAAACTTTTCGATGAGATCTTAACAAGTGAGTTTTTCGTGGGGTCGACAAAGTGTGGCTATGGAGCTCCACAAACACAATGACAACATACACACCGGATTTTGATTTTATAATGGCCATTTTTGCATTGCAATTTTCTTTTAGTGATCCTCGTCGTCTTGTTGCATCAACATCCGCTATCAACGAAGTTTTTCCTTGTTTAAAACATACATATTCTTTCCTCAAAATTTCATCACTACCCGCCCTCTTCCTCTCAGACCATTTTCTAATACTAAATCCAGACGCCTTTGCATAGCAATTGTAAAAATTATGAGCATGATCTAGCGTTGGAAATTCTTGACCAATTCTTGGTCTTAGTTCAGTTGAAACTTGCGAATTATAAACATCAGATGAGTTTTCCATATTAGAAACAACATTCTCATTACTCTCTACTTCCATTTCATTATTCTCACAACTACCCCCTACAACATAAAAATTATTTTCCTCACTCCATGATTCCAAATTAACACTTTCCATTATAAACACCTGAATGGTAAAAAAAAATTACAATATAAAACAATTAGTTATATAAACAACTCATTGCGCAAAAAAAATAGCAATATAAAACAATTAATTCTATAAAAACCTGAACATCTAAAAAAATTGCAATATAAAACAATTAATTCTATAAACACCTGATTGAAAAAAACATGCAATAAACAATTAATTTATAAACACTTGAATGGTAAAAAATTGCAATATAAAACAATAAAATACTTTTTACATGCCACTATGTTAGGTCAAAAGTAGATGCTGAAAGTGGGGCACACTTACACAAATTTGGGGTGAGATCGTCTTCACTTGAGGAGCATCCAACTTGTTGTTACTAGCTGTTGGTGTTGTTGAAAGTTGGAAGAGAGAGAGTGTTGGGTAGGTTTTTGGTTTTTGGCCGTATGTAGGATTATTAGGGTACTTTAGTTTTTGTTGTTTGTTTTTTGGAGAGTGGGTTCCAGCTGTAACATAAAAGGGCCCTTGACTTTTTTGTATTTTCTGAACAAAAGTTTTGGCATGTTGTTGACAACAAAACGACATTGTTTTGGATGTTAAATTGGCAAATGCCATTTAATCCGTAAACGGATGTCCGTTTAAGAGAACGGCTGTATATATATATTGTCATTCGTTTTTGGATCTAGGTTCTTGAAACCATACTTTGATACGATTTGACTAAGCTAATAACTTTTCTTGGTCCTTCATGTCAATTAATGAGTTGATTTGAGTTCATTGATCTTTTGGTAGTATTTGGTGAGAGATGTTTTCATAATATGTTCCGCTCTTAGGTTATTTTCATATCTACTGCACATTATCACTACTCACTTTATTATTTTATGTCTTGCCTCATACTGTGGGTGATATTTCTATCATATAAGTTCAATTTGTATTTAGGTGATTTCTTTATCGGTTTTATTTTCTATTCCATTCATTCCATTTTAAAGGATTTTGGTGATTTTTTTGACAAAATGATAAGACAGGTGAAGATTGTGGCTATTAGGGGAATACATAGTGTTCCTCGTGAGTAATTTGTTGCATCATCTAGATATAATTATTAGTTTTTTCGATCTACAGAGTGTTCCCCTTTTGGATCTTATATTGAAGTAACCTATAGTCAATCAATTTGTCATTCACATCATTCGCAACAATCAGCCTCTTCTTGGAACTTTTTCCACTCGACCCTACCACAGCGAGATAGACACCGATATAGTTAATCTAAAGAAGACTCCAAAGGGGATTTTTTTTGTCAATCACATACAGCACTTATCTACTTCCTGCTTCCTTTTTCTTCACCATCAGGTAAATGCGTTAGTGCTCTATGAGTTATTTATGGACCTTATTGTTCCTCAAGAGGAGCCTTTAACTATGTCATCATTTTTATATGATCTTGATATCATTCTTACCATAGACATACTGTTGAGAATAATGAGTACAAAACTCTAATATTCACAAAAAATGATTATAAGGAAGTACTCACTAAACCACTCTTTCAAAACATTTAAAGAAGATCAACTCATAAAATACTACACTCAAACTAAGATACAAATGTTAATTGCCTTATTGTTTTACTTCTTATTGAATGATTTTAACCAATTGAAAAGCTTGCCTATTTATAGGCTAAGTAAGCAAATTATAGCCACAAATTTCTTATTTTCCCTTCCACCATTTGTTCAATTTGTGGTGGCCTAACTTCTCCATTAATGGTAGTGGGATTAATTAGTGGTGGACTAATTTCTCCACTAATGGTAGTGGGCTTAATCAGTGGTGGACTAATTTCTCCACTAATTGGTGTTGATACCTTAACACTCCCTCTCAACACCAACTCCCATTCCTTTCACCATGTCGAACTGACGATGAAAGTTTTTGAAATTGCTTGCTCTCAACCCTTTCGTGAATAAGTTCGCAATTTGATCATCTGTCTTGATTCGTCTCATCTCAATCTCTTCTTGTAGAACCTTCTCTATGATAAAATGATAGTGTACTTCCACATGTTTAGTTCTTGCATGAAAGACTGGATTTTTTACCAAACGAACTATCGAATGGTTGTTACAGTGCAATAAAAATGTATAATCTACTAGTTGATGTAGATCGTTCATCAACTGTATTAACCGCGTACTCTCTTGAGCTTCCATTATTGATGCTCGATACTCTTCTTCCATAGTTAACAAAGATACTGTCGATTGTCTCTTACTACACCAAGAAATTGCTCCAAATCCAAGCTTGAACACGTACCCAGTAGTTGATCGGTGAGTGTCGTGATCTCCTGCATAGTCAGCATCACAATAGCCAACTAACTTGCAATCTTCACCTTTCTTGTACAAAATACCATAGTTAGTTGTACTCTTCACATATCTCAATATTCATCGAACTACTTCCAAATGAGACTTCTTTTGATTTTGCATGTACCAACTCATCACACCAACTGCATAAGAAATGTCAAGTAGGGTCAAGGTTAAGTAGATCAGACTACCTACTAATTATCGATACATCATGTCATCTTCCAACTCTTTTCCTTTATGTGCACACAACTTGCCATTTGGTTCCATTAGTGTCTAGATTGGCTTGCATTCGAGCATCCCGAACTTCTTCGATAAATCTTTGGAATAATTTTGCTGACAAAAAAATATTCCTTCTTATGTACAATCAACCTCTAGACCAAGAAAGTGCTTGAGTTGTCCAAGTTCCTTCATCTGGAAATGGAATGACAAATTCTCCTTCATTTGAAGATTTTCTGCCTCATCGTCACCTGTTATGATCAAATCATCCACGTATACCAGTACGATAGCTAACTTTCCTCCATTAGCTTTGACAAACAAGCTAAAATCTACAGGTGTTACTGAATAACCACTTTGAGTTAGAAATTCATCAATCTTACCATACCACGCACTTGTTGCCTGTTTTAATACATAGAGTGCCTTTTGCAACTTACACACATGCTCAAGATAATCTTGATTATGAGAACCTATTGGCTGAACCATGTAGATCTCCCGATCTAGCTCCTCGTGAAGAAATGCGTTCTTCACATCCATTTACCATAAGTTCCAGTCTTTGTTGGCTGCAAGTGCAAGTAGGACTTATACAGTTGTAAGCTTTGTCACTAGACTAAATGTTTCATCATAGTCTAGTCTATATTGTTGAGAGAACCCTCGAGCCACCAGTCGAGCTTTGTATCTCTCAATTGATCCATATGGACGACGTTTTATCTTGTAAACCCATTTATATAATATGGCTTTCACATCTCTTGGCTTCGCTATGAGATCCCAAGTCTAATTTTGCTCTATTGCAGTGATTTCTTCTTCTATAGCTTTAATCCACTCAGAATTCTTGGATGCTTCTTCAAACGTATCAGGTTCTTTTACACTTGCTTCTTCTTCTATGGCTGCGTTGGTGTATTTGGTATTTGTCTTTCTAACTCTTGTTGACCTCCTGAGTTGTGATTATGGATTTGATACTTCTGTTTCACTAGGTCCACCTTCTTCATGTGGTTGGTAATATACACCAGTTTTCCAAGGATTCTGAGTTACTTTTTGCTCGATAGTATCATCATCATATGAATCTTCAGCTTCGTGTGAGCCTGATAGGATTTGAGGAGTCTGCCTCCCCTTTTTTGTTATAGCTTCTCTTCAAATTCCTTTGAGTTTGATAACACCTCCTTTTCTGAGGACCACCAAGAATATGCTTCATCAAACACCACATCTCGTGACGTGTAACACCTTCCAATCGTAGGATCACAACATTTCCACCCTTTCCTCTGGTTGTCGTGTCCCATAAAGATACACCTGATGGCTTTCTTGTCAAACTTGCTACGTAGATGGTTAGGAACAAATACATAGCATACACAATTGAATACTCGAAAGTAACTAACCATAGGTTTCATGTCCCATAATTTCTCAAAGGGTGAAATAAACTTTAACCTTAGTTGAGGAAGTTTATTAATCACATGGGATGTAGTTCTCATAGATTCAGCTCAAAATCTTCCCGGTACATTCTTATCATGTAGCATACTCCGACAAACTTTTGCAAGATGTCGATTATTTCTCTCTGCTACTCCATTCTGTTGAGGGGTGTTGGCACAAGTAAATTGATGACGTATTCTACCGTCTTGTAGATATTGGAAAAACTCATTTGAGGTATATTCTCCTCCATTATTTGTGCATAGACAAATAATCTTCTTCCCCACTTCTCCTTCAATCGTCTCTCTGAACTCTTTAAACTTTGAGAACGTGTCAGATTTTTCTTTTATAAAGAAATCCCACACATACCTAGAGAATTCATCAATAAACGTTACCATATACCGCATCCCACCAACTGATGATTGCTTGACTGGTCCGAACACATCAGAGTGAACTAACTCTAATGATTCCTTTGCTCTAAACTTTAATTCCTCGTATGGTAATTGATGTGCTTTACCATACTGGCATCCTGCACAGACCGTGTATGTCCTCACGTCAAATTGAGGAAGTCCCTTAAGCATCGACTTCTTCATCATCACCCTTAGCTTAGAATAGCTAACATGGACCAATCGCATATGCTATAAATCTGCTGTCTCATTTTTTCTTGTCTTGTCTACATGCGCAGACTCTGCTGACATCACATAGACTGACTCCAATCGTCGTCCCTCCATTATTGGCATTCTTGGGATCTTGAGGTCTTGATATACCTTCACATCTCGCGGACCAGACAAAACAAAGTATGATGTTAACTTTGCCACTAAAAGCATATTTTTCCTTATACCCGGAAAATGGTAGACGTTTTGAAGCAGCACCTGGTTAGAACTGTATTGAGGTGCTATTATCATCTTACCGATATGAGATATTGGTAGGCTTGAGTTGTTGGTTGTTACCACAAATCTATTTCCCTTATATTTTGACAGGCGTCGTAACTTCTGTTTATCACCCGTCATGTGATTTGAGCAGCCTGAGTCGACAATCCAATCATTCTCGTAGTCGATCCTCTCAACTGTCAAGACTGTGAGAGCTAACTCATCCTCTTCCACAGCAAAAGATGCTTCAGCATCCCAATCATCTTCGCTTCCCTCCTTTGAATTGGAAATAGCAGCATTGCTCTCAATGGGCCTTTTGTTGGACCAACAATCTTTTGCCATATGTTCCTTCTTACTGCAGTTGTAACATTTGCCCTCAAACATTTTACCATAGCCACGATTCTTTGAAGCTCCCCCTAGACGAGAACCTCCCTCTCCTTGATGACTTTTTACCTTGTCATCATCCTTTTTATATATGCCTCCAACGTGCTTCTTGAAGTAGCCTTTGCTTTTGTTAGTGTAGAGCTCTTCCTCCTCACCCTTCAGCGAGACTCCTCCCATTTGCTTATCCATATCTTCTTGACTGGAAAGCAAATTTTCAAACTCAACAAGTGATGGTTGAGTCCGCCATCCTTGTACAACAGCAACAAAACTTTGATGTTTGGACCTCAAACTGTGGATAATTATTCTTTTTATCCTGGTTTCACCAATAGCAGCTGTTGGATCTAAATTTGAAATTTTGTGGCATATTTTCTTCATCTGGTGAAAGTACTCGGTGATAGTCATATCGCGTTACGCCATGATAGTAGCTCTCGATAAGTTGTAGTCTTGTGTCGTTCTTCTTTGAAAAAAGTGAAGTGAAAGTGTCCCATGCTTCTTTTGATGTTTTGGCATCCAGTATGTGGTCCAATATTTCTTCTTCAATTGTGGTCTTTAAGGCAAACATCGCTTTGCCCGCTTTAATCTTCCATTTTCGCAAAGTGCCATTAGCGTCATCAACCTTCGGTTGTATAACTTCACTACCGCCAACGACCTCCCAAAGGTCTTATCCTTGCATATAAGACGTCATACATGTCTCCCATGTATTGTAATTTTGGTGGTTGAGCTTCTTGATTCCTCCAACTACTTGAAAATCACCCATCGTTTTGGTAAATTTTTGATAATACCAAATAAGCCTGATTTCAAGATACAAACTTGCAGAATACGCATTTCTCATGACTCAAGAAAACTCACTTCAAAAATACTGGTACACGACTGTCCTGCTCTGATACCAATTTTTGAGAATAACGAGTACAAAACTCTAGTATTCGCAAGAAATGATTATAAGGAAGTACTGACTAAACCACTCTTTCAAAACATCTAAGAAATACCAACTCATAAAATACTACACTCAAACTAAGATACAAATGTTAATTGCCTTATTGTTTTACTTTTTCTTGGATGATTTTAACCAAATGAGAAGCTTGCCTATTTATAGGCTAAGTAAGAAAATTATAGCCACAAATTTCTTATTTTCCCTTCCACCATTTGTTCAATTTGTGGTGGCCTAACTTCTCCATTAATGGTAGTGGGATCAATTAGTGGTGGCCTAATTTCTCCACTAATGGTAGTGGGTTAAATTAGTGGTGGCCTAATTTCTCCACTAATGGGTGTTCATACCTTAACACATACTTGTTGAATATCTAAACTTGTTACTTACAATTCTTTTGTTCTCTATCTTTCGGGGAGTGAGCGCTAATGAAAAAGATATTTGTTTCGGTTGAGTGACCTTAGACGAACTTATTCTAGTTTTCACCTCATTATCATTTACTTTCTATTTATAATTGGTCTCATAAAATATTTTCCTTATGAGGTAGTGAGATTTATGAATTTATGATAGATTGTCATTCGATTTACTTTCATAATGTCATTTTAGATTTTATTCTTCCTGTGACCGACATCGATTATGAAGATTCCTTAGGTTATCATATCTCAATAGGTGCCCACAAGATTCCAAGTGATGTCTTTTCAAGAATTATTGTTCTTATCATGAGTACATTCGTATCTCCTTTTGAGGTATGGACCACCATGAAACTTGTGATCTTGATACCATCCATCATTGGTCCTCATGCAGATATTATCTCTCGTGATTCCACTACCACTACCGATCAGCATTTATCTACATCAACACTTTCTCTTGCACCTTCATCTGCCCCTACATCCGTCAAACCTTACGTGCATTAGCCATTACCTACATAGAGATGTAGTTTACTCTTATCCGGGAAACACAAGATGTGATTATGCGAAAGATGGATTTTATGGATGAGACCTTTCAAGCATATATTTCTTGAGTATTGATAGACATTGGACACACTCTTCATTATTTTATTAGGTCACCTTTTTATGGGAACACACCTCCTTCAAGCTCAACAACACATATAACTCATGTTGTTCCACCTAGTGATGATCATATTAATTTGTATGTTGATGACTCAAATTATAGGGATGATGTTTTTTTACTAAGAAGACGCTGATTCTACCTAGTCTATGGGATCAATGATTATATCTTCCTATTTTGGTGGTGAATAGTGGTTTCTCTCTCTCTCTCTCTCTCTCTCTATATATATATATATATATATATATATATATATATACTAGGGTGTACCCGTGCCGAGGGCACGGCGATAAATTTTTCTCGTGATCTTTTATACCTGTGTCGATGGCATGGCGATAAATTTGTTTCCGTGATATTGTATTTTAAACATGTCACCAATAGTGCAAATATAAAATGTGTCGCCAATTTGTTCGTCATGGCTAGGTGTATCCCGTGGTGATGGTACGGTTAGCATACTGATCCGTTGCTTATGGCGTGTTTTTTATTTTAAAACAATGCATTTGTGTCTTGGGAACATCTAGTTTAGATTTGCAATTAGTACTTTTTTTATTATAACAATTCAAACTTTATTGAACCAAATTTTATAAACTTTACTGACATTATGAGTTTCCCTTGTATTCTAATAATATATCAAACTTTACTAAACCAAATTTTATAAAGAGATTTGAATTCTAAGTACAAACATTTTGTATGGTATTTCGTGATTGATTAATGCCGCGGCGCGAACACACACTCCTGAATCCACATTATTTGTTAAATATGGTTCCGCGCGAATGGAACTAATTAATCGATATATTTTATTAAAAATATATCGCGATTAATTTGTGCCTCTGACGCGGACCCACATTCAACAAATGATGTGAGTCTGAGAATGTGAGCCCACGTCAGCGGCACTAAAATATCATGATTAATTAGTGCATCATGATATTTTAGTGCCGCTGGCGCGGACTCACATTCCTAGACCCACATCATTTGTTGAATGTGGGTCCGCGCCAGCGGCACTAATAAATCGCGATATTTTTTCAATAAAATGTCACTATTAACTAGTGCCTCTGGCGTGGACCCACATTCCCGGGTCTACATCATTTGTTTAATGTGTATCCATGTTAGTGGAAATAATTAATTGCGATATTTTATAGGGTCCGCGCCAGTGGCACTACTTAATTGCGATATTTTTTTAATAAAATGTCACGATTAATTAGTGTTGCTGGCGCCGACCTACATTCCCGGGCCCACATCATTTGTTGATTGAATGTGGATCTGCGCCAACGTCACTAATTAATCGCGAATCTAAGACATCAAATTAAACAAGTTTTTTTTTTATTAAAACTAAACAATATATTCTAAATATTTTTTTAATTAAAAAAAACTGTTTTATAGATTTTTTATTTATGAAAAAAATATTTTTTTTAATTTTAATTAAAAGATATTTTATTTTAATAAAAACACTTTTTTTTAATATAAAACACTATTTTTATATCAACAAAAGAATAAAAAACTAAAAAAAAAAAAGGCAAAATTCTAAATGCGGTTGCCAGGCGGTTTCACTGGCCGTTTACCTACAATCACTCTGAGTATACCTTACCCTAACCGGTGCAGATCTACTACCCATCCAGAGTAGATCTTCAGATACAAAAAATCCAACACCAACTGGAGTAGATCTAGAGACTGCAGAACCAAAAGAACCCACATGATCCGCATCTCTCTCTCTCTAAAATAAAGTCTACGCACTCCGTAGTGTTGGGATACAGCTGTCAAAGCTGTTATTAGAAGTGCAAAGCTTTGAAACAGCCTTTAGGCTGTGTCCCACATCGGTGGGATGATTGATTTGTGTTGTGTATATTTACAATTTTTTGGGAACAAAGGTTCAGCCCTTTGGGCATTCAAGTTTTTGGGGTATGTGGGGCAGACCCAATGGGCCAAGTCACACGCGCGCGCGCGCGCCGCCGCCGTCCGTCCGGCCCGGCCCGTGCCCGTGTCCGGGTCCGGGTCGGGGTCTTGGGCTTGGGCTCATTAAGAATTAATTTTTTGGACAAATAAATTAACGTTTTTGGGCTTTAAAAATTAATTTTTAACGGTAATTAATTCCGAAAAATTAAAACGTGTTTTATTCCGTGTTGATTTATTCAACCGAGTTGCCCACTATTTCCAGATTTCTCTCCACGTTGTTTACCAACGTCTCTTTTCTTTTTGCCCCATAAAAGAGCTGGTTGCCTCCGGTTTTGGCACACAGTTATCTTCTTTAAACACAGAAATTTTCTCTACAGTTCTGAAAAATTTCCTTCCCCCAGAATATTTTTTCCAAAATAATTAATCTCATTCGTGTACAGATTAATTATAGAATCGAGCAATTAATACAGAATGGGTGTATACAGACCGGATTGATTCTTGTGCTTTATCAATCCGTAATTTAATTTTGGAGGCTGTTTTATCCTGGGGGTGACGGGGCTTCGACTGTCAGCACACTTTGGGCAGAGCCGCGAAACACCTTAAAGAGAGAGACATTGTCCGTGACTCAGCCGTGTTCTTAACTGTCCTATTCCAGAATTCTTTTCTGCCCCAGAATTATTTGCTCCAAAAATTGGGTAATTTCGTTCCTGTTTTTAATTCTGCATTTAATTGTTTAATTGCTGCTACAACAATTTTAAGGTGTTCTTATTCTGCCATGGACGAAATTAACTCTAGTAACCTAAATAAGCCTTTCAAATATGAAGGTACTCATTTTAAACGTTGGAGCAAAAAATTGCTATTTTATTTAACTACGAAAAAAGTCGCATCATGTGTTCAATTTGACAAACCCGTAGTAAATAATCCACCTACTGTTGAGGAAAGCAAAACAATTAGAAATTGGGAGGAAAATGATTTTTTGTGCAAGAACTATATTCTGAATGCTCTAAGTGACGAACTTTATGACTATTATGCCAATTATAAAACTGCGAAAGATGTTTGGGACGCACTTTTTAAAAAATATGACACGGAGGAGGCGGGTGCTAAAAAATATGCCGTCAGCCGTTATTTGAAATTTCAAATGACGGATGACAAATCTGTTGTTGCTCAAACCCATGATTTGCAAATGATTGCCCATGAAATTATTTCCGAGGGCATGGTCTTAGATGAGCAATTTCAGGTGGCTGTGATTATTGATAAATTGCCTCCACTGTTCAAAGAGTTTAAAAATATTTTGAGGCATAAGTCTAAAGAATTTTCACTAGAGTCATTAATTACTAAATTGAGAATTGAGGAGGATCCCCGAAAACAGGACTATAAAGATGAAATTCTTGTTGTGTCTAACGACAAAAATCAGAAAAAGAACCACACTCCAGTTGTTTTAAAAGCAAACGGAAAAAATATGAAAAATCAGAAAAAGAGCCACAACCAGAATTTTAAAAATCAGACTCAGACTCAGAATAAGTATAAGAACCCTGGAAATGGACAGTCTAGCAACTCAGGACAGTTTCTCTGTTTCAAGTGTGGCAAGCCTGGCCATATGGCTCGCAAATGTCGCAATGTGCCACAAGCACAAGCGAATTTGACCGAAGAGGACCTATGTGCTATGATTTCAGAAATCAACATGGTTAGCGGTGCCGAAGGGTGGTGGTTGGATACTGGCGCTTCCCTCCATATCTGTTATGACCGTAGTCAGTTTAAGACTTATTCTGAGACTGCAGATAAGAAGGTGTTGTTGGGTGATTCTCACTCCACTGAGGTTGCTGGTACTGGAAATGTGGAATTGAAGTTCACTTCGGGAAAGACTATTATCCTCAAAGATGTTCTTCACACTCCCGAGATAAGGAAAAATTTGGTTTCGGGTTATCTTCTCAACAAAGCTGGCTTTACTCAAACTATTGGTGCTGATTTATTTACTTTGACCAAAAATGGAATTTTTGTAGGCAAGGGTTATGCCACTGATGTGATGTTTAAATTGAATGTTGATGCAATGAATAAAATTTCTCCTTCTGCTTGTATTGCTTGTTCATTTAATGTTTGGCATGCTAGGCTTTGTCATGTTAATAAACGACTTGTTAAAAATATGAGCACTTTAGGATTAATTCCCGAATTATCATTAAATGATTTTGAAAAATGTGAATGGTGTAGTCAAGCAAAAATCACTAAGACACCACATAAATCTGTTTTTAGAGAATCTGAACCACTTGATTTAATTCATTCGGATATTTGTGAATTGGATGGTGTCACAACTAGAAATGGCAAACGTTATTTTATAACTTTTATTGATGATTGTTCCGATTATTCATTTGTGTATTTAATGAAAAATAAAAGTGAAGCGTTTGACATGTTTAAAATTTTCCTAAATGAAATTGAAAATCAATTTAATCGGAAAATAAAAAGGTTACGTAGTGATAGAGGCACCGAATATGATTCTGGACCATTTATTGAATTTTATAAGACCCACGGTATTATTCACGAAAAAACTGCCCCTTATTCGCCCGAAATGAACGGTAAAGCCGAAAGAAAAAATAGGACATTAACTGAATTAGTTGTTGCAATTTTATTAAATTCAGGGGCTGCCTCATTTTGGTGGGGTGAAATTATTTTGACTGTGTGTCACGTGCTTAATAGAATTCCTAAGACTAAAATGAAAATATCTCCTTATGAAATTTGGAAAAATATTAAGCCCAACGTGTCATACTTTAGAACGTGGGGGTGCTTAGCCTATGTACGTATACCCGACCCTAAAAGGTCTAAATTGGCAAGTAGAGCATATGAGTGCGTTTTTATAGGCTATGCTATTAATAGCAAAGCATACCAATTTTATGACTTGAAAAATCAAGTAATTATTGAATCAAATGACGCCGATTTTTATGAAGATAAATTTCCTTTTAAATTGAGGAATAGTGGGGGCGAGTCATCCACTAATATTTCTGTAAATAAATATAAAGAAAATAATGAATCCATTTTAGAAATTCGAAAAAGTAAAAGGGCTCGTGTAGAAAAAGATTTTGGTCCCGACTTTTATGCTTACACCTTAGAGGAGGATCCTAACACTATTCAAGAAGCCTTATCTTCTTTAGATGCCGATTTATGGCAAGAGGCTATTAATGATGAAATGGATTCTTTGGAAACAAATAAAACTTGGCATTTAGTGGACCTTCCTCCTGGATGTAAAACAATTGGGTGTAAATGGATTCTTAAAAAGAAATTAAAACCTGATGGCACTGTTGAAAAATATAAGGCACGTCTTGTTGCTAAAGGTTTTAGACAAAGAGAAAATGTAGACTTTTTTGATACATTTTCACCCATGACTAGAATAACTTCTATACGTGTACTTTTTGCTATAGCTGCCTTAAATGATTTAATTGTACACCAAATGGATGTTAAAACTGCATTTTTAAATGGAGAATTAGAAGAAGAGATTTATATGGATCAACCTGAAGGTTTTATTGTACACGGTCAAGAAAATAAAGTATGTAAATTAGATAAATCTCTTTATGGACTCAAACAGGCACCTAAACAATGGCATGATAAATTTGATAGCCTAGTCATCACTAATGGATTTAAAATTAATGAAAGTGACAAATGCATTTATTATAAATATGTTGAGAACATTTGCACTATCATATGTCTTTATGTTGATGACTTGCTTATATTTGGTTCTAATATTCATGCCGTAGAAAATGTTAAATCATTATTGTGTGCCAACTTTGATATGAAGGATTTGGGTGAAGCTAGTGTAATATTAGGAATTAATATTACTAGGTCAGAAAAGGGACTTTCTTTGGATCAATCTCATTACATTGAGAAAGCTCTAAAGAAATATAATTACTTTGACTGTAAACCTGCTAGTACTCCATTTGACCCTAGTGTAAAGTTATTTAAGAACACTGGTGACAGTGTAAACCAAAATGCTTATGCAAGCATTATTGGTAGCTTACGTTATGCTACAGATTGCACTAGACCTGACATAACTTATGCTGTGGGAGTACTATGTAGATTTACTAGTAGACCTAGTATGGAGCATTGGCATGCTATTGAGAGGGTCATGCGGTACCTTAAAAGTACGATGAACCTCGGATTATACTATAATAAGCATCCCGCTGTCCTTGAAGGATTTAGTGATGCTGATTGGAACACCCTATCTGATGATTCTAAGGCTACTAGTGGATATATATTTAGCATCGCTGGTGGTGCAGTTTCTTGGAAATCTAAGAAACAAACTATTTTGGCTCAATCCACTATGGAGTCTGAGATGATAGCGCTAGCTGCTGCTAGTGAAGAGGCAGGTTGGTTAAGAAACCTCCTGTCAGATATCCCATTATGGGAAAGACCAATTCCAACCGTTTTGATTCATTGTGATAGTACCGCGGCTATTGCAAAAGTTGAGAACCGTTATTATAACGGTAAGAAATGACAAATACGTCATAAGCACAGTACTGTTAGAGAATTTATCTCTACGGGTGCTGTGAGGGTGGATCATATACGGTCTGAACAGAACTTAGCTGATCCTTTGACGAAAGGACTAGCTAGGGAGAAGGTGTGGAACACCACGAAAGGGATGGGACTAAAGCCCTTGGATAAATGAGTCATTTGTGATGGTAACCCAACATATAGACTGGAGATCCCAAGAAATATGTTCAAAGGGTAATAACAAGTCACAAGTGATATGGGTTGAATCATGCGATTATTAATTAAAATAGAACGGGGTTTTACTCCGAGTCCATCCCTAATGAGCGTGATATCCTGAAGCGAGTTGAGGATGAGTTATTATAACTCTTAATGAGATCTATAGCTTTATTTTGAGTGGGGTACTTAGCTACAGGAGTATTCTTGATAGACTCACCTATGTGAATGTGGAAGTGTGGCCGCTTCCTATGGATATTTTGGGCAAATTCCTAAAGCGTTCACTATACTGGGATAGAAGCACATGGCCGTAACGTGCTAGCTATTAGACTTACACCCAAGTAGGGTTGTGTGTGGGATGTTGTCAGAGATAGAGTTCAAAACTACGGTTACTCTAGTATATTCTGAATCATCTTTACTACGTAAAGGTTCAAGTCGAAAGACACCTTTGCTTATGCACAATTCTATGAATTATTGCTCGATAAAATGTTTTCAAATTTTGCAAGTGGGGGATTGTTGGGATACAGCTTTCAAAGCTGTTATTAGAAGTGCAAAGCTTTGAAACAGCCTTTAGGCTGTGTCCCACATCGGTGGGATGATTGATTTGTGTTGTGTATATTTACAATTTTTTGGGAACAAAGGTTCAGCCCTTTGGGCATTCAAGTTTTTGTGGGTATGTGGGGCAGACCCAATGGGCCAAGTCACACACGCGCGCGCGCGCCGCCGCCGTCCGGCCGGCCCGGCCCGTGCCCGTGTCCGGGTCAGGGTCCGGGTCCTGGGTCTTGGGCTTGGGCTCATTAAGAATTAATTTTTTGGACAAATAAATTAACGTTTTTGGGCTTTAAAAATTAATTTTTAACGGTAATTAATTCCAAAAAATTAAAACGTGTTTTATTCCGTGTTGATTTATTCAACCGAGTTGCCCACTATTTCCAGATTTCTCTCCACGTTGTTTACCAACGTCTCTTTTCTTTTTGCCCCATAAAAGAGTTGGTTGCCTCCGGTTTTGGCACACAGTTATCTTCTTTAAACACAGAAATTTTCTCTGCAGTTCTGAAAAATTTCCTTCCCCCAGAATATTTTTTCCAGAATAATTAATCTCATTCGTGTACAGATTAATTATAGAATCGAGCAATTAATACAGAATGGGTGTATACAGACCGGATTGATTCTTGTGCTTTATCAATCCGTAATTTAATTTTGGAGGCTGTTTTATCCTGGGGGTGACGGGGCTTCGACTGTCAGCACACTTTGGGCAGAGCCGCGAAACACCTTAAAGAGAGCGACATTGTCCGCGACTCAGCCGTGTTCTTGACTGTCCTATTCCGGAATTCTTATATTTTTCTGCCCCAGAATTATTTGCTCCAAAAATTGGGTAATTTCGTTCCTGTTTTTAATTCTGCATTTAATTGTTTAATTGCTGCTACAACAACCGAAACTGAAATGAACATCTGTACCATTTATCAAAAAATCACCTATGTTCCATTTTCACAGATGTGGTGTTTACAGAAACTGAAATGAACATCACCTTCGTCATTTTTGTCTTTGGGCAAAGATATGCTGTTTACAGAAACTGAAATGAACAAATGTTAGTTCACCTGGGTAGAAACTCAAAAATCAAAAACATCACCTCTTGAGTTTAGAAGGTGCTTGAGACCTATCATCATCCAACTAAAATGAATTAAAGGAATTTAGAGATAGAGAGAGATTATAGAAAACAAAATGAACCTTTACAATACCGTAGACAGATCTTGAGTTTGTGTGCAACTCTTAACCTTTAAAATTATACAGAACACCGTAGACAGTTGAAGAAGTTTTGATGTCATATGATTAAGGTTGCATGAAGCTTCATCCATACGGAGACACGGAAGGTTGCGTGAAGAGCTGTGTATAGAAGGTTGCATGAAGAGCTTGAGTTTTGAGTTTAGGACCTAAAGCTAACATCTCACAGTTCAGAAGAGTTGTCTTTCCTCGATCCTTATACTCTGTCTATATTAATGTGTGCAGAGACTCCACGTAGTAGTCTTTTCTCAACCGTTAAATTTCTCTCTCTTCATTATCTTGAACCTTTACAAACATTAAATCTCAACCGTTAGTTCACAAAGACCAAATTCACCAATTTTTAATCTCAGTCGTTAATTAGAGAGACAAAAAAATCCTTCTCCTTTATTACTATTATTATTATTATGTATATATATATATATATATATATATATATATATATATATATATATAGAGAGAGAGAGAGAGAGAGAGAGAGAGAGAAAAATTCAGGCTCTAGTACATCATGCTCTATACATCACCCGTGCATCACACCTAATTCTTGGCCCTAAAAACTTTTTTTTTCAAATTTTGTGTTTTTCCTTTAAAATTAACCTTCCAATCAACACATATGCAAAAAATTAGGTCAAAATACATTTTGTAGCTATTTTTAAAAAATGCACAAAAAACTGTTAAAAATACCTTATTTATAAAGTCTGCGCCAACAGTTTTTTGTGAATTTTTTAAAAATAGCTACAAAATGTATTTTGACCTAATTTTTCGCATATGGGTTGATTGGAAGGTTAATTTTAAGGAAAAAATATAAAATTTGAAAAAAAAAGTTTTGTAAGGCGTAGAATTAGGTGTGATGTACGATGTGATGTATAGTGCATGATGTAGGTGAGCCTTCTTCTCTCTCTCTCTCTCTCTCTCTCTCTCTCTCTCTATATATATATATATATATATATATATATATATATATATATATATATATATATATATATATATATTCATACTCTACACTCCCTTGTACATTTATTAGATCATTTGTGTATTATTTTTATATCATTTATATTAATCTATATCATGTTGTTTTAGATATTATCCCGCCCTTATCCCATGTGTTACCCCATGTGTTTAATGTTTTTAACATTGTTTATAAAATTTTAGATGTTGTATCTTACATAGTTATCTCTTTTGTGTCGTAAGTTTTGTAATTCCTTTTCTTACCATGATACATAACTTTTACATGTCATCTAACTATCTACCTTGCTTGAATATTCTAATTTCAAAGGGGGAGAAACAACCAAGATAAGGAGTGATCTTTTCTTTTATGGGAGAAACCATTTTGGGATACATTTTTTCTATGTTTAAAAAAGGGGGAGAACTCGTTTCCAATTAAGGAGCGTTTTAACATAGTATTTATATAAATATGATTTAAGGAAATTTTATTGTTCATATTTCCCATATTCATTCATAATTATATTTTTTGTGGAGAATTACTAAGGGCGGGGAATGTATTTTCATATTTCATACCATTGTGATCTTTTGGTGGTGTTCACTTATTTTGTAAGTATTGACTTAATGGAGACTCATACTAGATTCAAACTCGACTTGTTGTATGTGTCAGACTTTGGGATTATACGGTATTTTTATTGTTATACACTTTATATGAACTTATGTGGGTTTTGTATGATAGAAACAACTAAGATTTTTGGGTTTGCGCCAAAGGTGGGAATTAAACCTGTATTGTAATCTAATTCTATTATAATTTCCTATCCCGCATGACAAAATATTATGTTTTTCATTATAAATATCATCGCTTTATTCTTATATAAATGTCATAGGTGATTGACTTGATCCTTTTAGTTTTCCTAATACATTATTCGGCACTGACGGATTCAGTACATCTTTTTTTCTTCTAACCTAATACAACTTTGATATCCTTTTACAATTGTGATTGATTGATATCCAAGCTTTTCACATACGCACATTTCTCAAAATAACTACCTGGAATTGCGTGAATGGAAAAATCTTTTGAATGTGTAAAGTTATTATTCTTGAAGGGATTTTTGTTAAACCCGTGATATACTCTAAATTTTACTTTTTGTGCACATGCATATACGTGGATGTTGTGTATAAGTTTGCATACGACTTTTAACGATTCATGGTGTGGCACATTTTTGAAAAATGAGATCTCAAGCATGTGCACGGAACTAATATGACCTCGTGCACAAAAAAATACGGATATTTTGAGTTTTTTATAAATTCCTTTTTTGGCTCCAAATCTCGCAGATCGAGTAATTGAGTTTTATTCATAACTCATTTTTCAAAAAAAAATCTCTCTCTTGTCCTTTCAAAGTTAAGAGAATTATCCATACTTTATATATGCCTATGGATGACTATTATGAGTGAATATGTTTATAAAATAATAAGCTTATATTAACCTTTAATTTATATAAGAATTCATATAAAATTCAGGTATAAATCTAGACCTACTAATTTGAGCAATTCATTATAGGAATTATCTGGGAGGAGAATTTACTTACTCACCAGTGTGATGGAGCATCGAAAAGGATCTTCATCTAATGGTGGAAATTGTTTATGTGCATAGGTAACTACATCTAGAAGAGACAAAACAGAGGTATCTTCTTTCATGCCAAGAGATTTTGGTGCAAGTTGGTTAACTCAAATAAACCTAAAGGGGGGGATAGGGTTCTTAATTAATTAGCCCAATTTTATCCAATTTTAAATTTCTATTCAATTATAGAAAACCTAGTTAAACATGCAATTACGTGAGATGATAATAGGCATGTAGATTTACATATTAAACAAATTAATTTGGAAATCTAAGTCAACCATGACAAAAACTAACTCGATACAAATCCTATTGTAAAATTAATGGATCCATATAGATCCGATCTAGATCTAAGTGTAGCATGTGTTAAATATGTGATAATCAAAGAAATATCATACAATCGAGCCATAAGATAAATCTATGTGGAAAAATCCCACCTGGGAGTAAAAAACCTTAGTGCATCCAAATATCTCAATTAAATTGAAAATATTATGTACAATGCAAGAATATAACTCACTTTTATTCCCTAACAAGACGTTATCCGATGAAGATTGAACTATTCCCCATTAACAATGAGTGATACATTCAAATATTCAATAGACGGACGAGGAAGTCACATTTTCCTTCTTATAATCGCACAATAATTGAACTCCAAAATAGATCAAACACCTTTTTTTTATTTGAGTTTTGATCTTTAATTCTAATGTTTATAAATTATATTGAATCAAGCATAAGTGGATTTAAAATCAAAACACTTTAAATTCCTCACAAAAAGTAGAGCAAGTGTAGATTTAGGTTTTCTCTCAAATGTGAAAGGATCGAGTGATTTTGATTAAAGATATTCAATTGATATGCTCTCAACCTAAAAAATACTATCTTGGTATAGGAGAAATAAAGACGAATTTAGATTATCAAATGGAGGGGAAATACTTTACTTATATAAAGAAATTTCAGATATGAATGCATCGTGAACACGGCTAAAAATGTTTATGTGTGCAGGGAAACTTATATGTGCACATAATTTTAGGTAATGGCCTAAAACTTGTAGATCTTGCACACATATAATAAAATAAAATCGTGTGAAAAATTTAGGGCAAAAATATAGTTTCTTCTTAAACAACATGCTTTTAGAAAATTGGACCTTTCCCTCTGGTTAACACTATGCGTATCAATAAGTAACCATTTTCTTAGTTAAAAATAACATTTTATCAAAGTAAAATGAAAAAAATGTGTGTGTGTGTGTGTGTGTTCAGAGCCTTAGATGTTCAATTAAAATCCATGAAAAGGATATATCATTAATGAGTCCAACAATAAAATTCTTGATGTAGAGAAGACATGTAATATCTTCAATGTTCATTATTCACCAAGGCCTAATCGACAAGACTCTCTCCACCAAAAGTTTATAAAAAATCAGCATTTTGGCTTGATGACGCATGACTCAATTGCTTTACCACATAATTAAGCTAATTATGCCGTGACAATAAGAATTTACATTTTAATCTTATAATGTTATTCTTTTCAAGTTGAATGAGAGATAGGCATGCATCTGAGTTTTTTTCCCCTTAAGTGGGGTTTTTCTCGTAGATTTGGTGTTGTGTGAATAGATCGTGGATGCTTTTGTAGTTACTTCACATCACACGTGTGCACCTATATCTAATTCATAATTTGGATAGTTAAATTAAACATTAACAGTTATAATATAATTAATTATAGTATATTTAACCTTTCGTGTGAGTTGTAATTTGATTCATTTAAATTTACTTTTAGGATTCAAAATCATGTTCACACCTATTCAATCTCAATTTAATGGGTTAAATTATTTTTCTACTTTATTTTCAAATCTAGGGTTCTAGATCATTTACTTAGGAAAATTCCTCTTTAATTTGCATTATATCCTATTCAACTCCCCCATTCTAGGTCATTAGATACATTCTCATAGATTTTAAGTCGTACCCTTAGAAATTCAAGAGAAAAAGTATTGCATTCTCATGGTAGACCAACTATCGCGAGAGGGTCACACGTGATAATTGAAATATTGTGGATGGTATATGTAGGTGGTAAAACCCTAGTGGTTATTATTGAACTCACTTTTAGGTGAATAAAATAAGTAAGCCATGGAAAAACACATAAGAATAATATTCACATAGTTTGATAATGTTCTTACATCCATGGGAGGTTCTTTCTTTTTATTTTTATCATTCAAACAATAGTGATTACATCATATTTCCCTTATGGGCTAGGATTACATTTATAAGAGAGTAATTAAGTCATGTGGGACTCAATTGTTGTGGGACCATATGTCACTCTTTGATCCTCATAGGTCGTTTAGATCCAAATCTCATTATCTTCATGGATGAGACATCCTGGTCGGATCAAGGGCACATGCCCTCATCGCATGTGTAGCCAGATTATTTCCCTCATAATTTTCCCTAAATTTCTACAATTTGTTGAGGTCATATAGCTTTGTTCTTCTCTATAAATGGTTTTGTGCTATGGTTGCGGCGAATCTTGGTCGTCCAATTGTGGTGGAGTCGGAGGACATGGAAGTAATAGCACTGTATTAATGAAGAGTCATTTTATCTTCTTACTTTTGAGGATACACTGGTCACTTAATCCACTCATTTTAAGAGTATGATAGTAATCTGGGCACCCAAGCTGAAGGGGTGGTTGCATGTCAACCAAAACTTGGAATATTGTTATCTTAATGATGAAATTTATCCTTAGAAAGTGCTCCACGCCATTAAACCCACCCTTATCTTTAGTTTGGTCCATTACTCAAAATTTCATTTGCCTAAAAAATTTAAAGAGCTCACACTATTATTTCTATATCCATGGATAGTTCGATTTGTAAATGTGACTTGATTCTATCACCTATTTGATACTACGATAATCTGAAAAGATTAAAAAGGAAACACCACCAAGATAGGAGGGTCAAATCTCACATTCTAACAAACCCGTAAAATGTTGGGGGACACAAATGGAAACTTTCCTAAAAATAATCCAAAAAATAAAAAAACTAAGAACGAATCCATTAACAGAACGATTAATGGTTTTTAATTGAATGGTAAACTATCCTAGGTAATTGTCACAAAATCCCCTTCATTAACCAAATAGTTAATTAAAAGGAACACATGTCCCTACCAAATTGGCCAAGTCTGGTACGTTTACGTACCAAAGTTGATCCACCTTATTGGTGCATTTTTATTAGTCAAACGGTTAATGTCCTTTAGCCGAACTCTTAAATATCCCAAGTAATCATTACCAAATCCCCTCCATTAACCAAACTGCTAATCAAAAGGGACAACTATCCTCGCCAAATTGGCCCAGCCCTACGCGAGTCCCTACCAAAGACGATCCACCCTACATGTCTTTTTTATTAACTAAATAGTTAATCAACCCATTAACTGAACTGTTAATGGGCTTTCCCCAATAACTATAAATAGAGGCCTCCACACAGTTAGAAAATCACCCCAGAACCCAACATTGATTTGGTTTTCTTCAACCCCGAGTATCTTTCAATCTTGAGTTCTATCATAAATCTAGATCAAAGTCTTGACTTATTGAAAAAGTCACTTCCGCCAAAATATAATGTCAAACCTCTGCGCAAACCCTAAAAAAGTCATCTCTTCTAAACTAATCCATTCCCAATTAAATAATTCCATCTCATACTCACATTATAAGGGCAAATAAACACTGCAGAAATTTCGGGTCAAGATTATAAATACCAACGGTGATATATAATTATTTGTATCTTTCTAGACTATGTATACCCAGACCTCATTAAGGGACCGAGTATTCACTTTATAATGTTTATATTTAAAGTTTACTTTTATCGAGCATCTTTGTTTGTTAAGATAGATAAATATACTCATAAGTTTAGAAAATTATAGTCATCTAGTACAACTAGGTATGACATGAAAGCATAATTTTCAAAATTTTCTCAAGATAGTGTTCGTGAAATGAGTCATTCCAAAATTTTCCTAAAACCAAAATCTAAAATCCAAATACTCTTCACCATTTCTCCAAGTGAACATTCTTATCTTAATGGTACCACCCCTGAATCCGTGTTTTCCTGGAATACTTATCAAACAACTATCTTTGATTATGTATTTTCAACATGAAAATAAGCATTCCAACTCACAATGGAAATGCTATAAAAAGACTAGATCTATAAATACCATAATGTTTATATTGTATACCTAGTATCCCATTGCCTCTCGCCTGTAAATATGTCCATTAGTTAAAACTATATTGGCTTTGATCCCAATATCACATCCTTCTTGTGAGAACAAGCATTGACAAATTATCTTATGAGATATTGTCATAATAGATATACTTCCATCTCTTATATTACCTTTCAACTATTGAACGAGATATCAAACTATCTCAAGTCGCGATTTCTCATGCATATATATGCATACCTTTAAACGATCTCCCGTTATACAGTTTGAGTATTCTTGTCCCCACATATATATATATATTGACGACCACCCATTATTTTTATACACATTCGCACACAAGCATTCTTGTGTACCCATATAGGTTTTTGTAACGCTCCTACACCTCTCATTAATACGATTCTCGTACCTAAGAACATATTTATATTTTAAGGGATTCTCAAATTAAGTTCTATAATCATGTTCTAAAATAAACTAAATCAATCACATGATGTAAAGAGGGATAATAAGTATATACATAAGTCAACATAAATAATAAGTGGGGTACGTCATACCTTCCCTGCTCATAACCAGATTCAGGAACCCATAAGAAGAACCTATGGATCATTCACAGACCTAAAATGGATAAACCTAACCATTTTTGTTTGTTTTATATAAAATAAATTGGATACTTTGAACAACTGATAACCCCTCACATGAAAATTAATCTTAGGCATAATTAGGGGTGTGCAACAAAACCTAAAAACTGGATATGGTGTCGAACATCTTCTAAGGGAAATAAATTTGCATTTTGAAACCTGACCTCGGAAGGGAGGGGGAATGGTGGAGAAAGGAACAAGCACTCTCTCATCCCTGTAAGTATCAAACAAAAGCATCTCGTGGCATCATCCGCATAAGCATCCTAATTCTCCCCGAGTTCCTTCTCAGGGCATGTAACACCACAATGTGTATAAGTCTTATATTTCCATTTTTATGGAATTTATCTATTTTATTTAAAGTCTTCTACATTTTTTTCATATTTCAGTGCCTCGTGTGAAAATGGAGTACGTGATTAAAAAACACCATTGGAGCCACTAAATTTCATTAAATCCCTCCATGGGTATCTGTTGAGCTATAATTTGGTCCTATTGACTATTATAATGTTGATGGTGGCCATTGTCTCTTTTCCTAATATTTATCTATGGCTAGTTTCACATTACCTGCAAATTAATTTTTTCTTAAATTTTATGTATACTTCAACATTTTCCCTGCTCAGCATTCTCCCAGCACTTGGAAGATTGTAAACAGTGTAAACCGTCTTAATAAAATCTATGAGAATAACCCAAGGATCCAAGAAATTTTTTTTTCTACATGTAGGTGATGAATTTTGAGAAGGTTTACTACCTAAAGTTAAGGAATACCAAAAGTCCTTAATAATCCGTTTTCCATATCGTAATAAGGAATACAGGGCACATGCATTTGTAGTCAAAGACTGGGAGAATTTTCCCACACCAAAGGGCCGTGAGCTTTAAAATGGCCCATAGTTACCCCTACAATAAGGATATAGGTCTAACTTCATTTTATTCAAATTTATTATTTTATGCCTTTTTATCAATGCATTTTTTTCACTATTTTGATGATTTGATCTTTTATTATGTAGTTCCTGGGAGGAAAATAGAACCTAAGCCACAAGATATCATTTTTTTCCCTTAAAGATAACATGGTCGATAAGATAAGGTCTAAAAGTTCCCAATCTCCCTTGATCCTCCGCCTTCCTTCTCTTCTAGTTCATCGACAATATCTTTTATTGCTCGATCGATAGACTAAGAACTAGAGTTACCGAGCACAATCCCCCAACTGCTAGTATATCGAGATCCTTCAAGTTTATTCATATTTCCACTATCCGAACGATCATTCTAACATCTTATGAGGGTTATATGGATCCAAAGAGGAAGATCTCTAACTTGATGGGTGTGCATTTTATCCAACATCTCCTATTTCCCATCATGCCAATAGGAAGGATGTCAATGGTAGTTTTGGCGTCGTTGTTGTAGGGGTTCTCTCGATAAAAGGAAGGTTAACACTGCTAAGAAGAAAACAACATCCTTATTGTCTAATTACTAACCTCCAATTCGGTGGATTCCCTTGGCAAGGGGAAGGCCCTATTGGGATTTTATTCTTAAATTCATTTATGACGTTTAATATTTATTAACAGTGTGTTAATTCATATTGAAATAAGAATCATGGTTATGAGAATGCCTTATATTTATTGTTTATCTATATTATATACAATGTCTTTCAATTATGCTTAGTAAGAATTCTAGTGAGTTAGGTTCGACTTGATGAAAAGAGATCAAAATTCTAGTTATATTACTAGTCAACAGTTCACAACTTAGATATGGAACTAATATTCTATCATATTGATGTGATGCAATCATAATGGTTTATCTACAACTACAAGAACATATCTGATGGTTCAATAACTTGTACGATAATTCAAAAAAATATTAATACATCCAATAATGTATTGAACATGACTACCTGTGAGATTTTAAGTCAAAGGGTTATCCTGATCAGACTTAGGTAATGTCAAACTATTTTCAAAGGGGGCATAAATTCTTTATATAGGAACTATGAGTATTGGATCTCTTGCATAATTTTTTCTTTCACTGTCATGGGTGTGATTCAATTTTATATTGGGTCAACTGATCCATGTGTATTGTGTTATCATTGCGTAGGTAGGTCTGAGATAATAATTTAGAAGAATCCATGACTAGAAAATATCTCGTACTGTGATACCCCTTGATAGAATTATATGTTTTGTGTCCACCAAAAAAATTCATTCGGTGCATTATTTTATAATCATGCTAGAGTAGATAAAAAGTTAAGTCTAAGAGTCAAGAAATTGATTAGAGGTTGGTTAAAATCGATTAAGAGTAAATTTATTTGGCCAATGGGTATCTAAAACTTAATCTGGGTAATCGTCTTAGGTATCATAATCAAATTTGCAAATAAACATTTTTATATCCAATTGAGTATAGAGATAAATAAATTGGAGAGAATTCATGATTATTTAATGAATTTATTCGCAATTAAATGAAGAAAGGAAATACTTATGGTAAATTATAATTGGGATTTCTGAGTATCTATTCGGAAGTCGATTTAATTATTTATCTTGGACCCCTAGTATAGTCCATTGCATGAGTACTAGGCACAAAGCTCTCTAGAAGTCCAATTTGATTAAAGACTGTAGTTTAGACCTATTTCTATAGGTGTAAGTTAGGTTTTAGGTAAAGGGTCCATTATGTAAGGTTATAGATGGAGAGAAAAAATATTATTCACATTTTTTATGAAGGGGTGAGGAGAGAGAAAGTCAATTTCTCATATTTCACCATGGTTTCATCTCCAAAAGTGCCCACAGATAAGGCTTACTTTGGGTGGGTCATATTTAAGAAGATTCGAGATGTTCAGAGCTTGCTAATAGGATTTTTGGAATCCTTCAATGGAAATAAGATCTACATAAACATCAACATATTTCTCCTCATATGAATCCCAACATGATTCTTTATTGGATTATATTCTTGAAATCTTAAGTTTATTTTTTAAACCAAGTTATTTTTTTCTTTCAAATGCATGATTTATCAAAGATCTTAGGTCTGAAATTTTTTTCTCATTTTAAATGACAATCTTAGTTTTCCAACAATTGACATTAGAGCCCTTAGATTGATCACGCTTTGGAAGGGTACATGTTATTCAACCACTAAAACCCTAGTTTGCATGTTGTATGATTATACATCCTTATATATGTGGTGTCTTAATAACATAGTTTTGCTCACATACTATGTTTATATCCCTTCTATCGTGGTCACATATGTCTATTTTATGTGAATTGATCCTACAGTTGTTTATCCATAGTCATTCTTTTTCTTCTTGATTTAATATAATTAAAATAATTAGTTTTTGTAATTATTTCTTTATCAATGTATTTAGAGGAATTTTTTAGGATACATAATGTTTATTTATATTTATAATCACATATTCAAATAGTTTGGGGTGTTAGACTAAGTTTCGTGAAGATTTATGAACATTTAGATGAGTTATGGCTATTTTTACGTGCAATTAATGTAAGGAGCATGAAGTTGTTGTGATATAGGGCCAAAACGATCCTTAAGTCTAACGAATTGATCCAAAGATGGATTGGATCGATCTGTTACCCGATCAAATCGATTCACAGGAGGCATTCAACGATAGTTTTCTCTTTTGTGGTAGTTTTAGGTTGATATGCATAGTGGTTCTACTTTATCATTCTTCCTATACCTAAATAAATTATTTCCAGTAGAAAAGATCATCCAAAACTCATGTTTCAATTGAATTCTACTTTGAGTGAGACTCTATGTATGAAGAACTCTTCTCCAACAAGGAATCTTAGTATTGAAGAGTTTTACTTCAGGAGTTTAAGGCCATGACGGATATGGACATTTTTGTACTTACTGTTTAATTTTCTCTTTGCAATTATTATTTATATTTTTTTATTATCTCTTTATTATTATATTGCATAATTTCATGTACTAATTGAGTGATTAATTGGGAACACCTATTTTTTATGGATAACGTGGATTTAATTATGAGACTCACTTGGAAAACCATTTATTTTATGAAAAATCCGTTTTAATTTGTTCTTTTGTAAATTAAATTTATTCACATAATTAAAATAAAGATATTTTAACTTAAAAGTGGTTTAAGTTTTTAAATTGAAATAGTGAGATCGTGTAATTTAATTTTCCAATTGAATTGGAAAATTACCAATGATTTAATTTGGGCATTTCGAATTGAATGAATGTTTTTCATAAACCCTCAAATTCAAAATATTAAGTGGGAAAGGAGTCCCTAAGAAATCCTGTGGTACCACTCGTATTTTTAAAATTGTGATGTAACTAATTCCCCACATCAGCTAATCTGGACTTCCAATGGATGGAATTAATTAAGGCATCCAGAATTCTCGAGACTCTTAAGTGATAGGTTTAATAAATAAATGTGAGTTAGTTCGGTCCCCTCAATATGAAAGTTCTTCAAGAGAGGATTCATATTCGAGGAATGAACCTATGATATAATGTTAAAAAAAATATCCTAGCTAACGGAGTAACTATCATTAATTGTGGGACCAAAAAATGTCGTATATTCATTATGTTGGACATAAGTTTCCTAGATTGTCACATAACACAATGGAAGATGAAAATTTGTCAAGATTAAGGTTGGTTGATTTAATCTCTCAAAGAGAAATCTCATTTAGGAAGGGAACTAGGGTGTCCGATGGGATTAGTTTTTTAATTGGTGATAGAGGGATGCCACCATAAAATTTAATCGA
This sequence comes from Sambucus nigra, assembly GCA_949130495.1. NCBI lineage: Eukaryota > Viridiplantae > Streptophyta > Magnoliopsida > Dipsacales > Adoxaceae > Sambucus > Sambucus nigra. The sequence goes on along the minus strand of OX422214.1, from coordinate 129,665,069 downwards.
ACTAATTTTCTCTTTTTAGTTAGAGTTAAATTTTTATCAAGAGTGGTTCCATGATTTCAAAAATGAATTCAAAATTTTCTTATTATTTTTAGTTTTAAAATTTTGACTAGTATAATTTTCAAGGATTAAAAATGTACTTTGTACATTATTCTAACTTCAGTGGATAGTAAACTTATTTGTCCCATTATGTTATTCTAACTTTAAGGGATAGTAATTTTATTTAACCCATAATTTTCATCAATGTATTAAAATTATGACGTGATTAACTGCTCGCATCAACTTGTCTAGACCGCTATCAGATGGTATTAATCCCGAAAATTTTCAATATATGATATTTTTTTAAAATTAACCATTACATTTGTTTGGTTCCCTAATAAGGAAGTTTTTTATGTACATGTTTAATTTAAATAACTGTTCGATGAGAATTTATCAATACATATGTTGGTTGATGACACTCAATTAAGATTCATGTTCTTGCAATGATATCCATCGTTGATTGAACAAGATATTATTTGGATTGGATATAGCAGAAAACCCGAGACCATTTAGTAATTAGAGAATCAGCATTACCGGTACCCATGGTTTGGCACTAGTTGTTGACAACAAAATTACTTATTTTTCGAAAGAAAAGTACGAGGATAAGGCCGAGTCTTAGGTACAGTAGTTTGGGTTAAGTAAAATTCATATTCTCGATAGTAGTTAAATATTTGAAAGGCATGTATTGTCACTATAAGTAGTTAGAACTTCTATAGCAACATGATTTTTCCTGCACTGTAAAAAAGGACATGCTAATATTTTTTATCTTAAAAGTAAATGCATGATTTATGGTTTGTTCGATGACAACCTGGTGTTATAGGAATCACAAATCAAGACTGTTAATAGACAGCTTTTTGGTATATCATCATTATTGTAAGCCTATTTAATCAAAAATCTCAATTACCTACAAAAATATATAACAAACTAGAATATAGTGGTAAGTGAGGTATCAATCCAAATCAAAAAAGTGAAACGAGAGGAACTCTAATGTAACTCATTTTTTTATTTATTTTCTTTTTGGACTTTTCACTTTTTCTATTTTTTTTAGCTTTTTCAATATTAAAATAATTATTAGGAATGGTGAAATAAGACTAAACTAAATCAAAGATATAAATACTAACTAAAAAGTGTGAAGAAAATGAATGAAATATAACTAAATGAACATGTAAAATATGAGATGAGTGAGAAAATCAAAGTGAGAGTAAACAAGAGATGGCATTCTACCATAAATTCTAGTTAATTTAATTAATTAGCTAATTCAAATTAAATATCCCAAGCTAGTATCAAAATTACAAATCAACTCTCGTTGTAAATTTAATTTTAACAATAACATTTTAGAAAATTAAATTTAACACTCCTACAACTCTTGAAATGTAGATCCAAACATCATCTAACAAATCACCCGCTAGGATCGATTTGCTAAATTAGTTTAAATCATAAAAATAAGTGTAGAGTAAAAATTCAACGAAATAATTTCGCATTTTAGAAAAATCTATCTCTAGTTCGATTCTAAAATGGAAAGTAAAACTAGAATCTATATTTTCTCTCGAAAATCATTTACCCTCTCTCAAGGCGTAAATCAAAAGTAAAAGTGCAAAGTTAATTATCAAAGGGAAATTTAATGTAATTAAACTAATTAAAATGAATGAACATCAAATTATGGGTTCATCCCACCCCTTGAAAGGGTTTTTTTAGCATGACATAATATGAATCATGATAATAAAATAAACAAGGCAATAAAATAAAAATGGAAAAGAGAACAATCAAACAAAATCTCTTTGAGTGAAATTGAGCTTCAATCCTCCAATGAATTTGCACATCATCCATTCAAATTGAGCATCTAAATGATTTTCAATAATATACACACACTCAATTGAATCTCTCACAAATTAATCACTCGATATTCTAAAAAAATTAAAAGAAAATTAAAAAATATATATTTACAAATTATTTCTCTATCTTTAGTCTCCTCTCTCAAAACCCTCCTAAGGTTTCTAGGTGATGTCCCTTTTTATGGCCTTAGGTCTTCTTATATAATGCACATGGATCTAAGGGGTAGTTTGGGTAGAGACAAGAGTGTGCATGGGGTGTGTGAGGAAAAAATCAGATCTGTTAAAAGTGTATTTTGGGTATATGGTTAAAAGAAGCTAGTTGGCAGTTAATTTTGGAAAGTAAGGTTAAGGGGTATTTCAAAGCACATGTGGATTTTGTTTGGATTTTATTTTTGGTAGGTAAAAATTGATTTGGTTCATGGCTTTTAAAATGGGACAATGGTAAGGATTGGTACCGGGTCATATGGTGGTTTGGAGGTTGGGATGGTGGCTCGGGTTATAGTTCAGGCATCAGGTCGGAGGTGGCTGGTTTAGCTGTTGGGTTGATGGGCTGTTGAAAGTGAGATTCCAACCGGTTTGGGTTTGATTGGGAGGTTCAAATGGGTGTTGAATGAAATGGAAAAATTTGTTTGAACTCAGGTTTCCTGATCTGCTTCGATTCATGGCAGAACCGAGTTAGATCGCTTAGGGTAGTTCCGATTTGATACTGGGTTAAACAGGTTTTGGGTTATGCAGGGTCACAGGTTTCGTTCTAGGTAAGGGGTATAGGCAAGAGTCCGAAATGGATTAATGGAGTTATGGGTTGCATCCGGGTTTAGAGATGACAGATGTGGAAAAGCCGGAAGTGAGATCGGACTGTGGCCAGATTCAGTTAAACAGGTGGATGTTCGGATTGAAGGCGGTTTAAAGGCAAGGGACGGGTTTGGACATGGCAGGTGCCGGGTATGATCAGGTTGGGTCACAGGTTTGGGTATTGGGTTAGAGGGTTTTTTATTGAGGTTAAGGTTTGGTTTAGATGGTGTGAGTGGAGGTGTTGGTTTGTTAAGGGAGATGAGAGTGAGGAAAGAGAAGATGGGTTTGGTGGGAGTGAAGATGATGGAGGTGGGGTTTATGTGTGTGTGAGGGAGTAGGTTAGTTAGGTGAGGGTGTGGTGTGGGAGAGTGTGGTGTGTGTTTGGTGTATGGTATTAAGGTGTGAGTGGGGGTTTAGTGTGGGTGTATGGTAGGTGGGGTGTGTGTGTTTAATTTGTACCCTAAAAATAAAATTAAGACCCAACTAAAAACATAAAAAAAAATAAAAAAATAAAAATCTAATTAAAATGCTAACCTAATAAAAACTATATATTTGCAAATCTAAAAAATTAAAATAAAACTAAAGAAATATAAAATCAAAATTAAATTCCTAGTCTAAAAATAAAAGGCTCAAAATAAAATAATGCTAATAAACCTAACATAATAAAATAAGAAATAACAAAACTAAACTAATACTAAAAACTAAAAATCAAATAAAAATAAAATTCACACCTATAAAAATATAACAATACTAAAAATAATAATAACACGCATGACACACTAATATAAAAATTCCTAAAAATATATACATGACTCAAAAATATAAAATAAATTCTGAAAATTCAAAAACAACCCAATTAAAAATCTAAAAAGCACAAACTAAACATACACGGGTCTCGGGTGATTGTTTTGGGATAGGATATAGAGGTTTTGGGATAGGTTAGGGTTCGGGGACCTTGGGTTTAGCCATTTCTTGCTGAAAATTTCCTCGAAATAGAGCTTTTGGAACTGCAACTGCAAGCAAGCGTGCACAATAGACAATTATGCACATAAGATCCATTTTGCCGAGAATTAGTAATTAAAAATTATTTATTCAGGATATAAAATATACACTTTTGAGTGCTTATCACACCACCCCGAAACAAAACATTGCTAGTCATCTAGAAAAAAGATAGAGAGAAAGAAAGATAAGAAATCAAAAGTGTACCACTTTCGTGGGCACTTGCGATTGCACTTAGCATGTGAAACAAGCCTTTAAACCTATGGGTTGCCCTACTAGACAAGTTTTGTCTCGTGAGGATTTGCAGGGAATATACCCACAAAATTATTTATTTGCAAACGACAATCAATCTCTTATTAGACATAGAATAATTGCACAATCCATCATAACATAAATATTTTGAGAAATACAAGATAGAATTGGATAAAAAGTTTAGCTAAGTGAATACTCAAGGCACATCCTTCCTAGACTCAACGTGTGTAGTGTGAATCAGTCAAAACGGGTCGAGTATCAAAAGATTAATTCCTAGATTTCCTTTTCGAAATCAACGCTTCAACTTCAAATCTCATCGGATATAACTCTCTCAAACAAACTCACGAGATTTGGGTAAGTGTATCGCTCTTGTGTGTAAGGAGGTGAGTAAATGTAAGAAAGTTCAAACGTCTCACACACATATAAGAAAGAACGAACATTTAGAAAGAAAATTCATCTCATGAAAGAATGCTAATCACTATAGTGAGAACGTCGAGTTATTCACCACATTGACTTTCATTTGCCCGAACGCCTAGGGGAAATTTGGATGAATATGGGTGAGGGGGAAATGAGATGGGAAGGATGGTATGAGATGAGGTAAGGATGGATGGTGATATGATTATAAGTATGAAGCATTAATTACAAGTTTGGAGCTAGCCTCGTCACTAGGTTCCGAGCAGGTGATAGCGCATTGTGATTCGATACTTATTATTCACCAACTACTTCAGATATACGGAGTTAAGGGGGAAATAATGGTAAGATACCTGAATAAGGCTAAGGAAGTTATCTTTTCATTTTTATAGTCAAAATGGTCAAGATTTCAAAGGTGTATAATGCCTGAAGAGATGCTATTACTCGGCAAGCCTCAACAACTCCAATGGAGCCCAAACGAACCATTCCAGTAAAGATTCGCACCAGCATAAGTATTGATGTGGAAGTTTTAAGTACCATTTCTATAGAATTGGGGCCTTCCTGTGTGAATCCAATTAAGGAATATATTGAGAAAGGATTGTTACCATCTGACTAGAAGGAAGCAAAGCAAATGATATACAAAGCTGGAGAAAGGTATTCTGTATAAAAGGGGCTACAGAGCCTCTTTACTTTACTATGTCCATCCAACTGAAGTAAATGATCTGATTAAAGAGGTCCATAAAGGCTCATGTGGAACCCAATCAGCTAGAAGATCTTTGGTACAAAGGATAGCTATGTAAGGTTACTATTGGCCACCAATGAAAGAAAATTATGTTTCCTTCGCTAAGAGGTGTGACAAGTTCCAAAGATTTGCTGCTATTTACAGAAAACTAGGGCCTTCCCTGACTCATATTACTTTTACCTGGTCCTTTGCTATTTGGGGAATAGACATGGTCGGATCATTGTCGACCACCAAAGGAAGGTTCAGGTATTTAGTTGTCGCGGTGGATTACTTCACCAAATGGGTGGAGGTTGAGCCCTTGATCGATATGATATATCAATGAGTGTTTCAGTTCATATGGAAAAATATCATATGTCACTATGGAATGCCCTATGCTTTCATCACTGATTATGGTACTCAATTATACAATGAAGAGTTTGAGGAGTATTGCATCTGACCCAAGATTCAAGAACTACATTTTGCACCTGGACATCTGTAATGCAATGGTCAAGCAGAGATCACTAATAAAACTTTGCTCGGTGGATTAAAGAAAATATTGGATGATGATAAGGGGAATTAGATCAATGAAATGCATAGCATTTTTTGGGTTACAGGATTACGGCAATAACAGCAACAGGAGAGACTCTGTACATGCTCGCTTTCGACAGTGAGATAGTGGTACCAACTGAAATAGGTCTTCCAACTCACAGGGTGATGTATTGTTATTCCCCTAAGAGTGATATGATTAGGCGACTATATCTAGACATAATTAAAGAAGTCAGAGAAGATGCTGCAATTCGGATGGCTTCATATCAATAAAGGGCTGCTAGGTTCTACAATCAAAGAGTTAAGACGACCAACTTGAAATAAAGAGATCTTGTACTGAAGAAGGTGATTCATAAAAATAACAAGTTGGATCCTAACTGGAACAGTCCATAATCTCGACAGTTATCCAACCAGGAACATATCGCCTAGAATCATTAGAAGGCGAGGAGTTTTAAAAACCCATGGAACGCCGACCATCTCCGTAAATATTACTAGTAATTTCATTTTTGATGTAACTAGTTATTAAATTTAATGAAGTTGCATGTTTCTCTCCATTATACTTACTTTTTATGTTTTGTTTTTCAAAGTATGGTGTGATACCACGCTAAAATTAAAGATTATATCGAATTTTAATTCAAACTTTTTCAACTTCAAAAAAGTTGTTATTTAAACTTTTCCAACTTTAGAAAAGTTATTATTCATACTTCTCCAACTTCAGAAAAGTTATTATTCAAACTTCTCCAACTTTATAAAAGTAATTATTTAAAAAATTTCAACTTTCTCGCATACCATATTTGCGGCCTCTTCATTGTCCTTCTTGCCCTTAACCATTAGAGAAGAATTATCAGCAGTCAAGATAACTACCTTATCTTTAACAACCTTTGTTCGATTCTCAGCTTCAATAATTATTAACTTGGCCAAGGTCGGCTCATCAATAATAGTTTTTCATGCTTCCTCTGCTACTTTATCCTGGTCCTCGATAGCCTTAATTATGTACTGCCAGCCTTATTTTTCTCTCTCAAGAGCTTCCTCAACATCAGCCGAGGAGGAGGATCTTATTTTGTCATCCTTATCCATTATTTGATTGAAATCAACCAAGAAAAGTAAGAAAATGAAAGTGATATTAGAAGAAAGGCATTAAAAGTTAGTGAGTACCAACAGAAAAGTTAAGAACTTACCAAGGCCAAAGTGTGAGCAACGATCTCAGTTAATTAGTCTCTAGTCAGGGGGTTGCAACCAACCTATCTATAAGTAGAGTCCCAAATTTTATCAACTCCTAATCCAGCTTAGGGCTCATCACAATAAAAGCATTTTCAATTCTGCCTTGCTCGACATAAATTTTTTAGCCAACTCAGTAACTTTATCAAACTTAGTAGAATTTTTGTCCTGATCTTTCTTGCCAGGAAAACCTTTCTTCAACTTATTATATTGATGCTCTTTAATTAGGACCTCGTCAGTGTTCAAAACCATATATCGTTTCTTAATGGCTTAAGATTTCTTGTTAGTCGGTTTCTTAGCAGCAGCAGGAGGGGACTTGGTTAGCAAGTTTAGATTTTTTCCTTTCACCGTCTTGGTAGAAGGAGATGTGGGGATAGCGGTGATATGAAGGGACTCAAATAAAGAAAAGTTTCCCCCTTAAATAAACACAACTCCAGCTAATTATGCAGCCGAAGAACTGGATACAAGTTCCTCATCTAAGCTGATAATAACCTGAGGCAATGCAAGTGGTGGCCGAGCAGCAAAGGAAGTAATTTATCTCTTGTACTCTAACAGTACAGAAATATCTCTGGGGTATTCTTCTCCAACCCTTTGATTAAGACCCCATAAATATTTGAGGTCTATAAGATTGACTTATCCTTTCCTAGGACACTTCTTCTTACTTTCCTCTGCAATAAAAATAAAACAAGAAAGTTAGTGTACAAATCTGTGAATAGATGATAAATAGGAAAAAGTTAATAATGAAGTTATAAACTATACCCTTCTTGGTAGAACCTGGGACCAGTGTAGGATACCCCTAAGAAAGATGATTATTGCCAATTCTTGACAACAACACCATAATCTTTATTGGAATCTAGCAGATTAACTACTAAATCCCTATTGGATTTCCTAGTCTTCAAATAGTAAGTACTATCTCCAATGGTTCCCCACTTGTAGGAGAACATCAACTCAGGGATCCCAATATGATTCCCATAAATCTCATTCAACTTAGTTACTCCATTCACTACCCTCCTTGTGTTTGGAGCTATTCTAGAAGGAATGATATCAAAATACCAACAAAACTGAAAAAAAGGTATATTTGGGGGAAAGGTAATACCACACTCAATAATAAAAAGAGTGGGAATCCAATGACCCTTTACTAAAGAATATACGTTCACAAGACCGTAAGCAATTTCTAGATCTACCCAAACAGGATTTTTCCTTTTCTCTCAATTCCTATAAGGAATTATCATCAACGATATAAACCATAATTGAAACAAGGGAAAAACAGAGAAAAAATGGGAAAGAAATCTAACAAAATCTAAAGATAACAGCGAGGATTAAAAACGATGATGGATAGTAGGCAACAAGAGATCGTAAAAAGAAAGACGAAAAATGAGAGAAAATGCTAAGTGCAGGTGATTTGAGATAAAAAGAAATGGAGAGAAATTTTTGTCTATTTATAAGTTGCCTCGATAATAGAGATGAAATGATTAACGGAACGAACGATTGAACTACTGTTGGCCGCACGCTTCCCAAAGTGCAAAAAAACTTGCGTACCCTTTAGCGGTTCAAAAAAGTTTGAATTACTTGCAATAATGTACAGTGCTAGTAAAAAACATTTACAAGTCCGAAAGGTCGGCTGCCAACCAATGCTTAGATCTTACGTCGGGAAATATTTTTAATAAATGCCCCATACTTTCGATCACTCACCAAGCATGGAGCATTGGCGGCTTTTGTTATTATATGAAAAAATTTCTCTCATATGAGGACCAATGAACAATAAATAGTTGTCATCCTAAATGTCCATTCATCTATCTTAATCGGCATCCGAGGTACTTAGTTACCCAGAATACCCACCACTTCCCAGAATGTGAACCATCAGGAATAACAAAAGTTACTCGGATAGAAGTGCGACCAGCACTGAATGTCAAGAGCCTCATTTATTGTATACAAATGTAAATTCCTAGAGTTATAAAGGCATTCCATCTCGAATCTCACTTATCTCAAAGGGACGACTCAACCAATCTCAAGCACACCATACTGAGCTATTGCAAACATCAATAATACCAACATTAGATGTAGGCTTTTAATAGCTGAACCACTTTAAAAATCTTTGCCTCTTGTGTGTTTGTTAAGATTGCTCTTATTATTTATCTGTGATTATAATATTGAGTCCACTTTATTTTTAGACATCAATAGGGGCCATCCCTACTTATAAGTACAAGTGCTCTACAAGCCTAGATCTTTTTTTGTTTATCATTATTCTTCTGGGATATTATCTCTTTAGTGGTAGAGTTGTGATTGAATTGTATTCATTCGCTGACTATGATCCCATTTAATTCTATGTTACCAACTCCATGATATTTGGTCGACTACGTCGCCCTGACTTCCAAGTTCCAGATGTCATGCCACGTAGCTTGACTTCTGAGCACCCCTTGAAAATCCTATTATAGGGGAAGCAAAATATTCCTTAGCTTCTCCTCCTAAAGCCAATCAGTTCATTATTAACCCCGCTAATATGGTTGGTGCAGTTTCCTAATAACAAAATGCTAGTGCCACCCAAGGGGATGCTCAGTAGTAAGTTAAGGGGAGTCACCCCTAATTTTTCTTCCTTTTTTTCAATTTTTTGTAGGTTGTTTATTTGTTTTTGTAGGCCTTAGGCCATTTTTTCAATATTAGTGAAAGTGTGATTTGTCTTCAATTATTTTCTTTTTGCTTACTCCCTTTCCAATTTGGTTTGCACACTTGAGATAATAGAAAATTTCTTGGAAAAATTATGGTATGTGGTCGAATCCTAATCTAATTATCATAAAAAATGCCATTGATTCAATTAATTAAGACATGTAAGTTAAAACTTGTAATTTAACTTATCGCCAAATTAATTTATGCAACGGTTCATAATACTTACATAAGGAACATTTTTTGCATTACACACCAGTATATGTAAGTGTTTTAAAACGTTACAAAAAATATATATATTTCCATTTGTTAGTGTTCAAAACCATTGGAAAATAAAAATACTTACGGAATATTTCAATGGTTCAAATAAAATTTTTGCAACAATTCAAAACTGTTGCAAAAATATTTGCTACAGTTTTCCAAAACGGAAATTTATTCATAATAAACCGTTGCAACGCATCAATTTGTAATGATTTTGTACCGATTTTTAAGTGTTTAAAACACTTGCAAAATACCTATTTAGGTAAAATGTTTAATCATATTGAAAGTGCCCAAGTGCTTATAAAGGTTATACGGATTATCAAGCAAACACCGATTTTATTTTTTCAAATTAATTAAACCGATTTTATTCTTCTCACCAATTAAACTAAAGTGTTATAAAAATAGTTTACCAAATTTATCTTGATCTAGACATGCATCTATGTGATATAGCAAGAATAAAATGAAGCAAATCACAACACGAAGATCTATGAGGAAAATCCACAACAAAAAAAACCTCAAATGCCCCGTCCATACAAATCCACTATGATATAGGTATCATACATGGAAAAATTAGACTTACTCAACTCACTCTAATCATTGAAGCCTTGATGCTCTCTTTTCTCTTTGAACCTTCTTCACAGTGGTCGTTGGACTCCTTCCAAAATGTTGGCGCTTCCCATGTAGCAGTATCACATTGATCTTACAATTGCATAATTAGTTACATCCTTCAACCACTAACATCGAATCCACCGTATCAAATATCAAACATGGAATCCATCGCTCGAAACAAACTCTCAATGAAGAGTAGAAAGTCTTGGTGCAAGACACGCGAGATCTCAAATAGACATATGTATGTATATTCATGGATCTCAAATAATGGGTGTAAACTAGGGTTTAGTAGGTTCAATATTTGTTAATAAAGATTTTTTCACAAAACATCTCTAAAAAAATCTGTCATACCCCATTAATTTATTAAAAAGTGCAAAACGTTTGCGGCACGTTGTTTTTCGAGGCAAACTCATTCGAATGAAATATGATTCAAATGTGTTATGCATACACATTTGAATGACCATCAAATGAGCTTTGAATCACAAAACATAAACATATCATTTGAAGCTCATTTGAATGAGATTACACAACTCGTTTGAAGGTCGTTTGAAGGAGATTACACAACTCATTTGAAGCTCGTTTATACAACTTAAAAAATAAAATAAAAAATATTTCTTTAAAAATATTTTTTCCAAAATAAAACCTCAATGATTTTAAAAACTCAAACACCCCAAACTAAATCCAGGGTTCAACATAATACACCACTCATACCTTTTGAAGAAATTCTATGGATGGTGAAGATGAAAATCAGCACGATGTTGACATGGATTTACTTTGGCCACTACGATCTTTAATGTGAATAATAGGATTTAACTACACAGAAAATGAAAATCCTAACCTATGATCGAAATGATTTTTTCCAAATGGAATAAAGCCAATATATATACAAATTGACTCAATTGGAAATTTTCCCTTATAAATCTCCCCCCCCCCCCCCCACCCCCCACCCCACCCCTCGTGGCTATTCTGGGACATAATTCAAAAATAAAACCCTATTAGGATGTCAAGCTCTCAAAATAAACAATCCAACCCAAAAGAAAAAAAGTACAGGTACTTAACCGACACAAACTTAAGTAGATTTGATCTTGTGACACTTGACCACAACATTGGTTTAAGTTGCACACTTAACACACCTTTCAAATGCAATTATAATACAACAATATACAAATTTCATATGGAAAATACCCCCCCCCCCCCTTTGTTAAACATCTCCCCCTTAGAGTATGCACCCCCCCAGATTTGAATTTTTCCCATGAGAATATGTGTTACCCTTTTTTGGAATAAACATTGGGAAAATGAACAATATAAACCAACTTATCCCCACAAATATAAAACATGTGAACATAAAGGAAACTAAAAACTATCATGCGGTGTGAAGTGAAGCAAAAAAGACAAACACGATCGGGAACACAATAATAAATAACCCAAACTATGAAACAAATTATAACAATGTAAACAAAGAAAAAATGATACCAATAAGATCATATATGATGTCAATGTGATACAACTATGAATAATAATATGGATTAAATGCAACATAAAGACTCAAAGACAAATACATATATATAAATAACTATATATTACGTAGAAAAAATGGATATGTATTTAGTATTAACGCCATAAAATACACAAAACTATAAGCTTTCCACACTTATATGACATAAATGTGCGTAAAGCAAATGTGGTACAGATTAAAGGGGATTGAACTAGAAAACAAAATAAATATATTCCAACCACTACCAATAGTCCAAAGAGTTATATTTGATCACATTAACTTATCAAACTTAGATTTATCCTCAAGTGAAAAAAATTATGAACTCATAATGTGAAATACACTAGTGCCCTAAGGTTATATGCAAACACCGCCAATTTTATTTTATTTTAATTTTTATTTATGCACCAAATAAACTAAATGTTATTTTAAATAATTTACCAATTGTAGTCTTAACCTACGAATAAACAAAAATAAAAATAATAAATCAAACCATGATGATGTATGAGGAAACCCACAATGAGAAAAAACTTTGACAACCCATCCACAAAAGTCCACTACAATATAGGTACGTTTACAAGAACAACTTATACTGGCTCACAAACTCGATTCCTTCAATACATGACGTACTTCTGTGTTCCTTGTAACATTATTCACAGCCACTAATGGACACCTTCCAATGACCACACAATCCAAGTGCTTTTTCACGTCTTGGTATCCCACTGATCTTCCTTGTCTCGTGACTAGTCTAGTATATGCACATCACAAAAACGGCCTCCACTGCTTTGAAAGACTCTTTATATGAAGCGCAAACAACTATGGTGAAACACAAAAGAGGTCTCAAACATACATATATATGTAGGATTCTTGAATCTCAAACTTGGGTGTAAACAAGGTATTTGGGAGGCTTTAGATAAGACTCTAATTTCCTTTTTTGCAAAAATACTCGATGAAAACAAATGCCAAATCTAGGTATTTATAAAAAACAAAATTTTTGTGGTGGAACATTATTCAAGGCAATTCATTTGAGCGAGAAACAAGGTTCGTTCGAATGATAATAGAAATCTCTTTCAAACAAAAAATAAGGTCGTTCGAATGACGTAACTATTCTCATTTGAAAGGAGATAAAACGAGCTTTGAACGAGATTGTTCTGACAAGAAGATGAATGTCGTTTGAAGTTCGTTTGAATCTCATTTGAATGATATGGCTAAAATCATTTGAACAAAGTGAAGAACTTGTTCAAACGAAATAGGTAACCTCATTTGAACAATAGTGAAATTTGTTCGAATGAAATTAAAACGAAAAAAAAATCTTTTCAAGACCATTTTACAAAAAATGCCTCAAAACATGTTATAAACAAAAATCCAAATGTATCCAGGGATCAGACATAAATATGCATTCATAACTCATTGAGATCCCTCGTATCATGAAGATGAAACTCGACACAAAACATGATGTGTACCCGATGTCCTTTTAGCTTGGCTACTACGATTTTGAATCCAACACCACAGGCTTGAAGGACAAACAACTAAATCCTAACAACCTATGACTCAAATAAGTTTTGTACAAAACGAAATAAAGTTAATACATCAAAATTGACTCGATTCATAAATTTGTCCTTCCAAATCTCCCCCTTTAACGATTCGGGACAAAACTAAAAAAAATCTATTGGGTCGTCAAGCTCACAAAGGCATAATTCCAAACCCAAAAGGAAAAAAGTACAAACTCTTGATGGACACAGACTTCAGTAGATCTGCTCTTATGAAACGTTATTGTGTCATTGCTAAACATGAACACTTAAACACACTTTTCAAATGTGTGACACCCCGCCTAATTAAATACCGGGTGATCTGTCATTTATTAAATTAAATCAAGATTTCCAAATTGGTTCATTCTTAGCATCACTGTTAAAAACAAAATTGATTACTAATCACCTATTAGTTAATTAAATCGACGTCAATTTTATATTTATATTAAACAGATAACAACTTGCGTAAAACCAAATTAAAACCATTCACCAATATAGAGTCTAATCAATCACAAGAAATAGATAAATAAAATCTTGTCGAATAAACTATCGGCTAAAACCAAACTAAATAAATCCAACATAATAATAACTTAATAAAATCTGAATGGGATAACATGCCCAAATGAAAAATGTAATACTGAAGTCCTCCAAATAGATCCTACACTAGGAAAAGAGGAAATGAAGCATCTAATCAAAACTCCTACAAGCATCCACCCGCGCTGCAGCTGCGTGTCTTTGGAAGAGAATATAAAGTCTGGCGTCCCTGTGGCTGGACACCTAAAAGGTTTTGAAAATATTTTTATAGCAAGAGTTAGTACTCAAAACATTTTGCAAATATTTAGCAAGAGTTTATCACAGTTCAAAGTTCAGTTATTTATTACACATGTTAGGTTCATGTACACTCTCTTGAGTTTCCTCACCCCTCAACTATTGTGCACGCCTAACGTTCTATACTTAGCCTACCTAGCTGTACTATCCAAGATAACTAGACATAAGTAACTATCTGGACTATTAAAATCTCTAAGTCCCTGTACAACCCATACAGTACGTTATCCGAATTAACATTTCTCGTATTATAAGAGTTGAAATTAACATTTTAATTATCTTCTTATTTATTCAATTAATCAAGTTTCACTACTTAATTCATTCTTTAGATATACATTATCTATCAGTCTACTGTCGCACATAAGTATAATAATAACGATCGTATATATATATACAGGGTGTCTCTCAATAGGACCACCGTGAAACAATAGGCAAACTCTACTATTAGTCCACGTACCTCTCGTACTAAATGGGGACTATTGGCCTGGCATGTTTCCTCGAACCCAAAATCAAATATCAAATGGTGGAGGCGAACATAGTTCTAAGCCTTTGGGCTACGCACATACCTAACGTACCCAAATGACACGCTGGTCTCACTAATAAATGTCACATAGCGAGCCGCCCTAAGTTCTATGTTCTGAGGCACAATTCCAGCCCTCACTAGAATCGTCAAGGTGGGATCCCCCACTACGTGAGAACCTTCGGTGATAGTATATATATATATATATATATATATATATATATATATACATACATATTCAATAGGTATTAACACAACCTAATTATCATCGTTCGTACGTAGTATAATTCACTCACATACTCCCCATACTTATTATTTTACGATTTATCTCACTATCGTATTATTCGAGTATTATTCTCTACTATATATATATATATATATATATATATATATATATATATATATATATATATATATATATATATATATATATATATATATATATATATATATTCACCAGGTATTCACACAACCTAATTATCATCGTTCGTAAGTAGTATAATTCACTCACATACTCCCCATACTTATTATTTTACGATTTATCTCACTATCGTATTATTCGAGTATTATTTTTTACTCTAAGGGTCCTAGTTACCCCATTACTTTATTTCAGTAGCTAATTCTTCCTTGCCCTACTAGTTCGTGCCATAATCTCACTCACTCTTTCCCATAATTACATTTTCATTCTCGTGAATTAATTACTTTGTCATTAAATCTCGTTTAATCATCATCTTAATTCTCTCGATACGACTAAACTACTATAATCCTATCATGGTCTACTGTAATATAATAGATCCCTCATTATATTCTAACAATCTCCCAAAAGCTTTTTCGACAAAAATTTAGGAGTTCTAGGCATAAAGGAGATTTTCCATTTTTTTTTGGGAACCGCCGGTTCGCCTCTGTTCCGGACTGGTTCGCCCCTTTGTACTTCGTCTTCTTCGTTTTGCAACGTTTTTCATCGTTAATACACCTATAACTTCCATGTTCCTCCACCAAACTACAAACCAATTGTTCCAAACCCTTCTCACATGTATTATGACAGTTTCTAACATAATTTTTGCATCAAAACATTACGGCTAACATTCAAGAATGGATTTAATCATCTAATCCTAAAAAACCCTAGGTTTTATGTTCTTTCATGATAATACATCAAAAATTCAGATTTAATTTGTGGATAATAACACAAAATCTCTAATTTATTATCTTATATTGATATCAAATCATTCTACATGCAATCTCTACCAAAACATGTATTCAAATTATTCTTTTCATCCAAGAACATCAAATTTATCAATATAAATTAAACAGTTACATGGGCATTATAACTTCATATTGATTTGCAATAAACACTTGCCTTAGTACTATAGGGTCTGATTTCGTGGCTTGATGTTGGTTTTGATTGTTTTCTTCTCTAATCTTCCTTCCCAAGATGTTTGTGGTGCAAGAACACACCTTGATTCTTCAAGAACTCTCCCATGAGCTCCAAGAATTGTCTATCCTCCTTCTATAAGGACTCGTCTTTATTCTTGGTGTTTCTAACCCTAGCCGCTTCTTTCTAACATCTGATATAAGGCTCCAAAATTCGTAGGTCTCTTTAGCCATAATACAAAATGACCAAGATACCTTTATATAGTCCCGAATTAGTCTAAAATTGATCCATGACACAATTGACATCCCCAGGTATAATATTTTGACTAATTCGACCCTTCCGGGCTCATCTGTGACCTCTAAATCATCATCTGAGTCATTCAAAATAAATATTCCATCTCGACCCCAAAGTTTACACGTGACTCCCCATTAAGATAAATTCCAATTACGCGCATATCACTCGTTATGACGTAATTTCTAATCATCAATCATTACTATTTACTCAGTAAATATAATTCATAATATTAATCATTATTTCACTCACGATTAATATGTAATAATAACATTATCATTCAATTAAATTAAATTACTTCTCTCGCATAATTTTAAATAAAATATTTTAATTACCAAATTAATTAAATCTCAAATATGCAGAAAATATGGGGTATTACAAAATGCAACTTGAATATAACAATATAAATTCGCATATTCCCCCCCCCCCCCCCCCCCCGCGTGCGCGCGCGCGTCTAATAATCTCTACCTAAGATCGAACATCTCCACCTAAGGTATATGTAGACACCCCGTTCTAATACCCCCTAACTTCTCCTAAGGTCCCTAGCACCTCCCTTCATCATTGCAAAGGGTCGAGGTTTTCAGTAAAGAAACTAGCCATTTCAGCTATTCTTGAAAAACAAGACAAGGGTTCAAAGTCGAAGTCTATGATGGGACGCATCCAGCTGACTTTGGATTTAAGTCTGAAAGATCTGCATCGCCTGCTCCAACTTAGAGGAATGGATTGGGAAGTGGACTCCCTACTGACCTAGAGGCCATCGAACGCTCCCATACTCCGTTTGACCAAAAGTCAAACTCTTCAGCTCGACCGAGACTGAATGAATCTTCAAAGGGAACTAAATCCCCTTTCCATCGATCCACCCCGTGCGCGAATCTGACTTACCATACGAACGAACGACCCGTTTTCCCTTGAAACTTGATCAGGAGGTTACCGGACGCTCCCGAGCTCCGTTTGACCAAATTCAATTCTTCAGCTCGACCGAGGCTGAATGAATCTTTAAAGGGCACTAAAACCCCTTTCCAATGGACCTCCCCGTGCATGATTCTGACATACGGTACGGACAAACGATCTGTTTTACTCCGATAGGTCATTGAATGCTTCCAGGGCTCGGTTGACCAAAGTTAACTCCCCAAACTAGGTCAAACTCTTTGGAATGTTGAAGTACATCTCCTAACCTTTCTAACAGTCCGCCCCATGCGCGATTATGACTTACCATACGGAGGAACTATCCGTTTGCATCCTAAGTTTCCCCGTCCAAAGGACCGATGAGCACTTCAGAGACACATTGGACCCAAAGTCAGCTCCCGAAACCGGGAGCGGTCCAAGGATTTTTGAAGGTCTCTATATTACCTTTCCAACGATTTTTCCCGTGCATGATTCGAATCAACGATTTTCGCTCAGCGACTGATTATCCAAAGGAGCCTGAAAGAGACTACCAAACTACAGGTCCCAGACCCTGCCTATCGGTAGTATGCCTAAACGCACCTACCGATTGGCAGGACTAGGGCTATGCGGATCAGCAACGTCCTGGGCCTATAAAAAGGAGGGCTTGACCTCATTTCAGGGGAGCCCAGTTCTAAAATATATCACTCTCAGCGAATCCAGAAAACCTCTCTCGAAGTCAGCGTGATTTCCACATCCAAATCCCTTTCCAACCTTCACTTTTTATCATCCTTTTCATAAAACTTGGTGAATTAACTACCTTCCATCATCATCCAAGTGCAAGGGATGATCTTCAACATTCAAGATCAAGCTCAAGATCTTCAAGGAGGTCCAATTTTCTCTATTCTCTACTTAAATTCTCATAAACTCGCATTAACTTATTTTATTACTTAGCACTTTCACTCTCTCATCTCACATATCCTAATATAATTTTTATTTAGTATTATTTCACATCTCTTATTTTCATATAAACAAAAACTAAAAAAAACAAGAAAAAGAGGGTTTGCTCATAAATTCCAAACGGGAATTCTCACACTTTTCTTACACTTTTCTCACAACTAAAACACTTTTTAACACACATACACATACAAGAGAAGTCCCCGATTGGATTTATGGGATAAATCCCACCCCTCATTTTGCATGCGAATTACGTGGACTTTGATACCTCTATAGACTACGTAGGCATCTAGGGGTAAAATCCGAGACTCGAGTCCAATTCTTACTTTTTCTCTCATTTTCTATCTTTTCTAAACTCAATTCTCTTAGATTCTATGTTTTTACATATACATATATGTGTTCTAAGTAGCGTATTATTCCACATGCGTTATAATTCCCTTATAATGATCGGCGCTAGTATAATCGCATAAATCCTATTTTCTAATATTACTTTTTTAGGAACATTCCTATGGATGACTCGCTTTATCTCTTCCATGATATAAGTCGATGATTCCTATCTCCGCTACATATACACATACACAAATATCACGGGAAAATAAAGAAAAATAACAACAACCCATGAGAGACCGTAAGGGCGGAATGGGTGCCTAACACCTTCCCATTTCGTAACTTAGCCTTCGGACCCTTTTTGAATCATTTTGGTTTCATATGTATCAGTATGTATTTTGATGTTGTCCTTCGGGATGGCTCCTTTTCTTTTGTCTACTTTGAGTAAAACAGACTGGCAAATCTATCTCTCTACAATTTTCACCTCATTCAACGACGCTGGCCGAAGCGCTCCCGAGAGGGACATGCGAGACCTAGAGGGATCCTCTCCCGTCGCGCCACGAGGGGGTCTATCCAGGGATGGCCACAGTGGCGACTCCGCTGGGGACTTTTCATTAGGGCTAGACTCTATTTACATGGATGTTATGCTTGTCTATATTTCCCCCTATTTTTTCATTTTCCCCTTTTTCATGTATGTCCCATACTTATGCTTCTATTCACACACTTGTAGAAAATTCTCCATGTACACTTCACACCACGTGCACCTAGGATCACATATATCCCCATGTTGCACGCATCACCCATACTTTGTATACCATTGATACTCATACTTTGCTCCCCGTTGGGCGTGATCAAGAAAGACACTCTCATCATAAGATACTAATAAGAGGATCATGCATGATTCACACGATATCACCAAAGAGCATTGTTATTGACCAAATTTTGTCCAGTAACTGGAGGGTCACTTCGTGATGGGCGCTGGTCCGGCAAGGCGTATTTAGCCTAAGCGATATGACACTCACCTTCCATTGGCCAAGTACCTTCGACGTATATCGAACAGTTCCCCCGCATCGTACCACTTGACCGAAGTCATGACGGGAGGTATAGCACAGGGAACTCATTCACGTACATCGAGTATATCGAATTCGCTATCACATGTACCGTCCCCATGAGGTATATGGTGAGGCAATTCACGTACACTCAGGTATATCAAATGGCTTGTCCACACATACCGATTGCCCGCAAGAGCAAGATGTATATCGTGGAAATCACGCCAAAGGGGGGAACCCTTTTCGATTCACCCAACCAACTGCATACCCGCATATAGGTGTCAAGCCTAAGACACACATATTATATTGTCGTCTTCAACTCAAAACTCTGTCAAAATTCTGGGTCGTCCTGCAGCCCAAATTTTCATGCATTTTTAAAACAGGATCGTGCCCGTGAGCCTAGTTATAAGTCTAGCCATAGCTTTGCATATGTTACAAACCTAACTTTTCCAAGCTCGGGTCCCGTCCGGCATTTTATTTTGCATTTAGGAGAATTTAATACAAGTGAGAACATAATAATCATAATAATAATGCTGAGACCGTCTCCCAAAAAAATCAAAAAACATTTCTCCTTCCTTTATCAAAATTCCAAAAAAAAACAATCCTCCTTTCTTTATCAAAAATCCAAAAACATTTATCCCTTCTTTATCAAAAATCCAAAAACATTTCTCCCTTCTTTATCAAAAATTCAAAAATATTTTTATCTTTCAATCTTAAAAAAAATGTCAGAAATATTCTCATTCCTTATCTAAAAAATAAATCCCATTTTAAGCCTTCTCAGGTCAATCGCATGCCCTTGGCCTGACTCCTTATTGGCTTCGATATTCAGTCAAATAACCTCAGAGTCCTGTCCGTTCCCCTGTTACTTACTTTGAGTCTAGTATCCATCTGGTTTCCATGAAGAACACAGATCAAGCACCAGTTGCGCAACCAGATCTGACGACATTTTTAGCTTAGCCCGTGTCCAAGATTGACAACCTTCAGACAGAGGTTCGGGAGATGCAACGAAACCCAGTTCCTGCTCCTTAAGAGACCGAGTCCCTATTCCCTCATGCTATGGGTCCACCCGAGTCTATCTGGGTTCCCTAAGAATATCAGCACACTCCCTGTGTCCCTTTTGTTAATGGGTCACCGCCTTCCCAGCTTCCTATGCCGAACCTTGCCAAGCCTGGGGCCAACTTGCCTGTGATCGTTGATATGAAAGAGGAAGAGTTGAATAAGGTTAAAGAAGATCTCAATATGCTAACTAATAAGTTTGACCAAGTCAGAATCTCCAGAAATTACATGGACTACACCCACATGTCTCCTTATTTTAAGGCATGGTTACCCGAGAAATTCAAGATGTCGAATATCGAGAAATTTGGAGGAAGTGGACCCCCAATCGTCCATCTTCGCAGTTATCACCGTGCCATGACTCTCCTAGGGCCTTTCGATGGTTTTTGTCTCTCGAGGAGTCCAAAATCAGTAGCTGGGAGGATGTAGCCCGAGAATTCATGTCGCAGTTCAAATATAACGAAGAGCTTGAGGTCACCCATCGTGATTTAGAGCTACTCAAATAGAACTCTGAGGAATCAGTCAGTAACTTCATAGCCCGATGGAGGAAAAAAGCAGCTACCATGACCAATTGGCCTTCCGAGGAAGAACAAGTCATCATAGTGAAGAAGAACTTCTTACCCCATGTCCGAGAAACCATACGAGGACAATACTATCCCCACTTCCGAGCGCTCAGAGAAGCAAAAGTGGAAATCAAGGAAGGTCTTGCTAAAACAGAAGTTGAACCAAATAAAGTGTTCGGACAGTTTACCCCCAGAAAATAAGACAAATATGCCTGTGCTGCAGTCTCAACCATTAACAATATCTCTTAACCAACCACTTCATGGGCACCAGAAATTCGCCCTGTCCCAGTTAGAAAAGAATATACCGAGCTTCATGCTCCCCTCTCAAAAGTTTATCAAGGCCTGCTAAGCCTAAACCTTATCAAACCCTTGGATCCTCATCCATTTCCAAACCCACTCCCAAGAAACTTCAAGACAGATGCCCATTACGCCTTTCACCAAATCGTTGGCCATACCACTGACCAATGCTTTCACCTCTGAAACATAATCCAGGGTCTAATTTACAGGGTACCATTTCCCCACCAGCCAATCCTAAGAGAAACACTACTCACAACCTACCGCCAAATCACGCCAATGCCATCTTTTTAGATGAAAACTCAAAATTTGATCCCTCAACCCAAATCACACACATATACTCTCCTAAACCTCTCCAAACTTGCCCATATTTCCTCCTACACCCTACTAGCCTCGCTGATCAGGCACTGTCACTCCTTATTAGAGCATGCATCGCCGTCCATAACCATTCTAAAAATAGAAGTATGGAATTATCATAAGTGTTAAACCAACTCTTGGAGTTTGGCATGAAATTGCCTTCACAGATGACCATTGATTGCCAGAGGTTCAGTACACTATTCTTGGAAGTAAGGAAATGGGCCTGAGAATCAGACCATTGGGTAGTACTGACCGATGAAGTCCGCCAAGATGATGTCATCCAGACCATGGTAGAATTATTCACGCAAACCAACGACATCTGCAGTATGATCGAGTTACTTGATACTCTGAAGGTACAAGGGCGCCTAGTCCCTTCACACTCACATATCCCCATAGAATTGGAAGACCTGTATGAAGAAGCCATTGAAGTTATGGAATGCATTGACTTTACATGGAAAGACAGAATTATTGCCACCGAATGGGGGGAAGAATTCGGAGATTCGAATGAAGAACAAGCTTTCAAGAAAATTGGCCCGGTAGCCGACATATGTGGGATGATATAGTTTGAGGAGATCCTCAAAAAATAAACAAAATGGCAGAATAACCCAAGATTGTTGAGGAAATAGGGTTTATGTTCTTCCCTTCTTCAGTAAATCACATGACCAGGTCAGGGAGGCATTACCATATCTAAAGCTCACTACCAGCCAATGACAAGGGGAAGGGTGTTGAAAACCTTCCTATGCTAGAAATGACCCTCGAGGAGAGCAAGATCCTCGATCAACTGAATAAAACTCAAGCTAACATCACTCTATGGGGGCTTTCCATGTCTTCACAGCTGCACAGAATTGCTTTGATCAAGTTGCTCACTGGACCCACAGTTACTCCCTCTACTACACCAGAAGAAGCAGCAAATTTGGTCGGATCCTTGACCTCTACCCGAATGTTATCCTTTTTCGAAGAAGAAATCCCCAGAATTGGGCCAAACCACAATCATGCACTCAACATCTCCGTCGAATTTATGGGGAAAATCGTACCACTCCCTCTTATCGATAATGGATCCGCCTTGAATGTTTGCCCATTAAGGGCCTTCAAATGCTTAGGATCGAAAGCAAGTGACCTCACTCCAACTTTCGCTGTTGTACGTGCCTATGATAATACCCATTAGGAGGTGATGGGATCCATAAAACTTGTAATAGGGGCTGGCCCTATAAACCCTATCATTGAATTCCAAGTTATTGACATCCAAGATTGTTTCAACCTATTTCCCGGATGACCTTGGCTCCACAGTATCAAAGGTGTGTCTTCCTCACTCCATCAAAAATTAAAGTTCTTTATCGACGGACGAGTCATTACCATTTTTGGTGATGACGATAATGCCGAGGGTGCAAGTACCCGCAATCCAATCCTTGAGATACAGCACGGGTTGAATGATATGCTCTCATCAGGATTCTGGGTTGAGCCACCTCTAATCCCTGCAGGAGACGACTTCAAAGAAAGGATTTGTCCAGAATATGACCCTTATGGCAACGTCAATGTGATTCAGATGTTCAAAAATATGCACTTCATGCCCAGACTGGGGCTAGGACAAAGACAGCAAGGGATACTTGATCCCATTGAACTGAAGAAAGCTGTCCCTCCTTGTGTTTTGGGGTATCAGCCATCAAAACAAGAGATCAAAATGATCCGCCAGTCTCGACCAAAGAGAAGATTAGACTGCATCCAGAATATCCCAGGTGATTCCTTGAATGGACGATTCATCAAAGAGGGTGAGGACTTCCCCTTTTGCGACTTTCCAGAACCATGGTATGACCATACAGATAGGAAGATGAAGCCTGGAATGGAGATCTTTTTTTAAG
The DNA here is from genome assembly GCA_949130495.1 of Sambucus nigra. Lineage (NCBI taxonomy): Eukaryota > Viridiplantae > Streptophyta > Magnoliopsida > Dipsacales > Adoxaceae > Sambucus > Sambucus nigra. Next base: position 129,641,364 of record OX422214.1, on the reverse strand, counting down.
ATAGCGACCCATGGGCCGAAAGTTCCCAACACTGTGTACAACCGCTCATCAAAGATACCAAAGAAATTGACTCAGAGGACTTATTCAACTTACAAACACTGGGGCTGACACTCTACATGGTTCATTCAAGCACTACATCACTTGATCCATCCCACCTGATTAAAGCTGCTAATACACCTCTCCTCAACTGGCATGCTGCGCCAGTTCTACCTGTTAAAATCCCACCTAACCCTAATGTTTACCCTATTTCTTCTTTTGTTGTCTATCCTTACTTAAATGTAATCGAGACCTCCTTTGATGAGGTTTTCAATGATGTTTTTCCTATCAATGAAATAAATGAAGATTTTGAGTATCTTGTTGTGCCTTATATTAATTGTGTAGATTCTAATCAAACTTTTGATGATGATGATTTTACAAATGAACAATTCTTAACTGATCTAAATAAGGTAAATAATAAATAACACAATCGCGTTCAAGTTAATGAAGAAGAGACTGTTGTTATTAAACTCGGTTCTAGTAGCCAACTACATGAGATTAGGATAGGGGCTACCCTTGACGAGTAAGAGCGCGCATAACTCAAAGAATTACTAAAAGAATTTGTGAATGTCTTCGCATGATCCTATGACGATATGCTCGGTATTGACCCCGAAATTGTTCAACATGAGATCCCCACTCTTCCAGATTAAAAGCCGGTTAAATAAAAGCTGAGAAAGCTCTCCACCGAATGGTCGCTCAAAGTCAAAGAAAAGATGGTCAAACAGTTGAACGTAGGCTTCATTCGTGTGATCGAAAATCCCACATAGCTGGTCAACATAGTGCATGTGCCAAAATTAAGAGGGATTGTTCGGATGTGTGTATACTATCGGGATTTAAACAAAGCCTCTCCAAAAGATGATTATCCACTACTCAATATCGACATGATCATGGACAACACAGCCAGTCATGCTCTTAAGTCATTCGTCGAAGGGTTTTTCGGATACAACCAAATCAAAATGCACCCACACCACCAAGAAAAGACTGTGTTCATCACCCCATGGGTAACCTTTTGCTACACTATAATGCCATTTGGTCTCAAGAACGCTGGGCTATCTACCAAAGGGTTGCCACAACCATCCTACACGATCTGATTCACAAAGAAGTCGTGGTATATGCGGATAATATGATTATCAAGTCCAAAACTAGAGAAGGTCATGTTCTTGCTCTCCGAAAGTTCTTCGAACGAATGCGACGGTATCAGATGAGACTCAATCCACAAAAATGTGTATTCGGCATTACAAAAGGAAAACTCCCGGGATTCATGGTCAGTGAGAAAGGGATAGAAGCAGATCCTACCAAGCTGAAAGAAATACTTGAGATATCACCTCCCCTAACGGAGAAAGAAGTCTAAGGTTTCCTTAGGAAATTACAATACATCATCCGATTCTTCAACCAGTTAACCTCCTTCTGCGAACCCATTTTCAAACTACTCCGAAAGGATTCAACCAAGTTTTGGAACGAGGCTTGCCAAGAAGCCTTTGACCGAATCAAACAATACCTGACTCAACCTCCGGTACCCATGCCGCCACAGCGTGGTTTTCCCTTACTCCTATACCTAACCATAACCGGCATTACAGCTGGGGCTTTGTTAGCCCAATACCTTGAAGATTCCCACAAAGAAAGATCCATCTATTATGCCAGTTGCAAATTGGTCGGATACGAAGTCAACTACACTGCTTTGGAAAAGGCATGTGTTGCGCTTATCTGGGTCACCCAAAAGTTGCGGCACTACATGCTTGCCTTCCCCATTAAAATTATATCCCGAATGGACCCCATCAAGTATCTGCTTCAGAAACTTGCCTTATCCAGACAAATGGCTCAATGGTTGATGCTCTTAGCCAAGTTTGATATCATATACGTCACACAGAAAGCCATGAAAGGAAGAGCCATCTCTGACTACCTCGCTGATTACCCCATGAATGAAGTTGATGTCTGGATCTCCGAATTCCCAGATAAAAACATCCTCTGTACTGCCCAGGATAATCTCCGGTGGCAAATGTTCTTTGGCAGTGCTGCCAATAAAAAGGGATATGGCATTGGGTTACTTTTGATTACCCCAGATGACTCCCACACTCCTATCGCCATCAAATTGGATTTTCCTTACACCAACAACATGACTGAATACGAGGCATGCACGGTAGGCCTCAAATTTGCTCTCAAGAAAGGTATTCAATACCTATATATCTACGGGGATTCCGCCCTCCTCATCGGTAAAGTACTCATAAAGTGGAGAGTCAAGGACGAAAAACTCCAACCCTTCCATGCCAACTTAGATGAACTAGCCTCCCAATTCCAAGATATCACCTTCCATTACCTACCTTGAGCAAAGAATAACCTAGTCGATGCCCTTGCTACCTTGGCCTCCATGGTCAACATGCCCGAAGGAATAACAATGGCCCCTTCTTTATTCAAAAGCAAGATAAACCTACCCACTGCTACCATATTGAGCTCGTCACCATAGAAGATCTCGAGCTAGCCAACTGCTGGTACTATGATATCTGGCACCTCCTTAAAAATGGTAAGTATCCCAAGGGTTCCAACAAGAAAGATCGAGCAACCCTCCGAAGACTGTCCGCCCAGTACATCATCTGTCACAAAGCACTATTCAAAAGAAACTTCGATGGAACCCATCTACACTACATCGCAGGGGATAACATTAAAGAGGTAATGCAGGAAATCCACAACGAGGAATGCGAACCCCACATGAACGATCACATGCTTGCCAAGAAGATCAATCGACAAGGCTACTACTAGACCACCATGACCCAGGATTGAATCGCTTATTTTTGGAGATGCCTCAAATGCCAATAGTTCTCCAACCTTCAACATCTACCTCCGCATGAATTATATAACATGACTGCTCCCTGGTCGTTCTCCACCTAGGGTATCAACATCATAGGGAAGGTTACACCGAAGGCTTCTAACGAGCATGATTTCATCCTAGTTGCCATTGATTACTTCACCAAATGGGTCAAAGCCGAGTCATACGCAGTCCTGAATGCCAAAAAAGTGGCCAAATTCATCAAGAAAAACATTATCTGTCGATATGGGGTCCCGCACAAACTAGTCTCAGATAACGAGTTGCATTTCGAGGCAGAAGTCACAGAAGTGGTCAACAAGTATGGGATCCAGAGACACAAATCTTCTCCCTACCGACCTCAAACCAATGGTGCAGTCGAAGACATTAACAAGAACCTCAAATCCATCATCAGCAAGATGACTGAAATCTATCGAGATTAGGCCGACCCAATCCCATACGCCCTTTGGGGATACCGAACCACAATTCGAACCTCTACTGGGTCTACCCCTTATTCTCTAGTCTATGGCATGGAAGCAGTCCTACCCGTGGAGCTAGAAATACCCTCGTTACGCCTCATGCTTGAAAACAAGGTCAATGAGGAAGACTGGCATTAAAGTCGCCTCGACGAGATATCACTCTTGGATGAAAGGAGACTGAAGGCGTTATATCACATACAAGGGTACCATCGCCGAATAGAACATTCATTTAATAAGAGAGTCAACTACCGCGGTGTCCAAGAAGGGGATTTAGCCCTCAAAGAAATAGTAAAGCCCATCTGGGACCCTAGAGGGAAATTCAAGCCCAATTGGAGCGGCCCATATAGTGTCAAGAAGATCTTATCTGATGGTACCGCCATGCTCACCGACTTAGATGGAGAAGATATGGCTCGTCCAATCAACCTGAACCATCTCAAGAAATTTTATTCCTAGTCCGAAATCTCGGCGTGCTACGACTCTTCTCATCTCCCTTCTATTCTAAAAAAGAAAAAAAAACTCTTCATTTCCCTCACTACAAAAAAAATGCTTTTTTACTACGGAGGCTTTTGAGATGGCAACATATTGGATCTCTAAAACTGACCTTTTAGGATAGATAAAATTAGCCGTCTTAAAAACTATTTATTTTTTAGACGGATAATTTTACCCGTCTCAAAAGAGGACACTTAAGAGATAGTATATTAGAAGTCGTCTAAAAAAATATACTTTATGAGACGGCTAAAATTAATTTGGATTCCCTCTTGATCAATTTTCATTCTCCGTTTCTTTCTATTAGCCTAAACCTAAGAAAACAAAAAAAAAAGAGAAAGGAAAAGAAAACCCACCCCAGTCATTTTTCTTCTTCACCGCGCAAGCCCTCCCCCTTGGTCGCATGTCGGACACGCCGCTCAAGTCCTATCCCTCGCCGCCCTCGCCTTAGCCATCTCTGCCTTAGCCTTATCCATCTCCGCCCTAGACCTCACCATAGCTGAAGTCGATGGCTAAGCAGATAAGATCGTGAAAGTAGTTCGGATTTAGCTTATTCTATTTTTGTTTCAACAATTTTATTTCAGATTTATGTTTCATAGTTGGGATTTAGCTTATTTTATTTGTGTTTCGATTGCTGCAATCATTGATACATGGATTGTGTACACTTTTGTGATACAATTCCTACAGTTTGTACATTTTTTTCGTGTTTGTTCATTGAATGATTTCAATATGTGAAAAAAAGCATTGATGTTTTTTAATTATTGTGCTACCATAACTGAAATATAAGGAAGTGATAAATTTTCACTCTTAATGGACAATCATGTATATATATAGTTATATGTTAAATATAAATATCATAGTTATGGGAATCATATGTTTTTTATTGATGGATATTTTACGGGGTTCATTGGCATTTAAATATATGATCTAGCTCCGGACATTCAAGTTATAGTATCGTCGACCTGACCTGATACGAATAAAAGGTAATTTTAATTCTTGGTTATTGGTTAATATCATTAGTTTTTGTATTGGATTGATTTGTAATGGTGATAGGAGGATGAGGGTGAGCCAATTGAAAACCCGGATTGTCAATTGGTTGTTGTAGTTTAGTTTTAAAATTAATTATGAGAATATGCACATACTTGTTTGTGTGAATTTCAGTTAGAATTATTGATATTTTTGTCTCAGTTAATTAATTCATGTCCTTTGCCAAGTAGTTTATGCCAATAATTTGATTTACTACTCCATTATGATTTTATTTTGTGATATATGTGATGGACCCAATTAATTCAAACACGCGTCATCATTGAAAAGATCAACAATCGGTATGGAATCAAATGAGAGAATTTTTCGTAGAAATGGACATAAATACGTTCATTTCCTTACCTACTTTTCTGTCATTAGTTTTTTTAGTTTTTATTGTTAGTTTCTTTTTTGTATTTGAATTATGTTATTTGTGTTGAGTCTCGTAACTCGTAACTCGGAATCGGATCGGTGGGTAAAAATACCTAGTTAACTCGGTCATATGGCCGTGGTATGAGCCTTGACTTTGAACCATGACTAACATGCTGTAACCTTTTAAACGTCGAGTCTAAAATTGAAAATAACCCAAACTTGAGGATTAATTTTTCATTTCACTTTATATAATCTAATAAAAACTTTTCACCCAAACCCTAACTTTTCTATTTTTTGACTTCCACAAACCCTATCTTAAAGAGTCGCAAAAGTAAAGTCCATTCCAAACTACATCACATAAATTCAACACGCTAATAGTGAAGTTGATAGATACATATATGTAGTTCAAACAAAAATTTAATAGGGTATCAAAGTATACGCAAATTTTCGATTATTGTTGTGAATCGACCATTTACTAGTATCCTTAAAGTGTATGATTACTTGCATTATATATATCCTTAACTAGTAATAGGTACTATTATAACATTCACGAAAAGAAAATTCCTGAAAGGTTGAGACAGATTGTGTACTCTGCAGTTGTTATTGTGGTTGCATGCTAAATAGAAATTATAAAATTATAACATAGCCTCGTTTATTCAAAACATAAATTCTAAAATTAAAGTGTGGAATAGAAATATTTTTGGTAATATTTTCCAAAATAAAAAAATAATTATGCGACATCGACGTCACATAATCTAGCATGGGCATTTCATCGAAAGTGACGTACTTGTGTCGGATCCTTGGTGGGGACCCTTATGGTGTACGAAGGGCACAAGAATCGTGTGTCTACACTCTCTAATCCAAAATTTTCAACATAACAATTGGAATACCATTATTGGTAACATTCCTACGATTTGTCTTGTTATCCCATATCCGTCGCCCTTTTGACATGTTCTTTCAAACCAAACCACATATCTATGAGAGAAACTATGTCATAAAGGACCCCTAGTGTACACATCATTATTGTCAACAGATGCATGTGGGACATGCATCTCTATGTCAGGAGGGTCATTTGACATATACTTGGGACGACTCATATCATTGGGTCATAGGATCATATCATGGGGTTATGATGTACTTATTCCATTTGATCAATGGGAAACATGCAACTTATGCCCTTGCACAGGTGCTTGTGTCAGTGGGAGCAAGTTGGGATACGTGGATTAGCAAATTTACTTTAATTGTTAAGAGTGTCCTATTTGTCCCCTAGGGATAAGGTTGCCACAAAAGGCATTTACCAACTAATGATTCAATCTCAGTTTACTAATGTATAAATACGTAATATTAACACTAATATATAATCGCCAATGCATAAATATCTATATCTATGAATTTACACTTTGTGAGCAATATTTTCACATGCTTTGAACCGGATTCTATATGTTGGTATTTATGAGAGTGTGTATCGTAGGTTTTCGGAGTGAAAAGGCCATTACCACCTCTATCGGATAAAGGCAAGGCCATAGACTTATCCACATGAAACTTTTGAAGCAATTTTGATTGAGAAGTAACATAGGCTAAGACTGAGTTTAACACCTCACTTGATGTGCTATTAGTGATAAGGTACTCTTTCTCTCTACCCTACCTTTGTTTATAAAGATTGTTGTTTCCCAAAAACAACTCTGATGTATTTATAGATGCTTAAGGTGTGTATTTATGGTTTTGTGAGATCACTTTTACATATATTCTTTTAAAATTATTTGTTTGGAAAGGTCAAAGGCCAAATTAGTCTACATTCTAGAAGCAGCATTGTCTTTGGACTATCCGGTTATCCAGTCTCTGAATTTACTATCCGATTATCCAGTTTCTGAATTTGAGCTTGTTCGGTTATCCAGTCTCTGAATTTGAGCATCATCTTTGGGTTGTCCGGTTATCCAGATCACCATCCCCAACCATTTTTCCACCGACCTCTTCTTTAATCAAATATATGATGGTTTCATCACTGAAACATCCAACTTCTATGATGACCTCTCTATTCAGACCCAATAAACTACCCGGTGTGAATTGGTTGTTTTAATACCCTTGGAACATCCAACTTCTCTGTTGTGGTCCAACATCTTCTCATATTACCATGCATCGTACCATCTTTGGTTTGAAAGGGGGAATTAAAGGAATATTAGGGAGCCACCCGATATATATCAATCATCGACCCCCTTCAAACCAGAAATTGTATCATAACTACTATCAACCATCGTCAGCTGCTAAGAAACTATTGTCAACTCCATCAACCTGGCGACCTTGACAAGTGTGAATCCCATCTCTCCGGTGCCTAGGGCGTCTCTCGGTCAAAGTGATGTATGCACTCTCTCGCTCTTTTGAGCTCTTACGGGACTATGCCTCTGTGATTGGCACATCTACGTACATCTCTTGTACTCAGTAGCTGGACTAAACACCCTACATTTAACAAATTAATTAAAGATCACTTGTTCCATTTTATGATATCACCTTTTAACCTCTTTAACTTGAAGGCAAAACTATTCATTTTTCTCCCAGTAGATTCCTCAAACTAGGAATTGGAAATAATCTCCAAACTTGAAGTGGTAATTTATAGTAGCAGTGGACTGTGATCGGAACAACTTCTATTAACATGACAAATATGAGAGTTTGGAAAGATTTCAAGGAAAGTTTGGTTCATTAACCCCCTATCCAACCTCTCCCATATGCCAACTCCATGAGCATGCCTAACCCATGTGAATTTTGATCCTGACTAGCCCAAATGAATAAAATCAGCATCTAAAATGAAGGTGTTAGGCATGTTCATGGGTTATATTAATTCTTTCAATGCTGGAGGTACTCTATTAGAATCACCAATGACTAAGCAAGGATAAAATGACCTTCCCAAATAGATCTTCTTTCTTCTTTCCTCTTTAAAGCTGAAAGTTTTGATGTAGAATTTATACCTGGGTTCGGAGAATTATTTTAGAATGTTGGCTACTATTATATTCTCTCTGATGCAGATTGGACTTTCGAGTGGAGTTCTTTTCATTATTTTTGGAATTCAATCCTTCATAACAGCACATTATAATGCGAATAACAAAAATACTTCAAGCGCTAACTATTTTGCATGAATCATGTTCTGTTCATATGATTTGAAACTAAAATTTAAAACAATTTAATCATGATTGAACATGAATCCATTAGTATAATAATTGAATAGTTATAGTATAAACATGATTGGCTCGAAGTATAAACTGCCTACTCTCAGTTTCAAGTACAGTTATCAAGACAATGGTAACTTATACCTTAAATGGGTCCCACTCGCATAAAGGACACCTTATGAAACAAAATAGCCCGAATGGGAGCTAACGGACGTTAGAGAAATACCATTCTCAATAATGATAATAATCATTCGAGCAAGCACAACAAATTCGTTCAATGGTAATTCGTTCATTCGAGTAAACACCATTCTTAATGAATATTGGATGCGTAACATTATGCTCATGCGTCACTAACCATCATAGAAGTTCAATTATGAAACAACCATGAACTAACATTATTTTTTCAAACTCCACACTGTCGTATTTGAATCCTTCTTCATAGCATACCCAAGCATCAGGTGCCAAATCTAATATAGCATCCCCACATACATGTAGTATATCATCTACATTATATTGGTTCGCTTTAGCGGTACTGTCTAAGAGGCTATGCATATAATTCATTTTGTTATCCTGCATACCTTGGAGGGGCTCGTCATCTCTGTGCAAAGGCCCAATGGACACTACACCAAAAATTAACGACACAACCAAGTTGACTAGGTTTCGGGACCCATAGATGCAAAACCATTAACCGTACCTATAGATCAATGAAATAAACTCGACACGTAAAAAAACACGTGACTGTGATACAAGTAGGACACCTGCTACTGCAATCGCGTAAACACGGGTAGAACTAAAGCATGTTTTTAGCACAAGCATGGTTTCTCCTTTAACCATGTACCAATTAGTGTGGGACATGCCTCGATTTAAGTGTCGTAGTCAGTATTAAGGACGGAGACGACGACGGAGATGGTTACGTACAACCCTCATCCCATTGCAATTTCTTGTTAGATGTATTTGAAGGATCTAATGAAAATAAAAATGAACAAATTAAAAAATACCTTCCTATATCTTGTACATTTCCTCTAAATGTATTAGAATCAGACTGTAATGCTGATTAAATATCCTGTACATTCAAATGTATTAAATATCCTGTACATTTCCTCCAAATGTATTAGAACCAGACTGTAATCCTGAACAAATTACATACAACCCTCATCCCATTGCATTCAAATATCTTGTACATTTCCTCAATCTATAATGCTGATTAAAGTTTGGCCCTTCCTATATTCAAAGCAATTATATTAGAATCGAACTTATCTAAGTCATAATTAAGCTCTAATTGCATAATATCATCCTCCAAATCAACCACTGCATGGTTTACATTCTTCAAATTCACCTTACTTCAAAATTTTAACTATCAATATTTGTTCATAATCCACCAATACCTGAACATCTAAATTAAACCTCCACAAAATCCATATTTTCCAATTATTGTTACTTCTACTACCTTCAAACACCCACTTTAATTTAAAATTCTCCAACTTATTCATATTAACCTTTGGTTCTAACAAGGCTAAGAAAGGAATTTTATGAATTCTACACAACTATTTTAATTGCTTGGGGCATTCAATCCACAATAAAGCTTATAAATAATGAATTAAGAGGATGACTAAACACATATTACAGAGATGAACAATCAAGTAATAATAAATCAAGGTTTCAGGTTGGATGGATAAAATCCAATGAGTTTTTTGAAGTCAGCATAAGCGCTCAGATGATCATTAGTGGAAAGGGAAAGATTAACTATTTTGATGGAACATCCAAGAAACTCAATCTTGACTCATCTCGACAAGGGGTAATCAGAATGTCATGGCTAATAAATTCCATAGAAGACCATATTGGAGACTTGTATCTTGTTCATACCTATGCCAAGACACTTTACAACAAAGTCACGCTCGCTTGTTCAGACCTGGACAACTCAGAACAATTATTTGATTTAAGAGACCAATCACAGAACCTGAAGTAGGGAGCAGTCGATGTCACCACCTACTTCGCAGCTCTTATAAAAATCTGGCAGGAACTGGATTTATTTAATACCTGTGATTGGTGCAACAATTATGGTGACAAATATTACAAACTCATTGAGAAGCAATGGGACTAGGATTGTTTGGTAGGTTGGAATAAAGATCTTGATGATGTTAGAGGATGTCTACTAGCATAAAACCCCTACCCTCTATTGAAGAAATCTTTGCTGAAGTCGGTAGGAAAGAGAGCTGGAAAATAGTGATGTTGGGTGATTAAAAAATTCTCGTTCAAATCAAAACTTCTGCTCTTGCTGTTTGCAGATTTGATAATCCCCATGGATAAGAAAACTCACCCCAATGTGACTCACGGATGTTAAGGAGATGCAATCTCTATGTGATCACTGTCAAAGGACAAATCACACCCGAGACACCTGTTGGAAGCTCCATGAAAGGCCATCAAATTGAGAGACAATCGAAATAATAGGCGTGACTCCAGGGCTCTCCAAACCACTTCTGACCAGACACATCCAAAACCAGGAGAGAGAAGTAGCATATTTTCTCTCAACAACAGCAACATTTCACTCAACAAGGGGCAACTAGGACAGCTTTACAAGTCTACTCCACATAAACAAGCTAGAAATTCCTTGTTAGCTCAGAAAGTAATTTCATGTCCATTCTTAGTTGCACCACTAAGGGATAGGAATTGTGGATTATAGACTCTGGTGCATCCGATCATATGACAGGTTATTCTCAACTATTTACTTCCTATGTTCTAAATTCAGGAAGTCTCAAAGTTAGAAATATAGATGGGTCTTTTTTAGCTATTGCGGGAAATGGAACAATAAAAATAAGTCCAAATATTATTCTTAAATATGCGTTACATGTTCCAAAATTATCCTATAATTTCCTTTCTGTTAGCAAGAAAACTCGATATAGTGATGATTTTGTCAACTTCTTACAATCCACTTGTGAATTTCAGGACCAAAGTTCGAGGAAGAAGATTGGCACTTCTAGAGAGGTTGGGGGACTATACTATTTTGACAAGGATGATGGCATGAATAAACAAGTTCTCATTGTTAGTTATGATTCAGGTCTGAATTCACGAAAACATCTCTCCTCAATTCATTCTCACTTCTTACACTCTATACCCTCCGTCCTCAATCCAACCAATCATTCTCTATATAGATTATTCCATTAACTTAATTGATGTTATTAGTTTTTCCATGTGTCATTCCTGTTGTAGTGATACCGTGAGTTTTCATGTTCATAGATATATAATTTCAATGCGTTTACATTTCTCATATTATTTGGATGTACATTTTATTGTCCCATTTGAATATATTGATTCCTTATTTCCTTCGAGATTTTTAATACAGGCAGATGCACCTTAAGAAGGCAGGCAAATGCACCTTAAGAAGCTCTTCAGGCTTTGGACATTGTTCTGCGTGAATTATCAACTAGTAGGTAAAGATTATAAATGACACTCTTCTCTACCGTTATTATCTTGAATATCAAAATATTATCATAATCTACCAGATATATGTACGTGTGTGTATTAGTTATATCTGATTCAAGCTGCATACGCATAATAGCTGATAAAACTATATCATGAACATTATTACTTTTATAATAAAGCTTCCAGCTACTTACAAGCACACAGCGAGCACAAAACCTAGTAATCAAGGTAAATGATTGATGGAATCGGACCTTCACCAAGTAATCAAGGCAAATGATGATCTCACTACTCAACATTATCAATTTTTTTTGTACTTGCTTCTTCGAGCTTTAAAGTATATACATACAGCAAATGCCTTCCATCGAGATTTAAAGCCAAAAAATATCCTAGCGAATGCAGATTATAAATTGAAGATCCGTGATTTTGGGCTTGCGCATGCATCATTTGATGATACCCCGTCAGCTATTATTTGGACAGATTACGTGGCGACTCGTTGGTATCGTGCTCCTGAACTTTATGGTTCTTTTTTCTCTAAATACACTCCTGCTATCGATATATGGAGCATAGGTTGTATATTTGCAGAAATGCTTACAGGGAAACCATTATTTCCTGGGAAGAATGTGGTCCACCAATTGGATCTTGCAACTGATTTGCTTGGCACTCCTCCACTGAAACCATTTCTAAGATTCAAAATGAAAAGGCTGGAAGATATTTGACTAACATGAGGAAGAAAACACCTATTCCTTTTTCGCAAAAATTCCCTAGTCCCGATCCATTGGCTCTACATTTACTTGAGGGTTTGATTGCATTTGATCACAAAGATCATCTATCTGTTGAAGAGGCATTGGCTCATCCATACTTTCGTAGTTTGGCGAATGTGGATCATGAACCATCCACTCAGCCCATTTTGAAACTTATATTTGAGTTTAAAAGGAGGAAATTGATTAAAGATGACGTAAGAGAGCTAATATATAGAGAGATATTGGAGTATCATCCATAGATGTTGCTGGAGTACCTTCATGGCATGGAACAGACAAGTTTCATGTATCCAAGTGGAGCTGATAGATTTAAACAATAATTTTCCCATTTGAGGAGCACCGTAACGGAGAAAGAAACATTGCCCTCCGATGACAGTATGCCTCCTTGCCTAGAGAGCGGATATGTGCACCCAAGGATGAGGGTAGTGACCATAATGGTGATATTAAAAGACGGACTACAGCTTATGTTGCACGTACAATGCTTGAAAGCCCCCCAAGATCACACAGGGTTAATCAGGAACCAGAAACTTCTAACATAGATGTAGTTGCTAAAAAAAATGGCCATAGCAAACCACACAATGGTTTTAATGGCTTTTTGAGAATTGCTATCATTACTTCTTCCCAGCATGTAGGCGTAAAAGGAAGGGAATGCGTAAAAGGAAGGCAAACCACACAGCTTTCTGTGCTTGATTGTTTAATTCCAGTCAGATTAACTGGAACCATTATTGTATTATTATTATTATTATTATTATTATTATTATTAGCTACATTTTTTGTTTACAAGTGTGGACTATTGATTGCTGTTATTTGTGAGTTGGTTTGGAGACCCTTTGATTAGGGGTCATTCAGTGATTTCACATAAGATGATGTTGCATATGAGTTGGTGGCCGATGCCTTATCTATAAATTCATTATTTTTAGTTCAAAAAAAAATTATTATTATTATATATTGAATGCATATTATAGAACTTTGGAGAAACTAATGGCTTCAAACAATTTGTAGTTTATTTATTTATTATATAGCTATAACTTTGGAGAAACTAATGGCCGTTGAACATCTTGTTTTGGTTAGGAGAAAATGTCACCAAATGTTGCTATATCTATATGTATAACTCGTGTCGCGCGCTATTTCCTGCAGCAGAGGACCTCCCGTGCTGCGCACTGCCCGTGTCTCTCCACCCGTGTACTGCCCCTAACAGAGGACGTCCAGTTTATTACCCAAGTTTGTGTTCATTATTAACCAATATCTATTATCATATCCTTATGATAATAGAGTTTTTTTTTCTAAATCTGCTCTTGCACGAATCACACGGCCTTCTTATGCTTTCACTTGTTGAATCCCTATAATCCCACTTATTATTCTCCTCACCTAACCTATGTTCCATCTTCTCAACGTAGTCTACTCCCCACCCCCTCTTGGTGGGGTATCTCACCATGTCATACCCAACCTAAACAATCTCCGACATCCCTTTGAATGTCATGGCAGTAGTGACAATCTATACATTAGAAACATTTATGTTATATAAACTGTTATATAAATTGTTATAGAACAGTTATATAAAAACATTTATGGCATTAAATTTGTTATTTAAACGTTGTTTTGATTACTGAGATTGTTGGTTATTTAGGTCTAGTTTTTTTATATTTTAGGGTTGATACAACTTGTTCATCAAAGGGTAGTCATGGTCACGGCTCAATCTTTAGGCTCATCGTGTCTGGTAAATTTGAATAGAATCTCCTTTTTCATTTATGTTTATATATTCAAATTCTATCATAATTAATTAAATGTGTTGTTAATTAGTTCTTTCTACTTTTTTAGATGGATGATCCTAATAGAGAAACAAATGTAACACCTTCAGATGATCATCCACCCATTCCCAATGATTCAAATAGCGACATCTCAAACCTATCGTGGCAAGCAACAATTTTAAACAATGTGAGTACCAAAACAAGCTTACCCATCTTATATATGACTTCACTTATGTATGACAATATAATGTATGCACCCAACTTGATCATTTAGACGAGAAATAATCCAATGCAGATCAATGAAATAATCCAATCAAGTGATCGTCCTCACATCTTGGCAGGAGTTCTTACTCCTTCAACGCATCGGATTACTTGTCAGAGAGATGGACAAAGATTGTCAAGGTAAATTTGCAAAAAAAGAAAATATTGTAAGGATATACTTTCATAGGTCCGTTATCAATTTATTATGTCATATACCGCTACACCGTCAAAGAGCATTCAAGAGCAATCTACATAAAAGACGGATCCGAATTATTCAAGTTCTTCATCATTCAAGACTCTGCGAAGTTTATTTTGGTAAGGTTATGTTTTAAATACCTTTACTTTTCACTTAGAGCTTTTGGGAGATTTTTACAAAATATTTGCTAAGTGTTGGAGTGGACTTTTTCGTCAAAAATTAAGAATGAGTATTTTTTCCAAGTTTCGAAGCGTCCTCGATTTTGACGCCCAGGTCCTTCGCGCGAGATCAGCATCTCGTTCGAGCGAGATTGGAAGTCGCGCGATGTCGTTTGAACGACATGCGTACTTCGTTCGAGCGACATAGCTTCTCGTTCGAACGAGCTCGTATTTCGAGGCGGTGCATTCTTCCTATAAATACTCATTATTTGGTAACGTTTTCATTAAGAAGTCACAGCGTTTTGACGAACAGAAACCCTGCCAAAGCAGTAATCTTTAGGCTTCTTCTTTTAGGGTTTTAATCCCTTTTGTTTTCAATTCACAAAACTCCCATATGCTTTAGTGAATTGTTTTGGTGTTCAAGAACACGTCTTTTGTCCTTGTTTATTCTTTGTGGGGATAGCTCTACAACCGACAGCTGCGTGCTATTATGTGTGACACCCCGCCTAATTAAATACCGGGCGATCACTCCTTTATTAAATTAAATCAAGGTGAACAGCTGGTTCATTCTCAGCATCACTATCGATAACAAAAATTTTCCCATTAAACACCCTAATTACTTATGCTAAGTGTCAAAACCATTTTATAATATTACTTCCAAATTTTATTTAAAGAAAAGTATTTATTTATTAACAACATACAATAAGTAAGAATCACACCACGATAAATCCTGGAACGTAAACCAATTAATTTAAAACATTCGCCAATCTCATCTCAACAAGTGAAATTTAAAGTAACACATCCATACTGAAATAAATCCCATAGTAACAGTAATAGAAATAACTGAAATACAAATGTCCAATAACAACGGAATAATGGAAAGAGCTACACATGCCCATCTAAATGAAAGTACTAAGAGTGGATCCGAATGAACGAAGTCGTCTAATCAAGAGACCTGCAACTCCCACCTAAGCTGTAGCGCGTTCCTTCCAAGGGATCCTAAGCAAGACGCCCCTGTGGCTGGGCACCTGTAATACATACATATATATATACAAGAGAGAGAGAAAAAGAAACGGGTCAGAGCCCGATAGTGTGTATGATTTAAAATTCGTTTAGCAAGTATTCAAATTGATACAGGCCAATGCAACAACATATTAGAGCGACACTCTCTTGAGGAATTCTCACCTCTCTTCTAATGTGCACGCCTATCGTACTAACCTTCCCAGCGGTTTATCTTATCACTTTATCACACTAACCTTCCCAATAATTTAACTCATCTTAGATTACTCGTAAGATTTCAAAACCGAACAATATATTTGTTTATAAAGTAAGATTTCAATTTGAAATCAAGGTTCTCATTATAACTTTATTAATCACTAAAGTTTTTCCAGTATCATAGTATATTTTCTCAAAACAAGTATTTACAATTTAGTCAAGAATCAATTCTCACTTACCATATCACAATAACAGTTTAAATTTCCCAAATTTCAGATATATATATATATATTAAGTACTCGTATAATATATATATTCTAACAGCACCAACATACAAACTATGGTGCGGGCATACTCTGCTATCCAATCCCCGTATCGCTCACACTAAGGGAAATACAAGTTCGGAATCACTCTCGAACTGTATCAACATATATACAAACAAGATTTGAGGTGAAGCATAGATTCCAAGTCTCTAAGAGGTCAGTACATACCCTCACGCCTCTTAGGACCATCTGAACTATCGATTCGATAGCCTGCACCAAGGATATCTATCTTCTAGGGTACAAGTCAATATCCTCTATCTTGTTTGTATTATGTGACACTCGTAGACTCTATCTTCCCAAGTATAAAATTCAGTAGGTGTCCTTATTATGTTCCAACGTAACTCTCTTACGCACCTTACCCTTCACTACATAATTTAATCAATTTATAAGTAATTATCCCAAAATGTAATTCTCGGTCCGCATTAAGAGTCTCCAAAATTTATTCGTACATCCTACTGGTCTTCCCTATCTCCCAAAGCATTTTATTAAGGATGTCTAAGAATTATTTCACGATCAATAGAATTTAACTCATTTAACAAGGAAATAGGAGTCTGTCAGGAGGGGTCGATCGATCGAGGTCTGGGGCTCGATCGATCGAACCCTTGATCGATCGAAGCTCTAGGCTCGATCGATCGATCAAGCAGGTCGGCGAAAACTGAAATTCTGCAGTTACGGGTTTCATCATCTAACTTCAACAATTTCCATCTTTTCTAATTCCAATCGCCCCAGAATTGATACTACTAACCTTAAATCATCATATTAGGTATTTTCAACGTAAAGCATGTGGATTTCTATCATTAAACATGGATTATCAACCCAAAATTTTATCTAATTATCAAGAACCCTAGAATTTTCTTAAACATGTTTCTAACAAGTTTTCTCCAGTATTTCCTTCTTAAAATTAACATAATTTCGTGGTTCAGTTCCTCTACATGGCAAGGGTTTCCAGAATCATCATATAAACCAATACTACATGGATTTTCCTATCACAAATTGGGTTTTCTTCCATTAAAACTCATCCTAATTACTCCTAAACTAATACGAAGGATGCATCAACGAAAATAGCAAGATAAACACTTGCCTGGGATTTTCAGAAGTCTGGTTTGCGGCTGATTCTGGTGTGGTTGCGTTCCCCGTCTCGCGATCTACGCGTTGGTGGTGGCGGCGGTGCAAACCGTTGAGTTTTGAGCCTTGGAATCCTCTCTCCTCTCTTCTCCAATGGCCATTCTAGGTTTTGGGTATTCTAAACCTAGGTGACAACCTCAATATCTGATAAAACCCCTCTAATTTTCGTGGGTTTAATTACCCAAAAATATAAAATGACCAAAATGCCCTCCCGGGTTACTAATTAGGCCTAAAAATGCCCCGAGACCCAAACTAAACCTCCGGGTACACTTTTCTGACTATCTCAACCCTTCTGGATGCGTTGGCGTACTCAAAACGACCATACGGACAACTTATAAAATATTCACTTTTTATTTATCAAATTTTAGTCCCGACACGACACGAGCACGTCCCGACTTAAATTTCCGAAATTGTCATTTAATTCACTCATGACATTCAATATAACCAATATCATATATATTACTTTGCTCATTAGTAATATTCAACCAATTTCTTATAATTACTAACTGTCGTCACGTTAATAATTATAACATAATTAATTTCCGAATTTTTATTAAATAATTAACTCACATTAAATTTAATAAATCCTCAAATTAATATAGCATGAAAATATGGGGTATTACATTGTGGAGGGAGTCCTTGTGAAGATTTCAGACTGCGTGTCTAGGATTACGGTCCTTATGGTATAGGTGCGCGTGAACCACTGCAGATTTCTAGCCGTTTCTTTGAAGGTTTGACGAAGACACCATACGTTACTCTTGTGGGCGATGCAAGATGGTATGTAAGTCAATGGTCTTGTAAACTTTTCAAAGTTCTAGAAATAAAAGGTTTTGCCTTGCGGGGATTTTTCCTTAAGCTTGTGTAGCATGCTTTATTTATTTTATGGTTTGACACACGCACACACGCAGTTGAATTATTTGGGGCTAATTTATTTTGGTTTAAAAATAAACACTAATTAAATAAGTGTGCCAACGTAGAAAGTTGCGAATTTAATCAATTATCACTGTCACGACGCTTTCTCAAATTGGTATCAGAGCAGGTTACGCTAATTTATCGCGTATTCCTATTTTTCGCAAAATCGTTTGATATTGATTTTTTTGAAAAATCAGTTTTGTGAAAATTCACATTTTTTTCTTATGGAGCACTTATATAATCAGATGCCTATTTTTGACGGGTCTAATTATGCCTACTGAAAAGCTCGTATGAAATTGATTTTAAAATCTATTGAAGAGCGTGTTTGGTTGCTTTGCGAAAATGGTTGGACTCCTCCCACGGTCACTGTTAATAACATCACCACTTTAAAACCCGTGTCAGCCTGGACTAAAGATGATTATAAATTGTCCAATTTTAATTCTCGTGGTCTGAGTGCTATTTTTGGAGTTGTCTCTCTTGATGAGTTTCGACGAATTATGACGTGTACCACGCCTAAAGAGGCTTGGGATGTTTTGAAATTGACACATGAGGGTACGAACTTGGTTAAAGAATCAAAATTACAAAATTTGGCCACCCAATTTGAGACTATCACCATGTCTGAGTCCGAATGCTTCGATGATTTTTATGCACGTTTGTCGGACATTGTTAACACGTGTTTTAATTTGGGTGAGGTGATTGATAACATGCGTGTCGTTAAAAAGATTTTGAGATCTCTCCCAAAACGCTTTATTCCTAAAGTCACTGTTTTGAACTCTTTGGGAAATTTGAAATCACTTAAGTTGGAAGAATTTGTAGGAGATCTTCAAACCTATGAGATTGACATGTTTCCCAAAACCATTAAGGCTAAGGATAATGGCATTGCTTTAAAGACTCATTTTAAGAAAAAGAAAGAAAAAGTTTGTGAGTCCGATTCTGAGGGAGATTTTGATTTGAATGATATGGCCTTGTTTGCGAAATTTTTTTAAAAATTTCTCAACATGAACAAAAATAATTCTTCCAATAAAAAGAATTTTTTTAAGAAAAATAAAAAGAAAGGAAAGGCCAAAGAAAGTGGTGAGAGGGAAAAAAGGGAATGACTCCGATGAAGAGTGTGAGGAAGATTTTGAGAACGTCACTTGTTTTGAATGTGGAGGTAAGGGACATAATTCATTTGAGTTTCCTACATGGCTTAGAAAGAAAGGAAAAAAAGTATCTATGCCTGCCACACTTAGTGATAGAAGTGAAGGTGAGGGTGATGAGACTAGTGGTGAGAAGTTTATAGCTTTTTCGAGTCGTGTGAGCACACCCACTTTATCTCACGTTGATAAAGGTCATGAGAGCACCAGTGATGACTCGAGTGTTTCTAGTGGATATGAGAGCGAGTTGGAGAGTGGAGATGAAAGCGAGCTCCAAAAAGCTTTTAGAGATTTGTACACCGAGACCTTGAAAACAAAGAAGTATAATAGGGATTTAGGTCGTCGGGTTTTAGATTTGGAGAGAGAGAGAGGAGGTTTTGAGAAAGGAGAAGTATGATTTGACCAACACGTTGTCTAGTCTGACGACACGTGTATCCCAACTCGAGAGTGATCTCGAACGTGCCAGGTAGGTCAAAGTCATTTTTTAGAATGCACCCAATAATGTTGAAAAGGTGGTTCTTAAGGGTAAAGATGAGAAGTTAGGTATAATTCATGACGGTGCTTCTATTTCCCAATTAGCACCCGAGCCAATTCCCACTTTAGTGATAGATTCACATGAGTCTCACCCACCTAGGCGTCCCATTCCTATTAGGAAAGTGTGTCCTAGAGTTTTTGAGAGAGGTGTTCCGAGGCCTATTTATGTTTTCTCACATTGCAAAAGGAGAGGACACCTTAGGGAATTTTTCTTTAAGTTGGGGTATGTGTCACGTTTTGCGTCTACACGTGTTTCTGATGCACATGCACCCACACATGATTCTTTACATGCTCCCGGAGACTATATGATAGAATTTGCGCATTTAGGTGAGCAAGTTAAGTTTTTAGTCAAAACTTCACAAGAATTGATGGAGGTTTTTCATAAGTTGTCACCACCTTTGGAAACCCCTCCTAACCTAATGATTGAGGTTTGACTTGTTTACTAGCATAGGGTGCTTTTCATGATGACATTGTTTGCCTATTTCTAGTATGTATCATTTTTATGTAGATTTTTTTTGAAAACTTTTGAAAAATCCAAAAAGATTTTTGTATTTTGTTTGCACCGTTTATGGATGAAGACTTAGGATAACCGAGTCACAACATCATTCCATTATTTTCATGTGACTATTTGATAGTGTTTTGAGACAATAGGTCAATTCATCCTTATGCTTTATAATGTTTGGAGTCATTAAGATGTAATTAAGTGTTACTTCCTACATGTTTGACTCATGTTTCCTTTATTGCACACATGCACGGATTTGTTTGATTATTGTGCTTGTCTTATCACATGTTGGTTGGGTGTTTTCACATCAATCCTGTCCTTAAAACGAACCAAGTGTGATAAATTTTGATAAGGAACTTGTGCATATAAAAACCGTTTTGTGAGTTTGTATGTTTTGTTTGAAGACGGGGAGGGGCTGCGAAAGGTTCATTTTGCCTTTGCGAATACTAAGCCACCGTCAAATTGGGCCTAAAAATGGAGGTATTTTATTATTCGGGGTCCAAAGAGGTTTAAAAGAGCCCGAAAAAAATTGAAAGGCAATAAAAAGAGAAATTCATCCTAATTATGGGCCATTTAGGTTTTTGCACCAATTCTCCAAAGTTTGAGAATTTAGATTACCTCTAAAAGAAAATATATATGAGGGAGTTTGGTTGGAGAATTAAAACGGATTTGCACGTCCTTGAAATTATTGAATATGCGCTACATAGTTTTGGACGTTATTGGTGTGGAAATCATTTGACTTTGATTTGTTGATTTATATAAGACGATGTCATTTAAATTCAACAAATTTTTACACCTAAGGATTCTTTTGATGTTCATTCGTTAGGAGTACACGTATTCATCGTGCACATATGATTGATGGAGTTGATTTACCTATCGAATGTGTTCACACCCATTCATTTCGTCTCCATGACTTGGTTGTTTGAGTTTAAATCCATGGTGTGATTTTTTTTGTATCCTATTTTTGTATAAAAAATTCAAAAATTCAAAAATAGTTTGTGAAATTTTTGGGGACACACCTTTGTATGCGCGTAGCTTGATCTTTGTTTGCTATGCATTTTTTTCGTTACACTCCATGTTTTGATTTTTTCTTCTTATCTGTCTATTTGGGGACATCATAAAAAGGGGGAGAAAGAATTATCATGTTTTGGGGGAGTTTTTGCATTATGGGGGAGATTTGATTTATTAATGCTTTATTCTTATATTATTTCAAACTCGATGCGTCACGAAGGTTTTTGCTTTTTCTCATGTGTGTAGGTACAAAGATTGATGATCATGATGTTGCACACCCTGATGAGAAAAGCTTTGAGATTTGACGAAGATGATTGAAGAACTGTTTTGAGGTCTTGCAAATTTATTCATGGGAGGGTAGATTTGTATAGGCATTTTTGTTTTTTGATAATTCGAATTTTTTATGTATGTACCGGCATAGACATAGGGGGAGATTTGTAAGGACATATTTTCATAGGTCCGTTATCAATTTATTATGTCATATACCGCTACACCGTCAAAGAGCATTCAAGAGCAATCTACATAAAAGGCGGATTCGAATTATTCAAGTTCTTCATCATTCAAGACTCCGTGAAGTTTAATTTGGTAAGGTTATGTTTTAAATACCTTTACTTTTCACTTAGAGCCTTTGGGAGATTTTTACAAAATATTTTCTAAGTGTTGGAGCGGACTTTTTGTCAAAAATTAAGAATGAGTATTTTTTCCAAGTTTTGAAGCGTCCTCGATTTTGACGCCCAGGTCGTTCGCGCGAGATCAGCATCTCATTCGAGCGAGATTGGAAGTCGCGCGATGTCGTTTAAACGACATGTGTACTTTGTTCGAGCGACATAGCTTCTCGTTCGAACGAGCTCATATTTCAAGGCGGTGCGTTTTTCCTATAAATACTCATTATTTGGTAACGTTTTCATTAAGAAGTCACAGCGTTTTGACGAACAGAAACACTGCCAAAGCGGTAATCTTTAGGCTTCTTCTTTTAGGGTTTTAATCCCTTTTTTTTTCAATTCACAAAACTCCCATATGCTTTAGTGAATTATTTTGGTGTTCAAGAACACAACTTTTGCCCTTGTTTATTCTTTGTGGGGAGAGCTCTACAACCGACAGCTGCGTGCATTGTGGAGGGAGTCCTTGTGAAGATTTCAGACTGCGTGTCTAGGATTGCGGTCCTTGTGGTATAGCTGCGCGTGAACCACTGCAGATTTCTAGCCGTTTCTTTGAAGGTTTGACGAAGACACTGTGCGTTACTCTTGTGGGCGATGCAAGATGGTATGTAAGTCAATGGTCTTATAAATTTTTCAAAGTTTTAGAAATAAAAGGTTTTACCCTGCGGGGATTTTTCCTTAAGCTTGTGTAACATGCTTTATTTATTTTATGGTTTGACACACGCACACACGCAGTTGAATGATTTGGGGCTGATTTATTTTGGTTTAAAAATAGACACTAATTAAATAAGTGTGCCAACGTAGAAAGTTGCGAATTTAATCAATTATCATTGTCACGACGCTTTCTCAAATATATACTTTTTTTTTATCGTCACAATAATATAGCATGCAAGTAAACCATTTTTCTCTCTCACTACAGTATTGTGAGGATATAAGAAAGCCTACACAAGAAGTTGGAAGTGATGGACTTTTTGAAGGGAAAAAGAGTACATAGATATAAAAGGCTTTGTAGGAGAAATTTTCCATTAAGGTTGACATGATGTTCTTTTAATTAAAATCTGTTGATCGTATTTAGCAATATAACATACCTTTTTTAATGAAATTCTTACGTATCAATGGATGTGGTAACTTCAGATACCTTTCTTCCTACATTGTATACTTAAATTGAATACTCGGATTTGGTCACACGTGCAACGCACTTGTGCACACCTAGTATTTATAAAATCATGATATCTTTAGAGCTGGTTTTTGTATTGGGTTTTAAACAATTATTTTTGAAGTATCTAAATCACATTAATGTTTCTCGACTTTTTCAGACCCATAGCTAACTTTGTTTTGTATTCCATTTGTTGCAGGAAGTTTATTATCCCACGAGGACTTATTATACCTATACCTGAGCCTTTTACCGTTGGAGCTTTTTCGTCTATTCTCTCGAACAAAGACCTTGTCACTTATGTCCTCTTTAGTCTTGCTCTCAACCATGCGCAGGGTGAGACATATTCAAGTTAAACTTTGTTCATTATGTAACAGTAAAAGGAATCGTAATGTGTATATTTATTTACATTAGTTGTTTAGAGTGTTGTGTCTATTTCTGTCGTCATTTTTGAGTTAATTTTTATGTTTAAATGGGTTGGTTTTCATGAATAAATAAAGGAGACTCCGTCGAATTTTTTAAAAAGCAGTAAGTGTTTTTAAAAGTAAATAATATGAAGATGATTTAGAGAGGCATTGTGGTGACAATTATATTCAACACAAATAAATGAGATAAGCGCAATCACCAAGGAAAATAAATAAGGAGAAATGCCAATCACACAACACAGTATATACGTGGTTCAGCAAGAATGCCTACATCCATGGTGGTGCAATTAGTATTATTTCTATATACTCCGGGGAGCGTTTACAGATAATACAGTGCGTGTCCTTTTCCCCAGAGTTAGGGTTTATTATATACATGTCTCTCCTCGAGGAGTGGGGGTGTTGGACTCCCCCACGTTTACCATCTTCTCCTGGAACATCTCTATACGAGAACATGGGAGGAGACTAAGTCGTAATTCTATTTAGTTAAGGCGAGGGGGTCCGAATTTTGGGTCGTTTTCATTAGGCTACTCGTCCGGGCCCATAATGGTAAATTCGGGTACCCACAATTGCCCCTAAAGTTATTAGGCCACAAGATGGGCTCAATAAATTTAAATGATTTGCCATAATGGCACTTTTGTGAAGCGTGTAACTCTTCCCAAAGTCGAGAGCTGATTTAGGCGGCAGTTGCTTCGTTTTCTGTGCGTGATGATTGGGTAAAATCTATTTGGAGTAGCGTTCCGTAGTTGTCGTTTCAAATTTCTTTGCGTTCATTCACTTTCTACGAGTTTCATCTGTTGTGTCTTCTTCTCTGGACCTTCATTTTCTTCGCTTTCACTCTCTCTCGTCATCTGGGCTTGTGATCTTTCATCTCGTAAGTCCTCTTTGCCCTTTCTTTGTGCTTCTTTTGTTGAGTTTTCTCTGAATTTGCTATTTTTAGGGTTTACAAATGTCAAAGATAGGTAACAGGTCATTGTCTGAGTTCAAGAAGTTCTATAATATCACAGAATGGGTAGAGATTGAGTACGCCTCTCTCCCTAAGAATGTTAGAGAGATAGAGGGTGCTCATTGGATTCATGTCTTGTTGCTTTCTCAAGGGGGGCTTACTTTTCCTCCAAACAATTTGTTCCTTCATTTCTTTAGTTATTTCAACATTATCCCTGAACAGTGTTTGCCCAACGTATGGAAGATAACTAATGGTGTCCATAGAATAAATTAACTTTATGGCACTAAATTAGGGCTCGCCGAAGTTTGTTTTTGTTATTCCTTCTCTCGAACCAGCTCTGGCCTTCTTTACCTCAAGGCCAGGAGTCCTGACAGGGTATTGGTAGTAAATTTACCTGATTCTCACAAGGACTACTGGCAAGATGACTTTCTTGCTAAGAATTGGCAGTTCTCCCCCCAGGCTTAGGGGTCGAGGTCTGATAGATTCACTGTTCCCTTTTATGGGGAAGAGTACATAGGTAGCCTTTGCTCTGTCCTTTTGGTCTCTTTGTTAATGTGTGAATTTTCTGATACTTTCCTGTTTTCCTTTCAGCGAGGACAAAGAACTTGAAGCCTTCCCTCAGCGAGGTTCGAACTTCCGAGTTGATTAAAGCTTGGAATATCAGGGAATATTTGGTTGACGGTGAACATTCCCGGTCTACTGCTTTCCTGCTCGAGTACAAGAATATTGGGTCCAGTTTTATTGTGAGGCATGTGGATAGTATTCCTGAATTTTATACTTCTGAAGAAGCTGCTGCCGATCCCATTCAGTTGGACGAGGAAGAGAGCAGTTCCGAGAGTAATACCAGAGGAGGTGCTGAAGGTGTTTTTGGTGAGGAGAGCTCCAGCAGTGACATTACTTCTAGCTCAGAAGAGGTTTCTGAAGCCTAAGAACCTTCGAGTTCTTCCAGCAGCTCCAGCGAGGAAATGGTTCCCCCAAGAAGAAACTTGATCCGCGATGATGATGATGATGATGTGCTTCTCGCTCAGAGGTCGAAGAAGCAGAAATCTAGTAGTGGGGATATTGCCACTAGTTCTCGGTCTGCTACTCAGGAGCAGGAGAAGAAGAGAAGGGAAGAAGATCAGGTGAGAGAGAGAGAGAGAGAGAGAGAGAGAGAGAGAGGAAGAGGGAAGAGGAGAAAAAGAAGAGTGAGGAGAAGAAGAAGGTTGAGGAGAAGAAGAGGGTAGAGAAGGAAAAGAAAAGGCAGGAGAAGAGGAGAAAAATGGAAGCGAGGATGAAGGCTGGGCAGGCCATAGTGCCTGTCTCCGCGTTGCTAGAGGGGGACTCGGTTTCCACTTCTCCTCAACTGGCCCCTGCGCTGCTCGAGAGAGCAGTCCTTCCTACTGATCGCCAAAGGGCGATGGGGACTGACCAGTTAGCCTTGCAAGCGAGTCAGAGGCTAGCCTTGGAAAGTCTGTTTCTCTTTTCTAATGCTCGCCAAATTTTGTTCGATTCTTTCTTTTAATATCTTCTTTTACTTGCAGTTTGTGATTGATTTTGCTGTGCTTTATCGCTCTCGCAACGAGCTGATCAATAAGAATGGCAAGCTGGATAAGCAGAATGCTACTTTGAGAGTGAAGAGTGCAGAGCTCAACGCTAGCTTAAAGGTTGTTGATGCTGCCCGGACGTCCTCTGACCTGGCCCTTATCAAAGCCAATCGAGAAAAGGAGGCAGTGGATAAAGAACTGAATGAACTACGGCAGGCCTACAATTTGGTCTGCTCAAGCAAGCTGGCGGTCGTGGAGGAGAATAAGGTGCTGAAAGAGAAGATGAAGGAGAAGGAGTCCGAGGCAGCCACCGTTAAGGAATACTCATATAACTCTGGGTGGGTTGTCGCATATGAAGATGCTGAGGTTCAGATAGACTACACCAGCCATCTGAACTTCAAGAAAGGCTGGAACAAAGCCCTCTTGGCTGTCGGGGTGGATATTACCTCTCCCTTGTTCGATGAGCATGATCCAGGCCCAAAGCCAATTGTGGATGAAGCCCCTGCCCCAGCAGTCGAAGGTGTTGACCCTACCTCCCAGTCAGTTCCTACTGATGCCCTTCATGTTCAGGAAACATAAGTTGTCCCTGCTGAGGGAGGTGCTCCTACTGCTGCTGACAAGGGGAAGCAGCCAGCTTCTTCTAAGCAACTCGAGGTCGCCAGTTAATTTATCCTTAGGGTTCCTTTTGTATTTTTATTTGCAATATTCCTTTCTGTTTCTCGATGTACTTTCATCCTTTTATGTATTAATGAAATGAGAAGGTTTCTTCCCTCAGTGCACTGATTCATTTTATCCTTTACTGCTCTTTTATGGCCTATAGTTGATTGATGTAGATGACTGTATACCAGCCACTTCTCAATTAGGAAGAATGCTTGGTCCTGATGTGAGTCCTGAAGTTTATCATACCTTCATGAGAATTTTTAAATCACTGCGATTGAGGAACAAGCGTTTCATAGAGGAGACTAAGCTCGTTGTTAAACTGAAAGACAGGCTCCAGGAGATGGAAGAGGTTGGATATTTTGTTCAAGAGGAGGTGAATACTCTGAGAGCAAGACTCCTCGATGCTACCGAGAATAACCAAGTTAAAGAAATTATGTAACAGGAAAATGAGTCTTTGAGGAGAGAAGTGTTGCTCTTCAGGGAGCATGTACCGAGCACTGCGCCTCGCTTTTTAAGGGGTTCCTCCTCATTGTAAGCTGGTGCAGGATCGAGTGACGTTCCTCCAGTAATACGAGTCTCTACCCCATCGACTGTTCCGCGAGCTGGTACAAATATAAGAGGCCCAGTTAGGGAAATGGAAGAGCTTCGTGAAGATGTTCGTCGAGTATACGTTATTGCTGCTGGGCTTCAAAGAGATGTCACACGACTGAGGCATCTATTTAAGAGAGGACCCCGGTGAGTATGGGCTAATGGTTACGACTAAGTTTGGGTGGATGCTCCGACAAGACTGACAGAGTTTGAAGAGCTCGCCTTTATCAGGGGATGGTTGAGTGCCCTAAGAGAGTTGCAAGTTCCAAGGAACTCAATCATCTGGTATCGTCATGAGATCTCTCCTTCCACTTTAAGGCCCAACCCCTTCAGGAGGGATGATCAGTGGATCCCCATCGATGCCATCCCTCGGCAGCTATTGGAGTCAAATGCGAATGAGATCGAGGAAGAATTAGCCCCTCATCCGGATGACGGTTGAAGAGCACAAGTGGCTGATTATCTTGTTCAGAGGCCTCAGCCTCATTAAGATTTTACCAGTTGTAACTCTGTACATATGTAATGAAGTAATGTAGTGTTGATGCTTTCGCTAATTAAACATGGTTGTTCATTTTATTGCGATGAAGTAATATAAAATTTATGTTTTGGGCGATCTTGTCAACTAAACAAGTGTTCCATATTTTTACATAATTTACTCTTTGCTTAATAATCTTGGGCCTCTCTTGGCCGACTAGATTGGTAAGTTTTCAATGTCGAGTAAGTGTCCCCCCAGTCCAGTATGCTTATGAGATACCATTCTGCCCTACTTTACCTTTTAGGTCGTGTCGTCACACTCCCTTAGTCCTAAGTGTGGCAATTGGCGAGGACACACCTGGTGTTGGATGCTCTATCTGATCATGGTTTTATTGACCAAACATTGTTTGGTGACCAATTTGACTTAGCCGAATTACCTAAGGATCTCCTGTAGGGCTTTATATATTGCCAGGGGTAATGCTAAGAGGTTGTTCATGCTTTATAATGGAAACCTAAGGAGGGTTTTTTCCCTGCTATTTCGTGTTGAGTAGTTTGCCTGTCACTTAGAAAGGGTGTGCAAGTTATAAAGTCCATATATTAGTTAACTGACACCTCATAGAATGCAACTGCCAAACAACTTTTATTGATCATAAGTAAATGAGCAGTCATTTTCATAAATCTGATAAAAAGCGACAGAAAAACTAAAAATAGAATTTCTTAAGATTGGCCACATTCCATGCTCGGGGTATCTCTCTGCCCTCCAGGGTTTCTAAGTGATAGGCTCCCTATAGATCGTCTCTTGTTTTCTTGAATGGTCCCTCCCAATTTGGCCCCAACTTGCCATCTGATGGTTTTACTGCGCTGCCAAGGACTTTCCTTAGGACATAGTCGCCAACTTGGAATGCCCTTGGATTGACCTTTTTGTTATAGTTTTTTGTGAGCTGTTGCTGATAGTTCGCTAGTTTCACTAGGGCAAGTTCTCTGCATTTGTCGGCTAGATCGAGTTCAGTGAGCAATGCTGCATCATTCTGGCCCTGGTCAACAAAGGTGGACCTCATAGTTAGTAGGCTTGCTTCTAATGGGATGATCGCTTCCATTCCATATGTTAGTGAAAATGGGGTTTCCCCCATTGCCCGTCGTGGGGTAGTGCAATAAGCCCATAGAATATGTGGCAGTTCATTCACCCATGCGCCTTTGGCTCGCTCTAATCGTTTCTTTATCCCATCTATCATTGTTTTATTGGAAGCTTCATCTTGACCATTGCTCTGAGGATACGCCACCAAGTTGAAATAGTGCCTGATCACGTGCTCATTGCAGAAACTCTGGAAAGGGACACTTTTGAACTATGTTCCATTGTCAATAATAATGGTTCTGGGGATTCTAAAATGGGTAATTATGTTTTTCTATATGAATCTCATCATATCTTCATCTCGGATGTTGTCCAGTAGCTCTGCCTCTATCCATTTGGTGAAGCCATTCGTTGCAACCAACAGATACTTGCGGTTGCCAGCGGTAGTAGGAAGTGGTCCTACGATGTCCATTCCCCATTGGGCGAAGGTCCAGGGGCTAGTGATTGATCTTAGGTCGTTGGCAGGTTGGTGAACCATAGGGGCGTTTAGTTGACATTTCTTGCATTTGCGAGCGTACACTTCTGAATCTTTTTGCATATATGGCCACCAGTAGCCTTCCTTTATAGCTCAAAAAGCTAGTGATCTTCCTCCTATATGGCTCCCACAGATTCCTTCATGGAGCTCATGTAGAATCTGCTCAACATTCCTAGAGTGAACACATTGTAAGTAAGGGTCGGAGAATGATCTTTTCTATAGCTTGCCCTCAGGAGATAAGTGAAAGCGAGCAGCTTTGACTCTTATCTGATGAGCGGTCTTCCTATCACTTGGAAGTGTGCCATCCTTCAAATATTCCTTTAAAGGGTCCATCCAACTGAGTGTTGATTCAACCTGGAGCACAGGTTCCACGCCTGGCAGCTTGTCACTTTAGTTGATGCTTGGGTGAGAGAGGAAGTCGATGGGGATCATTCTTTTCAAGTCGGAATTGATTGCCGAACTCAGGGCTACCAGGGAGTCACTATGGTTGTTTTGTCCTCTGGGAAATTGTTGGACACTAACTTCTTCGAAGCTAGCCATTAGCCTCTTGGCCAAGGCGAGATAGGCTGCCATTCTTTCATCTCTTGCATTGTAGTCCCCACTTATCTGATTAGAGACTAATTGTGAGTCACCGAACACCTGTAACTGCTTCGCTCCCAAAGTTTTTGCTTTCTGGAGGCTGACTATCAAAGCTTCATATTCCGCCTCATTGTTGGAGGCTTCAAATCCAAGCCTAATTCCCTGTTCGAGGGTTATACCTTTTGGAGTAACAAGCATAATGCCCACTCCTGCCCCCTTTGAATTGGAGGCTCCATTAATAAATAATTTCCAAACTCCCTCTGTTGCGCGATTTTCTCCTTGTTTCACGGGTTGAAGTTGGTCTAGAGGATGCTCGCCTGTGAATTCAGCTATGAAATCAGCAAGGACTTATCCCTTGATTGCATTACTTGGTTGAAATTAGATGTCAAATCGTTCGAGCTCGACTGACCATTTAGTTAGTCTGCCTGACAGATCCTCTTTCCCCAGGATTGCTTTAAGGGGGTGTGATGTAAGAACAATGATGGTGTGAGCTTCAAAATAGTGCTTCAACTTCCTTGAGGCTACTACAAGTGCAAAGGCGAGCTTCTCTAGTGGTAGGTACCACTGTTCAGCCTCTAATAGAATCTTGCTCGCGTAATAAATGGGGTACTGAATTCCTATTTTCTAGCATACCAACGCAGAACTCACGGCGTGGTTGGAAATAGCGAGGTATAAATACAAGGAATCTCTTTCTTGAGGCATGACGAGCACGGGTGGTGAGCTAAGGTAGTCCTTGAGTTCGTTCAATGCCTGCGATCAATCTTGACTCCATTCTACTGTCTTGTTCCCCTTCAAGAGCTGGAAGAATGGTTTGCATTTCTCGGATGACTTCAAGATGAAACGGTTCAAGGCAACGAGCATGCCGATAAGCTTCTGTACCTCTTGTATTGTGCGAGGGGGTTGTACCCTGTTGATTGCGTTGATCTAGTTAGGGTTAGCCACGATGCCTCTCTTACTGACCAAGTACCCCAGAAAATTTCCTGACTGGACACCGAAAGAACACTTGCTCGCGTTGAGCTTCATTCGGTATTTCCTGAGGATCTCAAAGGTTCTCGATAAGTCTGAGAGGTGGTCTTCTTTGTTTCTACTTTTGACAAGCATATCATCGATAGACCTCCATGGTGTTTCCGATTTGGTTTTTGAACATCTTGGTGACCAGCCGCTGGTAGGTTGCCCCTGCGTTTTTGAGCCCGAAGGGAATAACTTTGTAACAGTATAATTCGACAGTGGTAATGAATGTTGTCTTATCATGGCCGGGTGCATACAGAGGGATCTGATGATATCCCGAATATGCATCCAGAAAACTCATTCTTTCGTGAGCTGTTGTGGCGTCCACCAATTGGTCAATTTTTGGAAGGGGAAACTGTCCTTTGGGCAAGCCCTGTTAAGGTCAGTGAAGTCGATGCAGAATCTTCATTTCCCGTTATTCTTTAGAACTACTACTGGGTTGGATAACCATTTGGATAATTAGACCTCCCGTATGGATCCTGTATCCAGTAATTTTTCTACTTCTTTCTCTACGGCTTTTGCCTTCTCGGGCGCAGTTCGCCATCCTTTTGTGTGATAGGTTTGAAAGTGGGGTCGACATGCAATCGATGACAAACCATATTGGGATCAATTCCAGGCAGCTCGTATGGTTCCTATGCGAAAACGTCTACGTTGCTTCTCAATAAAATCGTCAATTCCTTTTTTTCTTGATCTGTGAGAGAAGCTCCAATCAAAAATACCTTGTCCTTTTCGCTACCACCAGCTGTTACTTCCACCAGGTTTTCCATGACCCGCTCAGAGGGGATGAGCCTGGTCTCCTCCACTCTGGGTCTTCCATACCTTAACTGCTATTTTGAAGGTATCAGACCTTCATGTTCCTCGACCTGCTCATTGGGCTTCCCAGCCTTCTTCTCTGGTCTAGGGCAGATGGCTGCTATGAAGCACCTTCTTGCCATCGCTTTATCGCCATGGATCTCCATTACTCCTCGCTCGGTCACATTCTTGAGTTTACGATGGTAGGTCAAGGGGACTGCCTTCGTCGCATGTAGCCATCCTCGATGGCTTGGTACGGGGAGTCAATATCCACTACCAGAAACTCAATCATCTTGGAGATACTTCCTACCCTTATCGGTAGCACAATCTTTCCCAGTGGGATAGTCACTTTTCCAGCGAAGCCAACTAGAGGGACAGTGGCCTCCTTCAGGTTGGCGATGCTCAACTTTAATTTCCTGAATAGATCGAGATACATTACCTCGGATGAACTTCCTTGGTCGATGAATAACTTATCGACGTCATAGTTGGCAATCCTGAGCATAATGATTAAGGCGTCATGGTGTGGGCTTCTTACTCCCACCAGATCTTCATCTGTGAACATGATATGTTTACTATAGTCGACGTCATCTGCTCGCCGATGTTTTCCTGATTGGATCTTTGCTGGATCGATCTGGAAAGCCTGTATCACAACTGTAAGCTTTTTTACCTCCATCCGAGCTGAATTCCCTTGAATCTACTTCACATCAGATGCCCCGTGAATTATTATGAATTCATGTCCAGCATCGTCCTCGAGTACGTTATCAGGTCTTGCTTCTCCATTGGTAGCGACTTTCTCTACCTTCTTCTCCACAAACTCGTCCAGATTCCCAGATTGGACCAGTTCTTCGAGGTGGGACTTAAGAGCTTTGCAATGCTTAGTCTTATGTCCTCCCTCTCTATGAAAAGCGCATCTCAGCGCGTTATTTCTCTTTGAGGGATCTCCTCCCATCTTTCTGGGCCACTTAATAAATGGTTCGTCTTTGATCTTCCCGAGAATCTTATAAATTGGTTCTCTAAAGACAGTGTTGACTGCCTGAAATGCCTTTGACACATCGTTCTTGTCTTCGTTCTTGGAGCCGTTATTACCCCCATTCTTTCCTCCTTTCTTCTGGTTTTCATCTTTGTCGTTGCCTTTGGTAGTGAGCTTAGTTCGACTGTTTTCCCCTGTGTTGAGGCGAGTCACTTCCTCCACCTTGGCATATTTCTCGATGCGAGCCATCAGGTCGTGGCCTCTTTTTTCGTCAGGGACTGGTATAGAAGAGAGGAGCTGGTTAGCCCGATTTTGAAGGAGGCCACTGTTACCTGCTTCGAGCAGTCCTTGACCTCGTTGAATAACTCCCAGTACCTCTTCGCGTAGTTTCGGAGGGTCTCTTGAGGTGTCTTTTTCATTGTTAGCAAATCATCCATCCTTTTGGGATGGGAGCTACTAGTAATGAAGCCGGCCGTAAAGAGCTCATCCAGGGACTCAAAGCTCCTGATAGACCTGTGAGGGAGCCTTTTGAACCATTTATGCGCCACATCATGCAGGCTCGAGGGAAAAATCTAGCACATCAGTGCATCCCGGTGGTTCCAGAGGGTCATGGCTTGTCTGTACTGCCTAACGTGACCAATGAGATCAGTTTTTCCATCATAAATCTTGAATCGTGGGATAGAGAATTTCTTGGGGGATTCCTCTTCTTCTATTTCCCTTGAGAAAGGAGACTTCATCTGGGTCATGAGAGCTCGTCTTGCAAGCTCCCTGGTCGACCTTGTGCCGCGATGTGCTGGGTGTTAGTACATCTCCCTTCGGACCAAATTTTGTATGTTCTCATTGCTGCCAGTTGGGCTCCTGTAACGGTAAGCCGGTCAATGGTGCTCGAGTGAGTCGTTTCTTGACTCATGCCTCTCACTCTTTTGGGATCCATACCTAGGGTTCTTTCCTTGACTGCGAGACTTTCTCTCCTGAGGGTTAGGAGTGCTGTACGGATGTCGCCTAGTGCTGCGATGGATCTCTTTCTCCATACTTTCTAATTTCCTTTTGAGGCGAGAATTCTCAGCCTCATTCTTGCGAGCGGACTCCCTTTGCTCTTGGAGCCTTACCTCATAGGCATCAATCATCCTGGAGATTTGTGTGGACCTTGCTGGTCCTTGGCTTTCCTCCGAGGCTAGCCTTTCTGGGCGAAACCTCAGATCTGATCGCCAAACCTCAGATCTGGTCCTGCGAGGAGCAAGTTGATCTTGGATATCTCCTACTTGAGGAGCATTGCAGCTGTGACCAGACATTTCGAACTTCTTTATTTGTGTGGGCTTTCTCAGGGAAGACAAACTTTCCCACAGACGGTGCCAATTGTGGTGACAATTATATTCAACACAAATAAATAAGATAAGCGCAATCACCAAGGAAAATAAAGAAGGAGAAATTCCAGTCACACAACAAAGTATGTACGTGGTTCATCAAGAATGCCTACGTCCACAGTGGTGCAGTCAGTATTATTTCTATATACTCCGGGGAGCATTTACAAAGAATACAGTGCGTGTCCTTTGCCCCAGACTTAGGGTTTATTACATACATGTCTGTCCTCGGGGAGTTGGGGTGTTGTACTCCCCCACGTTTACCATCTTCTCTTGGAACATCTCTATACGAGAATATGGGAGGAGACTAAGTCATAATTCTATTTAGTTAAGGCGAGGGGTCCGAATTTTTGGCCGTTTTCATTAGGCTACTCGTTCAGGCCCATAATGGTAAATTCGGGTACCCACAGGCATGAATCGATATTTCAATTACAAATTCATGTTTGTTTCATGTACCATTAACGTGATTAATCCCTCTCTCAATTTTATTATTGTGTAATTAAGTTGATTATGTATGTTATATGTACGTACACAGATTCATGGCAAGAAAACGCCGGCGTTGTTTGAATATGTGCGATATCATTGTTAAGGAAAGATCATTTGAGAAACAACCATTAACAACACGAGTGGAAGATGATTTAGAGACCCATATATCGATATCCCACTGGAGTGAGGTATTGCAACCCCAACCAACGACCCTAGTGGCACCTAGTCATAGACGTCAACGACCCATATCAACTAGGTAATAACACATCTTTATTCTATTTTTCTATATGTATGTGATGGCGTGTTAGGTAAGATATATATTGTGGGTATTCCGCCCTTAGTTTTTTATAATGTTGCGGCTATTTCTGTCATTTTTGAGTTAATTTTTATGTTTAAACAGGTTGGTATTCATAAATAAACAAAGGAGACTCGGTCGAATCTTTTTAGAAATATTAAGTGTTTAAAAGTTAATAAGATGAAGATTTACAATTTTGATAAGATTTTTAAAGATTGTCATCTATAGGTACTATTAAAAAAGATTACTTCCTTGTTTAAGGTAACAGACACTAAATAAATTTTATTGCAGGTTAAAATTTTTTGTGGACTAGGCAAGTCATTGAAGTCGTTGTGATGGAGGTTGTATGGTTCAAGATTGCGAGTTTACTTTGCTTAAATTATTTTATTTTAGGAATAGACGAGATTTTATGTATTTTTTTCTAATGAGACAAGTAAAATTTTGTAGAGATATTTAGTTTGGTGGGCACAGTGTTGAAATTGTCTATTTTATCTTTGTAGGAACTCTAATTTTAGTTGAATGGAAAGTTGTGTTATATTTGTTGAAATGAGATGTCAAATATGTCATATATTATTTTTAAGAGTTTTTGTTTAAAAATATATTGAGCATATTATGGAATGGATGAAATTTTAATTTTGGCCCAAAAATTATTAAAGACGGTTCCTTTGTCGTCTCAAAAGGGTTCCATAAACGGGGACTTTTTGAGACGGCTAAGTTATCGTCTCAAAAACCTCTTTGGGGAACGTATGTTGGTGTCTCTAAAAAAAACTTTAAAAGATGGATTTTTTGCCGTCTCAAAAGGGTTCTGTAAGCAATGACCTTTTGAGACGGCGTATTTCCCGTCTCAAAAGAACTTTTTGAGACGGCTTCTGCCATCTCAAAAAGCTTTTAAAATGGGGGTCTAATACTACGCTCATTTGCCGTCTCAAATGGCGTCACAAAAGGCTTTTGAGACGGCTAGATGACTTTTTGAGACGGTTGGAGCACCGTAGTAAAAAGAAATTTTTTTGTAGTACCCAGAACTACGTGGGCTTGATCCTCAAGAAAATTAAAAAATTTCTTCAAAACCCCAGAGGTACGTAGGCAGCTCACACATTTTACATGAGCACGACCCTTTCTTTTTCACAAAAAACTATTATTTTCTTATCTCCGAGAACGACAGTTAATTCTAACATATACTTGAACCAAAGGATTATGTATGCCTTATCAATCGGTATAGATAATTCAAAATACATAACTCATCAAAAGGAGCAGCTAGATGATCAAAAACTTGTTTATTTCAATAATAAGAAATTACAGTGCAATTACATAAGAAAAGGAACGGATGACTCCCTTCCCCCCTACCTTCCTAAAAAGCCAAATAAACTCCCAAATTTATTCCCCATTACAAAATAAACTCTCCAAGAGTCATATCCACAGCTACCAGAGGAGCCTTATCTATCATCATCATCTACATCCTGGGGTTCCCAAGCTTCCCCTGCATGAATAAAGTGTCGCGGACACTCCATGGATCGATAAGCTCGAACCAACTTCAAAAAAACTACCACACCTCCCTCCATGGTATCAGATAAGGCAAGCCACCTTTGTCTAGTCTCCACTTCCAACATCTTGTTAACCACTCTCCTCCACAACTACTTCATATAATCCCCAGGGATGATCCAAACTCTCCCTACAGATTGAGAGGGACGGGTCAACGAACGCCGACTCTCCCACAAAGAGCCAAGCCACGTGCGCAGACGCTCAGCCAAATATTCTACCGAAAAGAAATCTAATGTCCAAGGTAGCATGACCTGCTCCCAGCCAAATTGGCACAGAAGCCACCAAGAGAAACAGAAAGAGGTTTGTCTAAGACCAACCAGCCGAACGTACGGGTATTCTCCCAGTTACAGAATAAGCAACAGTTGTCCCCACCAAGGCACTGACCAGTACAAATTTAGAGCCCCATGCTCCACAAACCAGTTTTGCCAGCTCTCAATATTTAGGTTAGCGTTGATGAAATGGTGCGAAAAGAAGTTGGGTATAGCCGATAAAGGGTATTCCGGAGGATTCACCAGGCAGAATCTTTCAAATAACCACATGAATAGCATCACGGGGCTACCCCTCAAAAAATCAGAACGACCTTCTCGCCAGGCATCCATGTCGTTTAAAGTCTCCGCCAGTATCATTACCGTAGGATTACGACAATATGATATCCATGAAGTAACGGCTGCAAGTTGTGGGTCCACTAGCAGTTCCCCAGTCACCAGCAATAATTTTGAAACCAATCCTAGAATGATAGCTCCGGCATATCCAGTATCACCAACCTCCTGAAAATGAACGGATCGTAACATCGCTGAAAGGGAGATCATTCCTCCAGTGGCCTAGCTGCCGAAGGCAAAATACGAAGAAGTCCAACCAAAAAATCCCTGTGAGAACGGGAAAATTCAGTTTAAGTCGCAGCAACACTGGGATTTATCCCCAGCATGGCAGAAAACTCTTTGTAAGTAGGACAAACCTCATCCAACCCAAAGTGGAATACATGGTCTTCGGGGTACCAGAATTGTACCGCCACCATTAGCATGTTCCACTCTATGGGCCGGTTACACCATAAAGAAACTCGACGTATGTTGTAAGCATCATACTCGACATTATAGGAGCACACCACCTCTAAAGTCTCGAGGTAGTTTGCAAACTCAACACTACCAGGGAGAGCCATCTCACGGAACAAGAAAGTAAGAATGTGAAGGTGTGAGAAAAACACTCCACTCTTACCCCTCTTTTATACTTGAAAAACCCCACAAAAGACATAACCCCTGCAGAAATCTAAGGGAATCCTTCCCCACAAGGTACCAAAGGCTGAAGAGGGTACTAATCAAGGTGAATTGATGGGACTGGACTTGACTGCCGATAGACGGAACAAGGGGCTTGTCGATCGGCAACCCCTACTTTTGGAAATTTTCCTTTTTTATCAAAATCAGTAAAAAAAATTGATATTCTCAACAGAATTTCAAAAATCCACTTTTCATCTTATATAATTTCTCACCTTTAAAACTTTCCTTCAAAATCCCAAAAATATCTCTTTTTACGGTCTCAGCAGCAAAGTAAAAAGCACATGTGCATGCATTCATTCATCATTAACAAAAGATAATAAAAAAAAATATTACATTGTATATATACGTTTTTCTGTATTACATCAAATTTTGCAAGAAATAAAGAAAAGCAAAAATAACGGGACACATCCCGAACCCACACTTTCTCTCTATATATCTCCCTCTAACCTAAACTTCACCCCCAGTGATGCGCTCTCTTCCCCCTGCGATGAGACGACGCACCACCGCTACCCGATCCAGACTCTTCCTCAAGACGAAGCAAACGGCACCATGCAAGAAGTAACCGGGACCGCATCCTGAATATGGGCAGTCGCCGAAGATATCCAGTCCCTGATGTCCCTCAGCCAAGTGTTCGACGCCCAGATTTCCTGTAATAAAGGACTGAATCAGTATCAAAGCAGAAAAGAAGTCAAAAGGAAAGAAAAGAGAGGAACTTAAAGGTATATCGCAGGATGAAGGACCTCCTCTGTCAAGCCCAGATCCTCCGGGTCCATAGCATAAGGACGGTGCAACATAGGCACTATCCTTCCATCATCCCACCGGATGTTGTACGAAAGAGTATGCAATCGCACTAAGGGAACCTCCGAAGTCGCCGATGCCGCAGACGTCGACGAACCACCACCGTTGTGGGAGGACCCCACCGGCCAACTCGAACCCACAGGAGGGAAAGGCAAGGCATCATATATGCTGGGCGCCATCAGCCAGCTTGTCACAAATTTTATGTAATCATACGGCGTAGCCGTATCAGTGTACAACAGGTAGGACTAGCCGATCATCGCCATGATCCTCGCATCGTCTGGCAGCAGCCGCTCCCGCCTTATAGATATAGGAGGCTGCGCAGGTGGAACCACCACCTCCTCCTCAGCGATCTGTCGAACCACCCTCTCCTTGAGGTACCAATAGGGGCCAAACTCATGCGGTAGTAAGTGCCACAGTTGTGCGTTCACCCCAGTCAACCTCGTATCCTGAATAGCAATCCCCCAAGGGTAAAAGGTCACCTGAAAATCCAAAGCAAGTATAAGCCAATATAAAATCAGAGCATACAAATAAAATAACTAAGGAAGGAAAAGTCTTACCCTATCACTAGTCAGGCCATTCAAGACCTAACGCACCGCTTCCAGAGAAAGAGATCCCCTCGACTGCCGATTGGCCTTACGCCATCGATACAACCGGCAGAAGTCCCCAACAGTCTCATCCTTCAAAGCAATCAGCTAGGTATTACACCCAATCACCTCATAGAATCACGTCTTCCAAGGACAAGAACTTGTAATAAAAAAATAAGACGCATAAGTAACGTGCAAATGCATGAAAGAAAAATGCGCAAATTAAAGAATACCTCAAGAAGATACATGGCTCCAGTAAAAGTCTGTCGGCAGCACCGGCTGAATGCATCTAAAGAAAAATAGAGGGCCGCCAAATTCAGGCTCCCCCAATCATAGAAAAGGATGTTCAAAAACACCATCAAGTACGGCAAGAACCACAAGTGGACGACGTCACCGCTCAACGCCACCATAAAGCCCACCAGCACTAGAAAGATAAATAACCGGTCCATCTGCCTCACCTAAAGCTCGTCCTCCAAGTCACCCACCCTACCCAACAAAACATCCTTCAACAGGGACAACTGAATGGAATCCCCAGATACTATCCTCCCCACGTCACCGAGCGCTGCCGCACCTCCTCCGATCTCACCCGTAGGGAGAGATCCACCTCTATCTGCTCCCCATCGCAATCTAACCCCAGGAGCTGCTACACATCAATGGGAGTCACAGTCATCTCCCCAAAACCAAAATGAAAGGTGTGGGTAGTGTCCCACCACCTCTCCCCGAGAGCGCATAAGACGGTCGTCGAACGAGGCGTCTCATTTAGCACAGATGCCAACCTCCCAAAGCCTGCTGAGGATACCACCCAACGCACCACAGGTGGAAGATGCACTCAGACATCCTTAAGCCCCGTCATCCCATGGGCACGCATGTTCTTCAAAGAGACATCAGACTGCCAAAAGAGAAAAACCTTGTCAGAATCCAAGAAAAGAGGAAAACACAAAAGAGAATGCCAAAAGTCATTTTACTTACATAACCCCCAGGGTTCACCACCCTTGAAGAGTGATGACGCGATGACTCTCGCAGTAAGGTCCGCTCATCCGCAACCGGCTCGAACGCATCAAAGGAGTTCTCGCTCCCCAAAGTAAGAGGTGCCCTGGCCCTCCACTCCAGATTTTCCCAGTCATCAGTAGCCAACCATTCCCGATGAACTGCAGTGCTCACAAAAGAGGCCATTTTTCAGATCATGGAATGCTAGAATGATTCGCAGAGGAAAACCGCAGAAAGAAATAAGGTAAGAAGCTGTGAAAAATGAAGGGAATTCGCCCCCTTTATATAGGATGCTAAGGGTCATGCCGATCGGCACTAACCCCCCATCTACCGATTGGCACTTCCCCTTTACCTTCTCGAGGCAATCCAAAAGATCATGCCACTATCGAATGGCACCCTCTACACCATGCCGACCGGCACTCCCCTTAAAATTTCGTACAAAAATTCCCCAAAAATATTAGAAAACACTAAAAAATCCTCAGAAAATTCCAAAAAATCCCTAAAAGTATTTAGAACATTTTCACCAAGAAAATTTCACACTCCCTCAAGTGAAATCACTATTTCCGCAGCGAAACTCTCAAAATCCAAGCAAATCTCTCCCCGGCAACGTCCCTAGAGGACCTCCAAAATATCCAAAACTGCAGGATCATATCCTATTTCCCAAAGGTCTCAAATCTTCCCAAGAAATACGTCTGAACCCTGGACTAACTAATCACCCTCATCTCCAAGCCCTCAGAATTAACTTCGACCCATAAAATTGGTCATCCTCATCCTTAGATCCTCAGAATCGACCTCGACCCTCTGGTCATACTCTCCCAAAGGCATTATGCGGTGTCTATTCAACGGCTATCGTTTGTTCCAAACTCACCCATCGAAGGGCTATGTAGACACCCCATTCTAATACCCCCAACGTCTCCTGAGGTCCCTAGCACCTCCCTTCATCATTACAAACCCAAGTCATACCTCGAGTACTGACCTAGAGGCTATCGAACGCTCCCAGGCTCCATTTGACCAAAAGTCAAACTCTTTAGCTCGATCGAGACTGAATGAATCTTCGAAGGGCACTAAATTCCCTTTCCAATGGTCCATCACGTGCCCAATTTTGACTTACCATGCGGACAAACGACCCATTTTCCCTCGAAACTCGAGCAGGAGGTCACCGGACGATCCCGGGCTCCATTTGACCAAAGTCAACTCTTTAGCTCAATCGAGACTGAATGAATCTTCAAAGGGAACATAAACCCCTTTCCAACGGACCGCCCATGCGCGATTCTGACTTACGGTACGGACGAACGATCGATCTATTTTACTCCGAGAGGTCATCGAATGCTTCCAGGGCTCATTTAACCAAAGTCAACTCCCCAAATGAGGTCAAACTCTTTGGAATGTCAAATTACATCTCCTAACATTTCCAACGGTCCACCCTGTGCATGATTTTGACTTACTATACGGACGAACGATCCGTTTGCGTCCAAAGTTTCCCCGTCTAAAGGACCGACAAGCGCTTTAAAGCCACATTTGACCCAGAGTCAACTCTCAAACCCGGGAGTGGTCCAAGGACTTTCGAATGTCTCAGAATTACCTTTCTAATGGTTCACCCCATGCATGATTCGGATCAATGATTTGTGCTCAGCGATTGATTTTCCAAAGGAGCTTGAAAGAGACTGCCAAACGGCAGGTCCTAGACCCTGCCTATAAGCAATGTGCCTAAATGCACCTGTCGATTGGCAGGACCAGGGCTATGATGATCGGTAATGCCCTGGGACTATAAAAAGGAGGACTTGATCTCATTGTAGGGGGAGCCCAGATCTGAAATATATCACTCTCAGTGAATACAGAAAATCTCTCTCGAAGTCAGCGTGATTTCTACATCCAAATCCCTTTCCAACCTTTACTTTTCATCATCCTTTTCATCAAACTTGATGAATTAACTACCTTCCATCATCATCCAAGTGCAAGGGCTGCTCTCCAACATTCAAGATCAAGATCTTCAAGGAGGTCCAATTTTCTCCATTCTCTCCTTAAATTCTCATAAACTCGCACTAACTTGTTTTATTACTTAGCACTTTTATTCTCTCATCTCACATATCCTAATATACTTTTTATTTAGTATTATTGCACATCTCTTATTTTCGTATAAATAAAAACTCAATAAAAATAAGAAAAAGAGGGTTTGCTCATATATTCCAAACGAGAATTCTCACACTTTTCTTACACTTTTCTCACAACTAAAACATTTTTTTACACACACACACATACAAGAGAAGTCCCTGATTGGATTTATGGGATAAATCCCACCCCTCATTTTGCATGCGAACTACGTGGTAGGCTACGTAG
Organism: Sambucus nigra; assembly: GCA_949130495.1. NCBI lineage: Eukaryota > Viridiplantae > Streptophyta > Magnoliopsida > Dipsacales > Adoxaceae > Sambucus > Sambucus nigra. The sequence continues at coordinate 129,598,678 of OX422214.1, read as the reverse complement.
GCGTCTCGGGGTAAGACCCAAGACTCGAGTCTTATTCTTACTTTTTCTCTCATTTTATATCTTCTCTAAACTCAATTCTCTTAGATTATATATATTTACATATACATATATTTGTTCTTAGTGGCGTATTATTCCACATGTGTTATCATTCCCTTATAATGATCGACGCTAGGATAATCGCATAAACCCTATTTTCTAATATTACTTTTTAGGAACATTCCTATAGATGACTCACTTTATCTCTTCCATGATATAAATCGATGATTCCTATCTCCGCTACATATACACATGCACACATATCGCGGGGAAATAAAGGAAAATAGCAACAACCCATGAGAGACCGTAAGGGCGAAATGGGTGCCTAACACCTTCCCATTTCGTAACTTAGCCTCCGAACCCTTTTTGAATCATTTTGGTTTCGTATGTATCAATATGTATTTGGATGCTGTCCTTCGGGATGGCTCCCTTTTCTTTTGTCTATTTTGAGTAAAACAAACTGGCGACTCTACCTCTCTACATTTTTTACCTCATTCACCGACGATGGCTGAAGCGCTCCCGAGAGGGACGCGCGAGACCTAGAGGGATCCTTTCCCGCCGTGTCGCGAGGGGGTCTATCCGGGGATGGCCACAGTATAAATCTCCCCCCGATCTAAAGTGTTAGATTTTATTTCTCTCCCTTTTTGTTCGGGCATAAACAAATAATAAGGTTCACGACAATAAAACTCCCTTAAGTGTAATACATATAAGCATAACGGAAAATAAGTAATATCATACGATGATGTGAATCGAAACATACAACGACAAATAACTCGACGGAATAAGCACACATAATCCAAATAATCAACAAAAGATAATAATTTTGATGCATTAATGGGGTACCAATTACAGCAAGTAACAAAATATACCAGAGTGATCATACACCATGCCAATATGAATCAAAGATTAAGCATATGAAAAAGATGGCTTAAATGCAAATGCAGAGACTACAAACAAGACATATACATATATATATATATATATAGGGAGACACATGTGCACACCAAGTTTGCATACTTCCTAGCGCAAATTTTTTCTTTTCTAAAATTAAAAAATATATTTTTGAGTTGAATTTCTTTATGTGATATTTAAACATTTCAAGGAATCCATATAAAAAAAATCAACCCAAAAAACCTATTTTTGCCATTTTAAAAAATCGATCAAACTTTCGTAACTTTTAAAGTGCTTTAAAAGATGCGAAAGTTTGACCGATTTTTTAAAAATAGCAAAAAAAAAATGGATTTTTCTATGTTGGTTTCTTAAAATGTTTAAATACCATAAAAAAAATTCATCTCAAAAATAATTTGTTTACTATGTCAAAAAATTGGTGTGCAAACTTGGTACACAAACTTGGGGGTGCATAGTAGCCTCTCTCTCTCTCTCTCTCAATAAATAAATATGGGGAAGGGGGAATATACCTACACCACTAACATGACACGTGATGATCACAACAGTCAAAATGGCAACCAGCATACGCTCCAACAAGATAAGGAACACTAGAGTACTTGATAAAGTAGAAGACCAATGAGTAATATTCTATTGAAATCAAACTCTACAAGGATATGACTTATGCAATTGTAGCCCCTAACTCTATATAAAAGGGATAACCCCCCCCCCCCCCCCCCCCCCATTGTGAAAATGGACTCAGAGGCTAGAGAAACATACATGTAAATTTATCTCATTATTATAGTGAAACACAGTTGAAGCGTCATGGATATAGGCCAATGATGGTTGAATCACATAAATCTTTGTCTCTTTCTTATTTATTTTTATACATGCATCATATGATGAATTAACACCCCCTAGGGGTGATTTTTTTTCTCTCCCAATTGGTAAAAACGACACAAAAAGTCTTTCATTCTTATTAAATGAGACGAAAATTTACGTTGTGACGCAATAATATACACCTTCTTTCTCTGCGTATAAAGAGTTGCAAGCATCTTTTTGTTCAAACCATATGTTTATATTCATAAAACTTTGTATTCAATGCTTATTTAGAAATCTGACGAACAATGGGCTTCAAAATATAAGTTTTGTATGAGTCCTTTAAAATATGGGCTCTGTTGAGAATCTTCTGGGCAGACACGTTTAGGTACTGGGTTACATCAAATATCTTGATTCCCATATCCCAAATTTTCAGGCAGGGGATAACCGTCTAAAGCGTTTCTCTCTCATCAGAGATCTTCACTATATCTTTACAAAACATATTTACAGTGTGTTTGGGAGTTTCAAAATGGAAAGAAAGGAAGATAAAGGGAGAGAAATATTAGTGTTTCTATTATTTAGGAGTTTTTTTAAGAGGGAAAGAGAGGGCAAGTTGACATAGTTTTAACCAAAACATTCTCTCCAAATTGGACGAAAAATGAGAGAAGCGAAAGTTACCTCTAATTGATAAAAACTGAATGACTCATATACCCTTTGTAATTCCTTGTCTCCATCCACTACTTTACAAGATAAGCACAAACTCCCTATAAATTATACACTTCTCTACATTATGTGTTCTCATATCATTCCTAAAGCACATTCTCATCAATTACGCAGGTATGTTATCTGCTCTGCATTTTTTTAATATCTTTACTTTGTATGCTTTTTAACTGAGATTTTCCATAGCAATTTTCAAACAAAAAAATATAATGCCCATGTACATATTTTTTAGCATACGATTGGAAAAAAATCATCAACTTATGAAAATATGTAACTGGAAAGGTTTTTTTCTGTTTTCTTTTGTTGCCGATGAAGATTACAAAAGACCGTAGCCAAAAAAAAAGATTACAAAAGACCAAGACTTTTTGTTAACAAAGTATAGTATGTTGTTTGTTAACAGCAAGCAATCTTTGAAAAAACGTTAAAAGGCAAGCAAACTTTAGATAAAAAAAACAAATAAATAAAACTCACCTTTATTCTTCCATAAAAACGAAATGATACATTGAATCTCCTGTTTGTTAACAATTCTAGAGAAATTGATGGCTGACGCCCGTGTCATATGATATCAATGACTTGGTGCTATTTTTTAATTTATTTAGATTTTGAACTTATTAAGGATTTATCGTATTTGAATATTTAAGTTTTGCCACTGATTATTATGGAATTATAATGTTGAGACTTAAGATTTATTTAATATGTGTTAATGGTTATTTAATATGTCTTTCAATTGATTTAATAATGTAAATAACACATGCTCTTAATTCTAAGATTATAGTAGTAATTTTTCAATTATTTCTCTTCTTTTCTTTCTGAACTCCCAAACGAGGGGAAAGAAAATAATTTTCACTCCTATTGTTAACTCTCAAACAACGAAAAGAAATTTATTTTTCTTATTTTCTTTTGTTTCTTTTCTTTTCCTTCCTAATAAAACCGATATGTTTCACAAATTCTGGGCACACAACCAAGAGATTGATTTTTTTATCTCCATTCACATAAATTTTGTCAGAAGACCTCGGAAAAGTCATACAACACACATCGGAGATATATCTCTTGGTAAAACCGACGCACTTTAATCAGCACGGTCATATCTTCGATCGAGCACCAGCAAATTTTTTTGTGTCCACTCCGGTTACTCCGGTTACTTTCTGCTTTATTAAAAAAAACATCTATTGTTTAAGGTTTTTGATTTACAAAACCACCTCCCTATCTTTTTTTTCTCTCATTTCGCAGCTTTAAGTGGAAACAGATTTTTTAAACCAGCCTATATTTGAGTATTTGTTTGGAGTTCAAATAATTTTATAAAAATTTTAAATTAAGCCTTATGTCTTGCATTTGGGATATATTTAGCAAATTTTTCATTATTCAGTTCTCTCTTTAAAAAAATAAGAGGGATTGCGTTACACCATGATCTTTATTTTATGCACCATGCTCGCAATTTTTATCATCACAAATTGGATCCAACAATAATCTAAGATGACACTTTTTATTCGGCTTTATTATAATTATATTTTTCACATAAATGGTGGAGAGAACTTCCAAGGGCACTCATGTCATTTATTCGATCACTTATTTTTGAATATTGTCATCTAGCTATAACAATTTAATCTCGGCAAAAGGTGATTATTCATTATAATCGATGGATGGTCCGTATGATATTTTTACAAGTACTTAGCGCAACCCCGACAGATGTTCGGGCACGATGTGATATTTTTACCAGTATTTAGCGTAGCCCCGACGGATGCTCGAGCACGATCATCAAAGTGAGATTTCCTCATAAAAATTATTTGATGATGAACTATTTTAATTTTTTTCTTTGCAAATGGTCAAGCGAGTTCATATAATATATTCTTTAGCCAAATAATTCAGATTCATGACAATTTCTATTTGATTTAGCATCAAAAGATAGTCGAGCAACTTATTAACTTCCACAGTTATAAGATTAAATCTCGACAAATGCTTGGCCACAATCTTAAACTCTTGGAAATCTTATTAATGATCCAATAGATGCTCGAGCACGGATCTCTCACTAGCTATATCTACTCAGTATTGTACAACTTTGCCTCGACGGACTAGCCAGACACTATTTATCTTGTTATTGCTCCGACGGATGATCGAGCACGCTACAAGATTATTTGTTATAATCGACGGATGCTCGGGCATTGATATTTCTTCAACTTCAGTATTGATTATCTGGATTTTTGATTCTTAACCTGAAGGATAGTCAGGAATGTTCAAGATTCATCTCGGCAGTGTAACACCTCATATTTTTTAGAATTTATTATTTATTTAATTCGGTCAATTTTAAATTACTTAGGTGTCGTAATTTAACTGAATTAATTAATATTTATATTTATTGAATATTAATCTGGTGAGTGAACGATTAATATTTATGGGATTTTGATTTACTAAGTGAATAGTAATAATTTAATTATGTCATAATGAGCAATGGTGACGTGGCATTTATTTATTCCAACCGGGAGTCGGGATAAACTATATTGGAGTCGAGATAAGAACTTTTAGTAAAATAATTCGGATGACAATTCTGAGTATATGGTTGAGTCCGAAACTAATCGAAAAAGAGTACCCAGAGGTAGTAAATGGGTCTTGGAGCATTTTTAGGCATACCCAAGCTCACATAAGAGTGTTTGGACCCTTTTTGTAAAGCCCAGAAGCCTAAAAATGGGATTGAGTTATTAAACCCTAAGAGTGAGAGGGTGTGGAAGCTATAACACATTTTAGAAAACAATATTGAGAGAGAAAGAAGTGGGTGAAATTGGAGAAACCATGGGAGCCATTCTTCATCAAATAATAATCATCTACACCAAATGATTTAAACCTTACAAACCCTAAGGCATGTGGTTAAACTTTCTTTTATATTAATTATATATTTCTATTCATATTATAGTGTGTGTGATAAGATGATATGGTTGTTGGTTAGTTGATATCTAAATTGGGTTTTGATGGGTAGGATTAAATTGTAGAACAAATTCTTGAATTCGAAGAAGTCTATGAAATTGGGTAAATTAAATCGTCATTTTAGAAACTGTTTTTCGACGTTTTGGTTTTGAAAATGGCTATTATGTCCGCCATGCCTAGTAGAAAATCATGTTTTCTACATTTTGTTCTCTAATACGTTTTCTCCAAAAATGACTCCAAAATGCATTTTAAAAATCTAAGCAGATTCATGGCGAAAATTTTAAGAAATTTTATTTTTAGTTGTTATTCCGTTGGAGGTTGCCTAGATTGATTGATTGTGATTGTTGTTCTATAATAATGACATTAGGCCTAAAGTGGAGATTATGTTTACATAAAGTGAGACAAGTAAGTAATCGGATAATTGAGAAAATAATCCATAAGGGAATTAAGGTTGAAATTGAGTAAATTGAAAACCTTAGGTTATTAAGTGTGAAAAAATTATTAAGGAGAATTTAAATAATAAATTCTAAATATTGTATTTTCAGGCCAAATGAACAGTCTGGATATATTGATTGAGAGACGCCAAGGTAATAAATTAATTAATACGTAGTTAATTAAAGTTTAGAGTCGAAAAAATTGACTCGGATATTTTGGGGCTAGTGCCGCAAGTACTTAGGCACGGATTTGGCCAATTTAATTTATTATAGGGTTATATGACAAATTATGGAATATTCAAGATAATAAGGAAGTTAACATTAATAAGGGGAATTTGAGGACTAAGTTCTACAAGATGAAATTTCGAACCGAATGAGCGAGTTTGAGTAATTTAGTTGAGTGACACAACTTGAGTCAAACAAAATAAATAAATGTGGGATTTATTTAAATTACAAGTCGGTACATAGACTTAGAAATGATAGGCTAGTGTTACAATAATTTTGCACGGAGTAGCCTGGATTAATTATATATAAATATGCGGTGATTGTGTAGTATATATATATTTATGTTCTTTATAAATATTAGTGTGAATAATATTTATAGGAATACATACTCTTCTAGTGCTATGATGGGAAAATGCGCGACGTGGGTGAATCCCCTGGATTGAGGAGCAGGGTGAGTATAGTCCCCAGGTCATAGCGCCCGTATTTAGGGGTGAGACGTCTTGGGTATGATTTGGTCTCATTTTCGAAGGGAACTATGACCGCCTCCATGATGTTTATTTTGTTTCACTGATTCGGGGAGCTAACGGTGTCAGGGTGTTCGGGGGGATGAGTATACCTGGATTGATAGCATTGTAGAGAAATATCATGTGAGTGCCTACTCGGGAGGATGGTTATATATTTAAGACATGTATGGGAATGTTGTAATATGATGGCACGTATATATGGTGCAGATATATATATATATATATATATATATACGAGTAAAATACATGACGTGAATTGTATTGATTATATATAACACGTGATTATGTTATATCGTCCCAAATGAGAAATGATTAATTAAGTTAATATGATAAATAACTTATAAATCATATATTAAACATACTCAGGCTAGAGTAGTGTGACGGGAAGGATATTATCGAGAACTAGTTATGGGATAGGTGACTAGGTGGGTTATATAAAAAAGCGTTAGGTGTGTACAATAGTTGAGGGGTGAGCCGATCCTCAAGGGAGTGTGACACTAGCTTAAATACAAAGAGCATTCATGCATTTTAATTTACTTCAATTTAATTCACTTGCTAAATATTTTCAAAATTTTTTGGAATCTAACCCTTGCTATAAAATATTTTCAAAACCTTTTAAGTGTCCAACCACAGGGACGCTAGGATTATTTCTATTCCAGGGTTACGCAATTGCGGTATATGTGGATGTTGTAGGATTTAGTCTTATCCGCTTCAGTTATTACATTCCAAGAGTAGGATACATTCAATATTTCATTTGGGCTCGTCTCCCTAATTCTTTCATTTGTTTCAGTCAGATGATGTACTCAGTTTATTATTTATGGTGGTTTATATTTTCTAATTTGGATTTTGTAGCCAATGGTTTATTTGTATTTATTCATTTTTATGGTTGACTCAGTGATTGTGTGAATGGTTTAAATTATATTCATCCATATGTTGTTGTTTGATAAAAAGATAAAATTTGGCACCGTTTCTCTTTGAATAGTAGGTGGTTAGTAAATTTTAAAAAAAGTTTTCGACAGTGATGCTAAGAATGAACCAAATGACACTCCTATTTAATTTGATATAGGACTGATCACTCAGTAGTTTATTAGGTGAGGTGTCACAGATGGTATCAGAGCATCAGGTTCTAGTGTCCTTAGGATCTGTGCGGCTTTTCACATTTCAACTTAGCATTCTTTGATATAGAGCCTTATTGTAGGATTGTTGTATTCCTCTATGTATGCGACTTACGTTATCCTACTATAAATTATAATTGATGTAATTCATATTCGGTTTCGGTTGAGCGTGGTAGATCGAACATTATAAAATGATAAGTGTGGGACGTTAGAAAGATTGCATGAGGGAGGACTCGTCAGAAGCCATCGAGTATTCTGGGAACAGTGACGCGATAGGAGTCATCAGGATTATTGTTCGAACAATTGAAGTTGGAGTAACCACCTTTGGTGAAGTAGTTTCCCTAAGAACCATCGTAAAGGATGATGGTGTGAAGCTAAAACCCCAAGTGTAGATGACAAGGGGCGAGGGTTAGAGAAGATTTTTATTTCAAAAGAACAACCCGCTAGAATTTAAGGAAGGTGCGGAAGGGTGATTTCTCAATCAATGGAGAACATTGTGACACCCCGCCTAAGAAAATACTGGGTGATTAGTCCTATATCAAATTAAAACAGGAATCCCAGTTGGTTCATTTTTAGCATCACTGTCGAAAACCTTTTTAAAAGTTACTAACCACCTAGTATTCCAAAAAGGCGGTGCCAAATTTTAACGTTTTATTTAAACCAGACAATAACATGAGAAAATATATGTAAACCATTCACAAAAACTTAATCAAATCAACTGAATAAATAATTAAACTACTTGTCGAATAAACCATCGGCCACCAAAGTAAATAGTCTAACAACAATCATCCAATAACTGAATAAATGAATCTGAAAGATGTACAGAAAGGTATGGGCGACAAGCCCTAAGTAAAACTGAAACTGATAGATGATTCCTACTCTAGGAAAGAAATAACGATGCGTCTAATCCAAGCTCCTACTAGCATCCACACGTGCCGCAGCTACCTGTCTCTGGAATAGAATATCAAGTCTGGCGTCCCTGTAGCGGGACAGCTAAAAGATTTTGAAAATAGTTTTACAGCAAGGGTTAGAACCTTAAACATTTTGAAAATATTTAGCAAGTGAATTAACTGCAGTAATTAAAAATGTATGAATGCACTTCATATTTAAGTTAGTGTCGCACTCCCTTGAGGACATACTCACCCCTCCACTAATGTGCACACCTAACGGTTACTTTAACCCCACCTAGTTGTACTACCCCATCCAACTAGTCCTATTATAATCATCCCTTGCCTTTCTACTCTAAACCGAGTATTATTATTCATGGGTTATAAGTTATCTCTCCAATTAACCTAATTAATTCCTTTTAAATAATATCATATAACCGCGACACAAGTTATATAAAGTAAATACATCACACACTGTATTATTACCCACATATAATATTTAATCCCATTATATATGTATCTTTACTACAACATCCACACATATGTCATCTATTTATCTATCCTTACGAGCATACCCTCGCCGGATGATTTTTTTTAAAGTACTATCATACTAGGTGCTCACTTAACCTAGTTACCCAAGTCGGAATCGCTCACCAACTTGGCCTAAAATATCAATGTAGTGGAGGCGGTCATATTCCTTCCCTGAAAGTGAGATAAGTCCCTCGGCCATATACCGGAAGCTATGACCTAGGGATATACTCGCCCCACTCCTCAAGCTAGGGGATTCACCAACATCGCGCAACCTCCCTTGATAGCACTAGAGTATATAAATTAAATAAATATCTAGTCACTGATATTTAATAGCACACACAACATATATATATATATATATATATATATATATATATATATATATATATATATATATATATATTGTCACCACAATGTATATATATTATAAACCCCGGCTTTACCGTGTACTAAAATCCGTAACACTAGCCTATATATACCCGAGTCTATGGTCCGACTCTAATTTAACTAATTAATTTCACTATAATTAATTAATTTAAAGTAGTGTCGCTCAACTACATTACCCGGACATTTTCCCTCGGTCCGAAGTTTAACCCTTTAGAATTTATTTCCCCAAATTTCGTTAATAAGTTTGACCCTCTTATTAAATTTAATATTCCTTTATACTCATCCCATAAGACTCCAAGTATTAAATTCTATTCAATTTCTATCAATTAAATTCCTCCTTAAGATACCAACCCGTATGCTAAATTCATCCGAAATTCCCATTCGAATATGTTCATATATTTCCGTGTGTCGTTCATTCTAAATACTCCCAAATTCATACCCCGGATTCATCCCTATCTAATCCAAGGATGAAATAATGTTCCTCAGTATTTTACTACAATCCTTCACTCATATACGACCATCTCCAAATAACCCGAATTTATTTCTTTGTAAAGTTGTCGGTCTCGTGCACCCTTTCGTAGAAAAATCATTATAAATTTAAAAAAAATCAAAAAAATACGATGTCGACACCCACGCAACTGTGACGAAAAGATCTACAATCTCATGTTTTACAATAACTGAAGGGGTCAATCGATCGACCAGATATTCATCTTCTTTCCCGAATTTGTTTCCACCATTAACGCACAACCAAGCTTTTTATCCACTCTTCCACTATTATGACATCACAATCAATAATATTTAATACATGAAAAATGTTCTAAACTTCCTAGAGACCTTAAATTCATAATTTGTTTTCATAATTTTAAACTTTCCCGATTCGGATATTTTTCGGGTTTTACTCATTCGATTTTCAATTCATCATCATAGTTCCAAATCAGACACCCAATAAACACTGGTCCATACTACAATTCGATTTCCATGATTTCATTACCATATACAAATATTAATTGAGTATCAAATCCACATAATTTTCCCAATTCATTAAAAAACCATTTTCATGTAAATCCCACACCCAAAAACGAACTTCGATTTACACCTCCCATAATATGAATTGGTTATCATCTATTTAAGAATCACAATAGTTAACCACTTGTCTCTAATTGTTCGTACAGTCTGATCCGTTGGTGTAGATTAAGGGGTTATGAACAACACCCAATTTGTCCCTCGATTTGTCTCCAAAAGATCCCCAATTTTCTCTTGATTTGTTTCCTCTATTTCTCTCTCAAACCCTAGGTTTAAAATTGTGTTAACTGTCGTCCAACACTCCCTCAATTAGGTTTAAAAACCCTAATCCCGTGTTTAGCCACATGGGCATAATTAAAATGGCCCAAATCCCCCCATGTGGGCCCGGTTATGCCCAAAAAGGCCCCGAGACCCGATTATTACCCCCGGGTACTCTTTTCTGACTATCTCGACCCATTCGGACTCAACCGCGCACTCAGAATTGTCATTCGAAATACTTTACAATATTATCCAATTTTGACCTCAAAATGCGACACACAAAATTTTGAACAATTAAACTTAAGGTCGCCAAATATAAATAATTCTTCCCACTCAAATAAATTCTCCAAATTATAAATTTAAGTTTCTCCAATTTAAATATTTTATATCTCCCAAAAATAATTAAATATTAAATCCTCAAAATGTAGGGGTGTTACAAACATTCAACTGGAATCACATGTGAGGGAGTGTAGTGACACTCAAGTTAAATTTTGGGAAAATATGTTTTGTCATTGGAGTAACGTAGGGTGATGGGAGTCACTCACCATAGCCGTGGGAAAATTACCTTGAATAATGAGGAATTCGAGGTGCGGATTATTACGAATACTCTTACCCACGATTATATAGAGAGGTAAGGGAGATTTTAGTAATTTTTCCAAAAGGGTCGGACAGTGACCGAATGTGAATGAAAGTTGATGGAATTTGTAAACTTTGTAACCGAGGACAGGGATACGAAGAATCAAAATGGGTTTATAAGTTGGTAATAGACCCGTGGGTAGAAAATACAAGCGTGGTTAGGAAATTTGGCTAGGATGAATGGTGTCATTGTCAAAGGTTGTATATTTATAAATTTATATCAATGCTCTCGAGCTCAGGGAGTTAGAGAATCTAACCGAAGGGCAAGGCTGGGTTTTTCGAGGCTAGTGAGGCACCAAGGGATGGGATACCTAGTAGAGGACGTAGATTAATGATCGAGATCAATATAATTTCTACCAAGTGACAATGGGTTCTATCAGGGTTGTCAAGGCCATCAGCAAGTCCCATGGGACTAGCGGAGCCAACGAGACAATAGGGATAAAAATTAGGGTCAAGACTACCATGTCCATGAGAAGGACAACCCCTACATGGCCGGCCGGTGGAGCCAAAGAAAGAGGAAGGTCATAACGAGGTGTCTTATGGTTAAGGAGTAGAAACACATGTGTGGATCTTGTCCGCAACGAGTCAAGGGATAGGAGTGGGATGCCTCGCAGGGGCAATAGTTATAGAAGTTTTAGTTCGGTTAGGACTAGAGTGTTGTGTCCAGGAACCATTTGAGCTGCCAGCGTTATGGGCAACTGACACCACGAGTTTTATCCCGAAAAGATTGGGGTATATTTTGCGTGACACGAGTGGGTCACAGTAGTTTAATCTACGTATGAGACGGGTTTGGTAGAGGTATCAGTATTAGTACTATAATTGTAAAAATTTACCAGTGAGTAGCGATGATCTCTTTAGTCCCACCTGCAGGGGAGCGGGTATGGACACTAAGAAGTTAGATTTTTAACGGTAACCCTATGATGAGAGGTCATTATGCACTTGTGATGTTATCCTTCGTACGAACGGGTTAACGATGGTGGGTTGTTATCGCAAGGCTATTGTGTTCGTTGTTCCAGGGTAGGGTGTATATTGTTTTTATGATATCTCACCTGAAGAGGGTCGAGCTCGCGACGGTAATTTTTTTAGAATTCAAAGAGTACAGTTGTCTAGTTATATTGGATCCCGGTGCGTAGGGACTCTTACTGATGAGATTCAGGGTTTATCGGGTTATCGTGGAGCGGAGAGATTTATCTCGTTATTACCTTAGCACTTAGGACTTAGTGAAAGTGCGAGCGCAATAGTATATGGATCCTTTAGAGACACGAGAGTCCATGATTAAACTTATGAGTATAAGGACAGGGTTTGAGTGTTCCAGGTGTATGCTTTGGGTTTAATAAAAAAATCGAGTACTGACAATACTGAGGAAGAATGCATTAGGAAATGCTCTTTTGGTCCATGCTGTGAGATGCTATACGCATAAGCCTTAATAAATGTCGGGAGTAGAGAAACGCCGTTGGATTCTAAGACATAGGATTAAATGATAATCATTAAACGTGGGGAGAAAACACGTTAAGGAGAGAACTATTAATAAATAGGGCCGATGGAGTCTGGAAATGTTGCGAAAGGAACACTGGGAAGATTTACAACACAAGTGGACAGGTGGGGCAATATCGGGAATAATTGAATAGTAATTGGTATGATGATCGAAAATACCTGAAGATTTATCCACACCGAGATTGTGGGGGCTAAACTTGAGATAAGTATATGACGTATGTGACGATATGAGGTTTGTGCAAACATGCACGAATCATAGGGTGTATGGGCGTCGTGGGTGGAGCAGAGTCTCACTTAGTCAGATACCGAGAAGTTTTGGGAGTAAACGCAAGGAAAATATTTTTTAAGTATATTTTAGAAAAGGGGAGTAAGATTTCCCTCGTAATGTGAAACGTTGAGCATGGGGATCGGTGGTAAGAAATACATAGTGGAGTTGCCTCCAAGTTACATCATTTAGGGGTGGAAAAAGGTTGATTCGGGGTTGTTTGAACTAGGATTTTGTAATTTTGATATTCCTAATAACGGAATTGATGAGCATGAGTGGTGAAATTCATATTTGGGACATCCAAAATGGAGGAATGCATAATTTCATATTTATGGGTGATTGGGAGTACTAATTACGACTAGTAGAGTTACGTGTGATACCTCATGGCAGTATATTATCTACGTAACACATTCTGAGACATTATTAGGGAAATTTTTCCATCCACCCTTTAGTTAGGAAGGGTGGGGGAATAACAAGCTTCTGGGACCCAAAGTGATTTATGGTTCATCGTCAAGAATGGAACAAATCGCATCTTTTTTTTAGATAGCTCATAAACATAAGGAGAGTTACGTCACCATGAGTTAAGGAGTTGAAGTCTGACATGAGTCTTGACTCAAGAAATTTCACCCATATAAGGTGGGGCCTTTACATAGAGCCGACAGAGCATAGGCTCGTCTTTTGAAGCACTACATGTTCGGAGACCATTGAGTTGGATGTTGATGACCATGTGTTGGTTATAGTTTCTCATATGAAAGAGGTCATGAGGTTCACATGACACTGAAGCTAGCATTGAGATTTGTGGGGGCCCATCCCTATCATTGAGAGAGTGGAACCGATAGCTTATAGATTGGGTTTACCATAGCATCTACAGTGGATACACGACGTGTTTCCCGTGGCATCGCCGAAGGATTATCGAAGGAGTGTGAGAGCTTGTGGCATGTTCCACTTGAGGAGTTCGATTTGCATCCAGATGTCTTACATGACGAGAGACCTGTAGCTATTCTGGATCGTAGTGAGCGCAAACTGCGGCCTAAAGTTATACCACTTGTTAGAGTTTAGTGGGGACACCACATCTTTGACGAGTCCATTTGGGAGCTGGAGGATGACATGCTAGAGCAGCATCCAGAGGTATTCGCCAAAGGTACAACCTAACGGGGATGAAATTCCCTTGTAAGGGGGGAAGTATGTAACACCTCGTATTTTTTAGCATTTATTATTTAATTAATTCGGTTAATTTTATATTACTTGTGTGTCGTAATTTAATTGAATTAATTATTATTTAAATTTATTGAATATTATTTTGGTGAGTAAACGATTAATATTTATTGGATTTAAATTTACTAAGTGAATAGTAATAATTTAATTACGTCAAAACGAGCAATATTGACGTGGCATTTATTTATCCCAACCGAGAGTCGGCCATAGACTATATTGGAGTCGAGATAAAAAAATTTAGTAAAATATTTCGGATGACAATTCTGAGTATACAGTGGAGTCCGAAAATAGTAAAAAAAAGTACCCATGGGTAAGAAATGGGTCTCATGGCATTTTTAGGCATAACCATGGGCCCTTTTTATAAAGCCTACAAGCCTAAAAACGGGATTGAGTTATTAAACCATAAAAGTGAGAGGGTGCGGAAGCTATAACAAATTTTAGAAAACTCCAATTAAGAGAGAGAGAAGTGGGTGCAATTGGAGAAACCATGGGAGTCATTCTTCATCATGTAATCATCATCTAGACCAAAGGATTCAGACCCTACGAACCCTAAGGCAAGTGGTTAAACTTGTTTTTAAATTAATTGCATATTTATATTCATATCATAGTGGGTGTGATAAGATGATATGGTTTTGGGTTAGTTGATATCTAAATTGGGCTTTGATGGGTAGGATTGAATTGTAGAACAACTTCTTGAATTTGAAGAAGTCTATGAAATTGGGTAAATTCAATCGTCATTTTAGAAACTGTTTTTCAAATTTTTGGTTTCGAAAATGGCTATTCTGTCCGTCTGTCCTAGTTGAAAATCCTGTTTTCTGCATTTCGTTCGCTGATACGTTTTCTCCAAAAACGACTCCAAAATGCCTCAAAATGGCATTTTAAAAATCTGGGCATATTCGTGGGGCAAATTTTAAGAAATGTTATTTTTTGTTGTTACTTCGCTGGAGGTTACGTAGATTGATTGATTGTTTTTTTTGTTCTATAATAATGATATTAAGCCTAAAGTGGAGATTATGTTTACATAAAATGAGACAAGTAAGTATTGGGATAATTGAGAAAATAAGTGTAACAACCCGCCTAAAATAATAACGGGTGGCCAGCCCTATACTATATTAAATCAGGAATTCCAGATGGTCCAGTCTCAACATCAACTGCCGGTACTATATAATATAGGACTAACTACCCAATATCATATAAGCGAGATGTATAAAAAATTTTAAAACTTGCAACATACACAACCCAACACTATGAAACTACTAAAGAATAAGAGAGAGATACAATAAGCACTATAAGAAATGAAAGGAATCACTATACATGAATATGTCATAAATAAATAAACCCGAATAAGCTGTCGGGTCACAGCAAATACAATAACTGAATGGAATAAATATAAACATGTATGTAAATATCCCTTGGGTACAGACCCGATATACAACATGAATCCTACCTAGAATTTTAAGGAAGTAGGAAGCGGCTACATGAAACATCCCGCAACAGTCCGCACCTGTCACGGCTCCCAAGACTCAGAATAGAAGGTCATCCGGCATCCATGCGGTAGGATACCTGTGGTAACATATATATATATACAAGGAGGAGAGAAAAGTAAACGGGTCAGAGCCCCGAATGTGTAAAATATTTAGCAAGTGTGTTAACCGTGCATAATAAATACCGGTGTACTTAATTTCATAAATAAGTGAGACCGCACTCTCGTGGAACCCCAACTCACCTCTCATCTAAAGGCGCGCACCTATTCGCGTCCTCAAATTTTAGTTAAATTACCCCCATTGATTTTAGAATAACCTAACTTATCAGGTCTAGCCTATATCCACGAGAGCTACCCTCCCGTCATAATCTAAGGATCCACCCATTTCTAATCCTATTAGATTATGATTTCAATTATGCCATAAAAGGCTTAATGAATACCGATTAATAATCTCATGAATTATAATTATCATATTTCCTAAAACATTACCCCTATACGTATACATATATATATATATACACCTATAGGCTAAAACGTAAGAATTTATATACTAAATAATATGCACATGGAATATTGGCAAGACTTCTCTCTAATCCCAAAATTGTACTACGTTTCGTGCGTGGGGAGTCTCGCAAAGCGAAATCCAAACAAGGAACCGCCCCGTGGTCAAGACCAGAGATCCGTGATGCCACCTATGGAATTACTTCTCTCAAATCTCGACATGGCACTGCGTTTCGTGCGTGAGGTGTCTCGCAAAGCGAAATCCAAACAAGGAACCGCCCCGTGGTCAAGACCAGAGATCCGTAATCCTCAACATACAATTTAATACTACCATTACTACTAACTATAACTACTAAAGAAAGAAAGAAAGAAAAGAAAAGAAAGAAAACAAATAAGATAAAATAAAAGAACCTCCAATAATATCCTCGGGATGATGTAACCGAAATAATACCTTATGTGCGATACATCAACCCCCATCAATCTAGTACACCATAATCATCTAAGATGTACTTCATAAAAGTCCATATCCTTTCATCTATAGGATATATGTATAAATATATATATATATAGGTATTTATTTCTAACCGTATATATATCATCACTAATCCAATAGCCAAGTGTACATACTACATATGATGTACAAGGCCATGCACATAATATACCCGGCTATATATATCGCCGATAAACTGCATCAATGCTATCATCTTCCCAGTGCCCGGCTCACGTAGCAAAACTGGGGCCACCATGGTGGGACTAAACGACACCCATCTCGTGGGAAACTCACGCACACGACGTCCCGGGAAGCGGTCATAGCTCCAAACCGGCAATGAGACGAAACATACCCATCACGTCTCATCCCCAAAATAAATATATATATCATATCATAACACACGGGACGACTATGACCTGGGGAATATCCACACCCTGCTTTTCTAGCCAGGATGCTCACCCTCTACGCGCGCAACTTCCCAATGATAGCATGAGCGGGGTATGCTTAACCAATTAAGTATATATATCATTTACATGCATAATATATAATCCATATGATCCAATCATATGATCAAGTAATAAACCATCATATACGGTTTAAATATCCATACCATGTATGTCCACAACATAAAGATATCCATATATCTATACACATACAGATATATATATATATATATCAACACATATTCACATATCCTTATCTATATATATAAACTAATCCTCGTTCATATGTATAAGATATATATAACTGGCTATAAGTATACATAGTCCTCAATATACAAGCCGTCACCACAATTCCTTTAATTTACCTCGATACGTGAATATAATCCCATACTTGAAACATATTCGATCATTATCCTATGATGAATAGTCTCCCAAAACCATATGTATATATCTATACCTATATATATTCAATATTAGGGCTATCACCCAAGAGTTTGTGTAGGAATCTTTCACTACACATATCATCAATATCTCCGAGTACATTAAAGAATCTAGTAATCATTTTGACTATCGATATATATATAACTAATAGTCTATCAGCCTCAAGCTCATTCTTTCAATCATCAAATAATCTCATTTCCCTCGGTTTCGACTATGGTTCGATCACTTTTGTGAATACCCTAATCTAAGATCCCTCTAAGAGTTCTTAGCCTCCCATCACATCTACACTTACTTTTAATCTACAATTAGGATTCCCAATCCCAAAGGTTTTCCCCCAAAATCTCTATACATAACTCCAAATACATACATGGATACATTTCTCCCAAATTACCCTAAGGAGTCCCCAAAACTCTAATGTGTGAGAAACTCCTTATGTGTCTCCAAGAACATATCTCTTTCATCATAAGAGAAGGCCCCAAATCAATAAACCCAACCAAAAAGGGTTTGAAATCACTATGGAGAAAATACTACAAAATGCCCTGTTTCCGAATCGATTCGGCCTCCCAGGCGAATCGATTCGGGTCCAAAGACCTGGGCTTCTGCAATAGGCCGAATCGATTCGGCTTGGGGTCCGAATCGATTCGGTCAATGCAGACCTGCTAATTTTACCAAACCGAATCGATTCGCTTGAGGGGGCGAATCGATTCGGACCTGCAATTTTTGAAGGTTTCATCTGTTTCTTCAAAACCCACGAATTCTAAACCCTAAATTTCTCATTCCAACCCCCAATCCTTCATCAAAACATGATTTTAAGCCCATTAACCAACCCAAAGTTGATCCCAATCATTTCTATGTCATTAATTCTCAATTTAAACATTGATTTCAAGATTAAACCTAAAATCTAGGTTTTGACATTAATACCCAAAAACCATTTCTTTACCCCACAATTTATGAAATGAAATACACAAATAGCTATTTAGCAAGATTAAACACTTGCCTCAGATTTGTAGAGGTTGGATCGTCCTCGATGTCGCGGTTGGGCCGAAAATCCCAAGCTTTTTCTTCCTCTCTCTCTTCTTTTCCTTCTTCTTCTTTCTTCCTTTTTCTTTCTCTCTTCTCTATTTGAGAAGGCTTCATCCGTAAGCCTTAAATCCTTTAAAACAACAAACCCAATTTTAAATGTTAATACACACTTTAAATGACTCGTTTACTCCAATTCGAGCCAAAATAACTTAAAACATTCCGGAGCCGAAATAAAACCCAATGACAGTCATTTTGACTATCTCGACCCTTCCGGGATTGATGGTACCCTCAAAATCATCATCCGGAATACTTTAAAATATTTTCTATTTTTGGACCTCATTTCCCAAATTCTAAAATTCTCCAATTTAATTAGATTTTATTTTCCCAAAATTTAAATTTCTCAGTCTCCAAAAGTCGAGGGTGTTACAATCTTCCCCCCTTACAAGAATTTCGTCCGCGAAATTTAAGATATGCCTAGGACCTCAATATCATCTAGTCCTTACATCAAACCTCAAGATCATTATGCCGATCCTTTCGAGTTCTCATGTCAAACTACATAGATCTTTACCGGTCTAAAAAAATCAACTAGCTACCCAGGGCGCCCATACACCCCGTACCCGAGTTTCCACTCGTAAAATCCTAATCAGGCTCCATTAGCCTCAAATTGTAAGATAACCCTCGGTAACATAATCTATAACAATATACTAAATATATAAAAGTTTGAAAATTTCCACTGGTTGAACTCTCCTCAATTCCTGACGCTAGCCACCTTCGTGTGGGGGAGGTCTCGCAAGCGAAATCCAAACAAGGAACCCTCCCAATACACTACTGCGTAGCTAGGTCGGGGATTGAGATTAGTTGAACCAGGGTTAAGGTTTTATAAAAAGATTTTCTCATATTTTAGCTATTGCCCGAGGGCCTATACAATAATACAATATAAATATATTCCGCGTCTTTCGACACGCCAAACAAACACCTTATGTTTAAGACACAAGGCCTCTACAAATACAATACTCTAGCCAATATCTAGTTATCAAAACTAGCACAACTATGAGCTAAATTATCCGCTCAACATACCCCTACTAAACTCTAAACCTCACAACTCTAAAACTTCTTTTACATACATTAACGGCTTTCCACAATATAAGTCTCCCTTCTTAGGCGCAAAATAATCACATGCCCTACCTACCCATAAGACAATAGTCTTATAGTCACTATTCAGCGAACCTAAACATTCCTCACCTCCGGAATTCAATGTTATAACTCTCGACGTTCCCGGTATCGCACAAAGTATGACTTAAACCCAAAGAAAGGTATTCTACCTTATACTTCCATAATCTAATGGTTTCACCTCATCCAAGGATCTCAATTCAAGACCCTCTACTTCTTCCAGGACAATCAGTACTCCTAAACCTATTTCTCCATAATAGAAACATCTTCCTCAAAATCCTTCCTAGCGAAGGTTGACGGGTTTCTAAATCCAAACCTCCCAAAGACTAAAACAACCTCTCCTCAGACTTACTTTACTAAGTCCAAGGTCCACCATTCGAGTAAATTTTCCTTTCTTACTCAACCGTCGATAAATCACCTAGAACCACTGCTAGAAATCTCCTCAATATCTCCTCCAGAATCGGGAAAAACAACTACCCCCGATCAAAGCGTACCCAAAATATGCTATGGGTTCCGTACTTCTAAACCTATTCTTTCCTAGACGACAAAATCTAGGCGACGTCTGAAACGAAACAAGAGCAATTGTTATCAGAACGCCAATCAAGTGAATATACTTCACAGAAGAAAATAACGCGGTGAACACAACAGTCCTAATTATAGGGCTTTATGTCAAGAACGTTAACGGAAGAATGCAGAAACTCGCACAGATCCTAAGGACTCTAGAACCTGATGCTCTGATACCATCTGTAACAACCCGCCTAAAATAATAACGGGTGGCCAGCCCTATACTATATTAAATCAGGAATTCCAGATGGTCCAGTCTCAACATCAACTACCGGTACTATATAATATAGGACTAACTACCCGATATCATATAAGCGAGATGTATAAAAAATTTTAAAACTTGCAACATACACAACCCAACACTATGAAACTACTAAAGAATAAGAGAGAGATACAAGAAGCACTATAAGAAATGAAAGGAATCACTATACATGAATATGCCATAAATAAATAAACCCGAATAAGCTGTCGGGTCACAGAAAATACAATAACTGAATGGAATAAATATAAACATGTATGTAAATATCCCTTGGGTACAGACCCGATATACAACATGAATCCTACCTAGAATTTTAAGGAAGTAGGAAGCGGCTACATGAAACATTCCGCAACAGTCCGCACCTGTCACGGCTCCCAAGACTCAGAATAGAAGGTCATCGGGCATCCATGCGGTAGGATACCTGTGGTAACATATATATATATATACAAGGAGGAGAGAAAAGTAAACGGGTCAGAGCCCCGAATGTGTAAAATATTTAGCAAGTGTGTTAACCGTGCATAATAAATACCGGTGTACTTAATTTCATAAATAAGTGAGACCGCACTCTCGTGGAACCCCAACTCACCTCTCATCTAAAGGCGCGCACCTATTCGCGTCCTCAAATTTTAGTTAAATTACCCCCATTGATTTTAGAATAACCTAACTTATCAGGTCTAGCCTATATCCACGAGAGCTACCCTCCCGTCATAATCTAAGGATCCACCCATTTCTAATCCTATTAGATTATGATTTCAATTATGCCATAAAAGGCTTAATGAATACCGATTAATAATCTCATGAATTATAATTATCATATTTCCTAAAACATTACCCCTATACGTATACATATATATATATATACACCTATAGGCTAAAACGTAAGAATTTATATACTAAATAATATGCACATGGAATATTGGCAAGACTTCTCTCTAATCCCAAAATTGTACTACGTTTCGTGCGTGGGGAGTCTCGCAAAGCGAAATCCAAACAAGGAACCGCCCCGTGGTCAAGACCAGAGATCCGTGATGCCACCTATGGAATTACTTCTCTCAAATCTCGACATGGCACTGCGTTTCGTGCGTGAGGTGTCTCGCAAAGCGAAATCCAAACAAGGAACCGCCCCGTGGTCAAGACCAGAGATCCGTAATCCTCAACATACAATTTAATACTACCATTACTACTAACTATAACTACTAAAGAAAGAAAGAAAGAAAAGAAAAGAAAGAAAACAAATAAGATAAAATAAAAGAACCTCCAATAATATCCTCGGGATGATGTAACCGAAATAATACCTTATGTGCGATACATCAACCCCCATCAATCTAGTACACCATAATCATCTAAGATGTACTTCATAAAAGTCCATATCCTTTCATCTATAGGATATATGTATAAATATATATATATATAGGTATTTATTTCTAACCGTATATATATCATCACTAATCCAATAGCCAAGTGTACATACTACATATGATGTACAAGGCCATGCACATAATATACCCGGCTATATATATCGCCGATAAACTGCATCAATGCTATCATCTTCCCAGTGCCCGGCTCACGTAGCAAAACTGGGGCCACCATGGTGGGACTAAACGACACCCATCTCGTGGGAAACTCACGCACACGACGTCCCGGGAAGCGGTCATAGCTCCAAACCGGCAATGAGACGAAACATACCCATCACGTCTCATCCCCAAAATAAATATATATATCATATCATAACACACGGGACGACTATGACCTGGGGAATATCCACACCCTGCTTTTCTAGCCAGGATGCTCACCCTCTACGCGCGCAACTTCCCAATGATAGCATGAGCGGGGTATGCTTAACCAATTAAGTATATATATCATTTACATGCATAATATATAATCCATATGATCCAATCATATGATCAAGTAATAAACCATCATATACGGTTTAAATATCCATACCATGTAT
Organism: Sambucus nigra; assembly: GCA_949130495.1. NCBI lineage: Eukaryota > Viridiplantae > Streptophyta > Magnoliopsida > Dipsacales > Adoxaceae > Sambucus > Sambucus nigra. The sequence goes on along the minus strand of OX422214.1, from coordinate 129,575,983 downwards.
GTCCACAACATAAAGATATCCATATATCTATACACATACAGATATATATATATATATATCAACACATATTCACATATCCTTATCTATATATATAAACTAATCCTCGTTCATATGTATAAGATATATATAACTGGCTATAAGTATACATAGTCCTCAATATACAAGCCGTCACCACAATTCCTTTAATTTACCTCGATACGTGAATATAATCCCATACTTGAAACATATTCGATCATTATCCTATGATGAATAGTCTCCCAAAACCATATGTATATATCTATACCTATATATATTCAATATTAGGGCTATCACCCAAGAGTTTGTGTAGGAATCTTTCACTACACATATCATCAATATCTCCGAGTACATTAAAGAATCTAGTAATCATTTTGACTATCGATATATATATAACTAATAGTCTATCAGCCTCAAGCTCATTCTTTCAATCATCAAATAATCTCATTTCCCTCGGTTTCGACTATGGTTCGATCACTTTTGTGAATACCCTAATCTAAGATCCCTCTAAGAGTTCTTAGCCTCCCATCACATCTACACTTACTTTTAATCTACAATTAGGATTCCCAATCCCAAAGGTTTTCCCCCAAAATCTCTATACATAACTCCAAATACATACATGGATACATTTCTCCCAAATTACCCTAAGGAGTCCCCAAAACTCTAATGTGTGAGAAACTCCTTATGTGTCTCCAAGAACATATCTCTTTCATCATAAGAGAAGGCCCCAAATCAATAAACCCAACCAAAAAGGGTTTGAAATCACTATGGAGAAAATACTACAAAATGCCCTGTTTCCGAATCGATTCGGCCTCCCAGGCGAATCGATTCGGGTCCAAAGACCTGGGCTTCTGCAATAGGCCGAATCGATTCGGCTTGGGGTCCGAATCGATTCGGTCAATGCAGACCTGCTAATTTTACCAAACCGAATCGATTCGCTTGAGGGGGCGAATCGATTCGGACCTGCAATTTTTGAAGGTTTCATCTGTTTCTTCAAAACCCACGAATTCTAAACCCTAAATTTCTCATTCCAACCCCCAATCCTTCATCAAAACATGATTTTAAGCCCATTAACCAACCCAAAGTTGATCCCAATCATTTCTATGTCATTAATTCTCAATTTAAACATTGATTTCAAGATTAAACCTAAAATCTAGGTTTTGACATTAATACCCAAAAACCATTTCTTTACCCCACAATTTATGAAATGAAATACACAAATAGCTATTTAGCAAGATTAAACACTTGCCTCAGATTTGTAGAGGTTGGATCGTCCTCGATGTCGCGGTTGGGCCGAAAATCCCAAGCTTTTTCTTCCTCTCTCTCTTCTTTTCCTTCTTCTTCTTTCTTCCTTTTTCTTTCTCTCTTCTCTATTTGAGAAGGCTTCATCCGTAAGCCTTAAATCCTTTAAAACAACAAACCCAATTTTAAATGTTAATACACACTTTAAATGACTCGTTTACTCCAATTCGAGCCAAAATAACTTAAAACATTCCGAAGCCGAAATAAAACCCAATGACAGTCATTTTGACTATCTCGACCCTTCCGGGATTGATGGTACCCTCAAAATCATCATCCGGAATACTTTAAAATATTTTCTATTTTTGGACCTCATTTCCCAAATTCTAAAATTCTCCAATTTAATTAGATTTTATTTTCCCAAAATTTAAATTTCTCAGTCTCCAAAAGTCGAGGGTGTTACAATCTTCCCCCCTTACAAGAATTTCGTCCGCGAAATTTAAGATATGCCTAGGACCTCAATATCATCTAGTCCTTACATCAAACCTCAAGATCATTATGCCGATCCTTTCGAGTTCTCATGTAAAACTACATAGATCTTTACCGGTCTAAAAAAATCAACTAGCTACCCAGGGCGCCCATACACCCCGTACCCGAGTTTCCACTCGTAAAATCCTAATCAGGCTCCATTAGCCTCAAATTGTAAGATAACCCTCGGTAACATAATCTATAACAATATACTAAATATATAAAAGTTTGAAAATTTCCACTGGTTGAACTCTCCTCAATTCCTGACGCTAGCCACCTTCGTGCGGGGGAGGTCTCGCAAGCGAAATCCAAACAAGGAACCCTCCCAATACACTACTGCGTAGCTAGGTCGGGGATTGAGATTAGTTGAACCAGGGTTAAGGTTTTATAAAAAGATTTTCTCATATTTTAGCTATTGCCCGAGGGCCTATACAATAATACAATATAAATATATTCCGCGTCTTTCGACACGCCAAACAAACACCTTATGTTTAAGACACAAGGCCTCTACAAATACAATACTCTAGCCAATATCTAGTTCTCAAAACTAGCACAACTATGAGCTAAATTATCCGCTCAACATACCCCTACTAAACTCTAAACCTCACAACTCTAAAACTTCTTTTACATACATTAACGGCTTTCCACAATATAAGTCTCCCTTCTTAGGCGCAAAATAATCACATGCCCTACCTACCCATAAGACAATAGTCTTATAGTCACTATTCAGCGAACCTAAACATTCCTCACCTCCGGAATTCAATGTTATAACTCTCGACGTTCCCGGTATCGCACAAAGTATGACTTAAACCCAAAGAAAGGTATTCTACCTTATACTTCCATAATCTAATGGTTTCACCTCATCCAAGGATCTCAATTCAAGACCCTCTACTTCTTCCAGGACAATCAGTACTCCTAAACCTATTTCTCCATAATAGAAACATCTTCCTCAAAATCCTTCCTAGCGAAGGTTGACGGGTTTCTAAATCCAAACCTCCCAAAGACTAAAACAACCTCTCCTCAGACTTACTTTACTAAGTCCAAGGTCCACCATTCGAGTAAATTTTCCTTTCTTACTCAACCGTCGATAAATCACCTAGAACCACTGCTAGAAATCTCCTCAATATCTCCTCCAGAATCGGGAAAAACAACTACCCCCGATCAAAGCGTACCCAAAATATGCTATGGGTTCCGTACTTCTAAACCTATTCTTTCCTAGACGACAAAATCTAGGCGACGTCTGAAACGAAACAAGAGCAATTGTTATCAGAACGCCAATCAAGTGAATATACTTCACAGAAGAAAATAACGCGGTGAACACAACAGTCCTAATTATAGGGCTTTATGTCAAGAACGTTAACGGAAGAATGCAGAAACTCGCACAGATCCTAAGGACTCTAGAACCTGATGCTCTGATACCATCTGTAACAACCCGCCTAAAATAATAACGGGTGGCCAGCCCTATACTATATTAAATCAGGAATTCCAGATGGTCCAGTCTCAACATCAACTACCGGTACTATATAATATAGGACTAACTACCCGATATCATATAAGCGAGATGTATAAAAAATTTTAAAACTTGCAACATACACAACCCAACACTATGAAACTACTAAAGAATAAGAGAGAGATACAAGAAGCACTATAAGAAATGAAAGGAATCACTATACATGAATATGCCATAAATAAATAAACCCGAATAAGCTGTCGGGTCACAGAAAATACAATAACTGAATGGAATAAATATAAACATGTATGTAAATATCCCTTGGGTACAGACCCGATATACAACATGAATCCTACCTAGAATTTTAAGGAAGTAGGAAGCGGCTACATGAAACATTCCGCAACAGTCCGCACCTGTCACGGCTCCCAAGACTCAGAATAGAAGGTCATCGGGCATCCATGCGGTAGGATACCTGTGGTAACATATATATATATATACAAGGAGGAGAGAAAAGTAAACGGGTCAGAGCCCCGAATGTGTAAAATATTTAGCAAGTGTGTTAACCGTGCATAATAAATACCGGTGTACTTAATTTCATAAATAAGTGAGACCGCACTCTCGTGGAACCCCAACTCACCTCTCATCTAAAGGCGCGCACCTATTCGCGTCCTCAAATTTTAGTTAAATTACCCCCATTGATTTTAGAATAACCTAACTTATCAGGTCTAGCCTATATCCACGAGAGCTACCCTCCCGTCATAATCTAAGGATCCACCCATTTCTAATCCTATTAGATTATGATTTCAATTATGCCATAAAAGGCTTAATGAATACCGATTAATAATCTCATGAATTATAATTATCATATTTCCTAAAACATTACCCCTATACGTATACATATATATATATATATACACCTATAGGCTAAAACGTAAGAATTTATATACTAAATAATATGCACATGGAATATTGGCAAGACTTCTCTCTAATCCCAAAATTGTACTACGTTTCGTGCGTGGGGAGTCTCGCAAAGCGAAATCCAAACAAGGAACCGCCCCGTGGTCAAGACCATAGATCCGTGATGCCACCTATGGAATTACTTCTCTCAAATCTCGACATGGCACTGCGTTTCGTGCGTGAGGTGTCTCGCAAAGCGAAATCCAAACAAGGAACCGCCCCGTGGTCAAGACCAGAGATCCGTAATCCTCAACATACAATTTAATACTACCATTACTACTAACTATAACTACTAAAGAAAGAAAGAAAGAAAAGAAAAGAAAGAAAACAAATAAGATAAAATAAAAGAACCTCCAATAATATCCTCGGGATGATGTAACCGAAATAATACCTTATGTGCGATACATCAACCCCCATCAATCTAGTACACCATAATCATCTAAGATGTACTTCATAAAAGTCCATATCCTTTCATCTATAGGATATATATATAAATATATATATATATATAGGTATTTATTTCTAACCGTATATATATCATCACTAATCCAATAGCCAAGTGTACATACTACATATGATGTACAAGGCCATGCACATAATATACCCGGCTATATATATCGCCGATAAACTGCATCAATGCTATCATCTTCCCAGTGCCCGGCTCACGTAGCAAAACTGGGGCCACCATGGTGGGACTAAACGACACCCATCTCGTGGGAAACTCACGCACACGACGTCCCGGGAAGCGGTCATAGCTCCAAACCGGCAATGAGACGAAACATACCCATCACGTCTCATCCCCAAAATAAATATATATATCATATCATAACACACGGGACGACTATGACCTGGGGAATATCCACACCCTGCTTTTCTAGCCAGGATGCTCACCCTCTACGCGCGCAACTTCCCAATGATAGCATGAGCGGGGTATGCTTAACCAATTAAGTATATATATCATTTACATGCATAATATATAATCCATATGATCCAATCATATGATCAAGTAATAAACCATCATATACGGTTTAAATATCCATACCATGTATGTCCACAACATAAAGATATCCATATATCTATACACATACAGATATATATATATATATATATCAACACATATTCACATATCCTTATCTATATATATAAACTAATCCTCGTTCATATGTATAAGATATATATAACTGGCTATAAGTATACATAGTCCTCAATATACAAGCCGTCACCACAATTCCTTTAATTTACCTCGATACGTGAATATAATCCCATACTTGAAACATATTCGATCATTATCCTATGATGAATAGTCTCCCAAAACCATATGTATATATCTATACCTATATATATTCAATATTAGGGCTATCACCCAAGAGTTTGTGTAGGAATCTTTCACTACACATATCATCAATATCTCCGAGTACATTAAAGAATCTAGTAATCATTTTGACTATCGATATATATATAACTAATAGTCTATCAGCCTCAAGCTCATTCTTTCAATCATCAAATAATCTCATTTCCCTCGGTTTCGACTATGGTTCGATCACTTTTGTGAATACCCTAATCTAAGATCCCTCTAAGAGTTCTTAGCCTCCCATCACATCTACACTTACTTTTAATCTACAATTAGGATTCCCAATCCCAAAGGTTTTCCCCCAAAATCTCTATACATAACTCCAAATACATACATGGATACATTTCTCCCAAATTACCCTAAGGAGTCCCCAAAACTCTAATGTGTGAGAAACTCCTTATGTGTCTCCAAGAACATATCTCTTTCATCATAAGAGAAGGCCCCAAATCAATAAACCCAACCAAAAAGGGTTTGAAATCACTATGGAGAAAATACTACAAAATGCCCTGTTTCCGAATCGATTCGGCCTCCCAGGCGAATCGATTCGGGTCCAAAGACCTGGGCTTCTGCAATAGGCCGAATCGATTCGGCTTGGGGTCCGAATCGATTCGGTCAATGCAGACCTGCTAATTTTACCAAACCGAATCGATTCGCTTGAGGGGGCGAATCGATTCGGACCTGCAATTTTTGAAGGTTTCATCTGTTTCTTCAAAACCCACGAATTCTAAACCCTAAATTTCTCATTCCAACCCCCAATCCTTCATCAAAACATGATTTTAAGCCCATTAACCAACCCAAAGTTGATCCCAATCATTTCTATGTCATTAATTCTCAATTTAAACATTGATTTCAAGATTAAACCTAAAATCTAGGTTTTGACATTAATACCCAAAAACCATTTCTTTACCCCACAATTTATGAAATGAAATACACAAATAGCTATTTAGCAAGATTAAACACTTGCCTCAGATTTGTAGAGGTTGGATCGTCCTCGATGTCGCGGTTGGGCCGAAAATCCCAAGCTTTTTCTTCCTCTCTCTCTTCTTTTCCTTCTTCTTCTTTCTTCCTTTTTCTTTCTCTCTTCTCTATTTGAGAAGGCTTCATCCGTAAGCCTTAAATCCTTTAAAACAACAAACCCAATTTTAAATGTTAATACACACTTTAAATGACTCGTTTACTCCAATTCGAGCCAAAATAACTTAAAACATTCCAGAGCCGAAATAAAACCCAATGACAGTCATTTTGACTATCTCGACCCTTCCGGGATTGATGGTACCATCAAAATCATCATCCGGAATACTTTAAAATATTTTCTATTTTTGGACCTCATTTCCCAAATTCTAAAATTCTCCAATTTAATTAAATTTTATTTTCCCAAAATTTAAATTTCTCAGTCTCCAAAAGTCGAGGGTGTTACAATAAGCCATAAGGGAATTAGGGTTAAAATTGAGTAAATTGAAAACCTTAGACTATTAAGTGTGCAAAATTTATTAAGGAGAATTTGAATAATAAATTCTAAATATTGTATTTTCGGGCCAAATGAGCAGTACGGATATATTGGCTAAGCGACGCCAAGGTAATAAATTAATTAATGTGTAGTTAATTAAAGTTTAGAGTCGGAAAAATTGACTCGGATATTTTGGGCTAGTGCTGCGAGTGCTTAGGCACGGATTTGGCCGAATTAATTTATTATAGGGTTATATGACAAATAATGAAATATTTAAGATAAAAAGGGAGTTAACTTTAATAAGTGGAATTTGACCAATAAGTTCTACAAGATGAAATTTCGAACCGACTGAGCGAATTTGGGTAATTTAGTTGGGTGGCACAACTTGAGTGAACAAAATAAATAAATGTGGGATTTATTTAAATTACAAGTCAGTACATAGACTTGGAAATGTTAGGCTAGTGTTACGATAATTGTGAAAGGAGTAGCCTGGAATATATATATATATATATATATATATATATATATATATATATATATATATATATATATATATATATATATATATATATATATATATACGGTGATCTAGTGCTATCATGGAAGGTTGCGTGATGTGTGTGAATCCCTTGGCTTGAGGAGCATGGTGAGTATAGTCCCCAGGTCATAGCGTCTGTATTTAGGGGTGAGACGTCTTGGGTATGATTTGGTCTCGTTTTCAGAGGAAACTATAACCGCCTCCACGGCATTTATTTTGTTTCACTGATTCGGGGAGCTAACCGTGTCAGGGTGTCTGGGTGGATGAGTATACCTGGATTGATAGTATTGCAGAGAAATATCCGGTGAGTGCCTATTCGGGAGGATGGTTATATATTTACGGCATGTGTGTGAATGTTGTAATATGATGATACATATATATGGTTCATATATCTATATACGGGTAAAATACATGATTTGAATTGTACTGATTATATATAACCTGTGATTATGTTATATCTTCCCAAATGAGAAATGGTTAATTAAGTTAATATGATAAATAATTTATAAATCATATATTAAACATACTCGGGCGATATTATCGAGAACTAGTTACGGAGTAGGTGATGAGGTGGGTTATATAGAAAAGCGTTAGGTTTGTACAATAGTTAAGGGGTGAGTTGGTCCTCAAGGGAGTGCGACACTAGCTTGAATATTAAGAGCATTCACGCATTTTAATTTACTGCAATTTAATTCACTTGCTAAATATTTTCAAAATATTTTCGGTTCTAACCCTTGCTATAAAATATTTTCAAAACCTTTTAGGTGTCCAGCCATAGGGTTGTCAGGATTGTTTCTATCCCAGGGTTACGCAACTGTGACATATGTGGATGTTGCAAGATTTAGTCTTAGGAGCTTCAGTTATTTCATTCCTAGAGTAGGACACAATCAGTATTTCATTTGGGCATGTCGCCCTAGTTCTTTCATTTGTTTCAATCAGATGATGTACTCAGTTTATTATTTCGGGTTGTTTATGTTTTCTAATTTGGATTTTGTAACCGATGGTTTATTCGACAAAGATTGTACTTATTCATTTTTATGGTTGACTCAGTGATTATGTGAATAGTTTAAATTATATTCATTTGCATGTTGTTATTATTGTTTGATAAAAAGATAAAATTTGGCAATGTTTCTTTTTTAATACTAGGTGGTTAGTAAGTTTTGAAAAATATTTTCGATAGTGATGCTAAGAATGAACCAAATGAGATTCCTATTTAATTTGATATAGGACTAATCACCCGGTATTTTATTAAAAGGGGTGTCACAGGCAGATAATCGACAAAATATTTTCATATATTTAGTCTCGAAGATATATGCCACATAAGTCACATTCTATCCCCCGACGGATGGTTAGTCTAGATAATTCTTATATTTAGTCCCGACAAGTGGTCGACAGAGTCGATTAATAATCGACATTACATTTATTATTATTATTATGCAACCCTAATGAATGGTTTGGAAATCTTGTTTTCTCTAACAATGCAAGATCATTCGTACTATGTACTCGGTCCTCTAAAAATTTGCCTCGACGAATGCTCAGGCACTATTTATTTCCTTTAAAATGCCCCGATGAATGGTTGGCATTTATATTATGTGATCATCACAGTTTAGCCTCAACGGTTTGTTGGGCACTATCATTATCATTATGATTCAACCCTAATGGATAGTTCAAAAATTTATGTTTCACTAACATTGCAGGATCATTCGTAATGTCTGCTCAGTCCCTTAAAATCTTGTCTCGGTGGATGCTCAGGAATCATTTATCTTATCAAAGCTCCGACAGATGCTCAAGCATGGATCGTTTGAAATATCTACTAGACAAGGTTCTAAAAAATGCGGGGCGCGATTGAGGCGTGGAGGCCAAGCCTTAAGCCTTAGAAGCCTAGGCGGGCCTAGGCGTAAAAAGACGTGAAAAGGCATTTAGGCCTTCTTAATATATTTTAATATTTTTTAACCATAACAAAGCTATTAAAATACAAAAATTGCACATATAATAAAAATATGTCTGAATATATGCAAATTAAAATACTATCTGATTATTTTGGATAAGATAATGATCCGATTTGTAAACAAATTATTTAAAAGGCGACATCGTTTCACTAAGGCATTGTTGTTTTTAAAAAAAAGTGCGTCGAAAGGGTTTTACCAAGAATAAGGCGTGAAAAGCGTAAGGCGAGACGTTTCTCCCAAGCCTTAAGCCTAGGCGGAGCCTAGGCGGGTTTTTTAGAACAGTGCTACTAGACCCTTTACAATTCTGCCTCGATGGACACTCAGGCATCATTTATTTCCTTCGAAATCCTATTAATGCCCCGACAGGCAGTCAACACTAATATTAGTTCTCTGGATTTCTTATTAGCTTCGATGGATAGTCGATGCAAATTATATTATATGACCATTTATTAAACCCAAACGGACGGTTGGGCATTGCAATTCTTATTTAATTCAACCTCGGCTAATGGGAGCAGGGTCCCTCGTTAGCCAGCATTATATTGTTGCAATCCAATTCATATGCTCGGACATATATTGGTTGTTTAACCTCGTTTGTTAAACCCCAACAAGAAGTTGGGCAAGATCATTCTTATTTATATCCATCTCAACGAATAATCGACGCGATATTATTCAACACAACAAAGCCCGAGGAACGGTTGGGCATACTTATTATCTCGATTATTCCTGATGATCAACATTAAACTAAATCAAAGACCCGATGGATGGTTGGGCCTTATTATTATCCAGTCTTCTCTACACAGCCCGGTTGGGGGCTCCGTAGCAACGTTGACATGTGAATAGATTCACCGTAACATTAGTCAAGGAAGAAAGACACAAATTCTTCATAGGCCTGTGGTCGGCCTCTCCCACTGGACCATATAAAAATCCTAATATAGGGTGATTTACTAACTAGGTAAATGCCCGAGAAATCCCCGCGTGCATAGGCCTATGTTCAGCCTCTCCAATTATACCATATAAAAATCATAATACAGGGTGATACCCTAACTAGGTAAACGCCCGAGTGAACCTCAATGCATAGGCCTATGGTCGGCCTCTTCAATTGGACCATGATAAAACCCTAATACAGGGTGATACCTTAGACTAGGTGCGTATATGGGTGTTTCACAGGCCTGTGGTCAGCCTCTCCAATTGGACTATGCGATAAAATAGAACTATGAACTACGATCGAACTGATCTCGTGAAGGTATGAAAGCATCTCGACACGCTCGAGTCTGGTTCCCTTATCGATTGAATGTATCTCAACTCAAGCCAAGCATTCATCTAAAACCTTAAAAAGTCAAGAAGATCAACCAAAGAAGTCTTAAAAGTTAAACGACAACTCAAAGAATGCCAGTCCAGTTCACATCGATAATTACACACGTTCGAAGAGATTGCGGACCAGCTCCCTGCTCATCTCCAAAACAACTTAGCTAAACTATGACCTGTGGGGCTATTGTGTGTGGGGGGGGGGGGGGATAAACCTACATAAATAGCATGACACGTGGCAAACACACCGGTCAAGATGGCGACCAGCATATGCTCCAAAAAGATAAGGACGACTAGAGTCCTTGATAAAGTAGAAGACCGAGGAACAGTATTTTATTGAAATTAAACTCTATATGGATATGACTTATGCAATTATAACCCCTGACTCTACATAAATGGGACGCCCCCCATTGTGAAAGGGGGCTCAGAGGCTAGAGAAACACTAATGTAAATTTTCTCATTATTATAGTGAAACACTGTTGAAGCCTCGTGGACGTTGGCCATTGATGGTCGAACCACATAAATATTTGTCTCTTCTCATTTATTTTTATATATGCATCGTGATGAATTGGCACCCCTACAAGTGAAATTTGTTGCTCTCTCTCTCTCTCTCTCTATATATATATATATATAACTGAAAATACATGTTGTCAAATTATAAATTATTGCAAGTGCATGGACTATTGTAGTATAACTAATGTAAGTACGAGTCGAACCCACAGAGATTTGGTCAATTCATCTAAATCATCAACTTTTCAACTAGAAAATATTAATTTAAAAATATGATGTAGAGATAAAATAAAATAAAATTAATAATAAATTAATGACACAATGTATGTAACAAATATGAGAGAGATTACCAGGATTTCGAATCAGTTTACAGTTTTTACTAGTTTATGATTAATTAGTTTAACTCATAATTCTCTTTAATAACTCAAAACTATAGCGACTCTCGTTGGGTAAATTTCGAATGATGAAAATCAAATAATTTATATCTATTTTTAGATGCAAAAAATTCCCATTCCCTTAAAAGTATCATTCCTAAGTATTTAATGTCAAACATAAGCAAGAACTATCAAACAATATAACATAAGCACAATCCATCAAATATAAATACAAAAAATTAAAGATTGTGAATAAAAAAAATAATTTAGAATGTTTAAAATGTCAATCTCGTGACTATTTTAATGAATACCAAATTTTGAAAACGCTTTTAGAATAAGTAGGGAATTTAAACGAATTAAACTAATTAAAACATACACTAAGTAATCATAGTAAACTTCACCTAATCCTAGAAATTAAATGAAGCTATCATCATAACTAAAACACAAGAAATGAAATATGAAACAATTATTTTTATTAATAATCACTTACAAAAATTGAAGTTCCAGCACTTGAATGTCAATATAACAAGTTTGTATAACTCTTGATCACAAAAAAAAATGTCTACCAAATACTCAAAAATAAAAATATGAGTATTTAGTATTTTAGGTGCTCCTAAAATAAACTCACGCATTTTCTATCTCTAAAATTGTGTATGAATTCTTCCTCCTCCAAATTGTGTATAATGAACTAATTTTACAGGTGAAAGTATGAGAAATGAGAAATTTAATTTCTAAAATTTTTGAATAATTAAAATAAAAGTTCCCTTAAATTGGTAGATAAAGTGGTTGAATCATTGGAGTACATTGTGACACTCCGCGTAATTAAATCCCGGGTGATTAGTCCTAAATTAAATTAAAACAGGTTCCTCAGTTAGTTCATCCTTAGCACCACTGTCGAAAAAATTTTAATTACTAATCACCTAAGTGAAATTAGACCCGTGTCAAATTTTATCTTCCATTAACTCGATAAGATAACTCATGTGGAAAATAATAATTAAACATTCACGATATACTAGAATTCAAACCATCTCACAATATATATAATGAATAAAGTCTTTTCGAGTCAACATTCGGCTAAAAATCAGCAACTGCTTAATAAACTAATATAATCCAATACTGAATAACTGAAAATATTGACAATGGACAACATGACCCAATAGAGAGTAGTAAAAATAAGATCCTAAAATCGATCTGAATAAATGAGTCATCTATGCAAAGTCCCACTAGCCTCCACAAAGCTGCAGCTACGAGTCCCTGGAGTGAATGCTCAAGTCTGGCGTCCCTGTGGCTGGACACCTAAAAGGGTTTTGAAAATATTTTGATTGCAAGAGTTAGTACTCAAAACATTTTGAAAATATTTAGCAAGTAATTTATCGCAATTAAAATCGATTATTGATTACACATGATAGGTTCACGCACACTCTCTTGAGTTTCCTCACCTCTCATCTAATGTGCACTCCTAACGTTCTATACTTAGCCCCTCTAGCTATCATACCCAATCTATCTCGACTAAAGTATATAATTGATTTACTTTCCCGTACCGTCCATACAACACGCTTCATTAGTAACATCTCTCACATGTTATTCATTTCTCATATAACATTCACATATGTTATGTTTAATCATTATGATTAAGTCTCACTACTTAATTCATATAGCATTTCACATCTATCATCATTTAGCTTCCATAATTAAGTTTCACTACTTAATTAACCATAGATATTCCCAGTATATCTTTAATCATGTAATTAAGTCTTCTCTTTACTTAATTTGCCATTTAGATGTACATCTCTATATATATCATCTACAAGTCTACTACCGCACATAAGTAGAGTATCATGAGGTATATATTTCGCACACAATATATACTATAAGCACATACTTTATAATCACCTCCCCACATCACATTTTGGGGGTTATTGTCTCGGAATCATACTTCGAGCACCAATAGTGATTTATATCTCTTAGTTCAGAATACATATTTCACACACAATATATATTATATGGATTATTGGTCCGAGAACCATCGACCCCAATTATCCTAACATTTACATTGGTCCGAAAAGCCATTGACCCCAAGGTAAATGTAATGTACATGCATATTCTCAATATATCTTTAATCTCGTAATTAAGTTTCTCTCTACTTAATTTGCTTCTAGATGTAATCACGGAATCTCATTATCTACCAACTCGCATAAGTAGATTATTAATACAAAATACATTTCACACACAATATATACTTATAAATTCATTCATTACTAATATGTCCTCTTAACACACATCAGGGACCCCTTGTTCGGAATGGTCCATCGACACCAAGTAAGAGTTTAGTTCGGAATGTCATCTCGACCCCAAGTTCATTTCAAGTAGTGGTTCGAAAAAATCACCTCGACCCCACTAATGAAATTATATATATATAGATATAGATTGGTTCGGAACTCTTTCATCACGACCCTAAATCATTATTTCCATATATAAGTTCAGAATCCTACCTCGACACTAATATAGGAAAATATACCTTAGGTATTCTCTCCACATAAGTATCTATATAATTCAGTAGGTATACACATAACCGAATAATCATTCATACTTGTACGTAGTATATTTCTCTCAAATACTCACCATACCTTTTATTTTACGATTTATCTCACTATCGTATTAATTCGAGTATTCACAAAACTCTAAGGATCCTAGTTACCCCTTGTTATATCAATTCATTAGTTACCCTAGTTAACCTACTGACCCAACAAATTTAAGCTCGCTCACACTTTTCCGTAATTATATGCTTATCATCTCGAATTAAAATACGTCACAATCAAGCTTATAAATCTCCACTTTAATTCTCTCACAAAATTACTAAATCATAGACCTATTGCCATAGCATTATTACAGTAATATATTTCATCAAGGTCCCAAACACTTCCCTGATAAAATTTTAGGCATTTGAGGCTTAAAAAGAAAAATCTCACATTTTCTGGCAGCCGAAAAGAATCATAAATTTTCTGGCAGATTAAACACCCTTTAGAAAAATTTCGATTTCTCTCTCTACAGAACTTTGATTGAACTGATTCCATGTTCATTGGAAAGATAAGAGATAGAAATTTCCATACATCGATGATTCACACTCTAATTTGAAGTACAATTCAAATCGTACACGTTTTAAGTCACGTCAAAATTCTTGCAGATTATTATGCTGGCAGATCAAATACCCTGTAGTAACGTGTCGATTACTCCCTACACATGGGTATTATAACTTGAATTTGATTTACAATAAACACTTTCCATGAATTGGTAAATCTAATTTTGTGGTTCTTGATTGAGGGTTGATTGTTTCTTCTCCAATCTTCCCTTCCAATTTGGCTTGATGTGCAAGAACTCTTCACCACCTTTAGAATTTCTCCTTAAGCTTTGAGAATTAGCTCTCCCTTCTCTCTAATGGTCTCTCTAGTAGTTTTTGTGTTATGAACCCTAATCCCCAATCTCCAAATATCATATCTAAGGCTCTAAATTTTGTAGGTCATTTAACCCACTTTATAAAAGTGACCAAAACACCATTGATAAGTCTCGATTTGGTCTAAAATTGACCCGGGACTCAAATGATACCCCCGGGTACACTATTTTGACTATTTCGACCCATCTGGAACCATCCGTGACCTCTAAATTATCATCTGAGTCACTTAAAACATATTTCTCATTTCTCACCACAAAATAGTCTACACGTACGACTCCCGGTGAGATAAAATAAAAATACGCACATATCACTCGCGATGTCGTATCTCCATAATTATCAATTATTTACTATTTACACTTAGTAAATATTATCATCTAATATTAATCCGTATTTAACTCTATTAATATCCAATTAAACACATTTACCATTTAATCATTTTAAATTACTTCACTCAAGTAATTTAATTGAAATGTATTTTTCTCAATTAATTCCTCAAATTAATTAAATAAAAATACATAGAAATTCGGGGTATTACATACTCCCCCCCTTACAAAGGAATTTTGTCCTCGAAATTTGGAGAAGACTGGTACTAAAACTTAGGATCTTTACCATCACGACATCCTCTAGTACCCAAATTCGAATCATAATAACATAAGGGTCATTACACTATACCCCCGCTTGTGGTACCCACCTATCAAAGGCTTAATCACTGTAGCCCAAGTTTATTGGATTCACTACGTACAGATACACTCCACCAATCATGTGATCTCAAAATTGGCTCTATCGCCTCAAACACTAATGGAAAGCCGCACATCAATGAGTGCCAGCTTCCCGTATCCACCCTGAAACAAAACTCCCATTCTGAGAGAAAGCACACGAACATCTGACCACTCATGTAAGTTCTCAAAACATCGATTCGTGGCGACGTCACTCATACGAAATTTAAACGCCACATAAAATACTTTATGGTTCACTCCACTCTTAACAACGGACTTCAAATAATGTCTAGTCCAAAAATCTAGTTATCGTGTCACTTCGGATTAACCAGAGGTAGAACGACAAGGCTTCCCATACCAAACCTCAAAAGGCACCTCGTCCATAACAAACAGGTATGAGTTATTACACACAACTCTACCAATCGATAATTTCCTCACCAATTACTGTACAATGATCTACGCTAATTTTAAGCTAGGTCATTTACGGAAGTAGACTATCAGTAGTGACTCCAGAGTTGCATTCTTACAGTTTTACTAGTCATCGTTCACCTCCCGTTTACTCATCGGGCCATAAGTGACACGACTTGCTCACAGCAAAACATCATCCCCCAATGCCTCCTTAAAATTCCTCTCGGAGGTGGGGTTCATGGATCTCATCCTGATACACAACAGTAGTTGGTATCACCTAATAATGTAACTCACCCCAGGTAAATAATAATTTCTCCACCTCGATCAAACCCTTCCACAGACTCGAAGGAAATTGTTACCTTGTTCTGGTGTTGGCAACACATCAATGAAATTTATTAGCTTGACTTCCCATTCCATCACTGGAATCGTCGGCTTAATACAGAATTTCTAGCTTGATCATTTCGCATCAATATTTTTCTCATCTACGAGTGGTGCACTCGGAGACAATCTCACTTTGTCTCACCCAACACCACCTTCCACTTATAATATCTCACATTAAGTGGAACTACATACACGCCTTCTTTCCTTGGAGTATACTAAATTATATTCATGCGCAAGCCACTCTTCAACACTCATCCGAGTAAGTCTCCACTCTACTTTCTAACAACAATTTGGTATCCTCTTTATCAAGAGGCATGTTTTAAATGGTTTTCCACAACCTTTTAACCCATCTCGGTTGTGTTAGATCTCTTTGCACATATATGCTTGAATTATCGTCTTTCTCACATGACATTCAATCCATCATATCATTTTAACCTTGTTTATAGTTGTCCCTCGGGCATATATTCTACACATTCATTTTCATGTCCTTCTATCTCAAACGTCTTTGGAATTAACTAACCAGGGCACCCATACACCCTATCATCCGTGCATATCTGCACAACCATAATATAATCCGTGCATATCATCCGTGCCCATAAAAAACATGGGTATTCTCAATCACCCCACTAATCATAATATAATTTTCCTCGACATCGTCTCACCCTTCAACCTATGGTGAGACTAAAATTTTCAGTGCTTTTTTTTCAAGGCACTACAGGCTTCACATTCCTTATTTGCATAATATCTCTCAGTTCGACATGTTTTCTCCACACGTAAAATGAGTAACAACTACAGTGTTATCCCTTTCCCTAGCATCCAACACATCTCTTAACTCCCGCGTCTCTAAAGGAGTGATATAAAAATGCACTCTTTCTGTCACTAAGTACTGAGCGCTAAATAAAATAACGAGCTCAATCTCTCCACTCGGTTGTAAACCAGTATGCCCTGAATCATATCAATCTAGTCCCTACACATCAAGATTAACTATAACGAGACCTCTATGCTGTCCAAAGTCCCTAATAAAATGTATCATAAGTGCGAGCTCAACCCTCTTTCAGGTGAGGAATCGCTAAATGGCACATCATTCCCTGGAATAACGAGCACGATAGCCGCACTAACGGCCCACTACCGCCTTAACCATTACTGACTAGTCTATATCCAGGAGAATATCATAATCATATAACACGTCACTAAATCGAGTAGTTATAATATATATTCCCCACAAAGTCCACACCTTCTCCCCTGCAGATGAAATCAATGATAGCCTCGCTATACAACGGTATAATATGTACACAAAATAATGTATCGATATATCCACTAAACTCGTCTCACACGTGAATATAACTTTAATCAAAATATCATGAATCGCTCGGTCACACAAAATATACCTCATTCGCCCAAGGATACAACTCATATTTCTACCTTTCTAATCTCTCTGGCTGATCAAACGGTTCTCGAACATAACACGCTTGTCCGAACCGAACCCCAAAGCTACCTTAATCATTTCCCTGCTAGGCACCATACTCATGTCCCTTTACTCGCTTTGGGCAAAATCAATACGTGTGGTCTCACTCTCCACATAAAAATATCTCTCGATAAAATCCCCTATAACTTTGGCCACGCTGGACCCCCGTCGTTCCTTTATCTCCGCTGGTCCCAGGGAACACACTACTGGCCTTATTGGCCCTGACTGAATCCACCGTCACTCAGTTAGAATTCAATTAATTGCGTCATTTAAATGGTTCCCCCTCATGGGTCTCTCCCCGTGGTGTTTCACTAGCAGCTTTACTTCCAGTCTTACACCCTGACAAATTTCTCAAATTATTTTAGCTCCCTTCACGTAGAAGCATCAACTTCTCAAACACAATAGAGGTGATCTCGACTACGGTCATCGTCCTCGAAATATATTTTACAACACCAACTGAGCCCCGCCTCCTGCTGTCCTCCCAACGGTCCTCACCGGTCGTCCTTCGTTATTCGGAATACGAATCACACCCGAACGTGTATAAAATGTACTACGATCATACATAATAGTAGGAGGACGAAATCTAATAATAGGAATTAACAATCCTTAGCATAGGACTCTATATCAATTGATCAAAATTGAGATTCATTGATTAATGGCACATAAAAACATAATATTAGGGGATACAAAAGATCAAAATGTTTTTTTGTGTTAAATCTACCATTTGCATAAAAGAGCCTACAATGATTAATGGCACATAAAAACATAAGGGCCACACCAATTTTATTTAGATTCATTGATGCTTAACTACACATGAGCAATATTTCTTCAAAAAATTGAGAGTAAATTAATAATATATGAGAGATTTCGAGGGAGTTAAAGTCGAAGATCAATGGTTTTCCACAATGAACTTTCTTGACAAACATATTGATAGATAGCTTTTTTGCGTGTATTGTTGTCATTAGGGGTGGAAGTGGTACGGTTTTTTACCGTACCGTACCGTTTTGGTCCCAAAAAAATGGTTTTGGTTTCATATTTTAAAATACCAAAAACCGAAATTACCGAAACCAAAAATACCGCAAAAAGTTTGGTTGGTTTTGGTTTTTAGATATAAAAAACCGATTTACCAAATTACCGTACTGCATTACCGTACCGATGTACCGTACCGAAATTACCGAATTTACCGTACCAACATACCATACCAAACTTACCAAATGTTACTATACCAATTACCAAATAATTTTGTATTAAAAAAATATATATTCTAAATTATCAAGACCCTCCATTTAAAGTAAACCTATCTCATCCATCCATTCTTCTTTATATAAAATACAAACCCTAATTGTTTCTCATTCACTTTCCTAACAAACGGTTGAGCAAACAAGAAAAGAAAAAGGAAAGGTACTAACTCCTCCCATCTCAGATCTCCCCCTCCCCCTCCCCCCTCCCCCTCCCCCTCCGATCTCCCACATAACCACGCACACCCTCTCCCCCTCCGATCTCCCATCTCCCACACAACCACGCACACACACACACAGGACACACGCACACAGCCAAGCACACACACAGCCACACACACGCACACATACACACACGCACACAGTGGACAAGGAGAGACATTGACGGGTGTGCGACGAAGACTAATATTGCCTGAACACGCACACAAAAATCTCTAATACGGTGTTGATAATGCTGTTTTGAGCTGTTATTTGAAAAAGGACACAGCCACACACACACAGGACGCACACACAGGACAGACACACACACACAGGACACACGCACACACACACAGGACACACACACGACACCGTATTAGCTAGATTTTTTTTTTGTTTTTTTGGCTATTTCTTAATGTGTATTAGCTGGATTTTTTTTTGTTGTTGCTTAATGTGTTGTTATTGTTTTTTTTTTATGTATAAGCTGTTAACAGCAGTTTTGTTTATTTATGTATAAGCTATTTTTTTAATGTGTATAAGATGGATTTTTTTTGCTGTTAACCATCAATGTGTTGTAGCTTTTGTAGGGTTAATAGTTATTGTTACAGATTTTTTTATACAGTTTGATTTTATAATTTTTTTTTTATTTGTAGGTTTTAATCAACAATGGTTTTGAAAGGCAATATTTGTGGGCTCATAGCAATCTCGGAGGTGTTGGGAAAGAGAAAATGGACCAAAAAAAAAATTGGGAGTACGATAACAATGAATATTTTGAGCATTATGCAAAGATTGAGAGAAATGGGCAAATTGAGTGCATATATTGTAAACAACGTTTTTCGGAGATTGAGTCGTCAAATAAACTTTGGGCTCATTTGGGATATTGCGTAGAATGGAATCATGTTGATCGTGTTAGGACTAACCAAAAAAAACATGCTATACACCAACTCGACAAGTGGTCTGTGAAGGACCTTTACCCTCAGAAACGGATAAAATATGATAAGTTACTGAAAATGTGGACAATGGGGCTTAATAACACGGATTAGAGTAACAAGTGGGATTTTTTTTTAGAGAGTTTAGAAATAGTATCTTTTTTTGTTATGATATGGTTGGATTAAGTAGTATCATTATACCAATGGGGCTAATACTTCCAAATGTTTCTACTCTCTAGCCTTATAACTTGTAGTGTAGTACATGACATGTTATATTATTTTGTATGTATTAAAGTATTACGTATTAACTTCTTGTTCGTGTTATCCCTCAATAATTATTTGTTCTATATTTTGTATTTGTTAGATGTCAGTGATGGATGAAACAAATAATGATGTTGTTGAAATAAGCAAAGGCAGCACTGAAGTGAGTCAAAAACGAACGAAGGGAGGTACTAAAACTATCGCAAACCAAGGTAGTTCTCTCATTTGGACTCATATGAATAGACATAAGGTTGATGGTAAATATATGGGTACTTGTGATTGTGTACATTGTGGTGCAAAATTTAATGCTCCTTCTGTTAACGGAACTACTTTATTGTGGAATCATCTTAAAAGGAGATGTAAAAAATATTCGCAATCTGAAATAACCGATAAACAAACAATTTTATCGTTGGAAGGAACTGAAAAAATTAATTGGAAGTTTGATCAAGATATAGCTCGCAAGACTCTTGCGAAAATGATTATTCTTTGTGAACTTCCATTAAGTTTTGTTGAAAAATAGGGTTTTCGGTTGTTTGTAAAAGAGTTAAACCCTAGGTTTCATGTAGTTTCCCGACCCACTATCACCAAAGATTGTTGGCAAATTTATCTTGAAGAACGTGCAAAATTGAAGCATTACTTTATGACATCCGCTACACGTGTCTCCATCACCACTGATTTGTGGACATCTATCCAAAATTTGGGGTATATGTGTCTTACTACTCATTATGTGGATAATAATTGGAAGTTACAAAAGAAAATCATTAATTTTTGTGTACTTCCACACCCACATAAAGGTGAGGCTATTTCTAAAGCTGTGGAGTCATGTTTGCTAGGGTGGGGTTTAGAAAAGTTAACAACAATCACCCTTGATAATGCAAAAAATAATGATAGGTGTGTTGATGACTTGAGAAAAAGATTTAACAAGAGAAATGGGTTGTTGTTGGGTGGGGAATTTTTTCATGTGAGATATTTTGCACACTTTATCAATATTGTTGTGAGTGGTAGGATTCTTGAGATTAAGGAGATAGTGAAGCGACTTCGTAAGAGTGTGAAATATGTGAGAAGTTTTCCATCAAGGTTGCAAACATTTAAGTTGTGTGCCTCGGAAGAAAGGATAAGATAAACAAAGTGTGTATGCCTAGATGTGAAAACGAGGTGGAATTCTACCTACCTTATGATAGGTGCGGCAATGCAATATCAAAAGGCGTTCGAACGTCTTGAGGATAAGGATGATATGTACAAAGTGGAAGTTAGTATCAAAGGGGGTGGCGTCATGTGTGAGAGTGATTGGATGACATTAAAAGCTTTGCACACCTTTTTGGAAGAATTCTACCTTCTAACAAAACGTATATCCGGTTCTCATTATATTACTTCAAATTCTTACTTTGATGAAGTAACTTCCACTAAAGACTTACTCTTGGAGTATTTAGAGAGTGATGATCCTTTTTTCCGTGATATGGCTATCAAAATGAATACCAAATTTGACAAGTACTGTGATGTTACTTCTTTAAATTTAATTTTGGTTATTGCTATTGTCTTGGACCCTCGCCATAAATTGTAATATGTGGAGTATTGGTATAATGAATATTTTTCCAAGGATCACACACTTTCTGAAGTAGAAAGAGAGTGTAAAGTGTTTGATTTTATTGAAAAATTGAAAAGTTTGATGTCACAAATCTATTATCACTACAAGTTAGAAAATGAGTCTTGTGGGGATAGTGATTCAAGTAAGGTTCGTCATTATGTTGGTGATATTTCGGGCAATTCTGTTGAAAATGTGGATAAATGTGCTTTGAAGAATAAGGGATTTTCAAACTATTTGAAGAGGAAGGAAAATGCTGAATTGATGAAAAATTGGATCGATACTTACATGATGGTATAGAAACTCTTGATGATCAAAATTTTGATGTTTTGACTTGGTGGCAAGGAAAGATTCCAACATACCGTGCATTTGCATTGATGGCATGTGATATCTTGGCCATTCCCATGACATCGGTTGCTTCCGAGTGTGCTTTTAGTACAAGCAAAAGAGTCCTTGATCCATTTCGTAGTTCTTTGACACCAAAATCGGTGGAGTGTTTTGTATGCGCTCAAGATTGGATTAGAAGCTCCCCAACCATCGAAATTGAATATTCACTTGACGCACTTGAGAGTATTGAAACTTGTATCTATTTTACATTCATAAGCTCTAATTGTACTTATTTCGGTATCTTATTTATATATATTTATTGATATTGATGTGCATGTTTATTGTTGTTCACTTGTAGGTGTAATGGATGAGTTCAATGCATTGAACATTATATCGGTTTGAGTGGCATTCAGCTTTTGAAACAAGAGGTATATTGCATTATCTATTTAAGAAGGCTGTTTTTAGGCCATTTAGGACTGTTTTTTAAGCCATTTGTTGTTGTTTTTAGGCCATTTGTTGCTGTTTTTAAGCCAATTGGGGGCTATTTTTTAGGCTGTTTTTTAGCCATTTGGGGACTGTTTTTTAGATTGTATTTAAGTCATTTGGGGGGCTATTTTTAGGTTGTTTTTAAGCTATTTGGGGGTATTTTTATGCTATTTTTAGGCTGTTTTTAAGCCATTTATGGGCTATTTTTTAGGTTGTTTTTAAGCCAATTGGTGCTATTTTTTAGGCTGTTTTTAAGCCATTTGGGGGGCTGTTTTTAGGCTTTTTTTTGCTATTTGGGGGTATTTTTATACTATTTTTAGGCCGTTTTTAAGCCATTTAGGGACTGTTTTTAATGTTATTTTTAAGCCATTTGGGGGTTGTTTTTTAGGTTATTTTAAAGCCATTTAGGGGGCTGTTTTTAAGTTTTTTTTTAGCTATTTTGGGGTATTTTTATGCTGTTTTTAGGCAGTTTTTAAGCCATTTATGGGCTGTTTTTTAGGCTTTTTTTGAGCCATTTGGGGACTATTTTTTAGACTATTTTTTAGCCATTTTTGGGCTATTTTTAAGGCATTTTCATGCTGTTTCAAGTCATTTTTAGGCCATTTATAGGATGTTGTATTGACATATTACTTTTGTATTCATTTATAGGTGGAAAAATTGTAGGCAAAAGAGAAGAAAGAAGAGAAAGAATTGATAAAACCATTGAGAGTTTCATGTTACTTTTGGTTTATTTCAACATTGCAAGAAACTATTTCGGATGAATGTAAATCTTAATATGGAGTTTTATGTTTATGGATTTAGAATGGACATAATTAATTATGACTTTTACTTTATGCTTCATATACTCATGTTATTTTGTACTACAAATTATATTTGATTCAAGTTTTAACGAATGAATTTAACCGAATTGAGTTTAAAATGTTGTATCGAGACTTACCGGAATGAAACCAGCTTGTAATTTTGGTATTTACCGGAATGAAACCAAAAAGAAAACGAAATTACTGAAACCAAAATAAAATCGAAATTACAAAAAATACCATAATACCGGACGGTTTGGTTTTGGTTTCTGTTTTGATGTACCGACCGGTAAATTCGGTACAAACGGTTTTACCATCCAAATTATGGTTTTGGTATTGGTAAGGAATCGTTACCGACCAAACCGTACCGCTTCCACCCCTAGTTGTCATGCAAAAGCCACTCTCAAAATTCCCTTGAGTCCCTACAAAACTTGTCTAAAAATAACTCGTATTGCGGTTAGTACGGGTATCAATCCAACTTTCAAGGTGAAACAATTAATGTGAAAACGTGCAATTCCAAAAAAAAAATTATTAAAAATTTTATAAAAAAAATTTAATTTTTAAAAACAATTTAAAGGGAAAAATTAACTAACAAATGCTAAAAATTATAAAATGACTAACTAATGAAAAAAAATGTGCAACCGAGTGTGAAATATGTGAGAAGGTCAAGAGATGGAATTACACTGCATTTTCAATTATTTTAATTTCTCAATTTATTAATTTGAAATGTTTCGAGATAATATTAAATCGATAATCTAACTCTCGTTAAAATTATAAATTTAATAAAATCTTTTTCAGAAAATTAATATAAAATTTCACACAATGAAAAATAAGGACTACACTATTTTCAGAAAATTACCCGCTAGGATCAATTTAAGGAAAACAATAGCAATCATCAAATTTTAATACCGAATTAATATTCAAATTTGGGAAAAACCCATCTCTAGTTCGATTCCTAAATTCAAAAATTAATTCGTTCAATTAATTTACTAACTCTCGTTACATAAATTAATTGGTGACACTTTAAAAATTAATTTACCTAGAAATATAAAATTAATGAAACTAATTAATTAAATTAACATCGTACGCAGTGCATCCCACCCCTTAAATGAGGTGTTTAGCCAAACATTCTCATGCGTGCATAAACAATAATAGATATTATGTCAAGAAGGAAATAAATTGAAAAGAGAATGTAGAAATACAATACGCAATTTTTTCTCCAAATTTGTCTTGAAATGCGCCTTGACATGCGTCCAATTTCGTCAAAATTTCCAACACTTGATTACACCAAAAAGAATAAAAAACAAATCTAAAAATTTATTCTAACACTAAACTAATTTTTTTGGAATTTTTTGGAATTTTTTTATGAACCTAAAGTGTACATCTGATGCTGAGAAAAGTCCTCTTTGATATGAGACTCCCCCTTTTCTTTTATAACCCACGACTTTTATTTTGAGAGGAGATATTGATGGGATTTGAATCAACCAAGTCAAATCGTGGGCTATTTTGAGGGATATCCACGTTTTTTTTTTTTTGTTGTTGTTGTTGTTGGAAGAGATTTTCACTATGATCCCTGAATTCGCGGCTTAGCAAGTGGGATTCTCAATTTCGAATTCGGGATTGGATTTCCGATTTGCTCCATTAATGGAGCTCGGGTTGAGGCTTCGGTTGAATGGGTTTCGGGTTTTGTATGTGCGCCGGTGGGATGGAAGTTGACCGGCGTGGAGGTTGTTTGGTCGGAGTAGGGGTTTCACCGGCGGGTTTAGTCGGGGACGGCAGGTCCGGCCGGAGATGGTGGCTGGATTGGGGTAGGCGAGTTTGGGGTTTGGATGGGTTTCTATGGTGGTGATTTTTGTTGGGTATAGTAATGGAGGGAGAGAGAGATGGTGGGTGGGTGATTGGGAAGCAGGTGGGTAGCTGGGAATCCGATTGGTGAGTGAGAGAATGAAGGTTTGGTGTAGTTGTTTGTTTGGTAATGGAGGTTTGATTAGAGAGATGGTGGGTGTGAGGCAGAAGAAAGGTAAGGGATGATAGGGTGTGTGATGGTGTAGGGGTGAGGGTGAGGGTGTCTTAGGAAGTGTTTGGGTGTGAGGTATGTGTTATGTGTGTGTGTGTGTTTACTTTGTACCCCTAAAATAAAATAACACAACTAAAATAGTAAAATTAGACTAAAAAATAAAATAATATCTAAAAAGACTAAAAAAAACCTAACATCTCAAACTAAATAAAAAAAATGAAAATAAAAAGAAATAAAATAAAACTCTATTAAAACTAAAACTATATAATCCTAATAAAATAAAACTAAAATAAATAAAAGATAATATATAAAATGAAATCTAATAAAACTAAAAAATAAATTCCTAAAAAAAATATCCTAATAAAATAAAATAACGATTGAAAATTAAAAACTAATAAAAATCAAAATAAAGAAAATAGAAAAATAGAAAATAAATCCTAAAAAATTCTAAATAAATCTAAATAAATTCGAAAAATAAAATGACTAAAAATAAAAATCTAGAAAAATAATAAAGGTACAAAATCGACACACACGGGGCTCGGGGAATGGTCTGGGCTCAGTGTAGGCTTAGGTTTGGGTTACGGAATTATTTCGGGGCATCGGATCACATGAGGGCAAGCTCAGAATGGAATCCAGACTTTGCGATCTCCTTGATTTCTTCGTTGCAAGCTTTTGACCGCTATTGAGTCGCAATTGTACTGATTTAGCATTATTTGTACCGCAGCTGCGTATTGACCTGCAAAACGATAAAATACGAACATAAGGCCAATTTTAATTAAAACGAGCGACTAAAATGTATCTATTCGGGGTATAAAATAGACACTTTTGGGTGCTTATCACATCTCATGGTTTGGCATTATTGGCGTGAGAATCACTTAATTTCATGACATGTTGATTAGGTTTAGTTGCTTTTATAGGATATCACTATATTTACACCTAAGGTATACTTTGAGTTCTTTCTTTAAAATTGTCTCATGACTTCGTGCACACTTGTTATGAGTGTTTGTGTTGATTTACCTCTGGGAAATGTTCACACAATTTCATTTTTGCATTTACGATTCAAATATTTTAGTGTTACTCCATAGTGTGTTGTTTTCTATATTTTATACTTGTAAAACTTGAAATATTTTAAAAACTAGTTGGTTGAAAAGTTTCCTTTTGAGATTATTGTTACTTGTGCGTTATTGATTACTCTTGCAATGATATCTTACTTCTGCATGTGATGGTTTATATTTCATGACTAGTTTATACTCCTTTGTCTATTTCGGACAAAAAGGGGGATAACAAATGGAAAGGAGTCTTATTTCCTATTTAAAACTCGTATGCATCACGATATCTCTTTATTTCATGTGTGTAGGTCTCTTTCGCTTTGATGATGAATTTATGGACTACACAAGATAAAGACAAAGTTTCCCAAAGAAATAACAAGATTAGGTTGAAGATAAAATTTCATTTATGTCATTTTTTTTCAAGGGTTTTTGGAGGACATTAGGAATCATTGTCTCAGGGGATTTTATTGCAATTTGGTTTTCAATTTTTTTTTTTATTTCGGAATAGTCAAATAGGGAGTTTTGTAAGAGAAATTATTTATAATTTCTCATAACTTAGGGTTTACTTTGTTTTTGGTGTATCTCGTTACAAACCGACATAGGGGTGGAAGCGGTACGGGTTTTTACCGTACCGTACCGTTTTGGTCCGGAAAAAAATGGTTTTGGTTTCATATATTAAAATACCAGAAACCAGTCTTACCGAAATCGAAATTACCGCAAAAAAGTTGGTTGGTTTAGGTTTTATTATTTAAAAACCGATTTACCGAAATTACCGTACCGAATTTTATTAAACCAGAAAAAATCGTACCGAATTTACCGAAACCAGAAAAAATCATACCAAAATTACCGTGTCGTATCGAATTTACCAAAATTACCGTACCGAATTTACCAAAACCAGAAAAAGTTGGTTTTGGTTTTAATATTTAAAAAAGTTGGTTGGTTTTGTTTTTGGTTTTTGGGAACTTTTATTGTTGTTTATCGAAACATAAAAAATCGAAACCAGAAAAAACCAGAATTTACCGAAACCAGAAAAAAATCGAAATTACCGAAAAAACCGAAATACCATGACCGAAAACATCCCTATAAGTTATGAAAGTATGAAACATGGATGTTCATAGATTTTTATAAATTATATGTTGGGATGTTCATTTTAGAAAAAATCAAGACCTTTTATAAAAAGGATTTTAAAATAAAAATTAATTTTTTTTAGTCTCATTTAAACGAGATGGAGCCTAACATGAATGCTGCCTTGTTAGAATGGGATTTCAATGACCTTCCAATGCTTGTTTTCATAGGCAGAGAAATATCATTTGAAGTAAGTTAAAAGGTCGTTCAAACGAAAAAGCAATGTCGTTAAAATGAGTTTGAATCTCATTTGAACGAAACTATAGTTTTCATTCGAACAAAGTCCATTTTCATTTGAATGACTGTGATGCCTCAAAATTCGTGATTTCCTTATAAATATCTGTTTTGAGCATATTTTTCAAGAGACTTTGGCAAAAAGGATTCCTGCATATCTTATCGAAACGTTTTCATTTTGTTTTTTCAAAAAATCACTTTTAGATTCACAAATCTTTCATCCCCTTATGTGATTTGTGAACATTTTGAACCCCTAATTTGAAATACCTAACATACACCTTGTGGAGTTCATTCTCTATGACGGACTTGTGAATTGGGGTTTCACAGCTAAAGAAGATGAAGATTTATTGGTGGATACCGAGGGTAGACTGCTACCTATGGATGGCCTTGGTTTGGGTAATATTCTTATAGAAAAAATTAAATATTTACGCATCATACTTAGTTTGTCTAAGTAGTTTGTAAGTCGATTATCATTCAATTACTCTATAGTGTCGAATATACGTTTTGTTCTTTTAAGAGATTTTTCCTCATCTCTACGTGTTTTTTGCATGTTTAGATTGTTGCTTTATAATTAAAATACATAAATGTATACACACCTAATTTAATTAAAGATACAATTTGGTAAAAAAATGGATTTGTGTGTGGCAAACTAAGATACAAATCAATCCATTGAATTCCTGCATTCTCAGTTAAGGATAAGGTAACTTGGGTCGGCCTCGACTCCCCTAAACCTAGTTTCTCATACACGGTGTACGATAGAAGGTTCACGCTAGCTCCCAAATCTAGAAGGGAATTTATATATAATGCGTTACTTTATCTTGATAGTGATCGTTGGAGTTATGGAATCTTTATACTTGTTAGGGGTTCTATACGAGATGATTAAGCTTTCTTGCTCGGCGAGAAAAGTTTTCCTTAAATCTTGGTGATTCTCTTGAAGGTACAAAGGTCCTTCAAAAATTTAGCATAGGATGAGACTTATTGTATAGCATCGAGCAGTAGGATATTGATTTGCACGTGCTTGATTACTTCGAACATCTTATCCACTTATGCCTTTTTCTTTTGTGGCACTAAACTTTGAGGAAATGGTGATTTTGGGAGATAGGCCTCCACAGATGGTTTGGAAGATGTGGGTGAGGAGGAGGTTGGTTCCAAGGGTGGATCTTCCTTGTCCTTACATTTCTCAGATTCTCTTCTGGTGGGTTTTGAGACCTTATTTTTAACCTCCTTGATGGACCTAAGCGTGATGATATCTTTTGAATTCTCTTGGGTATTTGATATGCTCGTGTTGTCTTGAACAACGTATTGAACCCTAGGCATGGTAATTTTTGGATTAGTCTCGGGTTGGTTTGGGAACTTCCCTTTATTTCTCTCACTCAATGTGTTGGCTAATTAGCTCATTTGAACCTTTAGTTTGGTAATCGATTGAGTGTTTGCATGCAAGCATTGCTATTTGGATTAGAGGAAACTTTGCGTGGTTTGTTAGAATTTAAGTTCACTTTGGGAAAGTAAGTTCATCGTCTCCTCTAAAGATTATATCTTTTGGGGAAAGGGAAACGATAATGCGGA
Source organism: Sambucus nigra (assembly GCA_949130495.1). Classification (NCBI taxonomy): domain Eukaryota; kingdom Viridiplantae; phylum Streptophyta; class Magnoliopsida; order Dipsacales; family Adoxaceae; genus Sambucus; species Sambucus nigra. The sequence goes on along the minus strand of OX422214.1, from coordinate 129,546,090 downwards.
GGCATTCTTTTGGAAACCCGGGGGTGGGTTAGCTGAAGATTGACCTTCATTGCCCTAGTATTAACCTTTATACCACAAAAATTTTTGGCGGTCCCGCCAACCCAGATTGTATGTATTGGAGAATGGGTTTTACTTTGATCTATTTTGGCAGAGGGCGTTTACTTGCTCAGTGAGAGGTTTGTGGGTCAACTTTCGACTAAGTGGTCGAAACTATCGCAAAGCAAGCACATAGGTGAACCTACATATTGCATAGCCGTAGGTACGACTCGATTACCCTCTTTTCTACTTTTTAATGCTTCTAAACATCGGCCAATGTAGCCATTTAGGCATTTAATCCAAAATCTTTTTCGTCTTGGTGAGAGTTTCCATCGTTAACTATGGTGGTCCTCGAATCCCAATGAGATTCCCATCGTTGGGACATTTGAGCAACGGATTCTAGTAATGTCCATGCATTGGCCTCACTTTTCATAGTAAAATCTCCACTACACTTTAATTCAAGCATCGATCAAGTAGTATAATCAAATCCTTTGTATAAAATTTGGATTTGATGACCCAATTCAATTCCATGGTGAGGACATTGCAGTACAAGTCCTTAAATCTCTCCAAATAAATCCACAAAGCCTCTTCCTCTTTTTGACTAAAAGTGTTAATGGCGTGACGTATCGCCGACGTCTTTTGGTTGGGGAAAAAATTTAACAAAAAATCGACACTCAATTCATTCCATGTAGTGATGGAATTCGGTTTAAGTGAGAGTAGCCAACTTTTCGCTTTATCTTCCAAAGAAAAAGGGAACAATTTCAATTTATCAATTTCATCGATGAGTTTTTGTAACTTAACCATTATACAATTGTCTTCAAACTCGTGAACATGATGGTATGGGTCTTCCTTTTTCATGCCTCGAAATATGGGTAAGAAATGAATTATTATTGACTTGAATTCGAAGTTGTTCGCGTTATGTGGGGGAAGACATATGCACGAGGGTTAACTCGATCTTTTGGGATACAGGTAATCCGTTAAGGCATGGGTCGTTAACTCATTTCCCATCTCGGTAAAAAAAAGATCTTCCTACAAAAGTATCACTAATGCTAGACTCTACACTAGATAAACTACTAATAGGATCTTGAAACCACCCTCGCATACACTACCCTCGCTTGAATTCTTTTTTTATCTTTTTAAATTTATTAATATTATTTTTTTTATGAAAGAAAAAGCAATTAATCTGACTCAAAACCACATAGTTCCTAAGCTAACACAAAGCAATTTGAGTTATCTAAATTAAGTGAGGGAAATTTCAATTTTTAATGTCTAATTTTTTTGAGATTATTCGATGACAACATGGGGCTCCAAAATAATCTTCTAATTAGAGAGCTCCTACTCTTTTATGAGTGAGAATTTAAAAAATACCAACTATGATTATCTCTTTTAATCCTAATTTTCCTCCACGTAGGTGGTCAGTACGAAGACTCATTAAAAACCACAAATCCTAGACAAGGTAGAAATGGAACTGATTTAACAAGTCGGCATTGGAGTAACTTTAAATCCTAGCCACATTAAGAGTTTTCCTATGAGTTATGTGATACCCTATGGCCAATGTATAATCTATTTTAAGTAAAAAATGATGGCTCCGATAATGCAAATACTTGGATAGTTTAGTGATTTTCTGTACAAGGAAGGGTGATGAAATCCCCACCTTATCTTGCAATTGGATTTTTTCCCTTAAGCCAAATTAAGAAACGTGCTTATTTAAATGTGAAAAAATAAGTCCATGTAAGGAGCATACAAAACGTACCTCCAGCGTGGACTTTTTAGGTCACTTGTTTGCGTCAGATCGAAATTTTTTTGACGTCGATCGGAGTAAAACATCGCCTACATTTTAGTCGTCTTCGAGAGTACCTTTTGTACATGGCAAGATTGCACAAGTATCTTTAGCGCTCACATTCGGTTGCTTGCTTTTCGAATTTTTTTGTATCTTTTTCGTCTTTTTAATGTGTTCCTCAAAAAATAACTACAACAAGCATAAAATGCGATACAAAAATATTAAATACAAATGTAACAACGCATGCATTTACGGTGTATATTGACACAAAAATGAGAAAAATGAACAAATAATAACACAAAATGCACACTATAACAATAAAAGTTTTATATAATAAAATTAAAAAAAATTATATGCTATTGAAATTACCATTACTTTGTTTTTGAATTTTTTGATTTTTTAAATAAAAAAAAAATTGGGTTCAAATTACAGAAACTATGAAATCTCGAAATTTCCAGAAAAACGAAATTATTATTTTCGAATTTTTCAAATTTCTAGATACTTTCATGAGATAACTATTGTAAAAAATAACTATTCACTCACAATAGACTTAGATCTGATTTTAAAATATATTTAATTTTTTATATTCTGAAAATAAAAAAAATGCCACTGGAATTTTTGAATTTTTAGATTTTTTTAAATTAGTCCAAAAAATCGATATTCTTAAAATCGACCAAAATTCCCGGTAACTGCACCAAAAAATTGTAGTCAAACTATAATTTAGCGTAAGTGCACGAGCTATTATAGTATAACTAATGCAAATATGAGTCAAACTCACAAAGATTTGGTCAATTCGTCTAAATTATCAATTTTCCAACTCGACAATATTGATGTAGAAATATGATGTAAAGATAAAAAAAATGAAAATAATAATAAATGAGTGACACAAAGTATGCAAAAAATATGAGAGAGATCACTAGGATTTTGGACCCGTTAGTTTATGATTAATTAGTCTAACTCGTAACTCAAAATTATACCGATTCTCGTCGCGCAAATTTCAGATAATGAAAACGTTAAAGTTCAAATCAAATATTTTATATCTCTTTTTAGATGCTAAAAATCCATATTCCCTTCAAAGTGTCATTCATAAGCATTTAATGTCAAACATAAGCATGAACTATCAAACAATTTAACATAAGTATAGTCCATCAAATGTAAGTATAAAAAATCAACGATTGTGAATAAAACAATTAACTTTGAAGGTTTAAAATTTTAAACTCTCGTGACTATTTTAATGAATAACGAATTCTTAAAATATTTTTTGAACAAGTAGGGAATTTAAGGGAATAAACTAATAAAAATATAAATTAAGTAATCATAGTAAATTTCACCTAATCCTAGAAATTAAATTAATCTAGCATCAAAATTAAAATACAAAAAATGCAAGACGAAATAATGATTTTCATCAATAATCACTTACAAAATTTGAAGTTCCAACACTTGAATGCCAATAAGACCAGTCTTCCCAAATCTTGAAGACTGGAAAATGTCTCACAAACACTCAAAAATAAAAATACAAGTATTTTCTATTTTTTGTCCTCCTAAAATAAGTTCACACATTTTGTCTTTCTCAAATTGCGTATGAACTCTTCCTCCTCCAAATTTTATGTAATGAACTCTTTTTATATGTGAAATGGAGAGAAATGAGAACTTTAACTTGTAAGATTTTTGAATAATTAAAATAAAAGTTTCCTTAAATTATCGATAAAGTAATTGAATCTTTGGAGTACATGTGGGTGGAAATTAATGGAAGGTATAGCTTTGTGGTGTATGTAAATAAGGGAAGAGTTGTTGGTGTGTTTATTTTATTTATTCATTTTTGTATTTTAATTTTGCATTTTTATCACTATTCACACTAGAGTTTTCAAATTGCTTTTGCCCCTTCAAAAGTTCTTATTTTCAAGTTTGTTCGAACTAAAAAGTTATGAGCCTTTTGAAGACCTTTCTAAAAAGTTATGGCACAGCATCAACGGATGCTTGGGCGAATTTATAAGTATTTTTTAGTACAACTATATCGACTATATCGTGTCGCGCCATATCCTAACAAATTTTGCATATCAACTCATATGTTATTCGAACTCCTAAGACACCTCTAAAAATACAAAATAAAATAAAGTAATATAAATTATGGTATAAAAATTTTAATAATTATAAAATTACCCTTATTTGTTTTTTAGCACCCCAAATTTCATATATCACTCATTTTAATTCAGAATTTAACCAAAGTTCACGAAAAACTTCATGTCACCCAGATAAACCTTTGAAAATTACTTTTAGGCTCATAAAGTTTCTAAAATTATATTTTTACCCCATGTGATTAATAAAATTGCATTATTACTTGAATTTATTTCAAACTTATATTTATATTTTAAATAGCAAAAATGACTCTAAAACTCTTTGTTTATGATATAATTGGTCTAACATGGACTAGATTTGGGTATAAATTATAAAAACTATGCACTCATTAATATACCAAAGACGGACATAAATATATAGGTATAAACTCCACAAATAAGACACAAAATACAAAGTTTTTAACTGTAACATAGCATCGAGGTGTCGAAACAAAAGTGGTACGGAGTGAGGGGCGTGAACTAACAAAAAAAATATGAACCAATCATTTAATAATGTCCAAGGAGTCTATTTAACTGCAAAAAATTATCAACTTTGGTTCCGCTTTATAGGTGGCAAATAAAGAACTCATAAAGGGCAAACAATCACTATGGACACTAACCTATAAATCTTGATGATTCTCGGATCAATAGCATTAAAAATTTAAGATCAATGAGGACTCATTGTGCAAACCCATTGATCTTTAACTAAACACCCTCAAAAATAGATAAATATCATTTTTTTTTCTTTGAAGATTCTATATTTTGAAGGATCAATGTAAAAAATTGGCCTTGGAAATTTTTTTGTTATTTTATCTCTCTTTTTCTTTTAGGCTCTTGCTAATAGTGGCCTTTCATCCGAAGGGGATTTATAATTTCCCAACCCATTCCTATTGCACGTCCACATTGTGATAAAATAAAATCATACTCACGCAATGGTCCTTATATGCACAAAACACCCATAGTAAAATATATAATGTATATGCTAAATTGATAGGAGAACAACTCACTTGGCCCATGTAACATATTAAGTTAAATTCAAAAGAGCTCGTGCAAGATGTGTGCGTAGGCATATATAAAGTGAATACATCAAGCAAATTAAAATCGATCACCTTCATGCAATCATGATTAAGAATAATTGAAGCATTGTAAATCGCAATATAATGTCCTATTCACATCGACACATGAAAGAAAATGGATTCAAACACACTATTATGCCTCACAAAATGTGTAAAACTATATTGGTCATAAATACAAATCATTTTTAGCTTTTTAAATAATTTTTCAAAATGACTCAAAAGACAAATAAATTCTTTTTGTATATTTTTCTCAATATTACTCAAAAAATGGAAAATTAGAATACAAGAGATAAACATCCTATAACTAGAAAAACCATATAACATGAAGCACAAAAGCTAGTGTATGAAAAATATATAATAACAACCACTCGTAAGATATAGCATACGAAGAATCTTGTGATAGCATGTGACAATCAACAAGCCTACCATTAAGTGCCTCAAAATTGGATTTCCTAACGTTGGGGACTGTAATCTTAGACGTCCTAGGACCTTTTCTAAGATCATAATAAAAATGCCTAAAGTGATCTTTATTACTATAATGTATACATGTGAAGACATGAGGAATATTACCTTTAAATTAACCTTTTCTAACATCCTTAGCAACGATTAAATCTCACAAAACATTGTTCTAAGTTTTACCGGTGGAAGTATTTATAATGTCAAACTCAACTCCAAAATTATCATATTTGACTTGGATGGTGCCTAACATCTTATATAGTTTTTTTAACTTATATTCCAAATCAAAATTGACATGGCTCGAGTCTCTCACTTTATATCAAACTCCATAATCATAGACTCAAATAATTAATTAGAATCATCAAACTCAAGGGACTTTTTCTTCAAAACTTCTATCAAACCACGACGGTTATCTCTCTCGTCCTCGAAATACTCTAGCTTTTCCCTAAGAGTCTTCGCACATTCCCTCAAATCCTCAATTAATTTAACATAATTTCAACCTTCATCATGTTCCTTCATCTTAGTTTATAATGCAAGTTGGCCTTATTTAATTTCAGTGACTTGGTGTACAACTTTTGAAACCCCAATTGAAGCTCACTCTTCTTCATCTTCTTTTCTATATTTTCATTGCGCCCCACTTGGGAATCACAAGACCGATCCTCAGAACTGTCATGAAAATGATCATCTTCAATGATGAATTTTTTTTCACCTAAGCCCACATGACTGGCCATGAATGCAATGTGCTTACGCTCAATGGGGGAATCACATTTCTTTTCTGACTCATTATCACTAAGGGTGTTATTTTATACCTTCGGTTTCTTGCCCTCCTTCCTTAGTCTAATGGAAGACTCATGAGAGTAATGCCCAAAACCTTAGCATTAAAAGCATTTGTCACGATCATCCACCTTCATAGGACCATCCCTTTTCTTCCTATCATAGCCATTAAAGTTCTTAGGTTTCTTCTAAAAATGTTATCTTCTCTAATCTTTAGAAACTTTTTTCACTTCTAAGCAAACCTAGCCATCTCTTCTGGATCAAGCTCGCCGTCACTATTGAAATTCGACACTAATAACTTTCGATCTTACAAAATAACATTCTTACCTTTATTTTCATCATTTTTCTTTCGAGGACACATATCCATCTCATATATTTAAATATCACCTATAAGTTCTTGGACTCTTATAGTGTCAACACCACCTAGGGAATTTAGGAATGTAACTTTATCATTAAATCTTTTAGGAAATTACCTTAATATTTTTTCCAGAGCTCTAGGCTTGGGGATAGCGTCGCTTAAGTTCAACGAGGAATTGACAATGTTTGATAGCCTGGAATATAACTCATCAAAATACTCGTTCGCTAGCTTATTAATCATCTTAAAGTTAGTCGTCAAATATTGTGACTTAGAAACCCTAACACTATATGTGCCTTCGCGTGTTGATTATTAAATATCTCAAGAATACTTCTCTCTCACAAGTCATAATCCTTCTAAACTTTTTGGAGGTTACAGTGCAAAAGATAGATCTTACAACCTTGGAATTAAAAGTCGAGGCATTCTTTCAGTCGTTGTCCAATATTTTAACACTTTTAGAGTACCACCTTTGGTGGGAGGAGTCCACTCGTACTCAACCGATTTTTAAACGTTCTCATCGATCGATTTCAAGAAAAATTGCATTCGTGCCATACAATAAGGATAGTTTGTCCCAACAGACAATGGAGGTCAGGATTGATGGAAGTAATGATATGAAACTCCCCTCTCAGTTGAAATCCGTATAGACACTAAACTTGGATAAAAATAGGAATCAAATAAAGAAAAGTAGTATAACCTGCTCTGATGCCAATTTAAAAATGCTAGTGCCCTAAGGTTATATGGAAACACAACCAAATTTCAATTTTTCAATCTTTATATATGCAACAAATAAACAAAGTATTATGTAAAATAATATACAAATTTTAGTCTTGACATAAGCATGCATCTAGGTGAGAATAAGCAATAATAAAAAGAGTAAATCACAACACATTGATGTACGAGGAAAATCCACAATGGGAACAATATAAAACAACCAAGACACAAAAGTCCATTATAATATAGGTACGTTTACAGGAAACATTTATACTTACTCACATACCTGACACCTTCAATCCTTGATGATATACCTTATTCCTTTAACCTTATTTGTAGCCAAAGTTGGACGCCTTCCAAAAGCCACACAATGTAGGCGCTTTGCATTCTCTCTGTATCAAATCGACCTCACTTGTCTCATGACCAATCCAGCCTCTGCGCAACACAAACATGGTCTCAACAACTTTAAAACACTATTTGTATGAAGAGTAAACAAATATGGTGCAACATAGAAAAGATCTCAAAGAGAAAACAACTATGGTGCAACACAATAGATATCTCAAACTGACATATAGATGTAGGATTCTTGGATATTAAACATACCTGTAAAATAAGTTTTGAGAGGTTTTGAAGAAGAATGTTAATTTTATTTTCGTAAAAACCATCAATGGAAACAATTGCGAAACATGATTATTTATAGAAAATAAAAAATTTGAGGCGTTAAGTTTTTCAAGGCAATTCATTCAAATGAGAAATAAGGTTGTTCAAATGATAATAGAATTCTCATTCAAACCAAAAATAAGGTCGTTCGACTGACGTGGCTATTCTTATTTGAACATAGATCGAACGATCTTTGAACGAGATTGTTCTGATAAGCAGAGAAATGTCATTTAAAGTTTATTTGAATCCCGTTTGAAAGATATCTCTAAACTCAATTTAACTAAGTGAATAACCCATTCAAACAAAACAGGTAACCTCGTTTGAAGGACATTGAAAGTTCATTTGATGAAATTAAACCCAAAAATATTTTATAAAAAATGCTTGAAAACATTTTATAAAAAAACACCCAAATGTATCTAGGGATCAAACACAAATATACATTCATACCTGATTGACATCCCTTAGATAATGAGTAAAAAACTCGACACGAGACATGATGTGTACCCGGTGTCACTTTAGCTTGGCCGCTGCAGTCTTAAATCACACATTAGAGGCCTGAAGGACATAAATCTAATATCCAAACAACTTATGACTTAATAAGTTTTGTCCAAACATGGAAAAAAGCTAATACATAGAAATTGACTCGATTCAAAAATTTCTCCTTACAAATCTCGCTTTGGCTATTTCGAGACAATATGCAAAAATAAAGACTCTATTAGGCTGTCAAGCTCACAAAGACTCAATACCAACTCCAAAAGTAAAAATAACAGACACTTGATGAACACAAACATGATTATCATTGCGCTTGTGAAATATTATCGCATCATTGCTGAAAATGCACACATAAACACGCCTTTCAAATGCAACTTGATTATAACAATATAAATTCACATATGAACCCCCACTGCCTTTGTCTAACGATGTTCACCTAAGAAACGACATATCCCTGATGAATGCATAATTTTCTATTATTTTACCCATATCTAGGCCTTGTTAGGTTTGTTGTATCATAGATAACGAGCATTAAGAGTTATTTTCTGCTATATAGACGAAAAATGCAATTTTGAAAATAATTTGTATCAATAATACAATTTTAGCAACTTTGGGGGGGTAAAATCATAATTTAAGAAACTTTATAGTCCTAAAATAATTTTAAATATTTATAGGGGAAATATAAAGTTCTCCCCGAAATTTAGTTGAACTTCTATTTTAAAAAGAGTGATGTATGAATTTCAGGGGATAAAAATATAAATAAGATTAATTATGTAGTTTCTTACACTTTTATGATCCTAAATTTTAATTAATTATTTTGATTTTACATTTTTACATGTAACTGGGGAGTTCAGATTGATATGAAAAATTTGTTAAGATATGTCGCGACACAACACGATTGTACTAAAGGATATTTATAAATCCGCTCAAGTGTCCGTTCTAGTCGTGCCATAGCTTTGCAGATATATTTGGAAAATTTTGAAAATATCATGTTTTAAAGGTACAAAATCAGTTTGAAAAATTGATATAAAAAGTGATGAAAACACAAAAGAGAAAAGAAAAGAAAAAGGATAAAAATAATCTCATCATTTTCCCCTTGATAGCGCCCGTCCCATTTTTTTATTCACGCCCAACAGTAGACAACCCACTTCCTTTCTTTGCTTTCATGTGTTATCATTTTTATATTATTCCAATTTAAAATGTTTTATCCCACTCCTCTCCAATTTCTCACCAACTCAAATTCTTACACCCAAAAATATTATATTTTGTGTTTTCATTTTTAGGTGCTCCTACAAAGCAAAGCGTGTGCAAATATTGGGGAGACTTTTGTATTTGAATTCGAGTATTGAGACTCAATTTGTGTAAGTGATTATTTTAATGAGAATTATATTTTTATCTTGAAATTTATTTGTTTCAATTTTGTTTGTAGCATAAATTAATGTCAACGATTAGGTGAAATTTATCATGTTTACTTAGTGTATGTTTTAATTAGTTTAATTCGCTTAAATTTCGTACTTGTTCTAAAAACGTTTGAAAAATTCGGTATTTATTAAAATAGTCAGGTGAGTGATATTTTAAACTTTTGAAATTAATTGTTTTATTCTTATAATTTGATTTATTGCGCTTACGTTTTATGAATTATACTTATGTTAAATTATATAATAGTTCACGCTTATGTTTGACATTAAATTCGTAGGAATGATACTTTTAAAGGAATATGGATTTTTGGCATCTAAAAAGAGATGAAATATTTGATTTGAACTTTAACATTTTCCTCATTTCAAATTTATCCGATGAGAATCTGTACAATTATGAGTTATATAAGGTAATTGTGTGTTAGACTAATTAATCATAAGCTAGTAAAAACGGTAAACAGATCCAAAATACTAGTAATCTCTCCATACTTGGTACATAATTTATGTTTTCACTCCTTATTTTTTCTTATTTTATTTTATTTCCACATCTTATTTCTACACCCAATATTGTCTAGTTGGAAAGTAGACGATTATTATGAATTAACCAAATCTTCATGGAATCGATTCGTACCTACACTCGTTATATTACAATAATCCATGCACTTGTGGTAATTCTATAATATGACAATACTTCCCCTAAGGTAAAAATCTCTCCCAAGTTAAAGTGTTAGATACCATTTTCTCCCCTTTTTATTTAGTCATAGACAAAGAATAATGTGCATAACAAGAAAAACTCTCCTTAAACGTAATACATGTAATCATAATGGAAAGCATGTAATATCATGAGATGATGTAAAGCAAAACATGCAACGAAAAATAACTCATCAACATTGTCACACATTATCCAAACAACGAACACGAGATACCAATTTTGATTCATTAATGAGGTAACAATTATATCAAGCAACAAAAGATACTAGAGTGATCATACACCATGCTAATATGAATTGAAGATTTAAAACATAAAAAAGTTGGATTAAATGCAAATGCAGAGACTCAAAACAAGACATACCATATATATATATATATATATATATATGGTATGCCTTGGACAATTTTCTTTTCTGTTGCCTCTATTTTATTTTAGGCTCTTTCTAAGGGTGGCCTTTCCCACAAAGGATATTTCTCCTTCCGTAGACCTTTCCTGTCCCACACTCATATTTTTATCAAATAAATCATACTCATTCAATGGTTCTTATATGCACAAAACTCTAGTAGTAAAAAAATATTATGTATATGAAAAGATTGATAGGAGAACACCTCATTTAGATCATGTAACATATTAAGTTAAAATCTAAAAGAGCTCGTGTCAAGTGTGTGCGGAGGCATATGCAAAGTGAATCCATCAAGCAATTCAAATTCAAAAAACTTCATGCAATCATTATTAAGAATAATTCAAGCATTGAAAATGATAATCAAATGTCCAAATCACATGGATATATGAAAGGATGTGGATTCAAACACATTAATTTGCCTCACAAAAACCAAACTAAGCATAAACACAAATCTTTTTGAGTTTTTTAGATATTTTTCAAAAGACAAACAAAAACTTTTTGTAATATTCTCAATAAAACACAAAAAATGAAAAACAAAATACAAAAGATAAACACCACATAACTAGAAAAAGTATATAACATGAAGCACAAAAGTTAGTGTATGAAAAAAATGTAAACATAATCACTCATAAGATATATCATGTGAAGAATCATGTGATAATCAACAAGCCTACCATTAAGTGACTCAAAATAGGATCTTCTAACCCACATAGGTGAAACATGACAATCTAAGATTTTGGGAACCTTGCTGACATTAATCTTAGACTGTCTAGGACCCTTTCTGAGATCATTACAAAATTTCCTAAGGTGACCTTTACTACCGCAATGTGTGCAAGTGAAGTCATGAGGATTGTTACTTTTGGATTGACCTTTTCTAACATCCCTAACAACGATTGACTCTTTTAAAATATTATTCTTGTCTTTAGTAGTGGAGTATTTGTATCATTGAAGCCAATTCTAAAATTTTCATATTTCACTTAGACAGTGCCTAACATCTTATATAGTTTTTTAGCCCTAGATTCCAAATCAAATTTTGCATGACTCAAGTCTCTCAACTTCTTATCTAACTTCATAATCGTAAACTCAAGTAAATGCTTAAACTTTTCAAACTCCAGGGATTCCTTCTTCAAAACTTCCATTAAACCACGAAGGTTATCTCTCTCGCCCTTAACATACTCGATCTTTTCTTTAAATGTCTTCGCACATGCCCTCATATCCTCAATTAATTTAGAATCATTATTACCTACAGAACTTTAATTCATCTTAGTCTATAAATGAAAGTTTTCCTTCTTTAACTTCAACGACTTGACGTATAACTCCTGAAAGGACAGCTGAAGCTCACTTTCCTCGTCATCTTCTTCATCTTCTTTTCTTCCTCTTCATCGCTCCTCACTTGGGAATCAGAAGGTCGTTCCTAAACACATCATGAAAATGATCATCTTCAATGATGAAAGACTTTTCATTTAAGCTCAAATGACTAGTTGTAAACACAGTGTACTTATGCTCAATAAGGGAATCATATTCCTCTTCTAACTCACTATCAGTAAGGGTGTCATTTTATACCTTCGGTTTCTTTCCCTTTTTTCTTAGTCTAGTGGCACACTCATGAGAGTAATGTCTAAAGTCTTGCAATTAAAATCACTTGTCTCGATCATCCATCTTCTTAAGGCCATCATTTTTTCCCAATCATGGACATTAAAGTTCTTAGGTTTCTTCTAAAAAAATATTATCTTCTCTCAGATTTAAAAACCTTGTTAACTTTCGAGCAAACCAAGCTATCTATGTAGTATCAAGCTCACAATCACTATTAAAATCTAGTACATCCTCCTTGTTAACTTTCGAGCAAACCAAGCTATCTATGTATGACATATGTTCATTTCATAGGTTTAAAGATCACCTATAAATTCTTGGACTCTTAAAGTGTCGAGACCACCTAGGAAATCTAGGATCGTGACTTTAGTGTTAAATATTTTAGGAAATTACCTTAAGATTTTTTATAGAACTCTAGGCTCAGGGATAAGACCACCTAAGTTCAATGAGGAACTGGCAATGTCTGACAACCTAGAAAATAACTCATTAAAATACTCATTCTCTATCATCTTAATCATATCAAACTTAGTCGTCAGATTTTTTAATGTGGAAACCCTAACAGTATATGTGCCTTTATGTGTGAATCATAAAATATCCTAAGTATCGTTCTCACTCTCAGTAGTCATAATCCTTCTAAACTATTCGATGGTCATAGAGAAAAAGACAACATTTAGAATCTTGGAATTAAAAGTCGAGGCATTCTTTCCATCCATTGCCCAAGAGTTGAACGCTTTCAGAGAACCACCTTAGGTGTGAGGATTCCATCAATATTCAATCGAGTTCCAACGTTCTCATCAATCGATTTTAGAAAAAATCATATTTGCATCTTCCAACAGGGATATTTTGTCCCATAAAATAATAAAGGTCAGGTAATGAAACTCCCCTCTCAAATAAAATCCATTTAATCCCTAATTGGGTACCAATTTGAAAAATGTTAATTCCCTAGGGTTATATGGAAACACCACCAAATTTTAATGTTTTTAATTTTTTCAAAATCTACATACGCACCAAATAAACCATGTGTTGTGTTAAATAATTAACCAATTTTAGTCTTGACCTAAGCATGCACTTAGGAGAGAATAAGCGAGAATAAAAATAATAAATCACAACACAGTGATATACGAGGAGAACCCACAATGAGAAAAAACTCAGACGACCCACCCACACAAGTCTATTACTATATAAGTGCATTTACAAGAACAACTTAGACTTACTCACATACTCGATGCCTTCAAGCCTTGATGCGCTTTCTTGTTCCTTGTAACCTTCTTCGTAACCACTGTAGGATGCCTTTCAATAACCATACAATACAGGAAATTTCCTATGTCTCAACATCCCACTGATCTTACTTGTCTCGTGACTAGTCCAGATGTCGCATAACATAAACACGGTCTCCACCACCTTGAAACACTCTTTGTATGTGTGGGGACGCAAACTACGGAGGCACAAGGCTCGCATATGGTTAGCACAAATGCACAATATCAAGGTAATTGAGAATCCATGGTTAAAAGGACTCTCACATATATATCCCTTAGGACGACTTGTATAGATAAAATAAAGGTCCAGACTTCTAGGGATAACGGTTAATTGACTGAGGACTCTCTTAAGATCCTCTATAAATGTATACTCACCCCTCTTGGGGAGACATATGTGAGATTTTAACGTTGAGAAGTACTAAAACTCTGTCAACTTATTCTTTAAGTTAATATAAAATAAACCCCAAACCCCGTGGAGCCCAATCCCACCCAAGGCTATCTACGTGGGAAAGAGTGCAGGAAGCTTTTAGGAAGGGACATCCTCTAGAATTTTTAGGAGGAGCTGATGCGATGATTGCAAGTCGTTGGAAGAAGAATATGCAAAGCCACCTTTGAATGGTTGAATGTAGTGAGGTGCAAAAGTAATTTCTCACCACCTTTAAATTATCGGGAGCAACTCTCAAATGGTGGGAGTCAATCACCACATCGGAGCAGAGAGATGCGATGCCCATAGTAGATTTTTGGGAACTCTTTGACCGAAAGTATTTTCCTTCTGGATCGCATAAGGAAATGAGGAGGAGATTATTGGATGTGTTTTAAGGTGATCGAACGGTGGTCAAGTATAAAGAAGAATTTACTCGATTGGAAAGTTTAGTGCCCGATGAGGTAAATACAGAGAATAAGCGAATAGCGTAGTTCGTGGGAGGTTTAGAATGGCGAATTCGACAACATTTGTTAGGGAACCCAACGTTATTGACTTTTGCCGAGGTAGTGAATGTGGTGTTATTACAGTGCCAGGAATATTGTCTTCATTCGCAAGGAGGTAAGAAATTCAGAGACTCGGGTTCGTCAAGTAAGTCTAGAGATGAGGATGCCAGTGAAGCAAGATGGTATGAACAGGATTTTCAAGGGTCGTAATAGCGTTTTGTTCCTTAAGATGGGCAGGGAGGATTTTCTAGTAGATGTTTCTTTTGAAAAGAAATAGGCCATAGGAAGAGGTATTCTCCCAAAATATGAAGAGGGCAACTTTTTGAGGAAGTTTTGGATGTGCAACCCCTACAACAGATCATAGGCCAGTTTGGGTTGGAGAACTTTGAGCAGGAACCTATTAATGAAACAATGCAATCGGATTAGAGAGGTAATATGTAAAATATATTTTTTCCTTTGTGGTTAGGATTATGCTTTGAGGGGCATTGGGAGTATCGCGTGTAAGATTTTCATGAGTGTTTAGTTGTAATAACCCTATTATATATAAGAATGACCCGGAAGGGAGGAGCGAGCAAGTGAGGCTCCTAGACGATGTCTTTTGGGAGAATAAATTATCTTATGATGTGCTAGTAGAGAGTTGCGACTTTATTTTGAACGTAGGAATCGTCGAAACGTGTTGAGTAGTAACGGTAAAGCTATCATTTTATTTTCGTGCTAGACTTATGTATTAGTAATGTTCCAGTTATGGAAGAGCCTAGTATATGGCAATGTTTTGTTATGTTGTGAGGGATTATTTTTACTGAAGAGATTCAGGGTTTAGCGGGTTATTATTGAGCTAGGCATTTTAGCTCATGGTTATGATAGTTTTGAGAACTAATGGTTGGTAAGAGTATTGTATTTGTTGGCACCTTGTGTCTTGGGCATAAGGTATTTGATTTGGATGTTGAAAGACATAAACTGTTTTTAAAATAAAATTATTTTATAGGCCTTCGGGCAATATCAAAATGATTTTAAAATATTTCTTTTAAACTTTAGTCCCGATCTAACTGATCTCAATCCCCGACAGAGCTACATAGTAGAGTATTGGGAGGGTTCCTTGTTTGGATTTCGCTTGCGAGACATCCCCCGCATGAAAGTAGGGAATATTAGGAATTGAGAGGAGTTAAATCTTCAAAAAATTTAAATTTTTTATAAAATTGGTAGGTTATATTAGATCTATTTATTTCGAGTTATCTTACAATTTGAGGCTAAGTAAAGTCGGGTTATGTTATTATGAGTCGAGCTCGAGTACAGGGTATATGGGCGCCCTGGTTAATTGAATTGGTTTTAATTAAAATGATTCATCGTGAGAAGTGGGAGGAATAGGTATAGTGATCTCGAGAGTGGATGTCTTAGGAACTAGTTAAGGTTTGGAGTACTAGGCTTAGCTTAATTTTGAGGACGAAATTCTTGTAAGGGGGAAGTCTGTAATACCCCGTGATATTTAGGACTGATAATTTAATTTTGGGGAGAAATAAGATTTATTTAAATTAGAATTGAGGTCAAAATTTGAGGAGGTTAGAAAGCATTTCGAATGACGATTCTGAGTATGCGGTTGATCCCGGATGGGCCGAGATAGTCAAAATGACTGTACTTGGATCTTATTTGGGTTTTAAAATATTTTAAGCTCGTTTGACTCGAATTAGAGTAACCGAGTCATTTAAAGTGTGTATTATCATTTAAAGTTGGGTATTTTGGAGAAAAGGCTTATTAAGCCCCCGTGAGATAATAATCTCATTCTTGAGATTGAGAAAGCCCTAGAGAGAGAGAGAAAAGAGCAAAGGAAGAAGAGAAAAAGAAGAAAAGCTTGGGGATTCCGGCCAATCCACGATTTCGAGGAAGATTCAACCTCTACAGCTTTGAGGCAAGTGATTAAACTTGCTAAATAATCTACATGTGTCATTTATTTCATGATTTGTGGATAAAATTATGAATTTTGGGTTGTTATGTCAAAAACCTAGATTTTTGGTAAATCTTGCATTTAAGGTGTGTATAAGGATTTGAGGGTGTATAATTAGTTGGGTTAACATATTTAGTGAGTTTTGATGTTAGAATTATGTTTAAGTTAAAGAATATTGGAGAGATGATTATAAATGTGATTTTTGGAATTTTGGGTTTTGGAAAAAATAATCCATTTCATATCTTGCTGAACAGGCCGAATCGATTCGCCCCTTGCGAATCGATTTGCCATGTTGCAGAATCTATAGGTCTTTAGGGCCGAATCGATTCGTCCCTTGCTAATCAATTCGGTATGTAGCAGACTTACAGGTCCATTGGGGAAAATAGATTCGCTTGGGCCGAATCGATTCGCTGTTAAGATCGAATCGATTCGAGAGCGAATCGATTCGGAGGGGCTGAATCGATTCGGAAACAAGGCTGTTTTGCGAGGATTTTCTAGAGTGAGTTTCGCTAATTTTCATCCGGCTTTATCGATTTGAAACCTTTATGTATGTTACGAGAAGTAAGTTTTGGAGACTTTTAGGGAGTTTCCCTTATGATGAAATGTTGGGGTCGTATCGATTGATTTCGAGAGAGTGCGGATTTAAGTTGTCGTATCTCCTTAGTGGGGAATCCTCCTAGCATTGAGACTTCTATTTGGGGGACAATGATTATTGATCGGTGTGTATTCGGATATAGATGGTATCCTTAATGTTGATTGAATTGGGAGACTTTTCATACTCATAGGTGTGAGGGATGAGTAAGTTTCAAGTGAGGGGTCGACGTACGAAATAACTGGGAAGGTATGCGAGTTAGGAACAGTTAGTATAATAAGAGTTATATACTCATAAATGAATTCACTTCTTTTACATATGGGCGCAATAGAGTATGTATACCTATATGGCGTAATTGTATATATATATAGTGTAAATGATATATATATATATATATATATATATATATATATATATATATATATATATATACTTATTGTTTGAGAATACCCTCCAGTACTATCATGGGAAGTTGCGTGATGTGGGTGAGGCCCCTGGCTTGAGGAGCAGGGTGCGTATAGTTCCCAGGTCATAGTCGTCCTTTATTTATTGTGTGATTTTATTCTGGGTGAGAAGTCTTGGGTATGATTTGTTCTCACTTTCATGTTTGCAACTATGGCCGCTTCATATACGTTGTGATTTGTTTTATTACCATGGCGATGTGATAATAATCCAATATATGGTAACCCGGGATAAAGTGAGTGATTCCTAGAAGATGATAGCTTTATGAAGTATTTTATATCCGTGCGCTAAGTGTGTTATGTGTACTTACTTGTTGGGGTTGAGTGATTGTACTTTGTAACTAGAGTAATATTATAGACCTTAAAAACGTTCAGAGCATTATCTTATTTATGTGATTAGAGATTATTGCTCCTCATAAGTATTCGTAGTTATGTGTTGGGTACCGAGGGCTTAATGTATCCCGATGACCAACATTGTCAAGGAGTAGTGTATCGCGGGGGTTCCTTGTTTGGATTTCGCTTTGCGAAACGTCCCACGCACGAAACGCAATGCAATGTTGGGAGTGGGATAAGTTTAGTCCTTAGTACTCAGATTTATATGTTATAGTGGAATAATGCTTTATGAGAATAACCTAGTAAAATATTTTAAATGAGTAGTTGATTTTACATGCGTCGTGCATTGAGGGCATAATGAATCTCGACAATCGACAGTGCCAATGAGTAGTGCATCGGGGGGGGTTCCTTATTTGGATTTCGCTTTGCGAGACGTCCCACGCACGAAATGCAATGCAACGTTGAGAGTTGAGAGAAGTTTGGTCCTTAGCCTTTAGATGCTAATAGCTCGTGTAAGATAATAACTCGAATCCGATGATAATTCCAGTAAGAGATATGTAAATGTATATTTATATGTTAAGTTAAGTTTATATGCGTAATTGGGTTATGGTAATATCAAAAGTTTATGGTTTTGTTTTAGATGATGGGTTACGCGAGTGTGAATTTGGGCGTAGGTTAGATTGAATTATACCTTGAAAGACATGGGTCGTCAATTGAGGAACATGTGCATACGTTTAGGTGCGCGCTTTAGTTGAGATGAGGGTTGGATTTCCAGGAGAGTACGATTCCACTTTAATCATGTCATAGTGCATTTATAATTATTATGCATTTTAATGCACTTGCTAAAATGTTTTCACACCCCGGGCTCTGACCCGTTTATATTTTCTCCTGCTATATATATATATATATATATATATATATATATATATATATATATATATATATATATATATATATATATATATATATTGTATATTTTTAGGTGTTCCTCCGTCAGGACGCCAATGATGCTTTCTATCCTGTATTCATGGAGCTGTAGTAGTTGCGGACTGTTGCGGGATTTTGTTATAGTCATTTCCTATCTTTTGTAAAACTAGATTAGGATTCAGTTTGTATATCGGGTTTACACCCAAGAGTTGAGGTTGTAGCACTTTTATATTTCTTTTCTCAGATGTTGTATTGTCTGTGACCCGACAACATATTCGGGTATTTCCTTTTGTATATTTCTGGTACTATGGAACTATTCTCTTTTATCTATGCGTGTGTGTGTACATTATCCTGTTTATTAGTTATTATGTTGTTAGTTGGTTATTTCATTGTATGTTTTAAAAAAATTTGGCACCCTCTTTTTATAGTATTGGGTAGTTAGCTATGTTTATCTTAGTATCGTCAGTAGATACTGAGAATGATCCACTTGAGATTCCTGATTAATTATAGTATAGGGCTGGGCATCTATTATTATTTTAAGCGGGGTGTCACACTTTCATTTAAGGCATGTCGCACAAGATCCTGGTTATTTCATTTCTATTCTAGAGATTGTATTTACTTATGTCAGTTTGGTTGATATCAGTTTTGTTTGGTGGTAATGAGATATTTTAAATAGAGAGTTATCCCAGTCACATTTATTCTTGTTATATATAGTTCATTTCTAATGTGATGTTGATTATTAGTATCCCGTATTGTGGAATGGTTTTTAATTAAATTAAAAATTGAAAAGTTTTGGCACTAGCTTAATTATTTATTAGGTGAGTTAATAAATAAATTGTTTTTCGAGAGTGATGCTAAGAATGAACTAACTGGATATTCTGATTTAGTTTAATAAAGGACGATCACCTGGAAGTTAATTATTCGGGGTGTCACAAGTTGTATCAGAGCATCAGGTTCTAGAGTCCTTAAGATTTGTTCGTCTTTATACATTTTAGCATAGTGTTCTTTGATGTAGAACCCTATTATTAGGATGTTGCATTCCTCAGCGTATTACAACTTACGCACTCCTCCCCAGAAATATAAGTGATGTAATTCTCATACGAGCTTGATCGAGAATCGATGACTACCTAGGGTCGTTAGAAGGAAAGCATGAAGAGGATTCAGCCGAAGACATAGAGCATTTTGGAAATGGTGATCGAGATAGAACCTACTACGATTATTGTCCAGCCTGAGGACAATAAATAAGTCGTTCGGGAGCTTTAGTGTCCCAAGCACCATCATAGAAGATGTTTTTGCTGTTCCAAACTCACCCAGTATTGGCAGTGAACGGTGAGGGAGTTGAAAGGACCCTTGTGAAGGAATAAATCAAAAGGCAATTATATGGGGTGAAATGGAGTAACACCCAGGACTTGAAAATTTCGGGCAAAATTTTTTCTCATGGGAGCAATCTAAAGTGATAAAAGTTAGACATCACATATAAAGAAGTATGTGTTAAGCTAAACGAGAAAATTGAGTATGATTCGATCATAAAATCGTCCATCTACGATTTTAATGGGGGTATGAAAGAATCTCGAAACTTATCTCATATGGGTAAGGAAGAAAACCCAATGCGAGATAGAAGTTAACTAGCTTAATGAAATATTTACCCAACTAAGAAGAGGTATATCTAAAATAAGAAGAGTTCATTGTTGTGAAAGGACTCATGAGTTAAATACTCAAGTGCGGATGGAAATCTGACGAAGATGACTAGGGTCAATGTTGCCAAGAAATTAGTTAACGCTTCCAGAAGAAGAGAAGCCAGTAGGGTTGGAAAAATCTAGCCGAAGGGCAATATTGAATTCAACAGTGTTAGTGAAACATCACCAACGATATGATTAAATCCCTACTGAGTAGCGATGAATTCAGCCAAGACCAGCGAGGTCGACAACGTGTTCCATAGGATAAGTAGAACCAAAGGAATAACAAAAATAGCAATTAGGAACTAAGACTTCCAGTTCCGAGAGAAGGATATTCCAAAATAGTCAGTTACACCAGTGACGGGAAATGGTAGGGGAAATTGCCCTATGTGTAAAGAGTAGGGCTACGAGTGTTGGATGTGTCAATGTTGAGAAATGAGACTGATAATATTGGGAATAGTAAACCATTCCAGTAAGGCATAAGAGCTGGAGGAGTGAGATTTCCAGTGGAGTAATTGGGTCAAGAGATTTGGGCCGAGGAATTTACAACCCGAATGTATTTGGACCAGTGGAGTCCTCAACAAATGTAGCATATCATTCCTCAGGGTTGTCAGGGCCTAGGAAGTAAGGAGGAGGCCAGTAAGGCCATAATTGAGGCCTAAAGATTTGGGTCAACATTTCAATGATGGGCGTGTAAGCCACAGGAAGAAATTCTATTGTAAATGAAATTCTAGATGTATAACGATTGTAGATGATCATGAGTCATTTTGGCAGTTGCGTGCTGGGACCCTACAATCAAGCGAGATTAATGAAGTTTTGTTTCATCATTGTGAGTAAAGGATTAATTCAAGTGACACGGGTGTGCCAAAACTTATATATATGAATTGGTAACACTAAAATTCGCGCGCGAGTCGAGTCTAGTCGTTATGTTAGTTTTAACAGTCTAGTTACAAACGTATTTATCATCAGTATCGGGACTTTTCAATATCGTCCATGAGTGAGCCAAATGGGCACTAAGAGCATGTTTTATCGTTATATTTATTATTGTATTAAGTTAACACAGTAGATCTTATTATGGTAATGTGTAGTGCTTAATTACCAAATGTTTGAACAATAGTAGATTTAGTGATAAGATTATCGTCCTGGATACTCCGGGTGAGTAATATTACTTTGGTGAGGAGCCACCTGAAATAGGGTTTGGCCTATATATATGTACATATATGAAAATATCATGGCATCGTAGACTTCAGTGAGTATGTTGTCTAGATCCCAATGCATAGGGATTTATTTACTGATGTGATTCAGGAATACATTGTGTTCTTTATCTAGCAAAGAGATATAATTCGTCAAATAGATAGCATCGAGAACTTGGGATAGTGAGAGCGCCATGTTACATGTAATTTTTAAAGGCCATAAGTAGACTTTTATGTCAACATATGGATATTGTGGCAAGGTGCATATTATGGACTGAGGGCATACGAATCTCGACGATCGATAATGTTAGGTAGTAGTGTATCGTGGGGGTTCCTTGTTTGGATTTCGCTTTGCGAGGCATACCACGCATGAAACTAGCAAACGTCGGGAGTTGGAGAAAATTTTGGATGATAGTACATGGGTTTCGTACCTTGGCTATGGTACATATGCAAGAATATAACTGAGAGTTGATAATTCCACTATGACTTAAGGTTGGTAGAGTCACCTAGTTCTAACATGAAAACCAGTATAGAATAGTTTCATTTTAAATAGATCAGCATGCCGAGTCCGTTAGCATTGATTTAAGTAGATATATTTCATTTGTGCAATAATGCACGAGACGTAGGATGTATGGGCGCCCTAGGTGATTTGATCTGGATTTTGTTCCCATTCGGGACCTATGGGATAAGGTAATTAAATATAGAAGTCGAGATATCAGGACTTGATTGTCCGACCATATATCAGTTAGGACCACCATTCCCCAAATTTCCAAGAGGATGATATTATATCAGGGAGTAGATCATGGTTATCATGTGAATTCGATAACATTTAACCGAGGAAGTCGAAGTTTATTCCGTAAGATTTGGCAGAGGCTTACGTTTCATGAGAAACTAATTTTTAGAGCGAGGGAAAGACTTGTAACACGTGGTGAGGCAAAGTCACATGGATCACGATTAGAGGTACATTCGAGAGAATATAAAATGTATCAGGCTATAAATGACAGTGGTGATGGGATTTGATGAAGAGCAATATTGCTAAATTCGTCTTATAGTGGGCCATCTATCTATGGGTAAAAGGGTGGACCATACGAAATCAGCAGGGGTTTCTTCAACCATTATGGACTCCTCAGTAGTAATGGGAGAGAATTCTCAATGATTTTATCACAAAGATAACTACCTCCTAGAGAGGTTACGATCCTATATGGGTAATAGTGGATTAGTTGACCGAAGTAACTCACCTTATGCCAGTTAGAACAGGTCATACTATGGGGCAGTATTCGCAGATCTTTATATAGCTGAGATTGTGAGGTTACATGGGGTACCACTTAATATTGTGTCCGATTGGGACAAGATCCTTATTTTCTGATTTTGGGAGAGTTTTCACGAGGCCATGGGTATCGAGTTGTGATTGAATACAACCTATCATCCGCAGATAAATGGGCAAACCAAGCGGACTAATCATATATTATAAAATAATTTATATGTGTACCATCAAAATCTTAGGGGAGGATAGGAGCAGTACCTTCCACTAGTGGAGTTTGTGTGAAATAACTCCTATAAGTTCACTTTTGGCATGATGCCAGTATAGGTATGGCACGGTAAGCCTTGTCGTTCTCCTACTTGTTAGTTAAAGGTGGGGGACCTGTTACTATTGCGAATATCAGAGATAAGTTGACTCTTATACTATATATATATCGTGTGTAAAATATATACTATACAAATAACCTACTTATGCGTAACCCTCACGAGACGAGATTTTATGTATCAACAGAATGGTTAATCTACTAAAGTGCGAATAGTAGAAGGCTAGATAGTGAATATCTAAAATAAAATTTAAGTAGTGAAAGTTAAACGGTAAGGCTTGGGCAAGAACCTACATGACAGGGTAACCAGTGGTATAAAACGAACATACGTGGGGTGTTCATTATTAATGATATTCTATAGCGTACTGGATGGGCGGTACGGAGTAGTTTACTTAGGAGCGCAAGGATGTCATGCTCAATATATATCCAGAGTTGTTTTTATTGGGTATATTTTTTTCAAATTTTGAGACGAAATTTCGTTGTAAGCGGGAAAGTATGTAATACCCCGTATTTTAATGATTTTTATTATGGAATTAATTATAATTAATTGTGGGATAATTAAAAATTAATCCGAATTTAAATATTATTCGAGAATAAAGTAATATGTGATTTATGTTGAATATTCCTTAGTGATTAAAAGTAATATATGATTATGAATTTATATATGATTATAGCTTTATAAAAATTATCGCGAGTTATGAATACGACAATTATGGTAATTAAGTCGGGACGTGCATGTGAGTCGTGTCGGAACTATATTTAAATAAAATGAAAATTAAATTATTTTTATGTCATCCTATTGATCATTTTGATTGCGCCAAAGTGTCCGGAAGGGTTTAAATAGTAAGAAAAAGTCTACCTGGGGGATTACTTTGGGTCTTGGGGCAATTTGAAACTAAACCGACACCCTGGAGGGGTATTTTGGTCAGTTTCTAAAATAGGTGAATAGTACCCACGAATTTGAAGTGATATCATATAGGTGTAGAGGTTATAGGATTTAGATTCATTCACCAAAACTCAAAGGAAAAGGCTTAGGGGAGAGTGAGAGACTTCTCTAGGAGACCAAGAGCCAAGAGTCACCTTATACCACCACCACCACTGGAAGTTGATCGAAAACAGGAGGAAAATCACTAGAGTCATCATCCCCAACAGTTTAGACCTTAGAATTAGAGGCAAGTGATTAACTACTATAAATTTTATCATGTATATTGTCCATGTTAGGCTGTTTAGAAAATTTTGAAAAGTTGTATGAATTAAAATGATTTTGATGAATCAATGAAATGAGAATTATATAGGATTGATCTCTTTCTGAATATAGAACCAACTTCATGAAAATTGGTATTATTTTGTGAAGAAATTTGGGATTCACATGTTTAATTGATGATAAAGTTAAACTAGAGTTCTTGAGAGTGAATATGGAATCTGGGTGAATTTATGCATATTGATGATGTTTAAAATGATTTGGATACGTTAAAAATTGCCCATATATGTTAGTATACAATCTGGATTACATGTATATAAATTTGGAGATGTTTAAATATGATTCTGGTAGTGAAAATTTTAAAAACCCATAATTGTTAAGAAAATCTGGGCAAATATCTTATCGATCGACCCAAGGATGTCGATCGATCGACCAAATTCGTCGATTGATCAACTCCCTTGGAAAATGTGATTTTTTTCCTTTTTAACTTTTCATGAAATCCCAACTTTTAGAAATATTTGGTGTTGATTAATTGAACATAGTGGGGCTTAGGGAAGGGCAGTATGATATACTTAAGACTCGAAATGTATTATTATGTATGGGATTTGATGGGGAAATTAACGAGTGTTAATTAAATGAGTTATAATGGAGAATTATATAACTTGGGGTTCAAATCGGATAAATGATGATTTAAGGTTAGTACCAGTAGTAAGAGGGTCATCAATTACCTATAGATGAAATAAAGGGTTAAAAATTGAATTAGAGTATTCGAGGAAAAAAACTAATTGAAGATAATTTTAATTCATAGAAATTCGGGAGTTGTGATGACATGGACCAATAGGAGGTAGATGTTTACCTACTGAATTTATATGAGGAATAAATGATGATGCCTCGAGTGATGAGATAAGCTCAGGAATATACTTTAAGAAGTAATGTCATAATATGTAAATACGTAGGATATGAGAGATAAATATACTATGTAAGGAAATTATTATATGGGTTGTGCGTATGCCCTATTGTTATTATATATATAGGTAGGTTGAATACCTATATTATGATTTGTATTTTGTATGGCATACATACCCTGCTTGCTATCAGGATGGAGGTTTCCCATTGTGGTCGATCTTATCCTGACGAGCCCATTAGGGGGATTTTAGATTCATACCCTGAGCATAGGACCTTTGAGACGTGTTATCGGTGAGAATGATAGTTTCGACGGTTGAATATGAACTTAGGTATGCGCATGACCCACTTATCTGGGGAGTATGCTCGCCTCCAATATATGTGTTATTTGAATTGCGGTTCGTGAGAGACGTCGAACCAATAGTCCTTTTTACAACGAGAGATGTAACAGGACATGATACCCGAGTATGCATTGGGAGGTGCTCTATTAGTATATATAATAATGTGATGAATATATATAATGTGATGTAATCTATTGTGTGATATGTTAGATGAAAATGAATAATGAAATCTGATTGAATTAAGTAAATGAGTACTTAATCCTAAAACTCTGAAAGCCTAGTTCATATTAAAGAGAAATGAACATGTTTGATTATCATACGTATTGTGTGAGAAAATACAGGGAAATGATATGGGATAGAATCCCAGTTGAGAACCTTAATTAGGGAGATAAAAAGGTACGTTAGGCGTGCACACTAGATAAGAGGTGACATTCTCAAGAGAGAACCCGAGCAGCTAACCTGTACATAATAATTGCTTAATTGCACTTGTTAAGCACTTGCTATTTTTAAAAATCTTTTACTATTGGGCTCTCACCCGTTTCCTCCGGCATAGAATATGGATATTTCGACGGATTATAGATGTTACTGGACATGCAGACTTTGTTTAGACGCTTCCATTTTGTTGATTCACATGTCTGTAGTGTCTACTTTCCTTTAAGGCATGTCTCCCAGGATCCTAGTTATTTCATTTCTATTCCAGAGATTGTATGTACTTATGTAAGTACTATTAATATCAGTTTTGTTTAGTAGTAATGTGATATTTTAAGTGGAGAGTTACCCCATTCACATTTATTCTTGTTATATATAGTTCAGTTGTGATATGATGTTGATTATTAGTATCCCGTATTATGGAATGGTTTTTAATTAAATTAAAATGGAAAAATTTTGGCACTAGCTTAATTATTTATTAGGTGAGTTAATAAAGAAATTATTTTTCGATAATGATGCTAAGAATGAACCAACTTGATATTTTGATTTAATTTAATAAAGGACTGATCACCCGGTATTTAATTAGGCAGGGTGTCACAGGTTGTATCAGAGCATCAGGTTCTAGAGTCCTTAGGATTTGTTCGACTTTCTAAGTTTTAGCATAGCGTTCTTTGATGTAGAGCCTTATTATTAAGATGTTGCATTCGTCGGCGTATTACGACTTCCACGCTCCTGCCAGGAAATATAAGTGATGTGATTCTGATACGAGCTTAGTCGGGTATCGATGACTAGTGAGGGTCGTTAGAAGGGCAACAGGAAGAGGATTCAGTCAAAAACATAGAGCATTTTGGAAATGGTGGTCGAGATAGAACCTACTATGATTGTTTTCCTAGATGAGGATAATAAAGAAGTCATTCGGGGGATGTAGTGTCCCAAGCACCATCATAGAAGACATTTATGCCATTCCAAACTCACCTAGTACTGTCAGTGAACGGTGAAGGAGTTGGAAGGACCCTTGTGAAGGAAGAAATCCAAAGGCAATTATATGTGGTGAAGTGTAGTAACACCCAGGACTTGAAAACTTTGGGCAAAACTTTTGCTCATAGGAGAAATCTAAAGTGATGAGAGTTAGACATCACATATAAAGGAGTATATGTGAAGCTAAACGATAAAATTGAGTATGATTCGATCATGAGATCATCCATCTACGGTTTTAATAGGGATGTGAAAGAATCTTGAAGATTATCTTATACGGGCAAGGAAAAAAACCCATTATGAGATAGAAGTTAACTAGCTTAATGAAATCTTTACCCAACGAAGAAGAGGTATAATGAAGATAAGAAGAGTTCATTTTTGTGAAAGGACGCAGGAGTTAAATACTCAATTGAAGATGGAAATCTGATGAAGATGACTAGGGTCAATCTCGCCAAGAAATTACTTAACGCTTTCAGAAGAAGGGAAGCCAAGAGAGTTGGAAAAATGTAACCGAAGGGCAAGATTGAATTCAACAGTGTTAGTGGAACATCACCACCTATATGATTAAATCCCTACTGAATCGCAATGAATTCAGCCAAGACCAGCGAGGTCGACAACGTGTTCCATAGGACAAGTAGAACTAAAGGAACAACAAAAATAGCAATTGGGAGCTAAGATTCAATAGGGTTTGTTCGCAAATGCAAGGCGTGTCAACTTCATGGGAATATGATTCATACTTCCTCGGTAGACCTACATTCCCTTTCCACTCCTTTTCCATTTCACATCTGGGCATTCGATCTAGTAATGGCAATCAACCCCTCCTCGAGGGGTAAGATCTTGATACTTGTAGGCAAAGGCTATACCACTAAAGAAAGCTATGACAGGGGTGGTTACCCGCTTCATGAAGGAATACATTATTTGCCAACTTGGTATCCCGAAGGTGTTCCTATCAAATAATGGTACCCCATTTATTAATAGCGATCTGAGGCCGCTCACAGATAAATATACAATTATCCCCCACAAATCAACGGTAGCATACCCCAAGTGCAATGGGCAGGCTGAAGTAATTAATAAGAATTTGGCGAGTATCCTCTCGAAGATGCTAGAAGATTTCCCAGGAACTTGGGATGACAAAATACTAGAGGTCCTGTGGGTATACAAAACTACAAAGAGGAAACCTACAGGTTACACTCCTTTTTCCTTTGTGTTTGGTGCTGAAGCGATTCTCCCAGTGGAGTTTGAGATACCTTCTGCATGGTACAACCTGCGAAGTGCAATGCTCCCCCATTGCCGGCACGTACAACTCGAAGCACTGAAGGAGTACAAAGATAGGGCAAAAAGGTATTTTGAGATGTACAGAAATAAATTGTCCAGGTCCTCTGACCAGTTGGTAAAGTCAAGGAAATTCCAGAAGGGGATTTAGTTCTGAAAGCTTCTACGAGGCACATCTGGGATCTCTCACTACCTAAGTTTGAGGCAAATTGGGAAGGACCATATATCGTTCGAAAGGCCCACGACTCAGGCTACTGTGAGATCTCGAAGATTAAAGATGGTGTAACTTTCAAACTTAATAACAAGTGGCTAAAGATGTATTTTGTTTAGCTATTTTTTGCCTTTATCTCTTTAGTAAGCTTTCAATTAGCACTGTAAATCTTATAAGTTGAGCAGAGAGCATGTTCTTACAACCTATCAAAGACTAGAAATTTTGGAAGTTATGTATATTTTTGTTATTGTTGGATGAAACACAATAGTCTTTTTTCTCAAACACAACTCGAAAAGAGAAATGAGAAACACTTTCATTTAATTCAATCCAAAGCCCAATTTACTAGCAGATACACAAAAAAGGAGCTACCGCCTCGGGTTACATATAAAACAACAAAAGGGGGAAATAAAAATACCAACCGCCAAGTGTTATCAATAATCACTTTGGTCGTCTATGACAAACCACAAGCTGGAAGAGTCTAAAAGACTATGATGGTGATGGGGCAGTAAAAAGGCCAAGGACGACTGTTCGCATGACAGATCTGCCATCTCCTGCTGATAATGACCTATTTCCTACTAGAGTTGATCCACCTTCACTTCAGCTTTGATCAAAGATTCCTTGATAGAAAGCACCTCCCCCTCAGCCTTGGCAATCTCAGGGTTTAGGGTTGCCATCTTTTTAGCAACAGCACTCTACGAGCGGGTGGCAGATTGGAGCTTAGCATAAAATGAAGGTAGGTCAGCTTTTTTGAGAGTGAAAGAGCGGACACCCCCAATTTTTAAATTCAAATATAATGAAATGGTTCAAATTTTAATTTTCCAAAAGTTATTTAAAATTTTCTTTTCTTAAAGAGAACAAACCAACTTATGAAAAAAAATAAAACTAAACTAAAAGTAAAATTAAAACTACACATACAATTTTCATTTCGACTTAAACACACATTAATCCAATTCAAGTTAAACTTGCATGTTATCTAGATAAAGTAATTTTGCACTTGAATTAAATTGAACATACCCAAACATTAAATTTGCACCAAATTAAATAGATTGTGATTTTGAACTAATTTTATCTTCTAGTCCTAAGCATGCACCTAGGTGATATAGCAAGATAAAATTAAACAATATCACACGACGCGCCGATGTACGAGGAAAACCCAAATGGGAAAAACCTCGGACGGCCCTAGCCACAAATTCACTAAGTATGGTAGTTTTTACAAAGACTCGATACAAGAGGACTTACACAAACTGACTTGAGTCCGTCCAAGCCTTGATGCGCTCCTTCGATCTTCAACCTCCTCCTAATGAATAACCATGGACTCCTCCACAGTCTCGGACTCCATCGATGGGGCTATGGTCACCGTCAATCCGCACGCGAAGCCATTCTTCGAGTGAGAACACCGCAATAAACTTTTCTCCTTTTTGGAGTAGAGAAGAACCCAAACTCTCTTCTTGTTGATGTAGAGAAAATCATGTGCCAAAACTCTCCAACCAATGATATATCAATAGGTACTTGGAATAAACTAAATAAATGGGTGTGTATGTGTTTTTTTTGGTGAATTTAATCCATAAAAATCAAACACAAAACATGGAACTTTTTCTTAAAAGTTTTACTCTCAAAAGACTCTTAGAATGCGAAAAAGTTATCTTCAAAAAGTTAGTTCCCTCACTTAAGAAGTATGTCAAAAAGGAAGTGGGGTAAAGTAGTGGAAAAAAACTGGCTTAAAACTGTTCCCGCTATTTTTTCGTTAGAAATCTCGTTCGAACGAGACTTCTAACGAAGAGACAGAAAGGAAAAAAAAATTCTCGTTTGAAAACTCGTTCGAACGACTTCTCGTTCGAACGAGGTCGTTCGAACGACCTATCTAATGAGATCTTAGGCCATGGTTCTATATAATTTCGATACGAACGCGTGGCCGCCAGTTTCGTGTTATTCTGATTTTTTTGGGATTTGATATGATTTTTTTACTGAAAGGTGTCCGAGAACAAAATATTTAGAACTATGAATTCAAAAAAAGTTTAACAAAAAATACTAACACCCAAAATAAATTTCTAAAATACACCCAATAAATAATGTTCCAAGCTCCTATATATATTAAAATGCATTCATACCTTAGGAGCAATGGAACCATGTTGATGACGTAGAAATGAGGCACAACACACACGATATTTGAGGAATCTTTAATATCTTGGCCGCTACGTCTTCAACAAACACGTCATAGGCTTGAATGGATAAACTTGAACTCTATCGTATGACTCAAAAATTTTTGTCCGTAATTGAGCCAAAACTACAAATGACTCAATTGGAAATTTGTGTCCTCACAAATCTCCCCCTTTGGCTATTCCGGGACAAAAACTAAATAAAAATCCTAAAGGGCCGTCAAGCTCACTAGACTAAAAAACAATGTCCCACCCGAAATAAAAATACAATGCTTGAGGCAAAACAACCCAAGGATCAATATCTTTGCCGATGTTGAATGTTGCCATTTAAAAGAAATCCTGCACACTTAAGCAAACTATCAAACGCATAGGGAATATCAAAATATTAAATGCAATTAAATAATTACTCCCCCTAAATTAATTCTCCCCTTTATCAAACAAATGACCTACTTAGAAAGACGTCTCCCCCTAAGATAAATCTCCCCCAAACTAAGATACGATAATAATAGGATTAGATACCATTTCTTCCCCTATCATTCTCCCCCTTTTTGTTCAGGAATAGACAAAGGCTAAAGAATAAAAAATTATCTTATCTCCCCCAATTAAAGCATATTACCCTTAATTTAAACAAGGGATACATAAAATGGGATAACAAGCTAAAACAGGCAAATGTGCAAAAGTGATGAGGACGTGGAAGCACATGGTCAACAAGATCATAACTAATCCAACAAATAATAATGGATACCAACTAAGATGCAAGAAACAGATACCAATATGATACCTAAGTATTAAGCATGTGATATCAATAAAGAATGCAATAAGATGGATACCAATTATGAATTAAAGCATATATGGACTAGAAAGCAAGACCAAGACTAAACAAAAATATCAAATATATGTATACATAATATATACCAAAGAGACTCAAGTACACACACACACACATACACACACACACACACATATATATATATATAAACACAAATGACACACACAAAATATAATAGGAGTCTTTCACACTCGTATGGCAAAAATGTGTCATATGGAAACGGAAGTATTGGGGTGTGAACTAGTAACGATTAAATTTAGACCCAATCACTTAAAAACATGTTCACGAAGTTCTCGTTTGATTGCAAACTTCATCACATTTGAATATAACCTCATGTGACAATATAGATTGAACTCAATGAACAAACATACACAATGCATACAAGCCTAGCATATTGATGATTCTACAAACCAATAGAGTCATGACATGAAATACGCAACTAGGATAAATGGACATTGTTCAAACCGTTGATATACCATCCAATCTCCCTCAATATGCATTTATATTAAATTTGAATGAATATATCAATCAAACATAGGCCTTGGCAAATTATTTTTCTTTTTAATGCCATATTTTCTGTTTTTAGGCCTTTGAACCACGTATTTATTTTAGGTCCATTCAAAAACGGTGTCTTACAATCGCAAAGGATAACTAAGTTCTTTCGGAGCCCTTCCCCGTGCACATTTATATTTATCATGTTTTTATGTTTCACACAAATCTCACTTGCAACGGATTTTGACATGCACTAGTCCTCCTAAGTCACAAATATGTAGATGACAAGATTGGAAGGAGAACACCACACATAGCTCAAATATACATATGAAGTTAAAATTTCAAAAGAGCTCGTGCATGTGTGAATAGAGGCATATAAAAATAGAATCCATTTAATCAATACAAAATCCAACTACTCCATGTAAGCATGGTAAAGAACATAATAAGGATTGACAATCTAAACCAAAAGTTCTAGCCACATGAGAGCGTAAAAGATGGGATTCAAACACAAGTGTATGCCACATAAAGTGTGTCAAACTAAAATACACACAAAATAAAATCTTTTGGGGTTTTTAAAATTTTTAACCAAAAATCAAAAAAATATATACTCAAAAGACAAACAAAAATCATTTTAATTTTTTCATTAAGCTTAAATTACCAAGAGATAAAATCCAAATGATAAACAAAAATCTTTTTTGTATTTTTCATTTAATGCAAACAAAATGAAGGAAATATAATACAAAAGATAAGCAAAAATCATAATTATAGCATGTGATAAACATGGAGCATAGACTAGAAAATGATTAACAAGCATACATTTAGCATGTAAATATAGCATGAAGTACAAAAGCTAAAGTATGCAAACACTAACACATTCATCCGTTAGATTTAGCAAGGGAGGAAGCATGTGAAAGTAAATGAGAATCAAAATCCCCATTTTGCAAGGCAACCAAGTCGGATTTCCTAACCCAAATTAATGAAGAATGACTATCTTGGGGTATAGGAATTTTAACTACCTTGGTTGCTTTACGTTGGGATTTTCTAGGAATAAGTTTAAGATCAAAACAAAATTTCATAAGATGACCTTTTCGACCATAATGTGTACAAGTAAAAACATGTAGAAAAGATTTACCTGAGGAGTGATCTCTAAAGACTTTCCTAGTAGATTCTCCTAAAACATTGGTTTTGGCGTTATGAGTAAATTCATTACAAGTATTGAAGCCTAAACCACAAGTATCATTTTTAATTTGGACCGGTCATAATATTTTATCTAATTTTTCGAACGACACTCCAAATCAAAATTTGACATTACTAGAGTCTTTTAATTTATTTTGCAATTCTAAAATGTTAGACTCTAATAAAACATTTCGCTCTTCAAAAACAAGAAGCTCCTTTTTCAAGGATTCCATTAAACCCCTAAGGCTATTTCTCTCGCCTTCTATATATTTAAGCTTCTTTAAAAGAGTTTTCTCTCATGTCCTAAGGTCTTCAACCAACATACTATTATCAACGACCTTGACACATTCTTTCAAACTAGATTCTAACTTCAAATTAGCTCTTTTCAATTTAATAGATTCTTTACAAAGTTCTTGAAAAGCATTTTGAAGTTCACTTACATTAACCTCTTCTTCATTTTCACTCTCTCTTTCTTCTCCACTCTCACTATCATAAAAACCAAGGGAATCAAAAACTTTGATCTCGGAAGTGTCATGTGTTAAAGTTTCATCAATCGATGAGTTCTCACTATCACTCACATGACTAGCCATAAAAGCCACAAAGTTGGGCTTAGTGGGGGAATCGGGTCCCTCTTCCTTATCACTATCACTAAGGGTCGCATTATATGAAATGGATCGCTTACCCTCTTTCCTTAGTTTAGTGGGGCACTCAAAAGCCCTATGGCCATAACCCTCACAACCAAAACACCTATTTGACTCGTCCCTATTTAAAATTTTTTTAGAAATTTTATGGATCTTTTCGGCTTTGTCATGCTTAGAAGTTTCAAATTTCTTAAAATCATTTTTAAATTTATCTTTGTTAAATTTAAGAAATTTTTGAAATTTCCTAGCAAACAAGGCCATATCTTCCGAGTCACTATCACTCTCACTCTCTACTACTTGTTTGACCTCTTTTCGGGATTTTAAAGCAACGCCCTTTTCAATTTTCTTTTTCAGTTTTAGAGGGAAACATGTCTAGTTCATAGGTTTGTAAATCACCTACGAGCTCTTCTAATTTCATAAAGGCTAAAGTTGGTAAAGAATTTAAAACGGTCACTTTTGGAATAAATCTATTGGGTAGGGACCTTAGAATTTTCTTTACTACTCGGTTGTCGGGTATTTTCTCTCCCAAGTTAAAAGATGAATTAATAATATCAGAAATTCTAGCATAAAATTCATCAAAAGTTTCTTTTTCATTCATTTTGATAGTTTCAAATTGAGTGGTGAGGTTTTGAAGTTTCGAAGCTTTAACGACACTAGTACCTTCATGAGTGAGTTGCAAAATATCCCACGCTTCTTTAGCGGTCTCACACGTCATAATGCGTCCGACAGCGCTAAACAAGGCATTTAAACCTCGGGAATTAAAAGTTAGAAAGTTTAAATTCACCCTCACTCCATCTATCGGCGGGTTTGGGAACACGCTCATTATCTACTAAATGAGTAGGTGGGGACCACCCGTTAACAACAGACATCCAAACTCTCTCGTCGATATATTTTAGTGCCGATTTCATTCGCGCTTTCCAATACGCGTAGCTTGAACCATAAAAAATAGGAAATTTTGAAAATGGAGAAAATTCCATTTTAGCCAAAAATTATTTAAAAGATCTTTAACGAAATAATTTTTCGCTTTGGCTCTGATACCAATTTGAAAGAGCAGACGCCCCCAATTTTTAAATTCAAATATAATGAAATGGTTCAAATTTTAATTTTCCAAAAGTTATTTAAAATTTTCTTTTCTTAAAGAGAACAAACCAACTTATGAAAAAAAATAAAACTACACTAAAAGTAAAATTAAAACTACACACACAATTTTCATTTCGACTTAAACACACATTAATCCAATTCAAGTTAAACTTGCATGTTATCTAGATAAAGTAATTTTGCACTTGAATTAAATTGAACATACCCAAACATTAAATTTGCACCAAATTAAATAGATTGTGATTTTGAACTAATTTTATCTTTTAGTCCTAAGCATGCATCTAAGTGATATAGCAAGATAAAATTAAACAATATCACAGGACGCGCCGATGTACGAGGAAAACCCAAATGGAAAAAATCTCGGACGGCCCTAGCCACAAATTCAATAAGTATGGTAGTTTTTACAAAGACTCGACACAAGAGGACTTACACAAACTGACTTAAGTCCGTCCAAGACTTGATGCGCTCCTTCGATCTTCAACCTCCTCATAATGAATAACCGTGGACTCCTCCACAGTCTTAGACTCCATCGATGGGGCTATGGTCACCGTCAATCCGCACGCGAAGCCTTTCTTCGAGTGAGAACACCGCAATAAACTTTTCTCCTTTTTGGAGTAGAGAAGAACCCAAACTCTCTTCTTGTTGGTGTAGAGAAAACCATATGCCAAAACTCTCCAACCAATGATATATCAATAGGTACTTGGAATAAACTAAACAAATGGGTGTGTATGTATTTTTTTGGTGAATTTAATCCATAAAAATCAAACACAAAACATGGAACTTTTTCTTAAAAGTTTTGCTCTCAAAAGACTCTTAGAATGCGAAAAAGTTATCTTCAAAAAGTTAGTTCCCGCACTTAAGAAGTATGTCAAAAAGGAAGTGGGGTAAAGTAGTGGAAAAGTGGAAAAAACTGGTTTAAACTGTTCCCGCTATTTTTTCGTTAGAAATCTCGTTCGAACGAGACTTCTAACGAAGAGACAGAAAGGAAAAACAAATTCTCGTTTAAAAACTCGTTTGAACGACTTCTCATTCGAACGAGGTCATTTGAATGACCTATCTAATGAGATATGAGGCCATGGTTCTAGATAATTTCGATACGAACGCGTGGCCCCCAGTTTCGTGTTATTTTGATTTTTTTTGGATTTGATATGATTTTTCTACTGAAAGGTGTCCGAGAACAAAATGTTTAGAACTATGAATTCAAAAAAAGTTTAACAAAAAAATACTAACACCCAAAATAAATTTCTAAAATACACCCAATAAATAATATTCCAAGCTCCTATATATATATATATTAAAATGCATTCATACCTTAGGAGCAATGGAACCATGTTGATGACGTAGAAACGAGGCACAACACACACGGCATTTGATGAATCTTTAATATCTTGGACGCTACGTCTTCAACAAACACGTCATAGGCTTGAATGGATAAACTTGAACTCTATCGTATGACTTAAATGTTTTTATCCAGAATTGAACCAAAACTACAAAGGACTCAATTGGAAATTTGTGTCCTTACCGAGAGCCTTAAGGAGATCCGTCAGCCACTTCAGGGCAAAGCCGTCAACAATAAGAACATTGATCTGGTCCATCATCTCCTTGATCTTCGAAGGGCTTAAAGAGGGCAAAGGAGTGTGAAATTTGTCACCCAGGACTATGGTAAAACCCAATAATTTACAAGACATCATTACAGGAAGGACCTGAACACAGCACACAATAAAGGTAGAGGGGTGACGATCCAATAGTCACTCAATCAACTCCTTGTAAGGTGGGGTAAGAATATGAGGAAGATCCTTCAAAGTCTGGCTTACAACTTCAGCAGGGGCCACTTCGGGAGGATGAACACTTAAAGCATTGTCACTTGCAGAAAGAAAGACAAAATTTGAAGCCCTATCACCCTCTTATAAAATAGGAGGGGTATCTCGCTCACCCCTCTCCACATTTTGGGCAGTTATGGGTACGGTGTCTGGTTCAACAAAATCCCAAACGACCGTAACAGATTCCAGGGGAACATCCTCTGGGGGAACTTATTCGATAAAGGCAATAGCATCTACCAAAGTGTTTGGTTGGTTCACCTCGACGTGAATGAAGTGAAAAGAAATTAAAGATGGAGTAAAATAAACATGAAGATAACAGATGTTCAAAAGCCCCATTTTTCCTAAAGCACCTTTATGGTTTATCGACTAGGTAAATTATTGCCACTTAAAAGTTTTAGTTTTGCTTAAATCACCAAAATGGTTGCTCGACTAAGTGAAACTGGGCATTCTCAAAGCCCCAATTTGCCTAAAGCACCTTTATGGTTGCTCGACTAGGTAAACTGTTGTCACTTAAAAGTCCTAGTTTTACTAAAAGAACCTAAATGGTTGCTTAACACAGTGAAACTGGTCATTCTTAAAGCCCCGGTTTGCCTAAAATTCCTTTATGGTTGCTCGACTAGGTAAACTGTTGTCGTTTAAAAGTCCTAGTTTTACTTAAAGCACCTAAATGGTTGCTCGACTAAGTGAAATTGGGCATTCTCAAAGCCCCAGTTTGCCTAAATTACATTCATGGTTGCTCAACTAAGTAAACTGTTGCCGATTAAAAGTCTTAGTTTTACCTAAAGCACCTACATAGTTATTCGACTAAGTGAAGTTGGGCATTTTCCAAGTCCCAACTTACTTACAACACCTTTATGGTTGCTCGAATAGGTGAATTACATGTTGCTTAAAGAAAGACATAGTTGTTTGACTAAGAAAATTGGGCACTAGGGTATCACAGCTCAATTATGTATATGCATAAATTTACCTCTTCATGGCAAGTGTCCCTTGCAGCTACTTACTCACGAGTAACCTCAAGAATCCCAATAGCAGCAATATCTGTCTCACCTCCAGCTTTACTCTCAATTCCAACTTGACCATCATTTGGTGGTTGCCTTACCCTCCAAAATAGATGGCCTAAATAACCCTTCTAAAATTGTTGAGTAATGGTGGCCCTAGAGGGAACAACAATAAGGGCACTACAAGTGTTGGCATTTACTTCCTCGATGGGAGCAGCCTGTAAAAATATTAGAAGAAGTAAAGTGATTAAGTACATGAAAAAAATAATAGAGCCAAAATAACCAAAAAAATAAAAAACATTAACGAATAAGGAGTGCTTACCATGGTGATGGGGCCAGTGGCTGTCATTTACCCCACCTCAATCGATTCTTTTTCTTGAGGAATAATTGATAGAGAAGACTTGGGCTCTCAGACTAGGGGAGCGTTCTCCTTGCGAAGAGGGGAATGGTCTCTGGCAATGGGTGAAAGTTGATCCTTATCATACTCAGGATCATCATTAAAGTCATTAAGTATAGTTTAATCCACAGGAATGGTACCTGGTTTCTCAGTTGAATACATCCGACGAAGTTTCCTTGACCGAAGAACTAGCGGGTAATCATCCTCATCTTCAAATTCTTCCTCCTCTTCCACCTCTTCAACTTATTCGAGAAGGAATTCATCTTCAATATACTCAAGATGAAGTTAAACCATTGAGATGGATCTAGCCCTTTTTTGGCCAGTAATATGGGCAGGGGGAGTAAAACAGATACCTCTCTCATCTATTTATTGGGCCAAAACAGCCTGTACATATATAGATCCTTGGTCAAATTATCTTAAAAAACTCTCAATTAGTTCGGTGCATTGATTGACCAACTGCGGGTCAGAAGAAGACTTGTATTGAAATTGTTGCGGAGGACTGCAAAGAATAGCTTTCATTTTCTTACTGGGAGTTTTCTTCTTGGATTTAACCACAAAAATGCTTGAGATATCAATAGGAGTCTCCTCCTCAACAACAAATCGAGAAGTAACAGGTGGGTCTACAGTCTCCTCAATCTGCTAAGAAGTAAAAGCTCAATTCTTCTTCTTCATAATGGCTTCCTATAGGGGTGCCAAAGGGGGAAGTACTTCAGGCATGGTAGTTTTGGTTTCCCTTCGAGGAAAAATTACTTGATTCACAGTACAAGTCCGCAACCCCAACTCCGTAGGTGGAAAATGT
This sequence comes from Sambucus nigra, assembly GCA_949130495.1. Classification (NCBI taxonomy): domain Eukaryota; kingdom Viridiplantae; phylum Streptophyta; class Magnoliopsida; order Dipsacales; family Adoxaceae; genus Sambucus; species Sambucus nigra. Next base: position 129,506,891 of record OX422214.1, on the reverse strand, counting down.
TCAATAATAGGACAATAGGTTCCCCGCTCAACAACTTTGAGAAAATAGCCAAGTATGTTGGGCTAGAACACATTGAAGTATTCTGTAAATCTACTGCTTCGGGCCTATTTTGGGGGGATAACTAATTGACCCTGCAACTGGCCAGATAAAGTGGATACCATCTCGGTAAGGAAGTACCCATAGGCCTTGGAAAAGTTAGAAGATTTCTCACGAGTATTATGGTTAAGAAGTACCCAAATTGCATGGCTACTCGATGGGGCGAATACGATGTAAATAAGTTAGACCACTCATAGCATGAAGGAAGATAAGAGGCAGTAAGAACCAAAAGGACATTGGAAGAAGGAAAATTACGGGTAAAAGATTGCTCGACAGCTAGAACTGGTCGAGAACCCCCATCAAAGAAAATGTTGTTAAAAAATTGGTCGGTCACAGAATAAGGGGGAAAATTAAAACATTTAACATTATCGATGAATGAATGGAAAGTTTTCCTATACTGCTTATGGTTCCAAGAAAGAATTCAAGGAACCTTGATTTCATGAGAAGTGGTAAGTAAGTTAGTAGGTGAATATTTAGGGAACCTAACATAGATGAAGGTTTTAAGAAGAACGTGATTCGTATAGTTTGATACGTCAAACCTATTGAGAGATATAGCAGAGTCAGTCTGAACCCTATCAAGCCAAATGTAGGGGGAGCCAAGGGTAATAGCAACTAGGGAGAATTTCACACCAGAAGCAAGCCGAACAACAAGATTGATGAGATCCTTCCTCGGGCAGTCATGAGGTTTCCTAAGCAGATATATCCTCTTGAGAATAATCCAAATATACCCAGTAAGTTCAAATTTTCTCTTATAACCTTCCTTAATAAGGGGCATCTCGAGCACATTTTTTCCTTTTGGATTCTTCCTCGCTTGGTCACGAGCAAGGGTACTCACTTTGTCTTCCATATAATAGAAGTACCTGATGATTTCTGAGCAGGTACACTTGTTGTACATATTTATACATATCTTGACCACACCCCTTAACTCCTTGCTATTAGCAGCCTCCTCCTTCGAGAGGGATTCCTCGAAATACGTATCAGTACCAACAACTTCTAGACTAAGGAGTTCACAAAATTCCTCTAAGGTAATCGTAAACTCACCCCAAGAAGTAGTGAAAGTGTGAGTCTGATGGCTCTAATGAGAAACTAGTTTCCTTAAAGTGTTGTTGTTCTTGGCCAGACTCAAAGTGCCAAACCACTTGATGCATGACAAACCCATAGTCAGCAGATCCACAACATATTTTCCATGAAAATAATCTTTCCAGGCACCCAGACCTTCACATGAACCTCCTGTCTATTTAAATTCCACATTCGAATAGGGATAGTCTCCTCGCTCAATTCTGAATTAGGTAATGGTAGAACCAGGTATGTGTGCATAATTTTTTATCACGCCGTAGTTACCCATAAGAAGATTTAAATTTTCCCCTTTCGAAGTAAGGGAACCAGGAAATGCATTCGCAGACTCCCAAAATTTATCCACATTGCCAAAGTAGGGGTCACGACGATATTTTGCCCACTGCAAACGGCGATCAGTGATCTTAGATGAAGTTTCCCCAGTGGTGGTATCCTTAATAGAAAGGGTCTTCTTAACAACACGTGCCATGGCAAGTGATAGAGAGCTCAAAGAGAAGAAAAAAAGAAGAAGGATTGGGTAATTTGGAAACAAAGTAATGTTGTTTGCTCTCGCTGCTAAAGAAATACTCTACTCAAAAACCTAAAAGGTAAAAAGAGGTTGGTTTGAGAAGAAACCCTTTTATAAGGGGAATTTCATTTTGAAAAAGATGTATCAGTTACGTAAACGCGCACATGGGAAAAAGTAATCATCAAAAAGAAATAATTTGCCGTCTTAGGTGTCTCGTATGAGTTACAGGAACGATTCCTCGATTACCATGTGTACGGTTGGGGGATGGGTATCAGTGGAATTTAAATCTAAGAGGCGCGACAATGATGAAATTTTGGGGAAACTCAAAAGAAGTTTTGAGGGATTTCTTGCTTATACACATGTGCAAATTAAATGGCTTCGGGCGGAATTTTTTTTCTGTAAACCATTATAATTCCCCAAGTTAAGTGATTAAGTCTTAGAGGCCATTAGAAGAACCAGACCATTCGAGAAGGAAAAAACCTAAGGTTACTCACACACAATACAATGTTGCCCCAAATTATATTTGATTATCTATTTAAAATAACATATGTACATAGGTAATTCGAGATGCGATGTTGCTTTTTCGTACATATATTTCTTTACCAATAAACAAATATCTCTATGAAGGGGCAAATGTAGAGGGAGGTCCCGGCATAAAGATGATTAAGCGGAGCCAACACTAAGATAGAAAGGATCCAAGGTGGTTACTCGCACAAGACTGGAGATGCTCGGGGGATCCCCCCACAAAGATCAAGTCCAGTTGACAAAACATAAAGACCACAACTTGTAATGAGAACTTTGATGTACTTGTATTTAGCTTTCCTTGTCAAATATAAAGTCCAAAATGTAATATTGATGTGGTTGATCGATACCTTCGAGGGACCATGTCTGGTAGAGCGTGGGAGAGTTTTCATACTCTATCGAGTAACCTTATCGTGGGTATCTCGTAGGGATTTGGTTTGTACGATTAGGAGCTAGGCAACGTTGGAAAATACCAACCCCTTTAGGGTACTTAGTCAAAACCTTGGTTTATACAAATTAGGCCAAACAGTTACTCGAGGTACCAATTTTGGGGGGACCTGCTCGAAGGACCCCTTGTCCAAAATAGTTGCCCAAAATGTTAAGCATTTGAGAATCATATACAAATCACTAGTTGCTCGAGCAATCATCAATCGAGCAACCTTTCATCCGATGAACTACCCTTTTAAGTGATGTGATAGCATATCCTTTACAAGTTACTGTTTACCAACTCTTTGACGTCAGCATGTCTGATATCTAGGAACTCGATAAAATAGCATTTAAGTGAAAATGTTCCTAGGATGGTAAGTTCATAGCTGACACATCACATCCTAACAAACGTAATCATAACTTTGAGAGCCTAAATAGTATTCCCGCCAAAATATCATATCTAGTTAATTAAATGTAATATCTTTGGCATTTATTGTGCAGCATTGTCAACATTAAAGAGGTCAGACGCATTTAATATTGGCGAGATCACTCGAATGACCTTGTCGTCCTACAAATACCCCGGAGCTATATTATTCCAGATCACTCTTTTCCAGTCCGGGATTGCTGCCAAAATACTCCCAAATAAGAGAGTTTGTCGTGAGAACATTTATTGTGTGACCAGTCCTGTTTACTCCACGAATGCCATAATTTAGCATTAATTTTTGTGTTTGAGGTTACTGCATTGCCTTTATTGCACTAAAGGTACTTGTTCATACTCCCTCCAACCAAGACAACTGTGGGATCTCTTTTATTTATTATATTCTCGTAGCATTTATGTTATAAGAACACATTTAATACAGGAGCTTTAGGTGTTGAATGTATTGACCATTGACTTGTATTTATTGTGGTTGGTGATTGTTCTTTAGCATTAATTTCCATCTTAATAACGGGATACGCCTCCCTTGACACTACTATCAGTTAACAAACTTGCATCTTACACTAATAAATTATCTCTCCACGCGATCTTTGTTGTTTTTAAATGTTAATCATTAGTACAACAATGTTTATTAGCAACAATACAAAAAATTGACTCGTTTGTCGTTTACATTCCCTTGTTTATTTGATTTTATATGTTGTGATCCACTAGTTCCCATACTTGCGGTGTGAGGTCTAAACCAAATGAAAACCGTATGTTAACTCGTCGAACGATTACCTTAGTCGCAAATTGTTCAAATTACCACTATTTTGAAATGTTAAATGTCTAGTTCACGATTTACTTTCTTTACTTACGTAATAATGACACTTACTATTTAATTCCAACCATAATTCTAATTGAACAATTGATTACGTTATAATGACCTAATTTTGATTTTAGAAAACTCAATCTTAATAAGGACACTGATTTTTTTATTAAATCATATCAAACGTTAATTCAATTTTAATTTTAATTATGCCGATGGAGAGTGCCATAACAAAGATTAACAACAAGAATATTGACATTGTAATGTATTTTTTTTTCCTGATTTCAGTAATACTAATTCTTTTTTCTAATTTCACATTGTAAATATAAATGTGTTTTTTCATTCCATTTAAGATACACGTGAAATTTCAGACAATTGCATTAGAAATGATTTTTTGATAAATAATGTGTAAATTAATTTTTTTGGGTACAACTAATGGCACTCCTTGGATTCTTTAAACACTCAAAAAAAAATTAAAAGACAAAATTATCTTTTATCCTAACATCAAACAAATCCCAAACACTCTCAGCAATTTTTTTAATTAAATAATTAGAAATTTTTTTTATTATAAAGTTAAAAATAGATGTTTTTTATTAAATAAAAGTGGACATTTTTTAAAAAGACAAATTGTAAAATAGTTTTTTTTAAATCATTATTTTTTTAAATGGACATATTTTAAAAAAATAGTTGGGAATAACTTATTTAAAAAAAACATTTTCGCTATTTAAAAAAATGACAGTTATATTTATTAACGAGTGTTGTATGTTCAACAATTAACCAAGATTACACTTCTTTCTCAAATTATATTTTTAGATATTAATTTTTTAATAACTATTTTGAGGTAAGATTTTTTTGGTTAAAAAAATATTTTCTATATATCTTTGATTAATGATTGGTTAGTGCCGCTGGTGCGGACCCACGTCATTTAATGGGTGCGGTTAGAAAATGTTTTACATAAAAATATTTTGTTTTAGTTTTTTAAATACCAATTGGTTAGTGCGGCTAGTGCGGATCCTCATCCATTAAATGATGTGGGACGGCGCTAGCGGCACTAACCAATCATTAAACTAAGATATATAAAAAAATATTTTTTAACCAAAAAAAATCTTAGCACAAATTAGTTATTAAAAAAATAATTTCTAAAAATATAGTTTGAGAAAGAATTGTAACCGTGATTAATTGTTAAACATACATCACTCATTAATAAATATAACTGTCATTTTTTAAGTAATGAAAATATATTTTTAAAAAAGTTATATCCAACAGTTTTTTAAAATATGTCCATTTAAAAAAAATAATGATTTAAAAAAATTGTTTTACAATTTGTTTTTTTTTAAATGTCCAATTTTACTTAATTAAAAAATATTTATTTTTTTAACTTTATAATAAAACTGTTTTTGTAATTATTTAATTAAAAAATTGTTGAAATGCTTGAAATTTGCTTGATATTAGGGTTAAGGATAATTTTGCCTTCTAAAAAAAATTGGAGTGTTTAAAAAATCCAAGGAGTGCTATTAGCTGTACCCTTTTTTTGACAGATAATATTTATAGTCTTATTTCAACTAAAATAAATAAATGACTTTTGTATTTGGTGGTCTTAGCGTTATGCAACAAAAAACTAATTGAAGCCACTATTTGGGTCATTATCCGAGATACAAGGGATATTCCATGCATGGTTTTAAGAAAAATATTTGCATCAACTAGGTTGTTAGCTGTGAAGCTTGACAGTAAGAAAAATATTTACAATCATTGTTTTAAATTTAAGCTCCAAAAAACTCAACTATGTTTTAAATTTAGTCATTAATTATGTTAAAAGTCGTTTTTCTGTTTTTCTCAAATGTACTCTTAATTTGGATGGAAATTATATGTATGTTGGTACCCATGTGTGTGATGTATTTACGAGTGTCCCACCCAACAAAAATTCATGGCTTCGCCATTGATTGTACTAATGATTAACATTTAAAAATAACGAAGCTCCCACATTGTAATAATTTATAAGAATGAAAGAAAAATGATAGACAAGTGCGCGCAGATAACAATTTAAGGATGAGTTCTACAGAACAATTCTTAACAATTCTTATGACAACGCAAAAAATTATAGAACAATTTAAGGATGAGTTTTATTGAACAATTCTTCGAACATATCAACCTTATAGTACATAAAAATCAATGCAATAACCACCCATAAGGTTTAATGACCTTAATGAACTGAACATTTACATGGAGCTTGCAACAATTCATACATCTTTTAAGAGCAATGCTACTCTACTTGACTCTTAAACTCCTACCTGGTGTGAGGTGCTTAGCGGGCAGTACTTCCTAAACCACATAACATAAGCCATGTTTTCTTTTGCAACCAACAACATTGCATTATTTTTAATCTTAGTAAACAAAAGACAACAAACCCAAATGTTTCATCCCTCCCAATATCATCTCTTGAGCAAATGTAAATATGGCTTAGAATAGTATAAAAATAAAATAATATAAAAGAGAATTGCTTACAATATATATATATATATATATATATATATATATATATATATATATATATATATATATATATATATAACATGCCCATATTGTTGGAGAATAAAAATCTATCTATTTTTTGTATGCTGAGTGAAAATTGAACTCCTACACTGTTTTGTTATTCAACTATGTGAACTGAATGGCCAAATTTAATTGAAAACAACATTTAAACAATATAAAATTTTACATATTTGTCTGGTCATGTTCCTATTAGGTAAAAAAAATTGTTGGGTCGTGTTCATATTGGGTAAAATTCCGATTTCATGTTGGTCACACTGATGGTAAAAAAAATATTGTGTCAAAAAATTTGGATCGGATATGTATTGGGTAAAAACAATTGTGACATGTTTTAAATGGATATTGTTCATATCGGGTTGTAATTTATTACTGAATACGAACACGATCCAAATAAATCGACAAGACATAAATCTTAAAACTTTACCTAACACGAACATTATTCAATTAAAACATAACATAATTGTTTTTACCCAACACATCTACGACCCAAATAAACTGACACAACATATTTTTACTGTCAGCACGACAAAACGTGAAATTGTAGTTTTACGCAATAAGAATGCAATCCAATTAAAACACGCCATGAACGACATAATTTTTTATCCAATAGGAAGACGACCACCCAAATATGTAAAATTTTATATTATTGAAGTGTTGTTTTCAATCTATTTTGGACATTTTGTTCACATTGTTTAATATCAAAACAGTGTGATAATTCAATATTCACTCTAAATATAAAAAATAAAAAAAAAGTTAATTTTTTATGCTCCTACAATAGGGGAATGTTTACTGTTTTTTTTAAATCATCACTTCTTTTCTATGTTATTTTATTTGTATACTATTCCATGTCGTATTTAGATTGCTCATCTTTTAAATTCCATGTATAAAACATAAATACTTGGCCCTTGACCTTACCACACGATCCACCAAACAACACTCATATATTAGAATTCAAAGGTTCAAAAAGTCTAAGCGAATCATGGTGTGAATGATTGTTGGCTTCTCTTTTTCAGATATTACATATGATTTGAGATTGAGAATCATGAGAGGGAGTAAGATCTTTGTTGAAATTATTCTTCAGGGAGTTTATCATTATTCAAAATAAAAATATGTTATTTATATGCTTTCATCCCTTGCATATCTTAGTTCACCCTAGTTTCCCATTTCTGAGTCCACATTCCACTTAAAGAAATGATGAGAACATGTCTTCAACTGTTTGTTATGGTGAGTTGTTTCATGGCAAGTAATTCAGCGAAAAAAAACTTAAGCACTGATCAATCTACTCTTGTTGCCTTTAAAGCCTATATTACTGATGACCCTTATCATATCTTAGCAAACAATTGGTCCACCACTACCTCCATTTGCAATTGGATCGGTGCCTCTTGCGGTATCCACCACCAAAGGGTTGTAGCCTTGAGTCTCTCTAACATGGGTCTTAGTGGAACCATAGCTCTACATCTTGGAAACCTCACGTTCCTTAGTTCACTTGACGTTAGTTTAAACAATTTCCTTAGATTTATACCCCAATAGTGGGCTCATTTACGTAGATTGAAAGGAATCGATTTCGCTCTAACGAGCTTGGAGGAGAGGTACCATCTTGGATTGGGAGCTTACCTGAGCTTCAACATTTGCTTCTAAGTAATAATAATTTCACTGGTGCAATCTCAACCTCTTTATCTAACCTTTTAAAGCTGGAGACATTGGATTTAAGGGTTAATTTTTTACATGGATATATACCAAAAGAGATTGGAAACCTTTCTAACTTGAGATCATTAAATTTGAGTAAGAATCTGCTCACGGGTTCCATACCACTTATCATATTCAACATTTCGTCACTCGAATAACTTAATCTCGCCGGTAACAGTTTGTATGATACTCTCCTAATAGACTTATGTGATCATCTTCCCAAACTCAAATTACTCCTTCTCGGTGGGAATCATCATCACGGGCCAATTCCACGTAATCTTTACAAGTGCACGAAACTCGAATATTTAGCATTGGAGATGAATGAATTTAGTGGCAACATTCCAAGAGAAATTGGGAATTTAACTCTGCTTAAGATGTTGGATCTTCAGTCAAATAAATTGACAGGTGTGACTTTTGTCATTAATGAGAAAAACTTTTTTCATGAACACAATGTGAAATGTTTCATATTATATACCCTTATATATTATACAACAACTAAAAAACGTAATATTATTTGTTTGAAAGTATCCCAATTGTTATATTTTATTAATTACTATCTTTTGCTTTTTGTTTCCTAACCCATTTCATTTGTTCCTTCTCTTTCTACACATATTGAAACAACACAAAGAAAAAAGTACTCTTAGTCCCCTCACAAATAAATTTTAAACATTAAGGCTCCATTTGACAACCCAATTCCGAGGCTTGGAATTGGAATTGCAAGGCCAATTTGAATTCCACGGAATTGAAAATGGCCTTGCAATTCCAGTTCTAAGCCTTGGAATTTGATTGCCAAAAGGGCCCTAAAGGAATTTTGACAAATTTTAAACACTTAGGTCAAATAATTATCTTCTTGTAAAAGTTCACGCTAATGGCATAACAAGTGGACTTAATAGTAAATTGTCCTTAAATGTTCAAAAATTGTTATCAAGGAACCTAATTGTAAATTGACAAAGAAAAAATTACTCATAAACAATCTCGTTAAAGAACAAACCCAAATCCATCGCGTCTAAAAAAAATGATTGTAACAAATTATAAGACTCACAAATCCAAAAGTATAAAATATTAGGACAACTGAAGAAGATTTGGTGTTGACCGTTAATTATACTAAACCAACAAAAATCGAACCCTTCTCCAAGAGATAAGCCTAGAAACACCACAAATCTTTATAGGTTTTTTATTCTTCAAAATATATTTTAGTTCTTGAAAGTGACTAAATTCTAAATAAAATAAAAAGAGACTTTCTCTGTTTGTCTTGTAAGTAGTATCTTTTTATTTGAGTTTGTTGCATATGAGAATAAAGTGTGGTAGAAGAAAGAAAAAAAGGAGATAAAAGAGAGACATACATGTTGGGCATAGGAGTTTAGAGAAGATAGTGAGAGAGAAAAAAAGGAAGAGAAAGAAGAGAGGAGAGTGTGGAGAGAGAGATAAATTTGAGAAAGATAAAGGAACGAGAGTAGAGAGAATGTGGAGAGAGAAGATGAAGAGAGGACTGTGAGATTATAACTGAAATGAGGGGTGAAGGGTATTGTGTGTGGTTTAGATTAGAAAGGAAAGTTTGAGGAAGAAGCTTGTTGTGCCGAATAATCTTTTTGTGTGCGAGTTTCATCCTTTCTTTGGATATTTTATCATTTTCATACGCATCTTTGCGTATCTCCTCTAACTCATTTAACTGAAGCATACGAGCTTCACCGGCTTTGTCCATGTCAGTGTTCACCCTATTAATGGCCCAATATGCTTTGTGTTCTAACTTGACGGGAAGATGGCAAGGCTTGCCATAGACAAAGCAAAATGGGGGCATTCCTAGCGGATTCTTGTATGTGGTACAATAGGCCCATAGTGAATCATTCAATTGGAGGGACCAATCTTTTTGGTTAGGATCGATGGTCTTCTCGAGAATGTTCTTGATTTCTCAACTCACCAACTCAGCCTGCCCATTCGTTTGTGGGTGATAGGTCATTCCAAACTTGTGAACGATGCCATAATTTCTCATAAGCTTCTCAAATGGCCTATTGCAAAAATGCATGCCATTATTACTAATTATCGCTTTTCAGAGCACCGAAGTGAGAAAGTATGTGTTCCTGCAAGAAACGTATCACCACTTTGTTGTCATTTTTCTTGGTAGCTATAGCTTCCACCCATTTAGAAATATAGTCTACCGCAATAAAGATGTATAGGTATCCAAAAGATTGGGGAAAAGGGCCCATGAAGTCAATATCCCAGCAGTTAAAAATCTCAATAATGAGTATGGGGGTTAATGGCATCATGTCTCGTCGGGTAATAACCCCCATCCATTAACACCTATTGCATGATTTTCAACTATTGCTCACATTCCAGAACATTATGGGCCAGCAAAGGCCACTTTGGAGAATTTTAGCGGTCATCTTTTTTGTTGAGAAATGGCCTCCACATACTTCAGAATGACAGAATTGGATGACTTTGGGTATTTCATCATTCGATACACACCGTCGGATGATTTGGTCCGCATAATAGTTGAAAAAGAATGGATCGTCCTAGAAAAAACATACGTGACCAAGTAATGAACCTCTTCTTCTCTTGCGGTATCCAATCGGGAGGGACGGCTCTCGTGACAAGATAATTGACTATATCCGTAAACTAGGGGAGAGACGAGGTGGCAAAGAGTTGTTCATCCAGGAAATATTCATATATGGGTATAGGATCGCTAGGTACGTCGGACGAAAGCCGGGATAGGTAATCAGCAGCGACGTTTTCTACTCTTTTTTTGTCTTTAATGGAGAGATTGAACTTTTGTAGGAGTAGGATCCACCTTATGAGGCGCGATTTTTCATCTTTCTTTTCAAGGAGGTATTTTAACGCCGCGTAGTTGATGAAACAAGTAATGAGTGAACTGATGAGGTAGGAACGAAATTTGTCTAGAGCAAAAAATACAGCTAACAATTCTTTCTCCGTGGTGGAGTAATTAATTTGTGGTCCGATTAAAGTTCGTCTAGTGTAGTAGATGACAGGAGACTTCTTATCTTTCCTTTGGCCTAAAACAACCCCTATTGCGAAATCACTCGCGTCACACATAAGCTCGAATGGCAAGGACCAATCCAGAGCTTGCATGATGGGATCAGAAACAAGCATGATTTTTAATTTTTCAAAAGCACATTAACATGCTTCATTACACTCAAAAGGGGTGTCCTTCATGAGAAGTTTACTCAAGGGTCTAGCTATGGAGCTAAAGTCCTTAATAAACCTTCTATATAACCCCGCGTGGCCTAAGAAAGAACGCACGTCTTTTAGTGATTTCGGTGGGGGCAGCTCATCTATGACATATATCTTAGCTCTATCAACTTCAATTCCTTTGGATGAGACAATATGGCCAAGAACCATTCCCTCAGTGACCATAAAATGGTATTTTTCCCAATTCAGCACTAAGTTCTTTTCCATACACCGGGCAAGTACTTTCTCGATATTTGCTAAATAAAGATTTAACATCCATGAATACTTTAAGTCCTCTCTCAAGCATGTCTCTGAATAGACTTAAAATGCACCTTTGAAAGGTCACGGGTGCATTACATAATCCGTATGGCATACGTTTGTAGGCAAACGTACCAAAAGGACACGTGAAAGTCATCTTATCTTGGTCAAGCACATCTACCTCAATTTGGTTATATTCGGAATAACCATCTAGCAAGAAATAATAAGGGTGCGCCACTACTCTCTCTAGCATCTAATCAATGAATGGTAAGGGGAAATGATCTTTCCTAGTTCCCGCATTGAGTTTCTGGTAATCAATGCAAACGCGCCACCCAGTAGTGGTACGTTGGGGAACTAGCTCACCTTAGCATTTTCAATCACGACCATGCCTGACTTCTTCAGGACAACTTGTATGGGACTCACTGTAACACCTCGTAATTTTGATGATTTAAATAATTATGGGATTTAATTATTATTGTTGGATTAATTGAATTATAAGGTGGGATTTAATTGTTAACCAATACCAGTTGTTTTTTACAATGACATTACTATTACAAGGTGGGATTTAATTCACAATGACATTGCTATTAGTTAATTGTTAATTAACTAATACCAATTGTTAACTACTACAAACACGAATCGAGAAGCTATTTTTAATCATTCATTTTTGCCCCACCCTTTGATTTTGACAATGGCTTTGTTATTACATACAAGGTTGTACATTGACTCATTGCGACTTTTGTTTATATATATTGTACATTATGAACTTTGAAAAAGAAGGCAATTAGTCTTATCATTGATTGTTTTATGAAAACTATGTACATGTACTTCTTATTAAGTTAATATTAACTATGTGTTGGGTTCGGTATCCATTATATATGGGATCTTTACAAACGTTCACTGACAATTACAACTATACACATAAAAAATATGTAACTATCAGATCCTTTTATTCTTTTCCTTTCTTTTTTATTGAACTCTTAAAATTTGCCTATAGAAAAAGAAGTTGAAGAAATTAGTGGGAACATAGCAATGAATATTGTGTCATGGTCCGTGTTAATGAGGCGTCCGTGGAAAATTGGCTTAATTAACTACTATTGTATGTTAATTTTATCACTTGATTTTTAATAATTGAGTTGGGTTATTTCCTTGACCTGTAAAACAGATTGTATAATAATAGTCAATTTATTGGTAGATTGAGTTCCAACATGAAGTTTTATTTTCTGTTATGAACCTAATATTATGATATATTGTTCTTCAGCAGTTCTTATCGACCCCAGAGCTTTATTCTTGATTTTTGGTATTTCAATATTGCCATGTTATACTTGTTTACTATTTATTAATGTGATTGCTTGTTATAATTTGTAGGTTTCCCACACGGTATTCTCCTTCTCTCTTATTTCGTTACATTGCCATGAACAGGATCACCATTTTAGTAAATGTAAGGCATTTATTTTATGCCTTAATTACAGGTTTCCTTCTACACATTCCTTATAATCATGTTAATTTCTCTTATTTTTTTATTGAGTACTTTTCTATTTCATATACATTACAGAAGACTTACATTACAATTGTTTCTTTTAAATTATCATAATATGGATTATTGCTTCTTTTCTTATCCATTATGTTTTGTTTATATCATAAGAATGTGATTTCTTTGAATATTTCAATTCTCAATTTCTGTATATGTTAGATTTTTATAATGGGAATCCCATCTATTTTCCTTTGTTTTCCTTTTTCCTATTTTTTCCATGTTTATTTTAGTCATTTTTTCCCTTGAATTGGTCTCCAAGCATGTTTATGACCAAGTGGGTATATTTTTGTTAGTAGTTTCCCTTTTTAATCTTTTAGGCTATTACCTGTCTAGCAAGTAATACGCACCTTATAAATACCCATGTAATACTCATTTGAGGATAACTCCCATTTTGAATATAATAAATCGTTTGTTTCTCTCTCTAAAAATTATTTTGGTTTTAGTCAAATTGGTATCAGAGCGAGTGTCGCTCCAAGATTGGTGTAGTAGTGTATTGATTTTATTCTATTAAAATCGTACTCTACTTTTAATGGCTCCAAAAAAATCCAAACAACAACATGAAGAGATCCAAGAGTTGAGGCAAGAGTTGAGGCACAAAATGCATTAATAAGCCCTAGATTTCAACAAGAGGTTCGACGCGCTACTCCAACTTCTCTCTACGAAAAAACCTCCCACTTCCATAGAAAAGTCGCTGAAAAACGCCTCACATAGGCCTGGGAAAGAGGTTGTCCTAGAAACCTCATCCCCAACCCTAGCCTAACCCTCACCCCTGCTAACCTAACCCTACCCCTCCGCCTTGACCCCGACCACCATCTTTACCTGTCCGACCTAGAAAACCCTTCAACCTGATCGCTTCAGCCCAGGATCCAAACCCACCCCTACCCGATCCCAGCCCTAACCTAAAAAATACCTTAACCCCACCCGTTTCGGACCCCGGTGAAACCTGTGCCTATACCGACCACCCCACCACCCTAGCCCTAGTCTCCCACCCCTGTTACGACCAAAGCCCCTACCGGCCAGTCCCAAAAAACCCTAGATTAGTATGCCCCTGCTTCTGACCTAAACCCCAACCCCATGACCCCTGCCCAAACCTATTTGGGATAATCTCCCCTTCGACCACTTCCCCATCCCTCCCAACTCCAGAAACCCAAACCTTAGCGTCCCAACTCAAACCATATCCCCAAGAAGCCCATGTCCCAACTTGTTCTGATTAACCGAGTTCTCTGCCTTACTCAGAGGCCCACCCGTGTCCGATTCGACCCTATTCACAACTCTACCCACCGGGCAACTTGAAACCTCTACTAAACCCGAGTTTGCCCACACCCTTCGGCCAAATGCATTTCCCAGCCCCCACGGGTTTCTCGACTATCCCGGGGCCCTCAACCAACATATTGGAACTCCCGACCATCCTCCCGATCCCGACCCACACGACCCTATCAGCCCATTATAGTCCCCTCGGGGCAACCCTATGACCTTCATGGGTATTTTGCGGACCCACTTCCTCCACCCTCACCCACCACCGTACGTACCACCTCCTCCATCATCACATCATACCCCTTTGCATCATGATCCTTCACTGCTCTACACCGACTCTTCTTCATCCTCTGACATCGGGGATACCCACAGCAGCGTCTTGGAGTGGATTCCCCCTCCCCCACTCGGTGCCCCTTGCTTTGTATCACTACGAGACCTCCAGCGCTTTTATTATGGAGAGCATGGCCATCTGATTGCCACTTGTCCCCACTGCGGTCCCCCAGCACCCCCCATGGCCCCACATGTTCATCCTCCTCATCCACCACCTGCCCAGATGTCACCGATTCCTGTTGATTATGTTGCACCTGTGTCGAGTTTTAAAACACACTCTCGTGTCGTTTTAAAATGAATACCGAATCTTTGATAACAATTAAAACAGATAGGGAATAAACAACAATCAAATTAACGTGACAATATTGGCTAACTATGATAAACTTCACCCTAATCCTAATAGAATAATCAACTTATCATAATGAAAGAGAAATTGCAAGAAAAAGAAGAGACTTTCATTAATATATCAAACTTACAATAAGTTGTCTCAAAACAATCTTCTATCCTCTAAAAAATTATAAAGACTTGGCCCTCAAATTGAATACAATCTCTCTAAAATTCTCCCTATGAAATTCCTCTAAAAAATTGTGAGCCCAAGGGTGTTATTTATAGGCTTGGAGATGAGGTATTAGGATTTTGGTGAAACTCTTCCTGATTGGTCGAAATGTGTTGAGACTTATCACTTCCACCTCTTTAATATTTGGATCGAAATAAATGGCCGAACTTCCCCCCACTTGAAAAGTCTTAGATTTACGTGTTGAACACGCATGCCGAATTTCATCCAAATCGGAGAATAAAGATTTTCGACTTTTTTTACAATTTCACGAGAGTAAAAACAACATTTTTTTGAACGACCATAAAATTCAGCTTTTTGTGCCTTTTTCGAGCTGACTATCAATTTGTACCAAATTTCATCATTACCTGCAAAAATTTCACTAGGCAACTTTTTTCACAAATTAGCACATAAAATTATCGAAGTGCCCGTTTTTGAATTAAAATTTCCATTTTAACTATGAATTCAATCATTCTCACATTTTTTTTCTCTTTTTAATAAAATGGTTCTAAGAACTTATTAAATAAAACAAAATGGGACTAACAAGGTATAAATTTGGGTATAAAATATACAAAATAATGCACTCATCAAACTCTATCTTTTTTTTCTTCCCTTTCTTCCTAGACACTTCGATCTTCAGTATTTTTAGTTTGTGCCTTAAGTGCAATCCCCCTTATCCGCAGGCTCAACGGTTTTGGGAAACATGTGGATCTCATAAGTTTAAAGGTCTCTTACGAGATGTAAGTGACCTCAAAATCTTTTTGACAACTCTCGTCTCATCAATCTTCTCACCCAAACTAAAACTTGTGTTGATTATGTACAACAACCTAGCATAAAACTCGTCAAAATACTCAAACTCAGACATCATGCTTGTCTCAAATTGTGTGGTCAAAATTTGTAATTTAGATGCCTTAACTGCATTGGTACCCTCATGTGTTAATTGGAGGATATCCCGTGCCTCTTTAAACGTGGTTCACGTCATGATACGACGAAACTCGTTAGCGATGACGGCTCCAGAAATAATGCTAAGGCCATGAGAGTTGAAATTACTCAATTTAAAATCTTCCTCGGTCCAGTCCGACACAGGTTTGGGAGAAGTGACATTATCGACGATGAGTCTACCCTCTTTCACAAATAATCCAGACACATTCATCAATTGATTTTAAACCAGATTTCATGAAGACTTTCCAGTAGGCATAATTTGTTCCATAAAAAAAGAGCACTCGATTATATAAGTTTTCCATCGGAAAAATTGCGAAAATTTTCAAAATCGATTTTTTTCAAAAAAATCGATATCACAAAAATTTTGCAGAAAAAAGATCTCACGGTAATTTTGTGAAATCTGCTCTTATACCAATTTGAGAATGTGGTGTGATATCGATTGTTTATGGATTCGCAAATTTCTAATTTAATACATATTTAATTAGATGTCAATTTTTTATTCAAATTAATTAAACCCTAAAACATGCATCTATGCCATCACAAACAATCACAAAATGCTGAAAACACATATTTTAGGAAAAAAATCTCCCGAAAGGGAAAAACCTTTTATTTCACCATGTACGGTAAATCGCAACTTACAAAGTACACAATGAAATCCGCAATGAATCTACCGCAACAAACTCACATAGGCCACAACCTAAAAATTAGCAATGGACTCCCACAAGAATCGCATTTCTGTCTCCAACAAGGAACACCCTCAAGTATTCCCAAGTTATCAGAATCATCAGCCAAAAATTCCCTCAAGAATCACCAATTTAACAGTAGAGATTAAGTCTTTATAAGAGAAACTTCAACAAGGTTGAGTCTTGGGTTCACAAATGATTCACTAAAGTATTTTGGATGATTTGTGAATAAAAAACAAAGGTTTTGTAACCTAAAAGTGAAGACTAAAATTTCTGCAGATTGCAGTTTCGTTTTCGTCAAATTCTGTAGGCTTAAAAATAAAAAATATTTACGAAACAGGTATTTATAAAAACCTTGAGTCGACGGGTCGTTCGAACAAAATTTGAATGTCATTTGAACGACATCTTATATCATTATATCCAGTAAGAAACGACAAAAAAAAAACTAAAACAGTATGCCTTCGTTAGATGCAAGCTTCAAGCGACCCTTCGAACGACCTTTCAAATGACATCTAATGTCGTTAGATGAGTCATTCGAAAGACTTGACCTGTTGTTTTAACGACACACACTTGTCATTTGAATGACTGAAAAGTTATTTTTTTTTATTTTAAAACTCCGTCTACAGGTCTTGAAAAATTAATTTTACCTTAAAAAATGTCTCAAATTGTTAAAAAATGTTATGAAAATATCCTAACACTTAAATGAAACATTAATGAACTTTAAAACAACCTTACCAAAACCAGTCTTGCGAAGGCTTGTTGTTGAAGAATGTTGATTTTCGGATCTGTCTTGTTGAGCATATGAACTTGAACTTCCTTCGACAGGTGTAATGGTATACGACATACACAACGTAAAAATGTACTATGTAAAATATATCCTTACATTACTTGTTTCGGACGTCACATTATTGTAAAAACATATTATTACTCTGTCAAAAGAATCTCTACTGAGAGAAAGTACAACTGTAGCTTGTAAAACACTATTTTGCTAGTGAGAAATGAGTTGTAACAAAGTGGATGTAGGTTACTTGGCTAAACCACTATAAATCTCCCGTGTCTACCTCTTTCTCTATCTTATGTCATTAATTGCCTTCACTATTGTTCATCATCAAAACCAAAACATATTTATTTTCATTACTCATTTAGTTTCTTCTATATTATTTGGATGTTACATTTCGGTGTGACATCAATAACTTTCATGTCCCCTTAAAGCATCTACAAAAGTATCGATCCTGGGGAAAAGGTACGAATCCTTTGGGCAATCCTCATTCAGATTAGAATAGTCGACATAGACTTGCTACTTTCCATTCGTCTTTCTGACTATTACAACATTGGATAGCCATTCTAGGTATTTGACATCCCGAATGAATTAAGTGTCGAAAAATTTTCCTACCTCAACATGCACTGCTTGATTTCATTTTGGGTTGAATGCCTTTTTATTGTCTCACTAGTCATCTGGATGGGTCCACCTTCAGCTTATGGGTCATCATCAAAGCATCTATACCTGGCATCTCCTCATAACTCCATTCGAACGTACTTTGGTGATTTTGGAGAAAGGCTACCAATTCTTCTCTTCTCTGATCAATAAAATATGATCCCACATACATCATTTATTCTACTCGAGCATCGCATAATGAAATTAAGATCAAGTCTTAAATTGGTGACTTGATGGTTGACTTTTCCCTAGGATCTAACCCATAAATATGGAATGTATCCTTCTTCTTCTTCTTTAGTGGTGAAAAATAACAGCTTCTTACATGATATTGACTTCCTCTTACCGACCCTGTTTCGTCCCATGTTGGAAATAGAAGGGATATGGACAAAATAGAAAGAACAACATCTAGTCGACTAAGAGTTATTAATCCGATCAGGACAAAGGTGGCCACATTATAAAAAATTTAACTTATAATGTGGTGGATTTTGGGCTCCTTCCTACTATGAATGGTAACTCAATTGATCTCTTGGGTACATCTGCTCCCCAACAAAGCCCAAATGTGTGCCTTATATAAGATTTAACTGATCCCCATAGCTTTATCTCCTCGAAATAATCATAGTAAATAATATCTGTCACGTTTTTAGTGTCTATCATAATTCTTCCAGCTATCTAGTTTGACATCAGAGCTTCAATTAACAGAGGACCATCACGTAGGGTAATCATATCCTAAGAGTCCTTCGGGGTGAAGGTTATGTTCTCCCAGTCTTCTTGGGGTTTTTGTCTTCAGACATCCATCAGTTATCTTTTTTTACCTTTGTAGGATTTGCAAGCAGAGGTTGATTCTCCCCCGATTACGAAACTCCCTAAGATCATATTATTTCGCTTACCTCTCTTAGCCTTCGTAACCTCCTTAGGCCCCTCCTACCTACATTCACGTTCCTTTGACCTTCTCTTATATCAGTCTCTTCTTTACTCATCAGTTCGATTGTGTGATCTCCCACCTTTACCTCCCACTAACTCCCATAGATACCCCCTCCGAATTAGTGTTTCAATCTCGCTTTTCAGGAGGAGAAAATTATTTTCATCACATTCATAGTCAGGATGGAACTTATATATAATTTGGACCTCTTTCTGGAAAGTCAGATCCTCAGTTTTCTCGGTCAATTCAATAACTTTTGGTCAATCATGGTGGACAGGAACCGTCCCACTGTTATATTAAGAGGGGTAAATTATCAAGCCTTGCTTGGTTTCCCATACTGTTCCACTTCGGGGAAACCCTCCTCTTATTCAATTCATCTCCCTACCTTCTACCATGTGATTCCTCCTCCCTCTAAGGAGAAGATGACTGTTGATTATATCAACATTGTGGATGTGTTTCTCTACCTTCCTCGTCAACTCCATTATATTGGTAAGATTCTTTGATAGCATGTAAATGGTGTTACTGTTATAAAGACCACATAGGAAAGTTAACACCTCCGCTCATTCATCCGAATGATTGATATGGAGAAGCTCGTTATTGAATCTCTTCACAAATTCCTTAAGAGACTCTTATTTCATCTCAGGGATGTTAAACACGTAATTAGTCATCTTTTGTTGAACTCGATTGCTAATAAAATGCCTGACGAAGCACTCAGCAAGATCTCTAAAGCAAATGACAAAGTTCGGTGGAAGTCGATTGCACCAAGTTCTCGGTGACCCATTCAGTATGGTGGCGAAGTCCTTATATCAAATTGGGTTCGGAATACCTAAAAATTCGGCCTCATAATGATCTATATGGTCACGCAGATTTGACATGCCATCAAACGAGCCCATCCTGGGAAGCTTGAAGGTCAGAGGCATTGAGAAGTCCATGACTTCCCTACATAAAGGTGATGCACAGTCAATATCTCCATTATTGACCGCCACCGATAATGGGTCAAGCCTCTGGACTATTGAATATTAGTGTATAGTGATAAGAGCACTAGAGGGGGAGGATGAGGATTTAGAGCCTCATCCTCCGCATTCTAATGAGCGGGGGCTTCTTGGTCTACCTATATCTAGGGAACTAGAGGCGGAGGGTTGGGATATAACTGATCTAAGATCTAAGCCAGTGGGGCCCTACAGGACCTCCTGTTGCTCTACGAAGCCATTGATGGTCTGGTGTCTATTCACGGCTTTAGAACTTGTTGTTCGGAGAGACGATCTCAATTATGTTGGGGTGAAAATCTAACACACACAACACAATAATATAGAGCAATGAATGATATTAGAATTATGGAGTAATAAATAAATAGACACCAAATATATGTGGTTCGATCGTTTTGACCTACGTCCACGGGGCAAATGGAGGGGGTGGAGTTTTATTATCTTTGGGATTACAATGATTATATGCAAATCAACCGAATTAATCTTTAATATTGTGCTATGATGAGTTTATATAGTAGCCTTACAAGGTGGTACCTATCATTCCGTTCCCACTGCTTAGGGGATCGCGGGACACATGTTCAACTCTAGAAATATTGAATATTCCACCTTCCCTATTCATCATGGGAGTGGTCCATTTTCATTGAGAACATATGTTATGTTTGAAGTAAGAACTATTTAACTGGTTCCCTGAGATCGAATGCCTGATCGCCAATCAAAGGGTGAGAAGGGGATTCGATTGATTTCCCATGCAAAGGACGTTCGTATGGTCCGATAAAAAATCCCCTTCATCACCACCTAGGCACTAAAATACACCCTAATTAAATAAACGTTCATATTATTCATTTAATTGACACAAAAAACACAAAATTCATATAAATTAAAATTTTCTCATTTTATTTTATTTCCAACACGCATAACCGATGATTATCCCATAAATTTTTCCATTTTTTTAAAATTAAATTCTAAATATTATGGGTTTTTATAGAAAATAGGTAGAATAAACATTTTTGACTTAAAAAACAACTTTTTGGAAACAACATGTTGTTTTCAGAATACATGAATTAAACACACGATTTTTTAAACTCTGTTTTTAAAAACAAGTGAGATAAGCACAAACTGTAACTAGAATAGTGTTTAAACACAAAACACGGTTTTTAAGCACAACCAAACAAACCCTCACTAGTTTTTAATTACTAAGAATAATATGCCATTACTAATTTCTTATGAAAATATACTGTTACTAGTGTTCATATGTTCGTCACTAAAATATTTTGGTTTAGATGTTCAAAAAAATGAGTTTTCGACCCCTATGTTGCCTATGCAAGTAGTTTCATTTAGGCCCCTAAACTAAAAATTTAGCCAATTCACCTCCAAAACTATTCATTTACAACCAATTCATTCGTTTTATTAAAAAAAACTATTAAATTTAACGACATAAATAGTTTACGGACCATAGGGATCAATATTCATATATATTTTAATTTACTTTCACATTAGTATATTTAAACATTACACACACACACACACACACACATACACACACAGTCTTATTTTTTCTACCTAAAGCAAACAAAGCAAAACACGATACGACATGTAATCTTTTTTTAGTTAACACGATCCAAATAAAATGAGTCACGGCATGAAATCATATTCTATTTTTTTAGTTAACATGAATACAGTGCAATTAAAACAAGACACAACACAAAATCTTATTTTTTGACCTAACACAAACCAAGTTAAAAACGACACGTAATCTATTTTTCACTTAACACGAACCACAGAAAACGTAACGCGTCGCGACATCAATACACTCAATTAAAACATGACACAACATGACATAATTTTTTCTTGTAACACGAACACGATCCAAATAAAACCTAACACAAGATGTTTTTTTAACCTAACACGAATAAAAATCTTATTCTTTTACCTAACCTTAGCATGGCACAATTAAACACGACACAACACAGCCCATAATATTTTTTTTAATTTAAACCAAATAAGGACCATTTGAAACACGAAACAACATGAAATAGTTTTTACCTAACCCAAACACGACTCAATTAAAACACGATACAAAATCTGCCCAATTGAAACACGACATGACACAATTTTTTTTTACCTGACACGGCACGAAATCATGTTATTTGGGTTGTGTTGGTGTTAGGTAAAAAATATTTTGTGCCGTATTGTATTTTATTAGGTTGGTGTTAGGTAAATGAAATAAGATTTCATGTCGTATCGTGATTTAACACATATTTTTTTATCATATATGTAGTTTGTATATGTATCGTATAAACATTTTATTTATAAATACTTTAAAATATATTAAAATATAGGGTAAATTACATCAAAGCCCCCTGAACTATCGATTCTTTACACTCAACCTACTTTCAACAATTTTTTAATTATTTTTATACATAAAATCATGTTTGTCAATTTCTTTTATGAAATAAGTTAGGTGTAAAAAATCAATAATTTAGAGAATTCGATATAATTTATCCTAAAATAAATGTATATTGACCCATATGGCGCCTAATCTATTTATGTCATTAACTTTAACATTTTTTTTAATAGAATTGATACTACTTACACACTTAATAGGTTCAAAAACTTTAAAAAAATCGAAGGAAAGAAAGCATAAGATTTTTCATTACTCCAAACCACTCTTCACGTAACCACCAACTCTATTACGTCACCGACTCACTGAGAAGGGTTTCATTTGTTTTTTATTTTATTCATTTTCTACAGTTTGTAGAAAATTTGCGTTTCTTGACATTTCATGGAGGGATTCTTCAACTAAATGGGTAATACAAACATTCTTATGAGTGAAATTTCAAGCAAGGGTGGAGCTAGGATTACCCGAAGGGGTGGGCTAATAACAAGCCAAAGTTCATAAAAAAAATAAGTTAGAAGAAAAAGAAAAAAAATGACAAAACTTAGTTCAATAATAGAATTCATCACACTTAAATATATAAGTTATATCGAAATTGTCCACCAAAGTCTTTAGATATTCACCTTAATTTATTACAAAAATATCTATCAAAAATTTTCACAACGAATCTTTAATGATTCAAATCCATCGATTACAGAGTCTAAATCAATTCTCAAAGTGCGGTCCGTTCAAGGAAGAGAGGAAAACAACTGTCAGGAAAATAATTTTTTCTTTCTTTGTTGGTGGTTAATTATGTGTTATAATTATTTATAACCTAACAAAGTAACAAGGAAGTAAGATTTTAATTACCACAATCATAAATATGATTTAACAAATCCCCAACCAAATAATAATCACAATCACAATTAGGCGATTTAAATCCAAAAGTGAAAAACTCTCAATTTTTATCCTAACAAATAATTGAAATAAAAAGTGTTAATTAATTTACCAAGCCAGTAATTTTTCAAAAAGGGACATAAGATAGGATTGGCAGCTCGTGTTATTTGGGTCGTGTTTCGGGCCGACACCACAAGACACGGTATGGTTTTTTTGGACACGGACATAAACACGACACGGATTCGTATTTTTTTTGCTGACACGAACACGAACCAAATAGATTACAATACGACACGAATGACACAATTTCTTAAATTTCACACCATATTAAACATAAATAGGCAAAATAACTTGAATAAAAATACGATTAACATGATAAGACACGATAAACAACTCGTAATTTTGATATGAACACGATACAATTTTATGTAAAAAAAATCAATACGAACATATCATGTTTTTTTTTTTATTAAACATAAACTTTATTAATAAAGATAAGGAAAGCCCTTCTCCAATGGCAATTACAATAATTTTTAAGAACAAAGAATGTTGAACTTTGTAATGAATTCAAGATTAAGCCTAGATTTGGAGCCTAAGTATGGATTAACTTTGAATATCTCATAAATGGATCTATAAATATTTGCACTAGTAAGAGAAGTCTTCATTTGTTGATTATCAAACTTGCTTCTATTTCTTCCTTTCCAAAGTTCCCAAGAGACAAGAGTGGGAATAAGAATGAAAATAGTGTCAATGAGCCCCTTTCCTTTTGTTTTCATCCACCAAGTCATTAATTGATTCCTTAAGGTGGAAGAATTATTGTGAATTCCCAATAAGTTGCCAAAATGGAGCCAAGTCTGCTAAGGTACATCCCTTTCAAAGAATAGATGGTTAATGGATTCCTCTTGGTGTTGAGAGCAACATTGACATCTGGATAGTAGAGGAATCTTGAGCTTTTTGATAGAATCATCAATAGATAGAATATTATAAAACATTTTCCATATGAAAATAGAAATCTTTTTTGGGAGTCTATTATTCCAAATGGATATGAATGAATATTGAGGGAAACTTTTAATTCTAATAATGTCCAAAGCTGACTTTGAGTTAAAGATACCATTTAAAGTTCCTTTCCAAGTCATCTCAGTAGACATGTCAGTCCAATCAAGCATAATTTCAACGTGGGAGTGCATTCTTTTCCAAATGTGAGAAGAGTAAGGCCTGCGAATAGAGTTTGCAGGAAAACATCTTTTACAGTACTTATTTTTCACGAAGGTTGACCATATGGAATCTGATGATATGAGTCTTTACCACATTTTACATGTTGATGATGCAGTAAAATGTTCAATCTTCTTCAGACCCAAATCACCCTCTTTAACAGGAAAACAATGATCCCCCCATTTCTTACAGTGCATGTTAAGATATTCTTCTGTTTTACCCCAAAAGAAATTGGAGAAAATAGATTCTAAAGTTCTGATTGTACTAATTGGAGGATCCAAGGCTGCAAATATATGATAGTACATAGATTAAGACACATGTTTGATGAGTATCAATTTACCTCTAGGAGATAAAAGTCTGCAAGACCATTTTTCCATTCTTTGCTTGATTTTATCAATTAAGTCATTGAAGAGGCTTGCCTTATTTCTAACAACATATAGAGGGACCCCAAGGTACAAGATAAGAGGATTTTTGTGAGTAAAAATAGTAAGTCTCTCAATAAGTCTTCTTCTATGAGGATGACACTTTGGATGAACCATAAAAGTACACTTGTCATGATTGAGCAATTGACCTGATTTAGCTTCATATTATTTAATGAATACATTAAATTCTTTGAGGATTTTTGAGAGGCAGAAGTAAATATTAACACATCATCAACAAAGTAATTACATGAGATCGTTGGGGTTCCTGGAGTTAGAGAGAAAGATTTTATATGACCAGCAAGAAAAAGGTTGTGCATACCTCTATTTAAGACTTCAGCAACTATGATGAATATGGCAGGTGAAAGGGGGTCTCCTTGCCTCACACCACAAGAGGATTTAAAAAATCCATGAGGAGAGCCATTGATGGAATTGAGTACCAACAGTTAGACATAAGCCTCCAAATCATGTCAATAAACACCTCATTGAAACCAAATTTCAATAAGACTTTAATGATAAAGAGCTAAAACATTATGTCATAGGGCTTGGACATGTCCAACTTACACACCATATTTTCACCTCTCGTTTTCTTGTTGAAATTTGACATTACTTCTTAGTCTAGAAGGATGTGTTCATTTATTGCCCTCCCTTTGATGAAACCAGATTGGTTTGGGAAGATAAAATTGTCAAAAATGGTCCCCAATTTGTTGGAAAGAAGTTTAAAAGGAATTTTATTGGATGTATTGCATAGGCTGATTGGCTTAAAGTCACTCCAAGAAGAAGGGTTTTCAACTTCTGGAATGAGGGTAATGAGTAGGGGTGGGCACGGTCCGGTCCGGGTTTTGCGTATTTTTTGGACCGGACCGAATATTCGGTCCTCAATTTTTTTGGACCGAGACCGGACCGATTAATTTGGTTAACCTACTAATTCGGTCCAGGATTTTTTCGGTCCGATCCGGGGTAAAATTCGGTCCTGACCCTATTTTATATATATGTACATTTTATGAATGTTTTTATCTATTTTTCTCACAAATATATATACAAAAAAATAATACTCGAAACTCCAAGTGATATTTACATGGGTTTTTTAACCCACATAAAAAAATGTCTATACATATATAAAATGTTCCAAATTAAATTCATAAGTTATATACATTAATTCAAAAACTATACATAAGATACAAAATAACATTATTTTTATTATATATATATGGGAATCGGTCCGATCCGATCCAAATCGGTCTTTTAATATAGTGGACCGCGGACCGGACTGGTTTAATTGGTTTTTAGTTTTTGTGAACCGATTTTCGGACCGGTTTCAAAATAGCCTTAATTTTTGGTTCGGTCCAATCGGTCCATTCGGATAGGTCTTTTTTTTGTCCACCCCTAGTAATGAGGGTTGAGGTCCAACATTTGGGAATAGGGCTGCCCAAGAAGAAACTTACCACAGTTGTATAAAGCTCTTATTTGATTATACTCTAACAAAGCTTATAAAAGTAGACATTAAAATCATCAGGACCTTCTGCACTGGAAGCATCCATGGCCATAATAACTTGCTTGACCTCTTCAAATGAAGGGATATAAGTCAAAATTTTATTTTCTAGCTCATTTTTGGAATTAGGGATGTGTTGGAGAAGACACCAGTTGGAAGGAATGGTTGAAGGAGTGGAGAGAATTCCTTAAAAATGGGAGGTAAAATATTGACAAATAGAAGAAGTTCAGTTAACCAGGTTCCTCTTCCATCCCTGATTCTTGAAATATGAAGTTTATTTCTTTTTATTTAACCATAAAGTGAAAGAATTTGGTGTTTTCATCACCATCTTTCAACCATCTGACTTTAGCTTTCTACTTCAAGTAATCTTCTATTAAACAGAGGTTGTATTGGAGATCTGTCATTCATCATCATCATCATCCTTGCCTTAATCTCATCATACGGGGTCGGTAACATGGATTCTCATTTTTCATTATAATCTATTATATGCATTATTATCATTCAAGTTTAATTCCTTAAGGTCTCTCCAAATAATTTCCTCCCACAAGATCCGCCATTGCCTTCTTGTATTTTATGTCTCCTCCAAGATAGTAAATTTCTTCTAATGCAACTTCCTTTTTGAGGACATTGTCTTTTGCAAATCTAATGTTTTGGAAAATTTCTTTGAATGTGACTTTGTTCCACTGGGAGAGTGCAAACTTAGCTGTTTTTATTTTTGGAAGAAAACCATGACAGGATTCCTGTGCAAGTAGTGGCCCAAGCTTGTTCAACCACAAATTGGAAGTCTTTGTTTTTAGCCCAAAAGTTTTGGAATTTAAACTTTTGTGAACAACTTCATTTCCAAGGGTAAGAGAAAGGAGGAGGGGAGAGTGGTCTGAATTTTTTCTGTTAAGAATGAAGAGAGTAAAAGAATTAAAAGTTTGAAGCCATTGGAAATTTCATGTCGTTTTGAAAATTATCACCGGTAACATAAGGCAATTAACTTAATGAACCAAGTGTTGCGAAATCAGATTCATAAATGGAGAATAAAACTAAAAGGGTCTTACCCAAATTTCTAATATTTCATGAAAAATTAGTTATCTAAATGAAATAATCAATAACTAATAATCTATGTAACTATATAAAATCTGTAGACTCAAATCCTTTGACGATGACATGTGGCAGTGATAAAGACTCCTTGATGAGAACCCTTAAACTCTCATTACCTCTCCTCTCAAAGAGCAATTTGCTTTCTTTGAAGTCCTTCTTGGAATTCTCAAACCGTTAATTAATGTCAAAATGAATGCATCCACTATTTCCTCCATACCTTTTGGAATTCCCCCCCAAAAATCTTTATGCACGCACAAATCTCAACTTCTCTATTTATTCTCTCATATCTAAGTGAAAACAAAGATCAGTTTCCTTCTTTCCAAGTAGTTCGTGGTACTATATACCTTTTTCAGCTTACGGCATTTCATGAGAGTGGCCATGCAATTGTTCCCTTAAACACTGAAAGGGCAAACCCGATTCACAAGGAAACAATCATGCCGTGGGGATTTGCTTTGGGAATAGTGACCCAACTTCCTTCAAGTATTCTGCAGTACTTCATATTTTCATTTCACGATGGTCTCTTTAGTTTTGTTTGTTTGAAGGAATGAGATATGATTGATGTACGCGATTCTCTTGGGGACATGAACATGTTCATTTATATCAAAGAAAATGAACCTGAGAAGTTGGTTCTGTTGCTGAATTTATGTGTGCATGTGTGTTATTGTGTTGATGATTTGTGATTTGGGTTACTCCTCATTGACAAGGCCATGGATGATCAAGTAGGTATGTTTCCTCTTTTTTATTTCTCCCCTATTTTTATTTTATAACATATGTATATACATATATATATAAATATATATGTAGATATGTATATGTACGAAGAGAGAGAAAGAGAGTACTTGGGTGCGTGTGTTTTTTGGGGCAGCCATTCCATTGCAGGTGTTATAGGTTTGTCTGTGTGTTATGTGTGTGTGCGTGTGTAATTGTTTTAAGATCTATGCCATATATAATAAAACCTCTCTTAAAGTTGTGTGTGGTTTTAACGTTGAGTAAAACGAGACCCACAAAAAAACTCATTTCGTAAACCCGCCTAATAAGACAAAAATGTGTACAAGTTTTTAATGCCCATTTTTATGCTCTGGCGGGTCCTAAAATAATAAGGTATAAGTTTTTAATCCAGTGATTTTACGAAATGTTTTTTTTCCTGGATTTTGGGCTACAATTTTTATTATATACTATAGATATGAGTTAAATTAGTGTACAACTTTTAATCTACAACAAAAAAAATACAATATAAATAAATCCGACCACGTTTTGCGTGATTATAATATAATTTCAAGTACACTTTAAAACATCTTTAACGCCCAAAAAAAAAATCACAAACACAAACATAATCCACTAATTTGTATTTAAACAAGTTTTAAAGAAGATTTTAAAACAACCATATGATATTTAAATGAGGTGAGTAGAGAAACTTTATAAAAAAAAGTAGCAGAAATGAGGAGAGAAGGCGACACACTTGCCGGTAAGAAATGCCGGAGAGGAGATGGAGCCTGAGTGGGAGGCGAGGCAGAGCCAAAGCGTAAAGGGTCCGAAGAGGGTGCAAAGTGGGTTTGTTAAGACTATAAATGGCGGTAGGTTTTCTCTTTTGGGTTCGTAAATCCTTGGATACGTAGCAGCTTAGGAGTTTGTGTTTTTTTTTTCAAGAACTTAATCCGTTGCTTGGTTGGATTTTGAGTACTGGGGTGGGATGCATATGACATGTGAATTGGATTTCTTAACAAAGCTAATACAATTTTTTTTTGCCCTGGGCTGTAGACCAGGCCTATATCCGCCATTGATTTCAAGTTTTATTTACTAATTTTATATTGATTGGTCTTGGAGTTTTCGGGTTGCAAAAAAATGGGTAATAAGGCAGAGAGGAAACGATTAGGGTTTTGTGTGTTGGGTAATTGATTCTAATGAAATTGCAGTTTATTATCTTTTTTACCATATGTCTTATTTTCTATTTAGTTAATTATTAATTCTTCAAGGTGGATGTGAAATGAGTTTGTGTATTGGTAAAACTAATGAAATTTTACTTAATTTTGATCATCTCACCTTTTTGGTTTAACTTCTATTGTGTTTGATCGGGTGTTCCTAAGGCATCTTTTGATAAGGATGGTATATGAGGAAGAAGACTAAAGAAGACTAACTTTGTTTTTGTAATACTGTTTTTAATATATTTCTTCTCGTGGAGTATGTTTGTATTTCTTACTTTTTGTACATGTTACAAGGGCTGCATTTATTATTCATTCGATCAATTTTTATATCAGTGATGTATGTAGGATTTAAAGGTTAGTTAGTTGGGATGATTTTGCATGTATAAGAAGGTTAAATGTTTGTTGGGCACAAATAATCAATAGACTCAATACTACACCGTTCGTTCATTTTTTATTCTCCAAAAAGTGAAGGAAAGTTAAGTTTAATATTCAACTAATCAACAATGGCTTATTATGTTAGTTGGTATTTAATTTCATAATAAATAGGGATTGGTGTGTAATTTACTGTGTAATTTTTCTAGGAGAAGTTTTCATCGCTTTGTTGTCATTTAAACAAACTCAAATTTTTGTCTCTATTAACATGAATTCTACATCTAAGGCAATGTACCTTTTGCTAATCATCTCTTTGTGTACCAATTGTTGATTTTATGGATAAACCTCTACTTACAATGCCATTTGCTTTTGTTAAATTACCGTAGCTAAAAATATAGTGTTTATAAGGAGAGTTTTTGAGAATAAATGCAAAGAAAGTTTAGTTATAATGAAGCTAGCAAATATTTTTAACTACCCTTTGTCTCATGTTGATATGTGTATTATATATAGGATTTGATTTTTGTTGCACTACTTATATGTATGTGTATGCCTGTTCAGAATGCATTTTTCTTCTTCCGACAGGGTGCTAACAAATTTTACAATCTTCATAGGGTATCTATCGTTCATGAAAATGTTATTTTGTTTTTTCAGACATTTTTTTCTTTCAATCTTGACATAGTGCATGATTGCAACACTTAAAAAGGAATCGAAAAACTGTTTGGCAATATAAAAAGTGCTTTGGTATGCAAGTTTGATGGCCCAAGCCTTTTTTTGGG
This sequence comes from Sambucus nigra, assembly GCA_949130495.1. Classification (NCBI taxonomy): domain Eukaryota; kingdom Viridiplantae; phylum Streptophyta; class Magnoliopsida; order Dipsacales; family Adoxaceae; genus Sambucus; species Sambucus nigra. The sequence goes on along the minus strand of OX422214.1, from coordinate 129,476,161 downwards.
GGAGGGGGGGGGGGGGGGTCCTGTCCATTCACCACATTTTTAACATATGGGTTTTTTCTATTTAGTTTTTCATTAATTCTTCAAGGTGAATGTGAGATGGGTTTTAAAATTAATGAAATTTTACTTAATTTTTATCATCTCTCCTTTTTAGTGACTTCTACTGTGTTTGATCAGGTGTGCCTAAGGCATCTTTTCATAAGGGTGGTATATGAGGAAGAAGACTAAATACTCCTCTTTGAAATGTTAACTGTAAGTATAGAACTTGATCCCCTGTTCTCTGTTTTGTAGTATTGTCTTTAAATTTCTTATCATGGAGTATGCTTGCCATGATTTCTTACTTTTTTTCTATGTTGCAAGGGCTACATTTAGTAATCATTTGATCAATTTTTATATCTACGATGTATGTAGGATTTAAAGGTTAGTTGGGATGGTGATATTTTCTTAAAATATGTGAAGTTTTACTTAATTTTGATCATCTCACCTTTTTAGTTTAACTTTTATTTTGATTGATCAGGCGTTCTTAAGGCATCTTTCGATAAGGATGCTATATGAGGAAGAACACTAAATATTCCTCTTTGAAATATTAGCTGTTATAGAACATAATCCCTAGCTCTGTGTTTTTATAATGTTGTTTTTCAAATTATTTCTTATCATGGAGTATGTTTGCCGTGATTTCTTACTTTTTTTTATAATAGTAGCAGGGGCTGCATCTAGTATGTTGGATTTAAAGGCTTGTTGGGATAGTGTTGCATGTAAAACAGGGTTAAGTATTTGTTGGTCCTTATGAAGAGTAAATTGATTTTTATTTATTTTGTATCATTATGTGTTGTTGGGCAGAAAGAATCTATACTGTTCTAAAAAACCCGCCTAGGCTCCGCCTAGGCACGCCTAGGTTTGAGGCTTGGGAGAAACGCCCCGCCTTATGCTTGGTAAAACCCATAAGGCGTACTTTTTCTCTAAAAACAACAATGATTTAGTGAAACGATATTGCCTTTTAAAGATTTTTTTACAAACCGGACCATTATCTCATCCAAAATAATCAAGTAGTATTTTTATTTGAAAATATTCAGGCATATTTTTATGATATGTACAATTTTAGTATTTTAATAGTCTTGTTATGGTTAAAAAATATTAAAATATATTAAAAAGGCCTAAACGCCTTTTCACGCCTAGGCCCGCCAGGCTTCTAAGGCTTAAGGCTTGACCTCCACGCCTCGATCACGCCCCACGTTTTTTAGAACCTTTAAAAGTATACCTTTTATTCATTTTTTATTTCCCAACAGGAAAAGGAAAGTTAGGTTCCATATTCAACTAAACTTTCTCAATATTGTTTTTTCTTTTAATTTTAAAAATCATCTAAATAAACAATGGCTTAATATTTTAGATGGTATATATTTTCATAATGGATAGAGATAGGCGAGCAGTTAACTGTGTGTGATTTTTGCAATATATTTTTGTTGGGAATTTAGAAAAGGTATGATTCTCAAATTTTTTATTGTAACAATTTTGTTATATTATGATGCTCAATGAAGGATAAGTTTTCATTGCTTTGCTGTCAGTTAAACAAACTCATGGCATTCCACGTTCAGGGTCGTAATTTTTGTCTCTGTTAACATGGATTCTGCATTTAAGGCAATAATACCTTTTGATAGCAATCTCTTTGTGGAGTAATTGTTGTTTTTTTTGGATAAATCCATTCTTACAATGCCATATTCTTCTCTTAGATTATCATAGTCTAAAATACAATGTTTTAAGGGGAGTTTTTGAGAATAAAGGCCAAGAAAGTTTAGTTCTAGTGAAGCAGGGAAATATGTTCCAACTACTCTCGTCTCATGTTGTCATGTGTATTATATTTACGATTTAAATTTTTTTGAACTACTTATATATGCGTATGCCTGTTTGAAATGCATTTTTCTTCTTCCAACAGGGTGCTAACAACATAGGTATGTTATTGTTCATGGAAATGTTATTTTGTTTTTTCCTGAACTTTTGTTTTCAATATTGACATGGTGCATGATTGCAGCATTTGAAAAGGTAGTAAAAACGTCTTTGACAATAGAATAAGTTCTTTGGCATGCAGGCTTGATGGTCTGAGCCTTTTTTTGTGGAGGGGATCGTGTCCGTTCACCACATTTTTCATTCGACTAAGCATTACAAGTAGAAGTTTCCAGGTATTAAGCGTTAAATTTTGTTTTCTCTGTTGATTATTTGTATCTCATATAATAATGTAATTTTCTATTTTTTTTGTATCAACTGAAAAACATCATGTAAACCCATGTCATAAATTAAGAGGATAAAGTTGTTGCATTTATGCAGGCCTCAAATGATAAAGCTATTACTTTGTTCTATAGTTATATGAATAGTAAGAAAGTGGTTTAGTTTACTTTTGGAACTTGTGTTTCTGTTATGTTAGAAAAGAGGCGTGTTGTGGCTAATAGGATTAGGGAGAAGTACTCAAACTGGATTCCCATGAGAGTTAAACATCATCTTTGAGCTCAATCATATATTGATGAAAAATTTATGCAGCTAATCAGTTAGATGTCTCTTAGATGCTTATTTTCTTGGGAATTTCTACCGACACTCCTTTTATAACTTCCTGTATTGTTAATTATGAGTTATTGGAATATGCATGGGTTGTGGAGTGGAATAAGTTTGGAAATTAAGAGGCTAAAAGTGTTTAATTATTGTGTGGTTTTATACGTTGGGAAGTTGAGCGTGTAGATTTTCTGGTAAACTATCTGATCTTCTTGTTAGGTATTTTATGTGTAGTACACGCATTGTGCGTCTACTTGTCTCACTCACTCACGGGGTATTTTTTTAATTTCACCATTTTACGACATATTTTTCGGTTCATTTACCTTTACCATTTTTGTGTGTACTTATCTCACTCGCTAACTAGAGACTCTGTTTTTCTTTATAACATTTGCATTCATATGTTGAGGCATCCGGACCATGAATATATCATTTACTCAAGTATATATCCCCATTACTAGATGGCACATCAAATCAAATAGATCAATACTTTTTCTAGGTGGCTCATTTCGTAACTACTAAGTTGTCCATGGTGAAGTTGGTTAACAATGTACTCCAATTACTATTTTTCTGTGAATTTCATGGTTAAAATGGTCATACTAGCGTCAATAAGCCATTGAAATTAGAATAGTTTTGGATTTGCTTGTAATGACGGGAATTTCCTAAGTCATTTAATCTTAGTTCTTTATATTTTTGTGACACCCCGACTAATTAAATACCGGGTAGCTACTCCTTTATTCAAATTAATACAAAATGTCAAGTTGGTTCAGTTCATAGCATCACTGTCGAAAAACGTTTTAATAATTACTAGCCACCTAATATTTAAAAAGTGAGTTGTCAATTTTAATTAAATCCGATTAACATACAATAAGTATTAAATTATGAAATAATGATATCACAACCACATTACAGCCACATTACAATGATAAAGAAATAAATGAATTTGGAGGAACACTCCTCGGAAATAATCCGAAATGAATACAAAGTCTGAATCACTAAATAATTACAACCCAAAATCTGAAATAAAACTGAGTAAGTAGGATGTCTCTAAAAGAAAAGGGGCGACATGCCCTACAGATGAGTAAATCTGATATAGAGTCAAGATAGAAAGTGGAGGCGTCTACTATCGAGGTCTTGTAACTTCCACAACAGTTACAGCACGTCTACTATCGAACTCGTTAGAAGGGATATTGTCATCTCGTTAGAATTCTCGTTCGAACGAGGTCGTTCGAACGACCTGGACAGGTCTTCTAACGAGATGGCAGAAAACACTCAGAATTTCCCAATTTCGTTTTTCTTCATTTTTCTCTTCTCTAAATCCATCCTAAGATCATCCCAATAATGTTTTAATGTTTTTAAACTACTCTAAGTCTTCCTAGGTCGCTTCTTAACATATTATTGGGGCCAAATCCTCTAAATCAACATGCAATTATCATGAATCCCTAAATTTTTCCCCAAACCCTATGAACATGAACCCAGAATTTTATTGTACCTAAATACTCATCATTAATCCGTTTTTAAATTATCAAAGTTAAGTTTTTTGGATACCAATTTCGTCCATAATCATTCTACATGCAATTCCTAACCAAAATTAAGAGTTTCTACTACAATCCCATTGGGTTTTCACCAAAACTTTCAAAGCATGTAAGGTTTCAACACTAAACATGGAGGAAATTGTAATACCCCGTATTTTCGTGATATTTATTTTTGGGGATTAATTGAATTAAATGTGTATTAATTGGAAATTAATATGGATAAAAATATTTACGAGATGTGAGTTAGTATTTGATTATAATGTGTATATTGAAATTATCGCGAGATTGAAATACGACAATTTGGGAAACTTTGTTGGGACGCGCGTGACAGTCGCGTCAGGAATATAATTATTTGAATTAAAAAGTGAATTTTATTTTTATCACCCGTATGGTCATTTTGAGTGCGCCAACGCGTCCGGAAGGGTCGAAATAGTTAGAAAACACTAGCCGGGGGTTAAGTTTGGGTCCCGGGGCATTATTGGGCCATACCGATAACTTATAGGGGCATTATGGTAATTTCGGAAATCTGGGAATTAAAACCCACGAAAATTAGTAACAAAAATTTGACTTATTCTTTATCCACTAAACCCACTAACTACACTAAGGGACTTAATGGACTACAGGAGAAGTTAAGATATAGTCCTAACTTGCCAAAAACCAACCACACCTCCATTGTTAACATCCTTAGAGAAACTTGTAGAGAGAGAGAGAGAGAGGAGAATTCTGCAGAAAGAGAGAGGGAGAACAACTCAGCCTTCAAGATTCAACATCAAATTCAGAGAAAGATCAAGGCAAGTGGTTTAATTACAATTGATTCAATGCCATGTTTTTCCATGTTTAGGAATTATCGAATTTATCTTGGAAGATGATATAGACCCATGAATTGGAAGTTTAAAACTATGAACTATGTTAGGGACTGTATGTAGAAACATTCTGGACGAATTATGAACTCAGAATTATGACCCTTGATGATTTAAAAACAGATTTTAAAAGAAGTTTATTAATGTTCTTGAAAGAAATAGAAATCTGGAATTCTTGATGAAGATTTGATCCATACAAAGCCTTGAATGATGAATTATTGGTTTTAGAACGTTAACACTGTTGTAGGATGGTTGTATGATGATATTATAACGTTATCATAGAGTTTCATGCTTATTAATGGTGTTTTGGGTTGATTTGAAAACTGCAAAACGAAGCAGTCCGTAACCATACCTGGTGCGATCGATCGATCGACATTCATCAGTCGATCGATCGACATTCATCAGTTGATCGATCGACCACCATTGATCGATCGAAGGAAAAGGTCGATCGATCGACCTTCCCAGAATGAGTAAAGTTTTTCCCTATTTAAATTTTAATGATGTTAACCCTTGATTAATATTGTTGGAGACCATATGAATACCCTTAACCTTAAGGAAGACCAGTAGGCATGGTTATGAAGTTTGGACCTTAATTAGAATTCAATTTGAGGAATTATTCTAAACTAATGAAATTCGATAAGTGAGTTAATATTTGGGTTAATAGTGTAAATTTGAATAATTTGATGAAATGAGGTTTGGGTCAGAAGTAAGGACCTTAGGAATGAAGATGTTATACGTGGGAATAATAGGAACTTAATAATCTATTTTAGATAGGTTTTAAGTATAAGAAACTACGACGTGAAACATGTCGGCAGTTTAACTTTTATATTATTGGGAGACGTAAAATATACAAATTTGGAATAATGATATAAGGATGTAGAGTATACCTTTATTAATATTGAATTATCTAAGATGTGTGAATGCTTAGTATATGATTTTTATATGTATGACATACCTACCATACTTGCTATCACGGGAGGTTACGTTCGCTTAGGGCCTTCTTATCCTTGTGTTGCCCGGATTTAGATTGGTACCTCGAGCACATAGTTCAAGAGAACGACTTATTTGTGAGTTAATAAGCCAGCTGACTATGGAGCGTAGGTATGTACGTGACCATGGATATGTTGAATTATGTTCGCCTCCATTTTTGTGTGTGGTGCTTATTCCAACAATTTCTGAGAGATTCGGAATTTGTGATCCTTATGTACGTGATGTACCGGGATGGATAGCAGAGTATGTGTGCACCGCAGCTTAGCCTTTGGGTGCTTGTATTGTATATTTATGATGTGAATAATATACGGTTAAATGAAATTGCTATGTTAAATTGTGGGTATAGTAATTGTAATATTATGAAAAGATAAAAGGGGACATATATCAATAAATGGTTTTGTTAATAATTGGGAATTCGAGAATTAAAGTAGAACTCTCTATTTAATTGTTAAGGTTGGAAATTAAACGTGAACCGAGTAGGAGTGTTAGAAACTCTTTGGAATTAGATAGTTATGAGAAAACACATGAATGGGTACAGGAACGTTAGGAGTGCACAGTTAGACGAGAGGTGAGTATTTCATGTGAGAGCACGTCCTAACATGTATCTTGCATTCTTTGTTTTAATTATTATTAAAGCACTTGCTGTTTTTAAAATACTCTCCACATTCGGGCTCTGACCCGTTTGCTTTCAAACCTATCTTTTTGTAAAAACCATTTTAGGTGCCCAGCCACAAGGACACCATTGATTCGTATCGAATATTGTATATTTCCGCCCGTTATCCTTATGCATTCTAGCTCTTTTACGGTCCTAAATGCCTATAATTATGCTCATTAACCAGACAACCTTGGAGTTGGATAGATACATGTTTTGCAGGGGTTATTTGTGCTTTTGTAGGTATTGGAACGCTAAAAGTGAGGATCCGTTGCATTTCGGAGAAGTTTCGTCGCTGGACGCTACTTCAAGGGCATTTTAGTCAATTCACATTTCTTATTCGGCTCTTGGAAAGTTCACGGATGCGTAGTTCATTGAGTTAGCATCACGTGGCCGCAAACGGTGCGTCGTTTGGAGTTCGGACGAAGAAGCTAGGCTCATTTCCGTAATGGACCTTTTCCCCCTCATCATGGACCAAATGCAGCCTGAAAACAGAGTACCGGTCGACCGCGTACAAGGGACCGATCGACCGCGGTTTCAACTTTTGCCGTGGGAAGGAGACAGTATACTTTGGCTTAAGGGGCCGGTCGATCGCGCCCCTGCGACCGGTCGACCGGTAGTGCCAGATATTTTGGGCACTTTCCTCTTTCTTTCCTTTTTCCCTTACTTTTTCCCACTTACTATATAAACCCATTTTTGGTTTTAATATCAGATATACACGATTTTAGGTTAGTTTAGCTTAGGGTTTGGGGTTTTTGCTTGGTTCTTCTTCATTTCTCTTTGGTTTGACACCCCATTTGGATTGTAAGTTGACTATTCATCTCCCCTACCATTTGAATATAGTTGTATTTCTTCATTTCTTGCTTTCTAGTTAATTTACAAGCTTTGTAATTTAGGTTTTCTTGCTTTATTTACACGCTTTGATTTACACGCTTTCTAGTATAGATTTACCGCGTTTATTACCGCTTTCCATTTATCGCGTTTTTAACATGCTTTCTAGGTAACTTAAATTAGGTTGTGTTTGAATTGAACTCACTCGGGTTGACGCGTTGCTTTGCTTTGGTGATGGAGTTTACGGGTTTATTTCGAGTGCGTTGTCCTAGTTATTACGCCTAGGATATTTGACGGGGCATATCATGTATGTCCCGTGCTTACGACCTTTCGCGCGTAATTTCCGGGATATTTGTTGACGCCAAAATCTTATTAGGCTTTTATGATGACTTAGGGTGTAACAACCCTTGATTTAATTAACTGTCGAAACGAGACGCACTTGTAATAACTCGTCGACTCATGTAACCATTTTATACTAATTAACTCGGATGAGGGATATTCGACGCAACCTATAGCTTTACTCGCTTTCATAATCTACTTTCAACACATTGCCTAGATTAACTTTTCTTTTAGTTTGTAATTCATCTTTTACACTTTTATTTCGGAGTATTAAATCACTTAAATTCTAACATCTCGTCTCTGTGGATTTTCGATACCCGACTTACCGCTGTGCTTGCCTCGCAAGTGTAGTAGTAACTTAGGTTTTTGTATTGAGTTGGCGAAACGAAAACAACGATTAGCGTCTTTACACGCGCTACTTTTCGCACTCGACCAAAATGGCGCCGTTGCCGGGGACTAGTTTGTTTTAGACTTTATTTGATTTAGTATTTCATAGTATTTTCTTTCTATTTGTATTATTTTCTAATATTTTGCAGGACTTCCACATTTGAGCACTTAGAAACGCTCGAATATTTCCCGCGCGCACCTATTTTGTGGAATTCGCCACTTGAGCCATTTTTGGGGTAAGCATGTCTTATTCCAATTCTTTCGGTAATCCTTGTCATAATTCTCAAAATTCTCGCAAACCTATGACTTTCGGTGAATACTTAGAATCCCAAAGTGTAACAAATTCAAATAGGACTTTGGGCGAGTATAACGAAAGTCAAAATTTAGGTTATTGGAATTTTGATGATGATGATAATGATTTTGGGCCTTTACCTCCTTATAATAGGAATTTTGAAACGAATTCAAATAGTTTTCAAAATTCCTATAATAATGAGTTTTCGTTTAAGTCCGATGGTAATTTTCAAAGTTCCCATTTTCATGCATCCGCACCTCGACCCATGACATTCGGTGAGGGTTTGCGTATGTATGAAAATGAGAAAATTGATACTCGTTATCGGGAAGAAAATCGTTCGTGGGAACATGAGTTGGATTTATTATTTGAGTCCGTCGACGATTTTGCTTCCGATACTTTTGAAGTCGAGGAATGTTTTGAACCAAATGAAGTACTTGTACCTACTTTGGAACAAGCCATTCTAGACTTTGCCCATCTCGTAATAGATATTGAAAGTGAGGATGAAAATGACGTAATATCTATTTGCAATGAAATGATTTCTTCTTTGGCCCCCAAAGAAGAACATTTCATTGAAAATGATATTATTTCCTTTGAAATTCCAACTTCATGCGATGATGATTCATCTCATGAGTTTGAATTTCTTTCATCCCCATTTTCATTCTCTATTACCCCACCGGAACAAGTACCTGATGATTCGGTTTCGAACTTTAATGTTTTAAACCCTATCGCCGATGAGGAGTACTTGCTCGAGTCGCCCTCCACGATCGCATCTTTGCCTTTGTGTGCGCCACCTCCTATTCCAACTTCAAAATCTTTGGGAGGATTTTCGGCTTTTCTTGGTCCCCACTTGTTTTTGTCACCCGTTCAATCCAAACCCCCCATCGTCCCTCCAAAACTTTTAATTGGCGATGGTTCATTTCTTTCGCCTTACACATGCCTTCCGTTGTTAAAACGGAATTCATATTTTTCGGAAGGCATGCTTGTATGTGAGGGTACACCGGTTATCCTCCAAAGTCAAATCATTTTCACGGTGGACCCTCAGCTATTTAGACTTCTAGTGTACAGTTAGTGTGAAGTCTAAATAGTATGTTGTATATAGTTAGCTTTTTATTCTTTCTTTTTATTTTTTCTTTCCTTTTTAATTTAGTCTAATGTAATTAGTTAACTTTTTATTATTTGTTTTTGCTATGCTCGGTACTAACTTGTTTTGTAGATTCTTTGGACTTGTTCTTATGGGGATCGCTCCAATTTTGGGTAATATCGCTCTTTTCCTCTCTTTAACTTGGTTCTTAATTTACATTGAGGACAATGTGAAGTTTTAAGTTAGGGGGTGTGGGATATTCTATCCATTTCTAATTTTAGTCCATGTTTTTGCTCACATGTTAGTTACTTAGTATTCTTTTCTTAGAAAAATTCAAAAATTTCAAAAAGATTTTCTTTATTTTTTCTCCTTTTTTGGGCATTTTGCCTTTGTTTCCGATGATAAATTTTAATGATTGCCCGATCCAATAGACAACCCAATGATGCATGTTCTCGATTTTAGAAGTTATTAGACTTTAGTCTTGATTATTCATATTATGAATAACTTCATGAATTAAACTTTAATCCCATGAGCACATGCACTTTTATGGTTATATTGATTTGGTTTAAGATTTTTATAACTCGGTAATCTTTTGTTGCATTGTATATACTTACACCGAGTAAGCTTTGTACCTTTCGTCGTTGGTGAGTGTATACACTATTCTTTTCTCATTGAAAACGTTGAATTCGTCGGTAATCTCACTATTCTTTCATTTGACCGTTCATTAATTGAGTTCATACTTGAAATGTGTTACTTGAGCATAATTTTCATGTATTGTTTTGACTCGAGAATTGCGTAAACTTTGTGAAATGATCATAGGCCCTCTTTGATATATCACCCATATTAGCCTTGACCTCACCCTTATATGTTTACCCTCGCTAACCCTTTTGAGCCTAAATATAGCCTTTCATTTCATACCCCATTCCCGTAACCAACTCTAAATTGGAGTTTTAACCATACATACACTTTCCATACCTTTGTTTGGAATGTTACTTGGGATTGAATGATGTTGTTATGATGTCGGTTGCAATTTAGGCATATGAGAGTTTGATAAGTAAAGAAAAGAAAGTAGTGAAAAAAGTGAAGAAAAAGAGAAAGCAAAAAGCAAAAGAAAACAAAAGAGAAAATGAGAAAAAGAAGAAAAGAAAAGAAAGAGAAAGTTGTATATGTTGTGTAGTGTTCAATAAGCTTTGATTACTCTCCCCGATGATATATCTAATGCTTGTTTGGAAGCTACTTTCCATTTTTTATATTTCCCGCATTATCCCATTATCTCGAGTTTTCATTCCGAACACTTTGAATTCGTAAATATATTCCTTCGTTTCGTACCTTAGCCATACCTACATTGTAACCCTATTAAAGTCCTATGTGATCTTAGGTGCATGTAATTCAAAAGTCATAACAGTCGTGATAATCTGTGAAAATGCATTTCGCCTCTTTTAGTGTGCGGTATCTTTCTTTGAGATTACAGTTTTTCATTTTATATATAGCGTTCTTCATTTGTGACATGTGTCCGGCCTAGTTTCCATTTACATTTACTCCTAATGCCCGCATGTCCCGTGTGTTACCTCCCTGTTTCGAGTGAATTCTCTTGTTGAGTGTAATACCCGTGAGGATTGAATATATGCTTGCTTTAATGTTTATCCGGTTTATATAAGTTTTTGCCAAATCACACTTTGCATGTGCTCTCTCCCCTCCCACATTTTAAGGTTTCAATTCTATGAGGTGCATTCTATAATGTTAATGATTCGAACTTTTGTGTGAATTCATTCACTTTGCTAATAATGCATATGAAATCCTTTTCGCCATTGTTGGGATTGTCGCATGTTGGTTTGGGCATATTTTGAGGAAACCATATGATGTTTGTGGGTATCATCCCTGAAAACCCTCACGAGACGACACTCGTCCACTAGGGTAACCTAGGGGTTTAACGGCTTATTGCATATGCTAAATGCAATCGTGTTCCCTACGAAAGTGGCAATTATATTTCGATGCATATATACATTTTGTACCGCCTTCTGTGGTCTGGTTTTCTTTGTTTCATCACTAGGGACTAGCAATGTGTAAGTTAGGGGGTGTGATTCGTATCGAATATTGTATATTTCCGCCTGTTATCCTTATGCATTCTAGTGCTTTTACGGTCCTAAATGCCTATATTTATGCTCATTAACCAGACAACCTTGGATATGGATAGATACATGTTTTGCAGGGGTTATTTCTGCTTTTGTAGGTATTGGAATGCTAAAAGTGAGGTTCGGTTGCATTTCGGAGAAGTTCCGTTGCTGGAAGCTACTTCAAGGGCTTTTTAGTCAATTTACATTTCTTATTCGGCTCATGTTAATTCCACGGATGCGTAGTTCATTGAGTTAGCATCGCGTGGCCGCAAACGGTGCGTCGTTTGGAGTTCGAACGAAGAAGCTAGGCTCGTTTCCGTAATGGACTTTTTCCCCCTCATCATGGACCAAATGCAGCCTGAAAACAGAGTACCGGTCGACCGCGTACAAGGGACCGGTCGACCGCGGTTTCAACTTTTGCCGTGGGAAGGAGACAGTATGCTTTGGCTTAAGGGACCGGTCAACCGCGCCCCTGCGACCGGTCGACCGGTAGTGCCAGATATTTTGGGCTCTTTCCTCTTTCTTTCCTTTTTCCCTTATCTTTTCCCACTTACTATATAAACCCATTTTTGGTTTTAATATGATATATACACGATTTTAGGTTAGTTTAGCTTAGGGTTTGGGGTTTTTGCTTGGTTCTTCTTCATTTCTCTTTGGTTTGACACCCCATTTGGATTGTAAGTTGACTATTCATCTCCCCTACCATTTGAATATAGTTGTATTTCTTCATTTCTTGCTTTCTAATTAATTTACAAGCTTTGTAATTTAAGTTTTCTTGCTTTATTTACACGCTTTGATTTACACGCTTTCTAGTATATATTTACCGCGTTTATTACCGCTTTCCATTTATCGCGTTTTTAACATGCTTTCTAGGTAACTTAAATTAGGTTGTGTTTGAATTGAACTCACTCGGGTTGACGCGTTGCTTTGCTTTGGTGATGGAGTTTACGGGTTTATTTCGAGTGCGTTGTCCTAGTTATTACGCCTAGGAGATTTGACGGGGCATATCATGTATGTCCCGTGCTTACAACCTTTCGCGCGTAATTTCCGAGATATTTGTTGACGCCAAAATCTTATTAGGCTTTTATGATGATTTAGGGCGTAACAACCTTTGATTTAATTAACTGTCGAAACGAGACGCATTTGTAATAACTCGTCGACCCATGTAACCATTTTATACTAATTAACTCGGGTGAGGGATATTCGACGCAACCTATAGCTTTACTCGCTTTCATAATCTACTTTCAACACATTGCCTAGATTAACTTTTCTTTTAGTTTGTAATTCATCTTTTACACTTTTATTTCGGAGTATTAAATCACTTAAATTCTAACATCTCGTCTCTGTGGATTTTCGATACCCAACTTACCGCTGTGCTTGCCTCGCAAGTGTAGTAGTAACTTAGGTTTTTGTATTGAGTTGGCGAAACGAAAACAACGATTAGCGTCTTTACACGCGCTACCTTTCGCACTCAACCAAAATGGCGCCGTTGCCGGGGAGAATTTTGAGAATTATGACAAGGATTACCGAAAGAATTGGAATAAGACATGCTTACCCCAAAAATGGCTCAAGTGGCGAATTCCACAAAATAGGTGCGCGCGGGAAATATTCGAGCGTTTCTAAGTGCTCAAATGTGGAAGTCCTGCAAAATATTAGAAAATAATACAAATAGAAAGAAAATACTATGAAATACTAAATCAAATAAAGTCTAAAACAAACTAGTCCCCGGCAACGGCGCCATTTTGATCGAGTGCGAAAAGTAGCGCGTGTAAAGACGCTAATCTTTGTTTTCGTTTCGCCAACTCAATACAAAAACCTAAGTTACTACTACACTTACGAGGCAAGCACAGCGGTAAGTCGGGTATCGAAAATCCACAGAGACGAGATGTTAGAATTTAAGTGATTTAATACTCCGAAATAAAAGTGTAAAAGATGAATTACAAACTAAAAGAAAAGTTAATCTAGGCAATGTGTTGAAAGTAGATTATGAAAGCGAGTAAAGCTATAGGTTGCGTCGAATATCCCTCACCCGAGTTAATTAGTATAAAATGGTTACATGGGTCGACGAGTTATTACAAGTGCGTCTCGTTTCGACAGTTAATTAAATCAAGGGTTGTTACACCCTAAATCATCATAAAAGCCTAATAAGATTTTGGCGTCAACAAATATCCCGAAAATTACGCGCGAAAGGTCGTAATCACGGGACATACATGATATGCCCCGTCAAATCTCCTAGGCGTAATAACTAGGACAACGCACTCGAAATAAACCCGTAAACTCCATCACCAAAGCAAAGCAACGCGTCAACCCGAGTGAGTTCAATTCAAACACAACCTAATTTAAGTTACCTAGAAAGCATGTTAAAAACGCGATAAATGGAAAGCGGTAATAAACGCGGTAAATCTATACTAGAAAGCGTGTAAATCAAAGCATGTAAATAAAGCAAGAAAACCTAAATTACAAAGCTTGTAAATTAACTAGAAAGCAAGAAATGAAGAAATACAACTATATTCAAATGGTAGGGGAGATGAATAGTCAACTTACAATCCAAATGGGGTGTCAAACCAAAGAGAAATGAAGAAGAACCAAGAAAAAACCCCAAACCCTAAGCTAAACTAACCTAAAATCGTGTATATCTGATATTAAAACCAAAAATGGGTTTATATAGTAAGTGGGAAAAAGTAAGGGAAAAAGGAAAGAAAGAGGAAAGTGCCCAAAATATCTGGCACTACCGGTCGACCGGTCGCAGGGGCGCGATCGACCGGCCCCTTAAGCCAAAGTATACTGTCTCCTTCCCACCGCAAAAGTTGAAACCGCGGTCGACCGGTCCCTTGTACGCGGTCGACCGGTACTCTGTTTTCAGGCTGCATTTGGTCCATGATGAGGGGGGAAAAGTCCATTACGGAAAAGAGCCTAGCTTCTTCGTCCGAACTCCAAACGACGCACCGTTTGCGGCCACGCGATGCTAACTCAATGAACTATGCATCCGTGGAATTAACATGAGCCGAATAAGAAATGTCAATTGACTAAAAAGCCCTTGAAGTAGCGTCCAGCGACGGAACTTCTCCGAAATGCAACCGAACCTCACTTTTAGCGTTCCAATACCTACAAAAGCACAAATAACCCCTGCAAAACATGTATCTATCCATCTCCAAGGTTGTCTGGTTAATGAGCATAAATATAGGCATTTAGGACCGTAAAAGAGCTAGAATGCATAAGGATAATGGGCGGAAATATACAATATTCGATACGAATCAACCATGCTTAGGATCCTCATTCAGGTGACAAGCTGTAGCGGTTTGTGGAAGTTACAGGACATTGATTATAGACGCTTCATCTATCTTGACTCTATACTCAGTATTTATCAGTTGTAGGGCATGTCGCCCATTTCTTTTAGTGGCATTTCATTTATTTCAGTTATTCAGACTTCGGGCATGTACTTAATTCAGAATTCAGACCAGTCTTATTATTTTCAGTTGTGGGATTGTTGTTAGGAGTTTTCCTCTGGACTTATTACTATTATTGGTTATTTCATTACTTCGTTATGGTGAATGGATTTATGTTGTTCTTCCATTATGCTTTTATTGCATGTTAATCAGACAACTTAAAATTTGGCGACTTACTTTTTAAATACTAGGTGGTTAGTAATCATTTAAATGTTTTCGACAGTGATGCTATTAACTGGATCAACTTGACATTTTGTATTAATTTAATAAAGGAGTAGCTACCCGGTATTTAATTAGTCGGGGTGTCACAGGTGGTATCAGAGCATCGTGTTCTAGTGTCCTTTAGGATCTGAACGGCTTATTAAGTTTCCGCTGAGCTTTCTTTGATGTAGAGCCCTATATTTTAGGACTGTTGTATTCTTTTGTATATGCTACGTTCTTCAGCTATTTTAAGTTTATAACTGCGAACTTATAGACTTTATTCTTATTTCACAATGCCTCCACGACGTGCACCACGGGTTCCCAGGAATGCAACGCTTGAACCACAGCCTCACCAGTTCAGGGCACGATGAACGCCGCTGAGGTTGCAGCCATAGTAGCCCAAGCGGTAAATGCTGCATTAGCCGTAGTTCAGCAGGCACCACATCAGGCACCAGTTGCCGCGCCAGTTCATCCATATGCATTCCCGTCTGCCTGGGAACGTGTACGTGATGCTTTTCAGAAAGCACATCCACCGGAGTTTGCTCGCAGCTCCGATGTTGTTGTTTCGAGTCAGTGGAGAAAGGATATACAGAGGCACTTGAGGATGTATGAGTGCACTGACGTTCAGAGGCAGGGACTGGCTACTTTTAAGCTAGTGGGATCTGCACTACAGTGGTGGGAGTCTATTACCACCGCAGAGGAGAGAGATACTCTCACGATTCATGAGTTCTGGATGCGGTTCGACCGCAAGTACTTTTCGTCTGCTGTTCACACGGAAATGAGGAGGAAGTTGATGAACCTTCGACAGGAGGGTAAGACTGTGGCCGAGTATGAGGCCGAATTCACCAATTTGCTGAATATTGTCCCAGATGAGATACCGACGGAAGAGAAAAAGATTCAGAAATTCATAGATGGATTGACTTGGAGGATCCGTCAGCATTTATTGGGGAACCTCTCGTTGGCCACTTATTCTGACGTGGTTAACGCTGCATTGCTCCATTGCCAGGACCACCGCTTTCACTTGACAGAGGGGAAGCGATCAGGAGAGTCCAGCCATCAGGGCAGGAGAGGGGGAAATGGTGCCAGCGGGGCACAGTCAGCTCAGGGTCAGTATAGGCAGAGTGATCAGGGTTCCCAGCAAAGGGATCATAAGAGGTTCCGATCAGGGGGTTTCAGGAACGGTCAGGGAGGATTCCAAAATGGCCAGCAGGGTCATAACGGCCATCAGGTCCAGCAGGGTCAAAATAGTCAACATCAGCAGTTTCACCAGGGCCAGCAAGGCCAGGGCAGAAATGGTAACGGCCACCAGGGCCGAGGGCAGCAGGGACAGCGAGGGGGAAAGTTCCCGGGGAAGTGTTTCATTTGTGGTAAGATTGGCCACAAATGTCAGGATTGTCCTGATAAGGGCAGGGCCTCGCAGCAGCAGCAGGGTGCTCGACATGAGCCACAGAGGCCACTTTTTCCACCTGCTCTTCCAGCTCCAGCCCAGGTTCCAGTACTACCAGCCATTCCAGCAGTTCCTGTGCAGCAGGGGCAGTTACAGTATGGACGTGTCTATAACGTTCACCAGGTAGCCGCTCCACAGGCACCACCCGCAATTGAGGGTATGTTTCCTATCCATGGTACTATAGGTCGGGTTTTGTTTGATACGGGGGCAACGCATTGTTTTATAGCTACACATTTTGCGAAAGCCTTAGGGTTATTAGCTACGACAGAGAGCACAGTAACGTGTGTAGACTCACCATTGGGGAGTGGGTCACTTATTTTCTTTATATGCCGGGGAGTGGGGGTAGAGATTGGTAGTCTGGTATTACCTTCAGATATATTGGTATTAGATATGCATGTTCACGATGTGATTATCGGTATGGATTGGCTCGCTCATTATAGAGCCATGATTGATTATTTCGGTGGGAGCATTGTTTTTGCCATTTCGGGGAAAGAGATGTTTGTAGTGGCGATGCCTCGCCCAGAGGGAGGTTCGACCGCTCATTTGTACTACTTAGAGGAGGATACCTCTAAGGAGGTTGTGATTCCTTTAGATTCGATCCCAGTTGTCAGGGAGTATTCCGATGTGTTTCAGGAGATACCAGGCCTACCCCCCAGTCGAGAGATAGACTTTGTTATTGACTTATTACCATATACGAGACCTATAGCACGTGCACCGTACCGTATGGCTCCAGCTGAGATGAGGGAGTTACGGGATCAGATTGAGTAGTTGTTGGGTCAGGGGTTTATTCGGAGGAGTACTTCACCGTGGGGTGCCCCTTTGTTATTCGTGAAGAAGAGAGATGGTTCACTGAGATTGTGTGTGGATTACCGGGAGTTAAACAAGGTCACGATACGGAATAAGTATCCGTTGCCTCGAATCGATGACCTATTCGACCAGTTAAGAGGAGCTTCTTGCTTCTCAAAGATTGATTTGCGATCTGGATACCATCAGTTGCATATCAGGGAGGAGGACGTCTCGAAGACTGTATTCTTATCGAGATATGGTTCTTACGAGTTGTGGGTTATGCCATTTGGTTTGACCAACGCTCCAGCAGCATTTATGGACTTGATGAATAGGGTGTTCAGGGATTTCCTAGATCAGTTTGTCATTGTCTTCATCGATGATATTCTGGTTTACTCCCAGACAGAGGAGGAGCACGCCGAGCATTTGAGACAAGTTTTGCAGACGCTACGCCAGAACGAGTTGTATGCAAAGTATGAGAAATGAGGGTTTTGGCTGAAGGAGGTCCAGTTTTTGGGACATATTATTTCCGACAGGGGAATATCTGTTGATCTGGGGAAGGTATCCGCGGTGAGGGAGTGGGGACAGCCACGACACCGACAGAGATTCGTAGTTTCTTGGGCCTAGCAGGATACTACAGGAGGTTCATTCGAGGATTCTCGAAGATAGCAGGTCCTTTGACACATCTGACTCGTAAGGGTGTGCCATTCATCTGGAGTGATGCCTGTCAGTTGGCATTCGATGAGTTGAAGGACAAGTTAACCTCAGCACCTGTGTTAGCATTGCCGAGACCGGGAGTTGAGTATCTTGTTTACACCGATGCGTCCTTACAAGGACTTGGAGGTGTACTGCAGCAGGAGAGTCAGGCCATAACTTATGCTTCCCGTAAGCTTAAGCCTCACGAGAAGAATTACCCTACCCATGACTTGGAGTTAGCGGCAGTGGTATTTTCCCTTCGTATTTGGAGACATTACCTTTTGGGGGAGAAGTTTCGATTGTTCACGGATCACAAGTCCCTACAGTACCTATTCACGCAGAAGGAGTTGAATATGCTGCAATGGAGGTGGCTTGAATTCGTGAAAGATTATCAGTTCGATATCCAGTGTAGGCCAGTAGATGAGGTGGCAGGGGTGTGGAAGGCCAAGTGGAAGGAGTTGGGACACCAGGATGCAGTGGCCCGATCATTCTTGTCTGTGATGACCGTTACAACCGCAAATTGTCACGAAGGTGGTAAAGGCACAGGCAAAAGATTCGTTCTGTCAGGAGCAGATAGTTTGATTACTAGCAGAGGGAGACGATTCCTATACCGTTAGCTCAGACGGGGGATTACGCTTCAATGGGAGATTGGTAGTTCCGGAAGGGGAAGAATTGCGGAACGAGGTGATGGTAGAGTCGCACGGCTCACGGTTCGCGGAACATCCCGGAGGGGACAAAATGTACCAAGACATGAGGCGACAGTATTGGTGGTGCGGGATGAAGAGAGATATTGCCATGTTTGTTTCAAAATGCGCCACTTGTCATCTAGTTAAAGTGGATCATCAGAGACCGGCAGGACTTCTACAACCATTGGAGGTCCCGATGTGGATGTGGGAGAGCATCTCCATGGACTTTATCACGGGATTACCTACGTCACAAAGAGGTCATGACTCCATTTGGGTAATTATGGACAGGTTGACCAAAGTCGCTCATTTTCTACCCGTAAGGACAGACTACACTGCGGGACAGTATGCTCAGCTCTTCATTCCAGAGATAGTGAGACTTCACGGTGTGCCTCTAAATATCGTGTCTGACCGAGACAAGATATTTGTTCCACGGTTTTGGGAGAGTTTTCAGGAGACCATGGGCACAAAATTGCGGTTGAGTACGGCGTATCACCCGCAGACTGATGGGCAAACTGAGCGTACAAACCAGATGTTGGAGGACATGCTACGTATGAGTATCATTGACTTTGGGGGTGAATGGAGCAGTATCTTCCACTGGTGGAGTTTGCTTACAACAACTCCTACCAGTTCACCATTGGCATGGATCCATTTGAGGCGTTGTACGGTAGACCTTGTCGTTCCCCAGTATGTTGGTTGGAGGTGGGGGACAATAAACTACTTGGGCCGGAAGTGATTCAGGATACTTCGGCGAGGATAAGATTGATACGGAATCGCATTCGAGTAGCTCAGGATCGGCAGAAGAGCTATGCTGATGCGAAGAGATTCTTCAGGGAGTTCCAAGTGGGGGACCAAGTTTTGCTCAGAGTATCTCCTATGAAGGGGATCATGCGTTTCGGGAAGAAAGGGAAGTTGGCACCGAGATATGTGGGACCATTTCCAATTATTGAGCGGATTGGACCGATTGTGTATAGGCTTGGATTACCGGAGCATTTACATCGGATTCACGATGTATTTCATATTTCCTTGCTTAGGAAATATCTTAGAGACGATTTGGCTCATTCCCACATTGCTTTGGAGGACATCGATCTCCAGCCGGATAGCTTCTACGAGGAGGGGCCGATTGCTATTTTAGACCGAAGTGAGCGGAAACTGCGGTCAAAGATAATTTCGTTAGTGCGTGTTCAGTGGCGACATCATAATGTCGAGGAGTCCACATGGGAGCGCGAGGATGAGATGCGCAAACGTTATCCAGAGTTGTTCTTACCAGGTACTTTCTAGTTCTGAATTTCGGGACGAAATTCAGTTATTAGGGGGGAAGTATGTAATACCCCGTATTTTCGTGATATTTATTTTTGGGGATTAATTGAATTAAATGTGTATTAATTGGAAATTAATTCGGATAAAAATATTAACGAGATGTGAGTTAGTATTTGATTATAATGTGTATATTGAAATTATCGCGAGATTGAAATACGACAATTTGGGAAACTTTGTTGGAACGCGCGTGACAGTCGCGTCAGGAATATAATTATTTGAATTAAAAAGTGAATTTTATTTTTATCATCCGTATGGTCATTTTGAGTGCGCCAACGCGTCCGGAAGGGTCGAAATAGTTAGAAAACACTAGCCGGGGGTTAAGTTTGGGTCCCGGGGCATTATTGGGCCATACCGGTAACTTATAGGGGCATTTTGGTAATTTCGGAAATCTGGGAATTAAAACCCACGAAAATTAGTAACAAAAATCTGACTTATTCTTTATCCACTAAACCCACTAACTACACTAAGGGACTTAATGGACTACGGGAGAAGTTAAGATATAGTCCCAACTTGCCAAAAACCAACCACACCTCCATTGTTATCATCCTTAGAGAAACTTGTAGAGAGAGAGAGAGAGAAGAGAATTCTGCAGAAAGAGAGAGGGAGAACAACTCAGCCTTCAAGATTCAACATCAAATTCAGAGAAAGATTAAGGCAAGTGGTTTAATTACAATTGATTCAATGCCATGTTTTTCCATGTTTAGGAATTATCGAATTTATCTGGGAAGATGATATAGACCCATGAATTGGAAGTTTAAAACTATGAACTATGTTAGGGACTGCATGTAGAAATGTTCTGGACGAATTATGAACTCAGAATTATGACCCTTGATGATTTAAAAACATATTTTAGAAGAAGTTTATTAATGTTCTTGAAAGAAATAGAAATCTGGAATTCTTGATGAAGATTTGATCCATACAAAGCCTTGAATGATGAATTATTGGTTTTAGAACGTTAACACTGTTGTAGGATGGTTGTATGATGATATTATAACGTTATCATAGAGTTTCATGCTTGTTAATGGTGTTTTGGGTTGATTTGAAAACTGCAAAACGAAGCAGTCCGTAACCATACCTGGTGCGATCGATCGATCGACATTCATCAGTCGATCGATCGACATTCATCAGTCGATCGATCGACCACCATCGATCGATCGAAGGAAAAGGTCGATCGATCGACCTTCCCAGAATGAGTAAAGTTTTTCCCTATATAAATTTTAATGATGTTAACCCTTGATTAATATTGTTGGAGACCATATGAATACCCTTAACCTTAAGGAAGACCAGTAGGCATGGTTATGAAGTTTGGACCTTAATTAGAATTCAATTTGAGGAATTATTCTAAACTAATGAAATTCGATAAGTGAGTTAATATTTGGGTTAATAGTGTAAATTTGAATAATTTGATGAAATGAGGTTTGGGGCAGAAGTAAGGACCTTAGGAATGAAGATGTTATACGTGGGAATAATAGGAACTTAATAATCTATTTTAGATAGGTTTTAAGTATAAGAAACTACGACGTGAGACGTGTCGACAGTTTAACTTTTATATTATCGGGAGACGTAAAATATACAAATTTGGAGTAATGGTATAAGGATGTAGAGTATACCTTTATTAATATTGAATTATCTAAGATGTGTGAATGCTTAGTATATGATTTTTATATGTATGACATACCTACCATACTTGCTATCACGGGAGGTTACGTTCGCTTAGGGCCTTCTTATCCTTGTGTTGCCCGGATTTAGATTGGTACCTCGAGGACATAGTTCAAGAGAACGACTTATTTGTGAGTTAATAAGCCAGCTGACTATGGAGCGTAGGTATGTACGTGACCATGGATATGTTGAATTATGTTCGCCTCCATTTTTGTGTGTGGTGCTTATTCCAACAATTCCTGAGAGATTCGGAATTTGTGATCCTTATGTACGCGATGTACCGAGATGGATAGCAGAGTATGTGTGCACCGCAGCTTAGCCTTTGGGTGCTTGTATTGTATATTTATGATGTGAATAATATACGGTTAAATGAAATTGCTATGTTAAATTGTGGGTATAGTAATTGTAATATTATGAAAAGATAAAAGGGGACATATATCAATAAATGGTTTTGTTAATAATTGGGAATCCGAGAATTAAAGTAGAACTCTCTATTTAATTGTTAAGGTTGGAAATTAAACGTGAACCGAGTAGGAGTGTTAGAAACTCTTTGGAATTAGATAGTTATGAGAAAACACATGAATGGGTACAGGAACGTTAGGAGTGCACAGTTAGACGAGAGGTGAGTATTTCATGTGAGAGAACGTCCTAACATGTATCTTGCATTCTTTGTTTTAATTATTATTAAAGCACTTGCTGTTTTTAAAATACTCTCCACATTCGGGCTCTGACCCGTTTGCTTTCAAATCTATCTTTTTGTAAAAACCATTTTAGGTGCCCAGCCACAAGGACACCATGCTTAGGATCCTCATTCAGGTGACGAGCTGTAGCGGTTTGTGGAAGTTACAGGACATTGATTATAGACGCTTCATCTATCTTGACTCTATACTCAGTATTTATCAGTTGTAGGGCATGTCGCCCATTTCTTTTAGTGGCATTTCATTTATTTCAGTTATTCAGACTTCGGGCATGTACTTAATTCAGAATTCAGACTAGTCTTATTATTTTCAGTTGTGGGATTGTTGTGAGGAGTTTTCCTCCGGACTTATTACTATTATTGGTTATTTCATTACTTCGTTATGGTGAATGGATTTATGTTGTTCTACCATTATGCTTTTATTGCATGTTAATCAGACAACTTAAAATTTGGCGACTAACTTTTTAAATACTAGGTGGTTAGTAATCATTTAAATGTTTTCGACAGTGATGTTGTTAACTGGATCAACTTGACATTTTGTATTAATTTAATAAAGGAGTAGCTACCCGGTATTTAATTAGTCGAGGTGTCACAGAAATATTCATTGCAATTAATGACATCAAATCACTTGTCTTAAATCCGATGTTCTGATTCGTTGTTGATGATCAAGGTTGTCTCTCTCTCTTCTTTCCGGTCACAATTTCCTTTCAAAATGATGGTGAAGGAAGATGGTTTGGTGGAACCTCTTTTAACTTCTCTCTAACTCCTCTCAAAACTCCCGTAGCCCACTCTCTTGCCTTTTGCTGGTAGTGGCCTTAGTGGCCTCTTTAAAGAATATAAAAATAAACTCTAAAATTCGTGGGTTTTAATTCCTCAATTTTTAAAATTACCAAAATACTCTTCTAGGTTGCCGGTTTGGCCTAAAAATGCCCCGGAACCCAGACAAAACCCCCGGTTAGTGTTTTCTGACTATTTCGACCCTTCCGGACACATTGGCGCACTCAAAACGACCATTCGGTTGATAAAAATATAATATACTTTTTAATTTAAATAAATTCAATCCTGACGCGACCGACACGCGCGTCCCAACTAAATTGCCCAAATTGTCGTATTTCTGCCTCGCGAAAATTTTAATATTTTCAATACTCATATATTACCATATATTTTCAGTAATATTCAATTTTAACATCATACTCAAATACCAACACACGTCTCGCTAGTATTTATATCCAGATTAATTCCCAATAACTTCTCATTTAATTCAATTAATCCCTTAAATAAAAATCAATAAAATTACGGGGTATTACAATTTTATAGTGTACATTATTGGTGGTAAGTCACCAGATATGTTTTCTGTCATATTTCCTAATGAGAATTTGGTTCAATATGCTTAATTAATAAAGCATGAAGATGATATTACCTGTAAAGTTAGAATTCTTTCAAAGTTGCCTTTTTTTTTTCTCCCCTCTTGTTTGTGCTGATCTGGGTTATGATATATTTGGATAGTATTATGTACATGTATAATAGTTACAATCGATTGATTTAGTAGAGACTATTGGTATGTTCTTTTTGTGCTTATGTTATCTTGATTTAGTGATTAACCTTCAGAATGGACTTTTTGTGCACTTCTTCATTTATTGAGGTGATTTTGTCCTCTTGCCTTACTTGATTTAGCAGATTGGCAACACAGTATAGCGTCATTAGCTTTATAAGTTAGCATGTATATGTAAGTATATGTGTGTGTGTGTGTGTCTATGTATTCTCGCTTTTTTTGGTGCATAATTTCTTCAAGTTAGTTGGTTGTTTCTGGATATTTCTTTTATTGAAGTTCTGGTAGATACAATTAGTCCCCACTGTTGTGCAGTATATACGACCCGTTTTTTCCCTTCATGTTAGTACTTTGAGAGGGGTTATATGACCAATGAAAAAAATTTGTGGTTGTTTCTTTTTAACTTGTTGGTGTTTCTTTTAAAACTAAGAACCCCCACGACACTACAAACACAAATCGAGAAGCTATTTCTAATCTTTTATTTATGTCCCACCCTTTGATTTTGACAATGACATTGCTATTACATACAAGGTTGTCCATTGACTCATTACGGCTTTTGTTTATATATATTGCACATTATGAGCTTTGAAAAAGAAGGCAATTGGTCCTATCATTGATTGTTTTATGAAAACTCTGTATATGTACTTCTTATTAAGTTAATATTAACTATGTGTAGGGTTCGGTATCCATTATATATGGGATGTTTACAAACGTCCACTGACAATTACTACTATACACATGAAAAATATGTAACTATCAGATCCTTTTATTCTTTTCCTTTGTTTTTTTTATTGAACTCTTAAAATTTGCCTATAGAAAAAGAAGTTGAAGAAATTAGTGGGAACATAACATTGAATATTGTGTCATGGTCCGTGTCTACGAGGCGTCCATGGAAAATTGGCTTAATTAAATACTATTATATGTTAATTTTATCAGTTGATTTTTAATAATTGAGTTTGGTTATTTTCTTGACCTGTAAAACAGATTGTATAATAATAGTCAATTTATTGGTAGATTGAGTTCCAACACGAAGTTTTATTTTCTGTTATGAGCCTAATATCATGATATATTGTTCTTCAGCAGTTCTTATCTCCCCAAGATCTTTATTCTTGATCTTTGGTATTTCAATATTGCCATGTTATACATGTTTCCTATTTATTAATGTGATTGCTTGTTATAATTTGTAGGTTTCCCACACTACCTTATTCTCCTTCTCTCTTATTTTGGTACATTGCCATGAACAGGATCACCATCTTAGTAAATGTAAGACATTTATTTTACGCCTTAATTACAGGTTTCCTTCTACACATTCCTTATAATCACGTTAATTTTTCTTATTTTTTTTATTGAGTACTTTTCCATTTCATATACATTACAGAAGACTTACACATTACAATTGTTTCTTTTAAATTATCATAATATGGATGATTGCTTCTTTTCTTCTCCATTCTGTTTTGTTTATATCACCAGAATATGATTTCTTTGAATATTTCAATTCTCAATTTCTGTATAGGTTAGATTTTTATAATGGGAATCCCATGTATTTTCCTTTATCCTATTTTTTCCTTTTTTATTTTAATCATTTTTTTCCTTTAATTGGTCTCCAAGCATGTTTGGGACTAATTGGGTATATTTTTAATCTTTTAGGCTATTACTTGGTGTTGAGGTAAAAAATTAGATAGCTCTAATTATTCAATCAAAGATAAATAAAATGAGACAAAGATTTTTAAAGTGGTTCAGCCTTATAAGAATGGCCTACGTCCACTGTTATGTTATTGCTGAGTGTTTTGGGAATTCTCGATTATAAGCTCTATCAAGAAATTTCGGTCCCTTTGAATGAGGGTGATATAAGGTATTTATAGCCCTTAGGCTGTACATGAAAGGTTGTTACATTAAATGATACACATATGAAAGGGTAATTCATTTAATGTTCTTCAAACGTGCGCGTCAAGATGATAAGCATTCAATGAATAGTTGAACTGTTGATTATCTGGCAATTAATGCTATGGTCGAGGTGCAGCTCGAACCGCCTTAGTTGATCGTCGTCCAAAAGTTCCTCGGAGCATTGGAGTTCCTCGGAGGATAAGAGTTACTCGGAGGGTTGGTATTCCTCGGAGTGAGTATGTTGGTCGGGGAAACAATCTTCCTCGTTGCTATTGTGCCACGTAGATTGACACGTGTCTTCTTCTTATTCGTCTACATCAGCATACTAATTTTGGTGTCAACAGAAGCCCCCAATGTTTCATATTTTGAACTTTGAGGAGTATGGAATATTCTTTCTCGGTATATGGCGATATTAAATGACCTTCCTGGGTTTTAGGAGCCTTTTTTCGTATTTAAATTTCCTTCCAAATTCCCAGAATCCTCCTTTTTGCATTTTTATAGGCGCTTCGATCTTCGTGCCCTTTTTGTCCTTTTAGCCGCCGGTAGCATAATATTTCCTTTTTGTAATCATTTCTTTCGCCTTTTCCCAAGGCAAGGTATTTAAACTTCAGAGGCAATCCCATCGTCTTCTACCTTTTCAATTTTTGCTTTCGAGTTTTCTAAAGCTTTTCTCTCTCTTGTGCGTTCATTTCCTCCTTCGTTTGTCAATAGATCTCCTTTTTCCCTGTAAGCTCTTATTCCTTCTTCTTTTATTCATCATGGTTTACATTATCGAATCTCTTGATAAGTTCCGCTCTGACTTCTCTATTCCTTCTTGGGTAACTTTGGAGGTTCTTTCTGAGCCTTCAAGTTATTTTGATTTGGCTGAGGGACACTGGTTCCCTAGCCTATTTATTGCTGAATGTGGATTTTCTTTTCCACCAAATCCGTTATGTTTAGAGTTATGTCAGTACTTTGACGTTGTTCCTACAAAAATAGCCCCCAACACATGGAGAATAGTTAATGGGGTATATAGGTTAAATCAAACTCATGGAACTCGTATAGGAATTCCTGAGATTATGTACTGTTACAGATGGGCTGTTTTAGACAAAGTTTTTTATTTAAAAACTAGGTTTTTGAATAGGGCCTTAGTAGTCAACCTCCCTGATGCCAACAGGGATTATTTTGAACACGGGGTAGTTATAAAAAATTGGCAACATGCCCCTTTGGTTGGAGATGCAGTATATGAGGGTCACAGATGCCCCCCATATGGCAATGGGATAGGTCATTTTCATCTTATTTTGTTTTTGAAATTATGATTTCATGGTATTTGATAAAATGTATGACTGATATTTCAATATGTTCTTGTTTACAGTTGAGAGCAAGAGAAAAACTCCAAAAGAGTCAGAAGTCAATATAAAGCAGTTGAAACATATCTGGAGTTTGCATCAGAGAGTTGCAGACGAGCACATCAGGTCTGCTTCATATTTATTGCAGTATAGGAGCTACACATCATCCTTTACTGCTCGTCCCGTGGTCAGCATTAGTGACCCATTGCCAGCTTCCGAGGAATCTTCACCAGAATCTCATATTCCTCTAAGTCAGAAGATGGGCAAGAGAAGATTTCCTGCTATCTTCGAGGAGACTTCCTCTGCCGGGGATGGAAAGAGGAACAAGGCTGAAGTCCCAAAGGGGACCAAGAAAATTGATGATGTTCCTTCTGTTGCTGTTCAGAAGGCTGCCGAGAAGCCTCCAATGGCTCCGAGCAAGAAAAGTACTTCTATGGAAGTGATCACTATTTCCCACACCAAGGGTTCTTTGGCTAAAACTGCTGAAGTTCCACTGAGGAGATTGAAGAAATCCTCCTCGGTTAGTTTTTCTGAAGCCATTACCCAGCTCCAAACTAGTGGAGCTGGTGTTCCAAACATCATTCCCCCGAGCTCTGCAATGAGCTCGGTAAAAACTTGGATTATTCCTGAAGTCCAAGGCATCGAGGAAAACATGTCTAGGGATATGCTGACATCCCTGGCTACTCGTCACATTGCTTCAGTAAGTTTCTTTTTATCTTGAATTTTTCCTTCTATCAATATATGTATCTCGGCATTAACTCATCACTATATTCTTTTTTCAGCTGGTGAGTTGTTTTAACACCATTGTGAAGAAAGATGAAGCGCTCAAGGCTTCAAGCTCCTCATCTGGAGTAGAGGATGCATTCCAGGGTTTGGCCCAATCTCTGAAGGAATCCCGTCAGAAGTATGACGAGGATAAAGGTGTATGGGAGAAGAAATTGGCTGCATCTGAAGCAGAAAAGGTGCAGTTGGGAAACAAAGTGAAGGATTTGGAGAAGGAGAACAAGAAATACTCCGAGAAGCTTACTACTTTTGGGGAGCTTGAAAAGAAGCTGAAATCAGCTGAGGAAGAGCTGACACTTCTGCGCGAAGCAAATCGTCAGAAGGAGGAGTTGGAGGCTAAGCTGAAAGCCTCCGAGGACCTTCTATCCGAGAAGCTCTCCTCGGAGAAGATGAAGAGAAAAACAGTTGTGAAGAAATCCTTTCGAACTGGTTGGGATAGGGGGGTAGCAGCAATGATGACCCAGGTGAATTATGGAAGTTTGAAATTCTTCCATGATGGTTGGGTTGCTGCCTTGCAGGAATTGAAGGTGAGCGAGGACTCTGAGCTATTTCAACAACATCTCCCTGGTCCTCCTCCAGTTATTCAAGACAAAGATGAAGACGAAGCTGCATCTGAAGAATCTTCAATGATTGTGGGTGATCAAATCCTTGCTCCTCAACCCAACCAGACATCTGCTGAGGAGATTTCTTCTTTGCCTGCTCCTCTTGAACAAATCCCAACTCCAACCGATCAAATCAGTGTTCCCACCGAGCAACCAAGCTCCTCGTCCCAGCCTCCCGAGAAAGTCTTGGGAGATAAAGAAAAGGTGTGAAGTTGTTCGGTACTATCTTTCTATTTTTCTCCTTACTTGTACTTTGTATCTCAGATCTTTGTAATTTTTGCCTTATGATCTAATAAAATTTGAGTTCTTTCTTTCCATATGATTGTCTCTTCTTTATCTGCACTCTGTCTTGATTTTTTTTTTCTTTCTCTGTTAGTTTCTGGCCAGGATGGATCTTTTGTCTGCTAACGACACAAAGTTGATGCAGCAATGCCATGAGTATTATAAAGATGGTCACACAGACCTCAGTACATCCGAAATTGCCGATATCCTTGGTCATGGTGCTTCAGAGAAAGCAATAGAAGCTTATCGGTACTTGAAGGACTTAATTGATAGAGCAGTGGCCAATAACGTGGCCTACTATGATATGATCGAGGAGCTTCAATATACTCTAAAAGATCTCAAGGATCAGTACAGGGAGTTAAATGCCTTGTTACATGAGGGGTATGAAAAGAAATATCAACAGCTTTCTGCCGAGAAGGGCTATGACAAACTCATTGCTGGGTATGATGTCAGGGAGAGGACCCTAAAAGGTGAAGTTGAGGCCTGCAGACAAATTATCGAGCTGCTGGAACAAGAGAACAACAATTTGCAGAAAGAGTTGGCACAGTATAAGTCTGCAGCTTCATCTTCCACTGCTTTGGTACCAGTCTCGGACGAAGGGTTCTCATTCTTAGAGGTTGAGAATGCCAAATTAAGGCAAGAATTGGATACTTTAAGAAGGTCTGGTATTTTTGCTACTGCTCGGGGACGAGGAAGAGGTTCTCGTGGGCGAGGAAGAGCTGCCCAGGATGTTAACGAGGAACGAAGCACTTTAGCTGCTCGGGGTCGATCAAGAACTCCTCGTAGTATTGAAGAAGCTCATACTCTGTCAATATTGGAAACTCAAGCGTACCAGTTGAACGCAAAAGATCGGGCTTTGTCTGAAATGTCCAAGAAAATCCTGACTTTGGAAGATCAACTTACTGCGACGAAGTCTGCTTTGAATAATAAGGATGTTTTTGCCAGGAACCTTCATGAGCAATTAGAAAGATTAACTTTCCAATTCCATAAACAACCTCGCGAATTCTGGAATGCAGGCTATAATGAGGCCCTTTATCACTTGGATGCTCGCATTGAAAATGCCAATAATGAAGGTTATAAACAGGGATGGTTGAACGCTCTGGGTGTGCTGAAGCTCGAACAGGGGCACTACCTGTGGGATTATCATACTCCTGGGCTACTAGACTTGCCTGTTCCACCCTATAAATTGGACATGGAATGGATCCCAGCTCGTGCCATTCCTCGGAGCTTAATTTCAAAATATCTTGGTGATTATAATCTTCATTCTCAAATTGAAGTATCTCGTCCCGAGCATCTCTTGGATACTCCTTCAGTAATGAATGTCAGAATGTTGAAGGACTTGAATTTTATCAATTCTCCTCAAACATTAAATGATCCTCCTGCTGGCGAGGAACCTGTATCGAAGGCTGAGGGGAAAAAACCAATAGAATAGGATTTTCAATGTAATAGTTAGCACACATATGTAACTTGTAATTTATTTTGAATTTTAATGAAAGACTTTCATTTTTTATTTGCAAATCTGTATTGCTATTGTTTTGTACTTGTCTAACAGTTTTATATTTGTGATTGCATAACAATTCTTTATGGTTCATCGACCAATCTAGTAATAAAAAATTACAAGTATAAAAAATGTTGCTCGATCACTTAATAACAAAGTAATGAGTATAAAAAATGTTAAAATTTCTTACAACCAACCAAGGTTGTTTAAATTGAGCTCATCGACCAATTATAGTTAATGGGTTTTTATCCCCGACCAACTATACTTGGTTCAGTTTGGAATATTTGTTCTTCAATGAACTTTTATGTAATAACTTACTTCCCGACCAACATAAGTTGGCATTTGAGAGCATATTTTGTTTTTAAACCAACCGAGATTGGCATTTTTAAGAATGTTGTTCTTGCCCTTTTACCAACCGGGGTTGGTCATGGGTTTGAACTATCATGCCCACTAACTCTTTTACCAACCGAAGTTGATCACATTAGTGTTCGCCTCCTAACCAAAGGAGTATAGTTTGTTCTCGCTATTTTACCAACCAAAGTTGATCACGCTCGAACTATTAGTGTCCACTAGTTATTTTACCAACCGGAGTTGGTCACGCTAGTGTATGCCTCCTAGCCAAAGGAGTATAGTTTGTTCTCGCCTTTTTACCAACTGAAGTTGGTCGTGGGTCTGAACTATCGTGTTCTCGCTATTTTACCAACCGAAGTTGATCACGCTCGAACTATCTACTAGTTATTTTACCAATCGGAGTTGGTCACGCTAGTGTATGCCTCCTAACCAAAGGATTATAGTTTGTTCTCTCCCTTTTACCAATCGGAGTTGGTCGTGGGTTTGAACTATCGTCTTCTTTTTGCTGTCGAGCAGCGTAGTGTACAACACTAGTATTCCCCGAAAAACTTTCAAACAAAGGAGAGAAAAAATGGTGAACATCATCGTTTTATTCATATTGATGGACCTGCTGTACATTTTACATCACTGATAATACTTGCGAAGGTGTTCAGCATTCCAAGCATTCTTGAATTCCTCTCCTTCTAGAGTTGCTATTCGGTAAGTTCCTGGTCGAACAACTTCTGTAACTCGGTAAGGTCCATGCCAATTTGCTTCCAATTTATTGTGCTTCTGAATGACTTTCTTTAGCACGTAATCTCCTTCCTTTAAATCGCATTTCTTCACCCTCTTGTTATAGAACAAAGTTGTTCGTTGTTGATATGCAGCATTCCTAATGGATGCTTCTTCTCTAACCTCCTCGAGCATATCCAAATCCAGTCTTCTCATCAAGTCACTGACTGGTGAATTGAAATTCAGCACTCTATGTGTCGGAAGACCCAACTCGGCAGGTATTACAGCCTCACTTCCAAATGCCAGCATATATGGTGATTCTCCAGTTGCTGCTCGGGGAGTTGTTCGGTAAGCCCACAGTACTGATTGTAGCTCATTAATCCAGTTAGCTTTAGCCTCATTTAACCTCTTCTTCAAACCATTTAATAATGTTCTGTTCGTCACTTCAGTCTGTCCATTGCTTTGAGGATGGCCTGGTGCTGAATGAACCTTCAAAATGTTTGACTGATGACAATAGGCGGCAAACTCCTCGTTATCGAATTGTGTTCCATGGTCTGTAATGAAGGCATGAGGGAGACCATATCGGCAGATGATGTTCTTCCAAACGAATTGGTACACCTTCTCGTACGTCATATCAATCAGAGGCTCAGCTTCTACCCATTTAGTAAAATAATCCACTGCGACGACGAGGTACTTGAATCGTCCTCGGGTAGTTGGCAGTGGTCCAACCAGATCAATTCCCCACATGGAAAACGTCCAAGGGGAAGTTATGGGTGTCAATAATGCTTGTGGAGTTCGTCGGATGGAGGAAAAACGTTGGCACTTGTCACACTTCTTGGCATAGGCTATACAATCAGCTCTCATCGTTGGCCAGTAGTATCCTTGCGTCATCACCCTTTGTAAAAGTGTTCGACCTGCTACATGGGCTCCACAAGACCCTTCATGGATCTCTTCAATCAATTCTTTCACCTCGGAGGGATGTACACATCTTTGCAAACCTGCCATAATTCCTCGTCTATACAAAACACCATTAATTAGTACATACCGAGCAGCT
Source organism: Sambucus nigra (assembly GCA_949130495.1). Lineage (NCBI taxonomy): Eukaryota > Viridiplantae > Streptophyta > Magnoliopsida > Dipsacales > Adoxaceae > Sambucus > Sambucus nigra. Next base: position 129,443,574 of record OX422214.1, on the reverse strand, counting down.
TTAAACTTCAATTTCTTGGCAGCGATCTTGTCCTCCGGTAATTCTCCTTCCTCAACATATGCCCTGATGGGATCCATCCAAGATGGTCCTAAATCAAGGGAAATAACATTCATCGTCAAGCTTTCATCTATGCTTCGACTTTCTAACACCTCAATTGGTATCGTTCTTCGCAACTCGGTACGAGTAGCTGATGCTAGTCGGGCCAGTGCGTCTGCTTGTGCATTCTCCATTCTTGGTATTCTGATTAACTGAATGGCATCAAATTCGGCCAACAACTCCATCGCCTTTGCATGATATTTGACCATTAGTTCTCCTTTAACTGCATACGTTCCCATTATCTGATTCACAATTAATTAAGAATCACTGAATACCATCACTTGTTGTGCTTCCATAATCTTTGCTAAATTAAGACCTGCTATTAAGGCTTCATACTCAGCCTCATTATTGGAAGCTTTGAATGGGAATCGTAAGGCATATTCCACGTCAATCTCGTCTGGGGTGTTCAAAACGATCCCGGCTCCACAACCTGTTGTGCAAGATGACCCATCTACATACAATCTCCATGTAGGTAACTCGTCTTCAAAATTCTTATCTGACAGCGTTCCTCGGTGAAATATTTGCTGTTTTGTTTCATCCTCCCCTGGTATTTTTCGCTCCTCGTCGACCATCTCTTCTCGACCTTTTACCAACCGTAGTTGGTCTGGGTTTGAATTTAATGATCTTTCTACATCCACAAGCCCTTTTACCAACCGAAGTTGGTCTGGACTTATGTCTGTTGATCCTGTAACATCCACAGGTTGGTCAGTGAGCAACTTTTATTCCTCGGGGGTATCAGGATATGTAAACTCTGCTATAAAATTTGCTACAACTTGCCCTCTTAAGGATGATCTGGGTTCATACACAATATCATATTCACCGAGCTCTATTGCCCAGTACATCAGTCTTCCTGATTTTTCTGGCTTATGAAGAGCTTGTCTTAATGGCATATCGGTATAGACGATGATGGTATGGGCCTGGAAATATGGCCTCATTCTTCTACTAGCTTCAATTAATGCCAATGCCAATTTTTCCAACTTTGGGTACCTGATCTCTGCACCTTGGAAAGCCTTACTTGTGTAATAAATTGGCTTTTGGACTCCATTCTCCAATCTGATCAATGCCGAGCTGACCGTATTTTCTGATACTGCCAGGTATAAGTATAACTTTTCTCCCATCACTGGTCTGGACAGCAATGGAGATGTTCCCAGATATTTCTTCAAGTCTTGAAAGGCTTTTTCACATTCATCATTCCACTCGAAAGTTTTTTGGAGTGTTTTGAAGAATGGAAGGCACCTATCAGTTGCTCGAGATACAAATCTATTGAGCGCTGCAACTCGTCCTGTAAGACTCTGCACTTCTTTCTTCGTCATTGGAGATCGCAACCCTAAAAGAGCTTTGATCTTTGCTGGATTTGCCTCAATGCCTCGCTGGTTGACGATGTACCCGGGGAACATTCCTTCTCGTACTCCAAAGGTGCACTTTGTCGGGTTGAGCTTCATCCGGTATTTATCCAGTTGATCAAAGGTCTGACTTAAGTCAACTAAATGATCAGCAGCTTTCTTGCTCTTTGTCAGCATATCGTCGACATAGACCTCCATATTGCAACTGATTTGTTCGGCAAAAACCTTGTTCATCAGCCGCTGGTATGTCGCTCCTGCATTTTTCAAACCAAAAGGCATAACATTATAACAATAAGTTCCCCTAGAGGTAATAAAAGAAGTGCTTTCCCTGTCTTCAGGTTTCATTTTGATCTGGTTGTATCCAGAGTAAGCATCCATGAAACTGAGTAGCTCGTGACCCGAGGTAGCATCTACTAGTTGGTCAATTCTGGGTAATGGGAAGTGATCCTTTGGGCAAGCCTTGTTGAGATCAGTGAAATAAACACACATTCTCCATTTATTGTTTTTCTTCTTTACTATCACCACATTTTCCAACCAGTCCGGATACTTCACATCTTCAACGAATTGGGCTTTCTGGAACTTGTCGACCTCCTCTTAAATAGCTTGATTCTTCTCGGGGCTAAATACCCTTCTTCTCTGCTTTACAGGCTTGATGTCCTTATTCACATTGAGCTCATGACATAAGAAGTTTGGATCTATTCCTGGCATGTCTTCATGACTCCACGTAAAAGTTTTCTTTCTGTTTCTCAAGAAAGTTATCAATTCCTATTTTATTGAAGCATCCAACGATGAACCTATCTGGGTTACTCCTTCAGGGTGCTCGTCGTCCAGAATAACATTTTCTGCAGATTCTACCACCTGTCCTTTTACAAGTTGGGATTCATCTCTGGGATCGAGAGTTTCAATCTCTGTATCTTCTTCCACCTGGTAGGTAGTAGTCTTTTTCCTTGATTCTTTAAGTTCCTCTTGCTCGGCAGATGAATAATAGCATTCTCGAGCTACTTTTTGATCACATTTCACCACTCCCACTCCAAAATTTGTTGGGAATTTTAAACATTGATGTACTGTAGATGGGACTGCTTCGAACTTCTTCAAACCAACTCTTCCCATGATGATGTTGTAGGCTGACTGCACATTCTTATCCATCACAAAGAAGCGTATTCTTTCTATTCGACAAGCAGGCCAAGTTCCAATGAATATATCCAACTTGATCGTCCCAAGTGGAAAAACTTTCTCGCCAGCAAAACCCAGAAGAGGTCTGTGATAAGGCTCCAATTGAGATAACTTCAAATTTAAACTGTCAAAGCATGAATAGTACATGATGTCTGCTGAACTTCCATTGTCTACCAGCACCCTTGAAATCACTACTTCTTTCATCCTCATTTTGATCACCAAAGGGTCGTCGTGAGGGTAAAGAACACCTGCGAGGTCATTTTTTGAAAAGCCAATAACCAGCTTCTCTTTGTTTACCTTCCTCGGACGATCCTCCTCGGCCAAATTTATTCGCTGAATGTACGAGCAAGCTTGTGCCTCTCCGAGGTAAGCTTTTCTTTCTGCCGTAAGATCTCCTCCTCCTGCATCTCCTCCTGTAATAACATTACAATCAAATGACCCAAAACGTAAGGAAAATACCTCTCGTTCTGGCTGCCTTAGTTTCTTGGGAAGATCGGGGTCATCCTCAGTATCATCTTCGTGGTCTCTCTTCTTTTTCTCCTCTGCTCGACGAGGAGATCTAGACCTCTCTCTAGTTCGATCATTATTTCTTCTTTCACCTCCCCGATCAACATATTTTGCTAGCTTTCCTCTTCGGATGAGTGTTTCAATCTCGTTCTGAAGAGCTATTCATTTTTTTGGCATATGGACATGATCTTTGTGGAACTCGCAATATTTGTCCCTGTTCCTCGCATCAGGATCTGACCTCAGTTTCTTCGGCCACTTTACTTCCTCACTATTCTTGATTTCTTCCAAGACATGATTAATACCCATTTTCAAGGGAGTATAATTATCGAATTTCTTCAGGAATTCCCATGATGACTTATTATTTCTGGAACGCTTGTTGCCACCATTGCCCTTATGTTCTTTATTTTTAGACTTGTCGACGTCCACCTTGGTGTCTTTGTCTATATTCTTCTTTGCAGCCATAGCTTCCTCGGCATTCATGATTTTGGCCGCTTTTGCCATCAACTCTGACATAGTTTTAGGTGGATCTTTCGCCAAGGTGTAATACAACTTATTAGGAAATAACCCACTCATCAAGGCGGTGATTGCTGTCTTTTCCTCGTAATCTATAACTTCCAGCTTCTCGTTATTGAAACGAGTTATGTAATCTCTAGCACTCTCACCAGATTTTTGTCTAACACTTAGCAAATGTGCTACTCATTTTACTGGCTTTGCTCCAAAACAGAAATTATCGATGAACAACTCGGCCAACTGAAAGAAAGTTGAAATCTTACCCCAAGGAAGATTGTTGTACCATATCTGGGCAGCTCCAGTAAGAGTTCCTGAAAACGCTCTGCATATCATCTCGTCGGGGACAGCATAGATATCGGCGGCAGCTTGATATTGCTCTATATGAAGGACAGGATCTGTCTTTCCATCATATTTAGGGTTCACTACTGGTGCTTTAAACTTTGACTGTGTAGGAAAATTCACAATGGCCTGGACAAAAGGTGTCCCTTGAACAAAAGTTCGTTGTAGGGGATTCTTCGCCCTAGCCATTTCTCCCAATCTATCCTCCAATCGCTGAAGGGACCCTTTCCATGCTTCATTTCCTTCCTCGGGCCTATTGGTTCGAGCAATAGATCATTCTGAAGTAGCCTCTTGAGATTTATCTTGACGATCAACTGGTCGTGATTGTGTTGATCCTTCTCTGAGATCAGATGGTTGTCGAAAACTCCTCGACATGGTCTTAGGTGGATTCCTATTCCTCCTTGGTCCTAATCGACTGAAAGGAGACACCCTACTCAATCTTTCTAAGGCACTGGGTCTTTCTGGAGAGAGAGTGATATGTTGATCAGTATCTGTAGCCCTTATTGATGAAGTTTGCCCAGGTTGATAAGAGAAATCATCAGACTCCTCATTACGATATGACTCAGTACGTCTGGATCGTGAAGAAAGTAAATAAGTTTGCCTCTGACCACTTCGCTGTCCTGAACGTGCAGGTGCTCCGCCATGAAGGGTTTGTATGAGTTGCCTCATTGTGTCTTGCATGGCTGTTTGTCCTTGAGCCAGATTCGTCATAATCCCGGCTAGATCTGGAGGTGTAGAGTGATTTGGAGGATTTCCAGCATTTCCAGCGTTTCGATTGCTAGATTCTGGATTATCCGCCATTGATGATGAATGATTTTTGGTGAAAAACGATAATAACAATTGATTCCCACAGACGGTGCCAATCTGTTGAGGTAAAAAATTAGATAGCTCTAATTGTTCAATCACAGATAAATAAAATGAGACAAAGAATTTTAAAGTGGTTCAGCCTTATAAGAATGGCCTACGTCCACTGTTATGTTATTGCTGAGTGTTTTGGGAATTCTCGATTATAAGCTCTATCAAGAAATTCCGGTCCCTTTGAATGAGGGTGATACAAGGTATTTATAGCCCTTAGGTTGTACATGAAAGGGTGTTACATTAAATGATACACATATGAAAGGGTAATTCATTTAATGTTCTTCAAACGTGCGTGTCAAGATGATAAGCATTCAATGAATAGTTGAACTGTTGATTATCTGGCAATTAATGCTGTGGTCGAGGTGCAGGTCGAACCGCCTTAGTTGATCGTCGTCCCAAAGTTCCTCGGAGCATTGGAGTTCCTCGGAGGATAAGAGTTCCTCGGAGGGTTGGTATTCCTCGGAATGAGTATGTTGGTCGGGGAAACAATCTTCCTCGTTGCTATTGTGCCACGTAGATTGACACGTGTCTTCTTATTATTCGTCTACATCAGCATACTAATTTTGGTGTCAACACTTGGCTAGCAAGTAATACCCACCTTATAAATACCCATGTAATCCTCATTTGAGGATAACTCCCATTTTGAATATAAGAAATCCTTTGTTTCTCTCTTTAAAAATTATTTTGGTTTTATTTTTTAGCCATTGACGTGTAGTTTACGTCAAATTGGTATCAGAGCGGGTGTCACTCCAAGATTGGTGTTGTATTGTATCGGGGTTATTCTATTAAAATCGTACGCTACTTTCAATGGCTCCAAAAAAATCCAAACAACAACATGAAGAGGGCATAGGGCTCTCACATGGTGGTAGCGTGTGGGGTTTTGAACCATGGATTAAGCTACGTTGTCTGGTTCAATCGTGAATACATACTCCGGTGGGCCTTGATTGTGCTTAAGGATCCAAGAGTTAAGGAAAGAGTTGAGGCACAAAATTCATTAACAAGCCCTAGATTTCAACAAGAGGTTCGACGCGCTACTCCAACTTCTCTCTACGAAACAACCTCCCACTGCCACGGAAAAGTCGGTGAAAAATGCCTCACATAGGCTCGGGAAAGAGGTCCTAGAAACCTCATCCCCAACCCTAGGCGACCCCACCCCTGCTGCCCTAACCCTACCCCTCCGCCTTGCCCCCGACCACCATCTTTACCCGTCCGACCTAGAAAACCCTTCGACCTGATCGCTTCAGCCTAGGATCCAAACCCAACCCTACCCGATCCCAGCCTGATTGTGGGTGAAAAGCGACGCACGTCAAGCACCGATCGTTGTTTTCGTTTCACCGCCTCAATACAAGCAACCTAAATTACGACTGCACTTGCGATACAAGTGTAGCGGTAAGTCGGGTATCGAAAATCCACAGAGACGAGTTGCTAGAATTTATAGGATTTAATATTCCTAAATAAAAGTGTAAAAGATAAAAATGAACAAAAAGGAAAAGATGCGAAAAAGGAAAATGATTAATCTAGGCGAGTGTATTGAAACTAGATTAAGAAAGCGGGTAAAAACTATAGGTTGTGTCGAATATCCCCCATCCGAGTTAATTAGTATAAAATGGTTACATGGGTCAACGAGTTATTACAAATGCGTCTCGTTTCTTCAATTAATTGAACAAAGGGTTGTCACGCCCCTAAATCCGCATAAAATCCTAATACGATTTTGGCGTCAACAAATACTTCGGAAATTACGCACGTAAGGTCGTAAGCACGGAACATACATGATATGCCCAGTAAAATCCTCTAGGCATAATAACTAGGACAACGCACCCGAAATAGACCCGTAAACTCCATCACCAAAGCAAAGCAACAAGTCAACCCGGAATGAGTTCAATCCGGCACAACCTAGACTAAATTAGCTAGAAAGCATATTAAAAACGCGGTAAATAAACGCGATAAATAAATGCAATAAAACTGCACTAGAAAGCAAGGAAAGAAAGCATGTGAATCTAATTAACAAAGCATGTAAATCAACTACAAAGCAAGAATTAATGGAATGCACACTATATTAATGGAGATGGAAGATGAAATCACAAATTACAAACCCAATTGGGTGTCAATCCAAGAAGAAATGAAGAAATGAGCTCTCAAACCTCCAAAACCTAAGCTAAACTAACCTAAAACGAATTATATCTGTTATTTACAACAAAATTCCTTTATATAGTAAAAGGAATTAAATTAGAAAAGAAAAGAAAAGGCAAAATATCTGCAGAAAACAGGGGATCGATCGATGGTAAAAATCATATCCCACTGTCTCAACTCGAGGGAAAAAATTGAAGGATCGATCGATCGATCCTTTTGATTGATCAATCGATGGCTACAAGTCTGCACCAATTCCTCCTGTTTTGGTTGGATGGATTTCTCTTCCACTAGAAACGCCGTAACTTCTTCTTTAGGGATCGGAATCGTGCACCGTTCACGGCCACGCGAAGATTGCGGGGAAAGCTACAACTTCCATGAAGATATTGGGCCAGGTGCCCAAGCTGTGAAAAGACTAAAATGCCCTTGAACTTGCGACTGAGTATGGAATTTGAGCGGAATGCATCTGAACTTCATACTTAGTACCTAAATACTTAAAAAAGCCCAATTATACCTCATATAGCATGTTAACAATATAAACCAAGGTTGTCTGGTTAACGGGCTTAAATATAGAGATTAAGGAATCCGAGGGGGCTAAAATGCGTAGGTTTGACGGATGAAATACGCAATATTTGCGTCGTATCACAATTCTAATCTAAAAAACACCTTAACCCCACCCGTTTCGGACACCAGTGAAACTCCTGCCTATGCCGACCAACCCACCACCCTAGCCCTAGTCTCCCCGCCCATGTTTCGACCAAAGCCCCTACCGGCCAGTCCCCAAAAACCCCCTAGATTAGTTTGCCCCTGCCTTCGACCTAAACCCCAACCCCATGACCCCTGCCCAAACTTGTTTGGGATAATCTCCCCTCCGAACACTAACTAACTCATCCCTCCCGACTCCAGAAACCCAAACCCTAGCGTCCCAACTCAAACTGTAGCCCCCAAAAGCCCCTGCCCCGACTCGTTCTGACTAACCGGGTTCTTTGCCTTGCTCGGAGGCCCACCCTGTGTCCGATTCGACCCTATTCATAACCCTACCCACCGGACAACCCGAAACCTCTACTCAACCCAGGTTTGCCCCTACCTTTCGGCCAAGTGCATTTCGCAGTCCCCACGGGTTTCCCGACTACCCCCCAGGGCCCTCAACCAACATATTGGGACTCTTGACCATCCTCCCGATCCCGACCCACACGACCCTATCAGCCCATTAGAGGAAATCCATTTTTATAGACATTCTCATCTTAAGTGATAAACATCATCTTGTTTTGAAAGTGAGAAACAGGAGATTTTTTTATCTTTGCTTGTGAATTTCAAAAAGATATTTATACGTAAAAATCCACAAGTATTACCCACTCCTATTCTCATATCGAGAATATTTTTTTAAGAGAGGAGCCACATTAACTATGCCAAGAAGGGAAATGAAATCAACGAAGTCACAATCGTTGAGATTTATCTTTAAAATTAAACTTTAAGAATAATTGAAAGTCGAGTTTCATGTAACTAATGATGTAATGACCCGTGAGGATGACTGTGACACCCCGCCTAATTAATTAACGGGTGATCAGTCCTTAATTAATTAATTTCAGAATATCAAGTTGGTTCAGATAATGCATCACTGTCGAAAAACTCAAATTTTAATTTAATAAAACTAACCACCAAATATTTAAAAAGGTTGTTGTCAAAATTTTATCTTGTTGTTAACCATCAACATCAAAGTGAATATACAAATCCGTCATCATAGATCACAATAGCATAAAGAAAACTAACTGAATATAAATAAGGAACTGGAACAACACATCCAGTCAAATCCCATACAATAATCCAATGGCGTGAAATTAAAGTCTAATGATGAAATAAAACAACTCTAAACCTCTGAATGTAAATAGGAGGGACGACAAGTCCAACTGGAATGGAAGACTGATAGATAAGGAGCAATAGACTTAGAAATGTCTACTAGCAATATTCTGTAGCTTCCACAGCAACTACAGCTCGGCAAATGAATGGAAACCTCTAAGCCTGGTGTCCCTGTGGCTGAGCACCAAAAATAATAGAACAAGAGAAGAGATTTGCAGAAAAACGGGCAGAGCCCGAGTAAAAAACAGTTTAAATATAGCAAGTGCTTAAATTGATTTAATTAGCACATATATTATCCATGTTAACTTAGCGTACTCACTTGAGATGTTTACCTCTCATCTAATGTGCACACCTAGCGAGTCTAACTACCCGTGCCAGTCTCGTCACTGTACGTGACTTTATGTAGGATAATCGCTATGTCGGATACAATATATAACAATCCGAAACCAATATATTATTATTTAGGAATAGATTTAAGGAGGTTATACTCATTTTCATAGTATGCTTTATTCTCAACTGGTGACCCAATAAGTATATACTTTAATCAAGTGGCCAACTTGAAACGCAGAAAAGGAACTCAGTATACATATATATAACTACATTATGTTTACATACAAATATAACATTACTGAACCCATGGTCAAGAAATCTCTGGTGCTAGGCATACTTGGCTATCTACTCCCACTGCAGTGCTCACGCATAAAGGACAACAGGTTCAATCTCTCAAGAACCGATGAAACATATACATATATTGGAGGCGAACATAGTCTCAAGCCGATGGGCTACGGACATACCTACGCACCCATACGACCGTCATCACTATCATTCTCACAGATAGCCCGTACCTAGGTTCCATGCTCTAGTGGTACGACTCAAAATCCCCCGAAGGCACACAAGATATGATCGTCCACAACGCGTTAACCGTCGTTCGATAGCCAGTAGCTAGGTATGTCATACACATGATATTCCAAGTAGTAAGCATGCACACAACTTATATACATTAATAGGTAATCACATAACCCAAATACTATAATCCGTAAGTACTATTAACGCCATTACTCTCCTCGATACCCGCCTATATATAGCCTCTCTAGGACATACATCCCCTCCTAGGTTTCCACACAAATTCAATACCCCATGTACTATTCCCCTTAATTCCTTAACACTTTGGAAATTTAAGCTACCCATTACTCACGAAGCTTAATACACTTATATAGACAACCCTAGGAAGATTTTCAACCCAAACAAACCCTAAAAACCCATTCTGGAATTTCGTTAGAAGTTCCAGGATTCTCGTTCGAACGAGTTCGTTCGAACGAAGTTCCCACTTCGAACGAACTCAGCAACTCGTTAGAAAGGTCGTTGGAAATCTCGTTAGAATTCTCGCTCGAACGAGGTCGTTCGAACGACCTGGGCAAGTCTTCAAATGAAAATTCCGAACAGGCCTAGTTCTTTCCTAACTTCGATTTTTCTCAACTTTTAATCCTCAAAAACATATGAATACTCATCCCAATCCAAATCAAATGTTCCTACACTAATCCCAATCATCTTAAGACACTTTTCATCACGAATTAAAGGTCAAATCCTTATAAAATCAATCGAAATTAAGCAATCTCTTAAACTTCCAATAATTCTCTTAAATATGAACCCAAAATTTTAATTTCCCGAACTCTTATTATAATTCGTGAATAAGACATAAAATTTCCAGATTTTATTAGTTTAATCAAGGGCTAGACCTATACCTATCTCCAATTCATAAGTTTTCTTCAATATTTAGTTTAATTAACCCACGTTTTCATTGTTCCAAATTTATGTCATCATACCTAAATTAGCAAGAACAATATATATGCTAAAAAGGAGAGCAAGATAAACACTTTCCTCGGAATGAACTTCTGATTCTTGGGCTGAAATTGGCATGGGAACGATCCTCTTGACACGATCTACGCGCTGGTGTAATTTTTGGTTGAAAGCTCGAGTTCTTGGCTTAGGTCTCCAATGGAGTCTTCTTCTTCCTTAGTTCTCTCTCTCTTTTCTCTCTTTCTCACGTAAGCTAAAACTGACAGACCACTAACCCTCAATGCTTTTAATTAACCCAATTTTCATCCATTTAATTACCCAAAAATCCCTAAAGACCAAAATATCCCTCTGGGGTGTCGTTTTGGGCTAAAATTCCCCGGACTTCAAATAAAATACCCGAGTAGTGTTTTCTGACTAATTCGACCCTTCCGGACACTCTGGTGCACTCAAAATAGTCATTCGAATTATATGAAAATAATTTACCTTTTTTACCCCCAATTACATATCGATGGCGCGACTCATACGCGCGTCTCAAATAATTATAATATGACTGTCGTGTATCTCATCCCGGCCATAATATTATTTCCGAAACAATATTACGTTACTCACTACGTAATGCTCAACATAATTATAATTTGACATAATTATTTTCGATAACTACTAACTCTTGTCACGCTAGTAATTATTACCCTTAAAATTGGATTAATTATAAATTAAATTTTCTCCCTTTAAATCAATTAATCCCAATTTCCATAAATTCATAATAAAATAAATATGCGTAAAAATACGGGGTATTACAATGACTAGCCAAACGATGGAGTATAGGAAACAATGAGGCAAATTTGGAATCCCCAATCCATAAATCCTCCTAGAATTTTAATCCTTTCGCCATCTCTCACTCAAAGCTAGATAAGATTGATAAATTCTTTGAAGCCTTGAAATACAGAGAGATGCTCTATCAATCACCGTAGCATCTCATCCGTCATTACGAATCCCATATTCACTTCAATTTATGGATGAGCAAAAGAAATCGTTTTCTGAGTGAAATCTCCATAGCCAATTCCTAAGAGAGTTAAATTTCTTTTTCTTAAATTACCAATGCCCAACCCTCTTTCCTTTTTAGGTTCGCAAATCACTTCCCATGAAACAAGGTTCTCTTTTTCCCCTCAGCACTCCCCTCTTGGAAGGAAATTCCTCATTATCTTTTTCAATTTCTATGAATTGTGAGGAGGAACTTTAAGATGTATAAAAACTAAATGGGAAGACTATAATACAGTGCACCAGAGGTAGTCTACCTCTTCTAGAGATATTGCTCCTCTCTCTTTTGAAAAGTTTTCCAAAAATAGTGTCCCAAAAATAAAGAGCCCTCGAGTTACCCCTCAAAGACGAACCCAAATAATCCGCAGGCCAAGACCCAAATCATAGCATTGGGATTATGGCTACTGTTAAAAAGAGCAAAGTACATAAAAAGACAAATAAAGATAATAGTTATCTACTTAGCCGCTACTAGAATATTCCAAAGCGAAAGGGAGATACAATTGAATGCTCCTTAATTAACTAATAACAAACTTGTAACGGAATTAAGAACAATCATATAACATTCATAAGTGATAAAAGTGATGTATACATGGGTTCATGAGAAATAATTGTATCTTATTTTGTGTTATTGCGTTATTATTGTTAGAATACACTAACATTCCAAATGATATCAGGGATTTCTTTCCCATTTTTATGGATTAATGTCACTAAGAGTAATGTGTAAATTCCGTTACGCTGAAGTGTTTCATATTGGGGATTTCTTTCCCATTTTTAGGGAGGATGATGCCGAGTTATGCGTCGAAGATTCCTTCGATATCTTTGTTGATAATGGTTGGGTGGTGAAGTTGAGGTGTACTTTGTCCTTAACTTGGGTGAGGTTCCAATGGAAATATTCTCTTAAGTTCAACTTCCATTGGTTCTCCGTTTCCTCTTCTTTTGGTTGTTTTTCATCCATGCTAAAATTATTAGAACTAATTGTACACTTCTATGGAACTACTTTCAAGATATGTCTACTTTTTACACGCCTTAGAATGGGATCCCCGGGTAAAAGGTACACATGTTCGTATACAAGGGAGGTGGGGCTTTAAAATGATGTCATCGGTTCTCATCTTTGATCGTTTACTCCACATTCACTTTTTTTTTATAAATAAATGATATATAACAAAACCCATCCACAAAGGGGAGGAACCCGTATACAGAGAGTATACGCCAAAGCTAAACTAAAAAAAATAAGAACGGACCCCCAAAGAGAGGCCTACACTCGCAGGCCTACCGTCGCCTACATAACTATTTGCAGGCTCTCCACGAAGTTAAGAAAGATAGGCTAAGAAAAGAGTTGACGGCTTAAGCTTCACCCTTGTAAAACATCTTGCATTCCTCTCCTGCCAAATCGTCCAAAAGATACAGTGTGGGACCAAATTCCACAACTACCTTAGCCCCTTTTGCCCCCCGGGGAGGTGCCAAACCTCTAACAATGCTCTAACCGATTCGCACATAACCCACACAATTTGACTCGGTGACAGGAAGACCTCCCACAAGCCTCCCATCGCCCAACAATGCAGAAGTAAATGATTGGTCTTCTCCTCCACCTCCTTACACAACCAGTAACGGCTAGCCATAAATTGCCTCCTTTTCTACAATCCCTTAATAATCTGTATAGCTCGCTTCGCCGCAGTCCAAACAAAGAACAAGACTTTCAAGGGAGCCTTAGACTTCCAAATCTGTTTCCATGGGAAGTAAGCGCCCTGATTCCTTATACCTCTCAAAATGGAATAATGCCCTCTCACCTTTGAAGCTTTCTTCCCGCCTGTCAACCAAATCATCTCATCATCCCCTCTTGTCGGCCGAGAGGTCGATCCCAACCAATAAAAAATAGCATCCACCTCCCCGGTCTCTCAATCCCACAACTATTTTCTGAATTTAGGATTCCACACTACTCTATTCCTTCATATGATCTGAAACCAATTCATCTTTGTCTTGTGCTAAGTTGTACATTCTGAGAAACTGATCCTGAAGAGACCATTCTGACCCCATATATCTTTCTAGAACCTAACTCTATTGCCTCGCCCTACTTGAAACTCCGCGTGCCTAGATAAAAACTCCCACTCCTTTGATATATGCTTCCACAACCCTACCCCATGAGCGTACCGTCCCACTCTAGAACCCCACCCAAGAAACGAACTCCCTCTATCTCCGACTACTATCCTCCATAACCTGTTCTCTTCGCAATAGTATCTCCAAAGTCACTTCCCCAACAAAGCTCTTTTAAAACACTCTAGATTTTTCACTCCCGCTCCCCCCATCTTAACAAGAAATCACACCTCATCCCACGCCATCAAACAAAACTTAAAGCTATCCTCATTACCTCTCCACATAAACGAGTCATCTTCTCCATCTGCTTGCGCACTGAACAAGACAACGGTAATGGACAAAAAGTACGTTGGTAGGCTAGATAACATGCTTTTTATCAAACTCAACCTCCCCCCTTTAGAAAGATAGCAATTCTTCTATCCTGCCAACCTCCTTCTCATCCTGTCCAATACCGGATCCCAAATGGCTTTTGTCTAAGAAGAGGGGAAAGAGACCACCCTACACCCAAGTGTCTCAGCTAGGCCTGTAAATGGGTCGGATTCGGACCGGATCAGGCCAATCGAAATCCGAATCCGTTTATGTTAAACGGATTCGGATTCGATTCGATTATCCAACGGATTATCTATTAGGGTTCCGAATCCGAATCCGTTAAGAATCCGTTAATCCGATCCGCTTATCCGATTATAATATAATAAATAACTATTATAAATTTCAAAATACAATATATATTTTAAATAACTGTTATAATATATATTTCAAAAAATATATTTAAATAACTATTATAATATAAATTACTATTATAAATAAATACAATATATATTAATATATGACTATTATAAATAACTATTAAAATATATATTTAAAATATTAATAAATTTCTAAATACAATATATATATTAATTAAAAATATTATATATATAGATATATATTAATCCGATCGGATTATTAACGGATCGGATCATATGAATCCAAATCCGCTCCATTTAATAAACGGGTAATCGGGTGATTCGGATTTCAGGGGTGATCAAAATTCGTGTAAACGGATCGGATTCGGATTCAGATAAAATTCGATCCGCTGACAGGCATAGTCTCAACCATTACCTCCACACTACTGACAACCCCATTCTGTAACATCTCGCACTTCCCTGCATTAATGTGGAGGCCCAATACCGCCTCAAAGCACATAAGTAGTCTTAACGCACGCACTTAACCCACTTCTGCACCACACAAAATAATCGTGTCATCGGCGAATAGAAGATGCAAGACTCTAATCGGTAACGCACTGGGGTGCCTAATCACTAAACCGCTGATCAACCCTGCCTCAACCACACCTCCAACATCCGACTGAATACCTCTATCACCAAAATAAAAAGAAATGGAGACAACAGATCGCCCTGCCGAAGCCCAAGAGAGCTAGGAAAGAATCTCTCTGGCACTCCGTTGATCAGAACTGAGAATCTAACCGTTGAAATACATCTCTGAATCATAAAACACCACCTCACATCAATCAATAAGTACAAAAGAAAGTTCCAATTGAAATGATCATATGCCTTCTCAATGTCCAACTGGCATGCGATGCCCGGTTCCCCACTTCTAAGCCTAGAATCCACACTCATTGGTCACCAGAATCGCATCCAAAATTTACCTACCCCCAACGAATGCATTTGGGACTCAGAAATTAAAGGATCAAAGATCCTACCTTAGCATAACCGACAAAATCTTGGCGAGAAGCTTATAAACACTCCCAATTAGGCTTATCGGTCTGTAATCATGGACATCAATCGACCCCTCTTCTTGGAAACCAGCGTTAATAATGAAGCATTCATGTTTCTTAAGAAGTAACCCCTGTCATGAAACTCGGCAAAGAAGGCCATAAACCCAACGATGCTAAAAGAAAGCCAACGTGAACCTATCTGCAGCGGGGGCTTATCTCCGTTCATAGATTTTAACACCAACACTGTTTCCTCCTCACTATTTCCTCCTATGTGAACATCCCCTCTAACAACTCAGCATCAACCTTTGAAATGCTTCCCAGCTCAGCCCCGTCAAGAGAAGTTTGCCACCTTTCTTCCTCCCTATATAACTCCTCGTAAAAGAGAGAGATACCCACCTCACCTCACTGTCCTCCATAAACTCAACCCCACCTACTGAGATTTTCCTGATTTGATTAAAGCGCCTGTGATAATTAACCACCATGTGAAAGAATTTAATGTTCTTATCCCCCTCCTTTACCACAGCGCACACGATTTCTGCCTCCAGCATATTTCTTCCTGAATGAGCCTTCTCCTTATCTCCCCCTTCTTTTCTTCCCTCAACCTCTTCTCTACCCTTGAAAGCCCGTCTCTCCCTTCCTTTTCATCCAACCGTCTAACTTCCTCAAAGTACCTCGAGGTGGTCTCGCTCACATATCAGAACACCTCTTTATTCCACTTTTGATATCTCCCTTGAGAAGCCCCATCTTCTTCTCCAATCTGAAACTAGCATTTCCCTCCACCTCATAACTAAGCCACCTTCCCAAATTCTATCCGCGAAATCTGACTCTTTCACCCCCACGTTCTCAAATTTGAAAGGGGTTCTCCCCCCACTCCATCCTCCACATTCTAACATAATCGGATCCGAAATAACCCTAGGAAGTCAAGATTGAACCACTCCTGGAAAGTGCGCTTCCCACCCCTCAGAAATGAGAAAACGGTCAAGGCGAGATAGGGAGGGTAGGTCTATATTACTAAACCAAGTGATGAACAAACCACCTTCTAGCGGAAGATCCATCAACTTCATCTCATCAATAAAGTCCGAGAAGTCCTACATACCTCTGTTGATTCTACCTCCCCTATTCCTCTCTCATGCAAATGTCACCACTTTAAGTCTCCCCCTAAACACCAAGGAACACCCCAAACCCCACTAACACAAATCTCTCCACATTAAAGTCTCCCCCTCAATTTTTGAATAGGTTAGATTTTTTAGAGAAAAATGTGGGTATGAGTGATCAATTTAGAACAAGACATTAGTATCTCATTCGCAATAGATTGGGTATCTTAGTTTATCACTCTGTTTATTTACCAATAATTTTAATCCTCTTCATAGTTACTAATACTTGAATTAACTTTATGGAGAATGAGAGATATATGTACGCAAGTTTTTCTCACAGTGGAACCGAAAAGGGAAATAAGAATAAATATCAATGTCTTCTACATTTCTTCAAGATATGATTTATCTTATGGTGGTCCTTAGGAGAGAGTGCGCAGGAACACGTATAGCACTATTACTCACATGATATTCAATGCTGAAAACAATACTTGAGATGTTTCTTGTTGTTGGTTGTCTAATATTTGCACAAAAAATGACGAGGCCTCCAAATGCCTGGATAAAAAGCCTTTTTCAGTCTAGTTTTGAAAGCATATGCTTATCTTTTAGGATCATCTTTTGTTTGGGTGCTTAGAAGAAATCCCTTGCTATAGACATTCTCATTTTAACCGATAAGTATGTTTTGAAAGTGGGAAACGAGTCCTTTTTTTTTTTGCTTGTGAATATAAAAAAGAGATTTACTCATAAAATTCCACAACCCACTGGAATTCTCATATCAAGAATATTTTATTTTTTGAAAGAGGAGTCCCATTAACTATGCCAAGAAGGGAAATGAAATCAACGAAATCACGATCGTTGAGATTTATCATTAAAATTAAACTTTAAGAATAATTGAAAGTAGAGTTTCATATAACTAATGATACAATGACCCGCGAGAATGACTAGCCAAACGATGGAATATAGGAGACAATGAGGCAAATTTGTAATCCCCAATCCATAAATCCTCCTAGAATTTTAATCCTTTCGCCATCTCTCACTCAAAGCCAGATAAGATTGATAAATTCTTTGAAGCCTTGAACTATGGAGAGATGCTCTATCAATCATCGTAGCATCTCATCGGTCGTTACGAATCCCATATTCACTTCAATTTATGGATGCCCAAAATAAATCGTTTTCTGAGTGAATCTCCATTGTCAATTGCTAAGAGAGTTAAATTTCTTTTTCTTAAATTACCACTGCCCAAGCCCTCTTTATTTTTAGGCTCGCAAATCACTTCCCTTGAAATAAGGTGCTATTTTTCCCCCTCACCACTCCCCTCTCAAAAGAAAATTCCTCATTAGTTTTTTCAATTTATATGCAATATGACGAGGAACTTCTGGATAAAAAGTAGATGGGAAGACTACAGTGCACCAGAGGTAGTCTACCTCCTCTAGAGAGGCTACTCCTCTTCCATGCATCCAATCTTTTGAAAAGTTTTCCAAAAACAATGCCCCCAAAATAAAGAGCCCTCGGGTTACCTCAAAAGCAAACCCAAATAATCCACGGGCCAAGACCCAAATCATAGCATTGGGATTATGGCTACTGTTAAAAAGAGCAAAAGGACATAAATGGACAAATAAAGATATTAATTATCTACTTACCCGCTATTAGAAGGGGCCAGACAAAAAAATGCCACATGTCTCGAGTTCGAAACCCCGCAAAGGATACCAAACTTGAAGCGGGGCGTGTGTTATGGTGGCTCTGCCACAACGTACCCACTGTTTAGCTCGCATGGAGGAGTCCAAAGGGCTCGTTCGTGTGGAGGTTCAGAGTTACTAAAAAAAAGAATATTCCAAAGCTAATGGGAGATACAATTGAATGTTTATTATTAAACACTTGTAACGGAATTAAGAACACTCACATAACATTAAGAAGTCATAAAAGTGATGTATACATGGGCTCATGAGAAATAATTGTATCTTATTTTGTGTTATTGCGTTATTATTGTTAGAATAAATTAACAATTCATAAGATATGGGGGACTTCTTTCCTATTTTTATGGATTAATGTCACTATGAGTAATGTGTAAATTCCGTTACGCTGAAGTGTTGCTTATCGTGGATTTCTTTCCCATTTTTAGGGAGGATGATGCAAGATTTTGCGTCAAAGATTTCTTCGATATCTTTGTTGAGAATGGTTGGTAAGTGAAGTTGAGGTGTACTTTGTCCTTATCTTGGGTGAGGTTCCAATGAAAATATTTTCTCAAGTTCAGCTCCCAATGGAAATAACTCATTCTTTGTTTCCTATTTCTTTTTGTTGTTCATTAATCTATGCTAAAATTACTAGAACTAATTGTATACCTCTATGGAACTACTTTTAAGATATGTGCACTTTTTATACGCCTCCGAATGGGATCACCGGGTAAAAGGTACACAAACACGTTTGTATAGAAGTGAGGTGGGGCGTGAAAATGATGCCATGGGTTCTCATATTTGATTGTTTACTGCATATTCACTTGTTACAAAGTTAATGTTAATTATCTTCTTTTAGAAAGATAGATTTCTGTCTGACGATTTTTTTTCATTCCTTCACGCACATAGGTATTACTGGTCACTATCATTTCCTATTTACCTTTCCTGGAACCCTTTTTATGATTTTTCTAAAATTTGACTGTGATTATAAATCGGTGGAAATATGCATTCAGTATTCTTGCATGGTTTGTATTTGTGAGGTCTGTCCAGTGCAATTGGCTTGATAAACTGCGAATAATTGTTAAAGTTTATCACATTATTTTTCATAATTGAGTTGGGTTCTTTTCCTTCTCTGTTAAAAGGTTATATATTAATATTCATTACATTTGTAGATTGAGTTCCCACAAGCATCTAAATTTTGTGTTTTGATGAGGCTAATGTATGGAATATTATTCTTTTGTAGTTATTAAGTTGTCGTCAGATCTGTGGAATCGCAATTTAGTGGCTGCCCCGAAGATTTATTCTTAATCTCAGGTATTTCAGTGTATTCTTTTACACCTCTGTTACAGACTTATATGCGTCTTTTGAATATTCCTTGTAATTGTGTTGAGTTCCTCATTTTTGTATTTTAATTTTAAAAAAAATAAAAAGAGAAAACAATTTCTTCTTTTCTTTTCCATCCTCTTTCGTTTATATAATCATATTGTGAATTTTTTAAAATAAAATTTTTCATCCTCATTTCTACATAGGTTAGAATCTAAGTAAAAAAATATTGGCATCAATGATCAGTTATTTGTTCTCTCATACTCGCTAATACTCGAAATAACTTTAAGTCGGATGAGAGGATAAATATGCAAGGTTTTTTTAGTGGAACCAAAAATGGAAATGGGACTGTTGGGTTTCAAGTAGAGTGTTTTTTTCCCGCAATTATATATACATATACATTTGAAAAGTAAGCAAAGTATATTAGAAGAATCCACCTAAGGGGGTGGGAACCCGTATAGAAGAGATATACAACAATCAATATATGACAAAGAAAAAAACAAAAAAGGTACAATATTTTGGTGAGTTGGGAGGTATGAAAACTGGTGAGGGAGGGAGGGGTGGGTGTTAGGAATTTGGCCAATTTTTGTAGAGATTTTTGTGGGATTCTTAGTGATATGCAATAGTATTTTTTGAGTTCTACATGTAATACTTTCAATCTTTGTAAATGGAGATTTTGTCCCTTATATGTGTGAAAAAGCAAATAATTTTCTCCTTATTTTACATACTGTAATAAAATGAAATCAGATTCTATTTTCATTCCTATATTTACAATCGTACCACAGAATGTTATTTTTTTCATTAAGATGCATAGTAGTCACTTGGAAGATTTAGTTAGTTCAATTTCCTTTGACATTTAGTCACCAACTCTAGCCATTATTTGATGATTGCCCAAGTCTGAGATATTTGTTTACTTCAGGTTGGACTTAATCTCTAGACTAAATTTTTTTTTGTAACCCCCCCCCCCCCCCCCACACACACACACAGATTAGTAGTCGGATTTTATTTATAGTCTGGCCCAAATTAATAGTTGTGTTTCTAAAAACATTACATAAAACTAGGTGAGATCACAAGGTTAACCATCCGAACAATATCCATAAAAGAACAATGATCCAAATGCATGTCTTGCGTTCATAGGTTTTCACCATTTTTAGGAGGATAAATTTGAAAAGTAAAAACTTTTCATAAATGTTTGACCATTAAACTATGACTATCAATTTGTGACGGGGGTAGTAATTTGATATTTTCTATTTTTAATTGTTTGAGTCAATATACTTTTTTATGTATTACCCCTAAAGATTTGTTGTTGAGGTCTGATGCATAGTTAGTGCGTAGGGTGAGTTCTAATGATTGAACTTTCTGATTTCATCCAAAAGATGATCCTACTCCCTTCCAAAATTAAGAGTCTGTCTTCCTATTTTTCTCGTCCCAAAGACGAATAAACTTTAAATATCAATGAAGCAAATTCGACTATATTCAAGTTTTAATATTTTTCATCAATTATGTTAAAATTCAATTTCATATAAAAGTTTGACTTTCAAATGTGAAATTGTCATTTGGGATATGTATGGGGATATGGAGGGGAAATATAACAATCTTAAACCCTTTTATGATCGACGTAGTATAAATAGTAATTTAATGGGAAATATGAACTTTATCATCCAGTACCTTAACTCTCTTGGGAATATTACATAATTGAGTGAGAGAAAAGAGAAGTGCAAAGATTATAACGGTTTAAACTTATGAGAAATTGACCAAGAAAAAAGTAACCTAAAAAGGAAATAAATAATTAAGTATGGATAGAACATATGAAGTGCAGTGAGGATTAAGTGTTGAGCGTAATAACTTTAGTGGAGGGTGGACTTGAGTTGCATGAGTTATGCGCATAAAGATGATGGGTTCCACCAACTGTTTCAAGGAGAGTACTTAAACCCCCACATGCAAAATTGTATCGAGAAGTTTCATTGTCCAAAAGAGGCAAATTGCAAAATAGTTAGGGATTCAAATCCTAGAAAAATACAAGGTGTAAAAGTTCGCGTGGTGTTTCATGACTTTTGAAAACAATGGCACATCACAAAGTGACATGTGAGGCCCATTTGATTATTTTAACCCTCCAAGGATCCAACAACATCATTAAAACCTTAATAGATTATTCTTACGTGGAATTGAACCCAACATACACATGAAAACAACTTAGTGCTTTATCCAAATTATGTTCTTCCAAATTCAAGTTCCAAAATTTGCTGTGAAGTTTTAAATAAGGAGACCGTGCATAAAACATGTCTCCTATATACATAAATCCACATCAGAAGATAAAAGTCATACAACCATCGGAAAGTCACTAGTGAAATACATTACACAGTCATCCAGACTATGAAATGGGGAAAAATCTTATAAAAACTGTGTATACTTCGAAAGGCCCATAACGTTCTTACCTTTTCCCCCTCCACTGTAGGCTGCAAAATTATAAAATAAATATGAGTGAGCCTAGTTTTTTGGTAGAGTACAGAAGTGGGGTAAGGTTTGAATTATATGCAAGTGAATATGTACTACATTTAATAAGAATATATAAAATACAACAATGAATGCAAGTAATTTAACAGAAAAGTACTATACAATGTGTAGGGTTATGTTGATAATTACTCTCGATACCCACCTACAAAAGAATATCACTTCACAAAGAACAAGAAAAGTCAAAAACTTTTGGTACACCTTCGAAGTGCAAGGGCAGCTTGGATAAACTCAAATACCACACTCGAAGATACAAACACAAATACACAAGGCAATCACAAATTACTAAAAAAATTCATTAGGTATGAACTGCTATAAACTTAAAGTGATTAACCCCCACCACATAGGGCTTATGGACGCAAGTAGGGCCCAGGTCTCACCCCCTCTTAGGAACCTTTAGGGTACATGACTTTATTCACACCTAAAGCCTAAAAAAGCAAAATCATTACAAAGATCAATCGACTTTAACCCCCCTTTGACAAACATACAAACCAAATATACTTTTATGTCACCTTAGCCCCAACACCTGTTGATAACTTATCAAATAAGTGGTGTGATAAGTGGTGTGACTTTTCATTTAATGCGCCTGACATCACACATCACTACCAATGATACTATTCCAAGATCCAATGACCCTAAATACACAAAACCTCACTGTAAATACCCCCCCCCCCTTGCCTCATTAATACGTGTTCATCGATTCCCACCTACCTAGTTTTCCATTTGACTTTAAGAACTTAATTACCAACTAACACCCATTATGCCCATCTTTCCACCATACCAAGTGTTGAATTCCTCGTCTCGACTTGGTTCTCTATTGAGGTGCCTACTCTCTCACCCTCCATTGCATAGCTCCTAAGAGTCTCTCTCTGGTCTCAGTACAAGTTCTACAGGGCGATTGACATCTAGGCTCTTGAGGAGAACTTACTAGTGGGCTCACTACCCTCCTATACAATGATATGCACACTATGTATTGATGGGTATAGCACCTAGACTGTCAATTCATAATCAGTCCAGTAATCAAATTGCCAAGCTATGGTAAAAATTCATGTCTAATATTGGATATATCTAGTTTCATGGACTTCAACTATGAGCACTAAACGACCGATGACTTTTTATTTAACAATTCCTTGTAGTGTATAAACCGAACGTTTAAGGGGTACTTACTACATGGTGATGAGTAATCAGAGTGGTGCTTCCCTATGGAGGTTCAGGTATCTCAACTCATAACCCTGATCCCGCCTGTTTTCATACTACAACATGACTAAATACCTTAAAACCAATATCTTAACATTATAAAAAAAATCATATCCGATGAACCCTCACAATCCATCATGTCCAAGTCAGCTTCTAAAGCATATGTACAATAGCCAGAATCAAATGTGCACTATTTCATTCATGTTATGCACTCAACATTACATAGAATTTTTCTAGTTTCTTTTTTAAATATAGGGTGTTCAATAATATAGAGTATGTTAGCACATGCAAGTTTTCTTTGTAAATTTTCTTTTGATTTTGTGTAGGAACGATTCTTACTTGCACTAAACTGCTCCGTTAAAGTTGAGGTGCCAGAGCAACACCCCAATAGATCAAGGTTGTGTGTGATGGATCAAGATGAATATTTGATAAATCAAAAGGTAGCTTAGAGCTTCGTTGTTTTTGGTCTTATCCTATATAAATAGTCATTTCTATCAATCAAGGCCCCATGCTAGATCTATTGAAGGAAAAACACACTATATTTTTAAAAATCTCATTCCACCAAACTCAACTAGGCCTAAGGCGTCCAACATGATCATTATAGATCTGCGTATGATTTAAATAGTTCTAACAGACAATTCATTGGAGAACAACTGTACAAATACCAGAAAGACAGCAAGACAACTTCGTGCTTACGGTATTGAATATAATTTTGTTTCATGTTAAAGAAGAACAAATACCAGAAGCTTCATTTACTTGAATTCTTGATATGCAAACTAACAAGTTTATAATAGCTCTTGCTTCCTTTCAACGTTGTACGATCCAAAAAGTAGATATAGTTGAAATAAATTTAGAAATAAATCATATTTTTATGCATGAGGAGGTGTTGCAGAATCCATATTATCTCAGTTGGAATCTGAATTCACGCTATATATACTAATTTTGGAAATATGAAGTATTTCGTTATTTATAAGCTTTGTTGTATGCACACTAACCAAAAATTCAATTTTTTATACAAATCACGCTAATGTAACACAAACATTTTCATTTAATAAATAAAATCACATTTAATAAAATCACATACTGAAACTCATACCAGGGTGCACCATGAGTAAAAGAGGCTGCAAAAACAGAAGGTTCAAAAACTCATAATCACCAATTGGAAAGTGTAACACAAATATAAATAAAGTGCAATATCACATTTGCAGGCACACACGCTCACACAACAAACTGTTTATACATGTGTATATATACGCGTAAGGAAATTTATAATTGAAGATGATAAAAATAAGAAATGAAAAGCTAGTGAACCTCTTCAAGAATATAAAAATTGGGAAGAATATCAAGGCGTATTGGGATTGAGAGTTAAGGTGATTTAAAGTGGGAAACAAGATAAAAAGTCCATTGCTTGTGAATATCCATATTATTAATCAGTTCCCAATGAAATGACTCATTCTCTATTTTTTCTCTGTTATTTGTTCATTCATCCATGCTAGAAAACTAGATCTTGTTGTATAAATCAACTAAACTACTTAGAATTTACGTTTACTTTGTATATCGCTTAGTAATTGTTGGCAGAAATTTTAATTTAATGCACAATGATGATAGCAATATGGGGAAATAGCTATGATGGCAGATCTGTTGATGATTCTTATAAGCTCCAAGCCTTCAATATGGAGAAACATTTGCTAGAAAGTGACATGACTATGACAGGTTTATTATAAAAATCCCCGATTAGTAACACTCCCTCCTTTTTTTCTTTGTAAATCATTTAGAATGTTGTTTTTGCGATTTAGTAAATTTGGCTTCACTATACTATTTCACTTTTGTTACAAGTGTTTTTAATCATAATGTTAGGCTATATTTAAAACATTGATACTTGGATTATGTAATTGCGTTGATAAGTATGCTTATGTGGTGGAATATTCTTGTCTCTTTAAGTTGAATGTGTTATGTGAATTGTTCTGATTTTTTTTCTTCATCATGTCACTGCTTTTCAGATTTTGATGTTGTGGAGCAACATGGACTAGTAAATTAGCTGGAAGTATATCGTCTGGCCATTAAGCTAAGGGTCGATTCTCTTGCCAATGCATGAGCTAAAATGACAAGTAAGCCTATGTTGTATCATATCTTGCCATCTTTTTTTTTTTACATGCGAACTTGTAAATATTTGGATTCGGTAGGAACAATCTCGATGCTAATAATATATTTTTGGTGGAAGACAGAAAAATTGAATTTACCTATGACTTTGCTACTAGTGTTGCTTTGGCTTTCAAATACTCTCTCTCTCTCACTCTCTCTCTCTCTCTCTCTCCACACTTTCTAATTTTAGTTTTTTTGTTTTTTGTTTTATGTGATGATTTTTTCATGTTCCAAATCATTGCGAGTCTTTCTTGCAATCTTCTATACATTTTCTTCGACATAAATTATTTTTTTAATGTAGGCAAATTATCTCAATTGTGCTATATTATATTTCCGATTTTGTTATGGATTTTGATTTTAATGAGTTTAAAATTCCAATTTTTATGGTGGGAAAGTTGAGAATACATAGTTAACAAAATGGGATAAATAATTAGGTTTAAATATATGCTTATACTTAAGAAATATATATATGCATAATGTAAACAGTTGGATCGTAGCTATGTTATGATTATACATGGGGGTCCATTAGTTCCTCGTAATGCACTTTGGGGTCCAAATTTTTACTATTTACACTTTGGGGCCCATTTTCAATTTTTGCAACACTTTCGTGACAAATTATCTTTAGAAACCTTGCAAATTAAAAAAACCACTCCTGTACATTTTGTAATGTTATAAATACTAACGCAAGTTAAAGTTGTATAAATTGTAAGAAAATTACACTTTCATTTTTTGTGGAAAAAAAAGTGTCTCACAAATAGTGTAAAAATACGCGACAAAAAATGAAAATGGTACGAAGAGAAATAATGCCTTAATTTTTGGTACCGAAAGTAATGACCCTTTATAAATTGAGGACACAAGCCAAATGACCGTATATAAAATTGCACATGCATTGAGTAAAGTGAGGCACGTTTCTAGTACTTCAAATCAATGTTTTTAATCGCGATCGCGCAAGGTGTCGCGTTTTGTCTCCCGGGTTGCATCGCGTAAATCACGTCACGCATCGCGCAAGCAATTCGTGCATTTCAGTTTTTTTATTAGAAAAACATATAAAATAAAATTTTAAACTGATATTTGTAAAATAATTAACATTTTTAACTGAAAGTTATAGAACAAATAACATTTTGAGCTCAAAATTAAAATAAAAAAATAATAACATTTTAGGATCCACTTTTGTAAACGAGTAACATTTAAACTAAAAATTATAAAAGATTAGGGTCCATTTGGTTCTGTATTCAGAAAATTCGATTTAAACGCTATTTTTCAATACAGTTTTAAAAACACAAATAATTTTTATTTATAAGAATTGCACACATATTAATGTATTATGTATGTATATTATATATTAAGGTATAAATGCATTAAAATATTAAGAATGAATAATTCTGAGTTGAAAAATAAAAAACAGAAGTTATAAAACACCCTCAACCTGTTTTCTGAAAAACTTGATTATAACACAGAAATATTATAATTCAGTGTTTAAAAACAGGTTGCCAAACGCAGATTTTTATCAGAATTATATTTAAACACAAAAATTAGAATTATAATTGCAAACCAAATAGGCCCTTAACATTTTAAACTTAGAATTAAAAAATATTAACATTCTAATTGAAATTATAAAAACAAATAACATTTTAAAATCAAAATTATAAAACCAATAACATTTTAAGTTGAAATTTTATAAATAACATTTTAAACTGATAATCTTTTTTCATATGCATGCTTTCACATAATCTTTTTTGTTTGCCATTTTTGAAACAGAAAAATAAAAAACAGAAAATATTTACCCTGAGATACGAATAAAAATGTGAGAGTTATTGAAAAAAAGTTACAAAAAAGTGAGTTTTTAAAAGCACCCAAGCAAAAAAAGTTAACTGGAAAAAAAGTATATTGAGAAATTAAAAAAAAAAAGGTGTTAAAAAGCTCCCAAACAGGAGTTGGCATCTTGGTATCTTAAAAAAAAGTGTAAACGTAACTTACAAACAAAAGTCAGCAGCAGAGTGACCTCCGAATTCAATCAGCGACTGGTATGGAGTATTTTTTAGGTTTTTTTTTGGATATCTGTTTGTGTGAGGAAAAAGTTTTTTTTTTTTTAACAGCCCGTGAGTTTTTTGAGGGGTTAAGGGTTGGGTTAAAGTTTAACCCAAATCGCGCTCTTTTGCGTCAAATTGCGCTCAATAGCTCTTAATCCCGCACGCATCAGAAGCATCCTGAATAGCAAACCCAATAGCGTAACTTTTTCTCTTCGCAAAAGGCAATAGCGCGCTTTTAAAAACACTGCTTAAAATTGATGTTATGACTAGTTTTAATTTTATATGTAATTTATTCAAATGACTATCATATGTAGCTAGAGTATGACTCAATTACGTGGTTTGACAACCAAAAGAGATTTTAAACTATAGGAAGTTTAATAATTTAAAAGCATGATACTAATATGTAAGCATTAAATATAGTAAATTGTTATTATCATTTACCTTTTTCACAAATTCGTTCATGTATTTGCTAGAAAAGTGCTTTTAATTTTCATGAGTCTAGCCATAACATGTTCCATGGTGATTCTCTTTATCGGTGAATTTGTAGAACATTCCAAGGCTAAAGAAAAGATGGATGACAGACATTGCTCCTTGGCAGATAAATATTCATCCTCAATTTCTATGAAATTTGTATCAACATTATTCATTATTGAACCATAAGATGCTTTAAGAACCCAACTCCTCAAACTCATCCCACTAGAAAACATTTCATCGGTTGGTTTCTTTCTTGTGAATGTTTCCATCAATACAATACCATAACTATAGACATCTCCGCTTGTAGAGACTATTCCATCCATTCCATATTCTATAAGACAAAATATTCATGATATCTAAATTAATCAATAGAATTGAATTATTATAGGAAGTTTGAGTAAGTACAAGTTATCAAAATATGAGAAAATTAAACATCACCTGGTGCCATATACCCAATTGTTGCAAGGGTCTTAGTTTGTTCAATTAATTCCTTTCCACCAAAGAGTTTTGCAATACCAAAATCGCCAACATGTGCAGTCATATCTTCATCAAGCAGGATGTTGCTAGGCTTCAGATCATAATGAACAATAGGTGTTGCATAGCCGTGATGTAAATATTCCCAAGGCTGTTGCAACATCTATCATTACATTTGACCGTGTCAAAATGTCCAAACTATAATTATGAGAGTACAACCATTTCTCAAGGCTCCCATTAGGCATTTAAGTTAGAAACAAGGACTTGAAATCCAAGTTCGTACAGGTACGGATGATTTTGACAAGGTTTCGATGGCGAATGATACGCATTACCTCACATTCAATGTCAAAACTCTTGAATGATCCTTCTAAATTTAAATTAAAAACTTTTACTTCAACAGTCATCCTGTCTGAAAGTATTCCTTTATACATTGAACCAACACTCCCCATACCAAGTGGGTTACTTTCACAAAATGCATTTATCGCTTGTACAAGTTCATGGTAAGACACCCTTCTTCACACAAGAGGTAATGAATCTTTGTGGGCTAATAATTTCAACCTCCTTTTTTGCGTCTTGTGAACACATATATTAGGGAAACTGCAACCATTGTTGCTGTTAGAAGGGGTAAAATATATTTCAACAGACGCATAACTTTTGTTATTGATAGTCGATGAGTTTAAACCGAGGTGCACCACATAGTTCATCGTTTACCATAAATGATTGGGCTGTGAAGTTGGCAAACTGTCCATTATTGGGAATTTCTCCTTCTAGTTTATTAAAAGCAATGTTTTAAATTGCGGTGGCGCAGGGTGTCGCGTTTTGGTTCCGAAATCGCGTCGCGCAAATAGCGTCGCGTATCGCGCAAGCAATTTTTGCATTCCAGATTTTTAATTTGAAAAACATGTAACAAATATAAATTAATAAATAAGCTCAAACAAACACTCCAAATCATTTCAAATATAGTCATAAAGCCATAAAGTGCTACAACATTCCAAATAAAACACAAAAGTAGGACCATATTGTTCCAAACATAGGATCATATTGTTCCAAAAATCTCAAAGGCATGGAGTTTCAAAAATAAATTAACACCAAATGAGGTTTTTCAAAAATTGTCAATCATAAAAAATAAAAATAAAGAATTGTGTAAATTCTTACCAAAGTTGGATCGGGGCTGCCAAACTGTGGAAGGAATATTCCGGAGCACTGTTAAAATGAGTTTTTTTTTTGGTTTTCAAGATCTTGGCTGATAAAAGTGATTGAGGAAGGATTTTGTTAAGTTGGGGTTGTCAAAACTATAATAAGGAAGATTTTATTTTAGATAGAGGCTGTCAAAAGTGAATAAGGAAGTGTCTGCATTTTTTTTAACCTTTGTACTTACCAAAATCACTCCGTTTTGGTAAGCCAGAGGGTTTAAAAAAACACGCATCGCGTGGCTATAGCGCACTTTTGGGCTAAATCGCGCCAAATTGCACCCAATAGCGCACGCAACAGCAACATCCCAGTTAGCAGACCCATTTGCGTTGCCTTTTTCCGTCGTAAAAGGCAATAGCGCGCTATTGCGTTCGCGATAGCGAGCTTTTTAAAACATTGATTGATTGAAAGAGACATTGAAGTTTGTTAGATACCTCAGTTCCTCCAAGGACTTTGGAATCACTCCAGATAAATTGTTATTTGAAAAATCCAAGAATTCTAAACTTATCAAATTGCCCATTGATTGAGGAATAGATCCTTGTAAATTATTATGCGACAAGTTGAGGCAACTCAGCGATTGTGCACCTCCAATGGTGGTTGGGATGCTTCCTGACAACTGATTCCTTGATAAGTCAATCTCAATTATAACCTTCAAACTTCCAATATCTGATGTTAGATATCCGCTTAGAAAATATGAGGATAGGTTTAGACGCACGAGATCTTTCGGTCTCCGCAAAGTCGATGGAATAATAGTATTCAATTTGTTGGACTCTAAGTACACCGATCTGATAGATTTAATATCCCCTAAGCATGTCGGTATAGACCCATTGAACTCATTATCACTTAAATAAAGGTCTCCGAAGTTTTTTAGCATACACAGATCATTTGGGATGTGGATCCTTGCAGTCTATTTTGTCCAAGATATACTTGATGTAGATGTGTTAATCCCCCAAGTGTTGCGGGGACTGATCTTGTCAACTCATTCCCGCCTAAACCTATGTACTCTAAGCCTGTCAAGTTTCCAATTACAATGGGAATTTTGCCTTTAATTTTGGAACCAATTGCTTCAAAATGTTTTAGAGAGGTGGAGGGATTCCCAAATGTACTTGGTAGAGTACCATTTAGTTGGTTATGTGATACGTCCAAATATACCAGTTGTCTGCAGTTTGTTAAAGAAGTGAAAAACCCCAATTCTAGATTATGATATTCTTTGGCCAAATAATTATTTCGAGGCAAAGTTTTTTTAGGAGTCTTAGATCACCAAATGTATTGGGTATAGAGCCTGTAAATGAATTATTGCCCATGGCTAGGATGGAAAGCTTAGAAGCATTGCCGATAGTCTTTGGAATTATTCCACTAAGATCATTTTTGAATAGGTAAAGCCCTTCAAGATTGGGAAGCCAAAGGCCCATGCTTGATGGAAGATATCTAGAGAATTGATTGAAGCCTAGGTCATGAGTTTTTATTGTTGAGATATTAAATATTCTGACTGGAATGTTGCCTGTTAAACTATTATGACTGACTGAAAATATCTCCAAATTAAGGTTCCAACTCTCATTTAGCAATGTCCCTGCAACAACAGGAACACCCTTGTGTTAAAACCCTATATTCACTCTATGCGATCCATGTAAATATAGGAATTCATTTAATTAAAAAAATGCCATGGGTGCAAATAAAGTACACACAAAATTATATAAACGGATCTGGCAGTGCAATAAAGTGTTGTACAATGTCTTGGGATGAGTGATGTACAATGTTCCATTGCAATGCCACGTCTTTTTGTGTAATTGCTTTGTACCCATATTATTACTCTTTTAATTATATGCAATATACTTTCTTATTATCTCATTCCTTGGTAAAGAATGCTTGATGCATTATCTATGACTTTGCTGCCATGTGATGTCTGTATGTGACTAAATTGGTTTTACCCAAGTGATGCACTATGGTAGCAAATATTTGCAAAATAAGAAGAATATATTACTTCAATTATAAGAATAGTTTTCAGTAGTCACAATGAAATTACTCATCGATGAGTGATCACTCTACTTCTTTGAAACCACCATGAATTGAGCAATCATACGATGGTAATGATGTTATTATTAACAAGGGCATATTATTCACAACTTTATAAATCAGTTTCATGTTCCAAAATGATACTAATTATAAAAATGATGTTTTCCATCCTAATTGCAACTGGTTAGTGCATCATATTTTTTTTTAATTGTAAGCAATTCAAATAAAGTATCGTTTATTAATTATTTTGTTCGTAAGACCCAATTTATTTTTGGTAAGCCCAACCCATTGTGAGAGGTCTAGGGACCATTTACTTGAGGTATGTCCCATCCAGCATCATAGAATATCACGTGTAATGTTTCGTATTATTGTGATGCCAAGGAAATTGGTGGAGGTTGTTGTAAAAATTTGTTGATTATGTTATGTTTGATTAGGTGAGGTGACTTTTTAGTAGAAAAAAAATTATTGATTGTGTTATGGTTGATTAGGTGTGGTGAGTTTTTAGTTAGAACTGTGTTGCTATTACAAAAAAATACTAGTTTCTAACCGTTACAATGATAAAAGGATGTAACAAATATAAGTTAGGCAAATAAAAAATCCCAGGGTTCATTTGTAAATGGTTCTATTATTGTTGTGTAGCCCCCGTCCTTTCTATATTGATTCTATGTTTCTTTTTTGATTTGTTATACAATGTCCTCTTTACAACAATTACCCATCATATATAATAATAATAATAATAATAATAATAATAATAATAATAATAATAATAATAATAATAATAATAATAATAATAATAATAATAATAATAATAATAATAATAATAATAATAATAATAATAATAATAATAATAATAATAATAATAATAATAATAATAAGATACGAAAGTTTTTTATTTATGTGAGCACAATAAGGGTTGAGATTGTACCACATCCTCACTAAATTGAAGGGATGATATTAGGTGTTCCTTTTTTGAAATTTTGAATTTCAAATTTCAATCCTTCTCATTCCTCCCCACCCACCGACTTTTCATTTCCCAACGCCTTTCCTTCCTGTGATTTAAAAGCCACACTCTCTCTTCCTCTCCCAATCTAGTATTTCACAAGTTATGTCACGCCCTCCTTCACTGCATCTGTCTTCCTTTTATTATTCTCACCAATTCTATCTCTTGAATTGATATATTGGATATTACGTTAAATTCATAACCAGCATCTGTCACGCCCCCTTCAGGTATTTTTCGTTTTTTGGTTGCAATATGTTGGTTATTATGTTAAATTGATACATTTTTTTTATGATTTTGCTAGTTGGTTCAACTGTTAAACAGGTATTTTACTTCTTTCTTCTAATTTTGTTCTTATTCAAAGTCTTGGCGATTTGGTATGGTTTCAGATCTGATCCCCAAACCCTGAACAGTTGGGGGTTTAAACTCTCTCTCTCTCTCTCTCTCTCTCTCTCTCTCTCTCTCTCTCCTTTAACTTATTTTTTTATTTGCTATTTTGGATTTTAGACTTTGGATTATAGAGATTTAGGGGCTTTTACTTCCAAATCTTAGGGTTTTTTCGTTTTGTATTTTTTGTATTTAGTTGAAATTTTTTTGTATAGACAATGGTTTTAGAATTGTTTTTGTCTGATGTGTTTTGGTCAAGTTTCAGGACCTCAAAAAGTTCTGATTTTTCTTGGGGTTGGCCGGGTTTCGTGCGATCTTATCACAATTTGGTTTTGTTTGGGTTGGTGGGGATTGGGTTTTCTACCGATGATGAGGGGTTGTGTTGCCGACAGGTGGATTTGGGTTGGAGGCTATGGGCTTGGCTAAAAAAAGATGCAAAATTTAATTTGTTTTTAATTTTCTTTTGTGGCTTTTTTAGTTTGTTGAGTTCTCTTTAGTTTTTTTGATATTTTTTTTATGATTTTCAAATTACTTTTAATTTTAAATGACAAGTGTCTGTTAAATTCTCACAGATTTTCTAACAATTTTGGACAAAGTCAATTTTTTAATTAAAATTGTATTTAAGTCTAAAATCGATAATTAGTAACGTATTAAAGTAAGAAAGTCCCTTTTTTGGGTTCATAATTATTTGGGTCAAGTTCTTAAGGTTTTAAACCCATTATTTTAATTTATGTTTTGTATTTTTTTGCATTTAGTTCAGATTTTGGGTCCTCATTCAAAAGACGTTTCATATATGAGAGTAGAGAAATGTGTGTTTGCTGGAGAGCAGTCCCACAGTGATTTGACTTTTTTTAATTTGATTGATTTTACAAATATGTTTGAGAATTGTTCAAGGGGGGCATCGTATTCCATTTTTAATCCTCTCTATGAAATTCATGAACTTTTTGTTTTTATTTTCGCTGAACATATTTTTTGACAGCGATGAAATAGTTCGATAGAAGTCATGAACAACAATAGAAGTACGGCTATAACCTTTTGTCCCTATACTATGTATATGTTTAGTTTGAATTCATGTGTGATTATGAAGGGATTTTTAACACATTGTTTGTAATTGCCATTCATAGATACTAATAAAGTTCCAGAGAGTCTGATCATTTATTGTTTTGGTGTTACTAGCAACAATGCTCATGTTAATTGTTTCTTGTGTTGCTTATCCTTTTGAAGATCGAAGTGTGCAGTCTCTAATCAGGTAACGTGAAATTATTGTTTTGAATAACTCAAATTGCCATCTAATATTTACAAATTTATGTGACACCCCGACTAATTAAATACCGGGTAGCTACTCCTTTATTAAATTAATTCAAAATGCCAAGTTGGTCCAGTTAATAGCATCACTGACGAAAACATTTTAATGATTACTAACCACCTAGTATTTAAAAAGTAAGTTGCCAAATTTTAATTTATGTCTGATTAACATGCAAAAAGTGTAATAAAGAATAATAACACCATTCACCATAAAGAAGTAAATATAATAACCATCACACAATGTAAGTAAAGTCTGGAGGAAAACTCCTCACTACAAAACCACAACTGAAATAACTAAACTGGATACTGAAACAATATATGCCAAAGTCTGAAAAACTGTAATGGAAAGATGTCTCTAATAGAAATGGGCAACATGCCCTACAACTGATAGAATACTGAATACGAAATCCAAATGATAGAAGCGTCTAAAAGAAATTCCCTGTAGCTTCCACAAACAGCTACAGCTCGTCACCTGAATGAGTATCCTATGCATGGTGTCCTTGTGGCTGGGCACCTAAAATGGTTTTACAAGAAAAATAGATTTGAAAGCAAACGGGTCAGAGCCCGAATGTGGAGATATTTTAAAAACCTGCAAGTGCTTTAAAAACATTTAAAACATTAAATGCAAAGTACATGTTAGGACGTGCCCTCACATGATATTCTCACCTCTCGTCTAACTGTGCACTCCTAACGTAAGTACCCATCTAAAACGACACAAACCACTAGCTAAGTGACATCATAACTAGCTAGACTGTCATAGGTCCTACCCTTATTACTCGGTTCCATTAACATTCTAACGATCTCAGTTAAGTAGGTACATAACGTAAATTCAGGTTCTTATACAAAAGTAATACAACTCGTTATAGATTAGCCCTCTATGTTATTCCATAGTTACACACAATACCATATGAAAATTCCCAGTTTATTAAGCGTATATTTTCCACCACATAAATATACAATATAAGCACCCCGAGACTAGGCTGCGGTGCACACATACTCTGCTATCCATCCCGGTACATCACGTACATAAGGATCACATATTTCGAATCTCTCAGGAATAGTTCACAGATAACAACATCACAAATAATGGAGGCGAACACAGTCACATCACATGGGTCACGCACATACCTACGCTCCCACGATCAGCGAACTTATTAATATCCCAATAAGTCTTTCTCTGACCTATGTTCATCAAGGTAACCAGTCTAAATCCGGGCAACACAAGGATTAGAGGGCCCTAAGCGAACGCAAACCTCTCGTGATAGCAAGTATGGTAGGTATGTCATACACACAATTCATATACAATACCAAGTAAACACACATCTTAGTAATCACGTAGTTTAATTGTAGTACTATTCTCATTCTAGTACCAATATATAATTTACACACTTTATACGATTCCGGTTTATAATCATACGCGCCATAATCGATTCTCACGTCGTAGTAGACACTCACGTCTCATCCCACTTATCCCTTTAATTTAAATCGCTCGTAAATAATTTACTCCTCAAAATAACCCAAATGTCCCAAATCTATCAATACATCATCAAAGGAAGGTTATCTATATCCTCGAACAAGATTACGGGACTTCCAAAATCAAAACAGGCCAAAAAGGCCTAAACTACTAGCTCGTTAGAAGTCTCGTTCGAACGAGGCTGTTCGAACAAGATTTCAGTTCGTTCGAACGAACTGTACCTTCTAACGACATCTCGTTCGAACGAAGGTATCGAACGAAATACAGTTCGTTTGAACGAAGGTATCGAACGAAGTCTCCCCTCGTTAGAAGTGACTGGTCAACTCGTTAGAAGCTCGTTCGAACGACCTGGGGAGGCCTTCTAACGACTGACCAATTTCAAGCCCAGAATTTCCAATCTCGTTTTTCATCAATTCTTACTCCTCAAATCTCCTCTAAAATTCGTTCCAACAATGTTTTAAGTTCTCCAATCATCCTAAAACATGCTAAGGTCATATACTAACATCTTTTAAGGAATTAATACATCCTAAACATCATTAAATCACAAGTTTCTACATTTTTCCCCAATTTTCAAGAACATGAACCCTAAAATTTTAAATCATGAATTAACCCAATATAAATCCGTTTTAATTTCATCCATTCACTAATATCATCGGTATAATCATCTACCTACCATTCTACATGCAATTCTCCTCAAGATTTCAAGTTCTAAGTTCTAAAATACATGGGTTTTCATATTTCACCAAGAACAAATCAATTTTATTAAATTCCTATACATGGAAAGAGCATTCTCTGAAATTAAACGATATTAAACCACTTGCCTCTAGTGTCTCTGAGTTTGGTGTTGATTTGATGAAGCTTTTTCTGCAGAATTCTCCTCCTCTCTCTCTCTAGAAGCTTTTCTCCAATGCCTATGGTGGCTAGGGTTTTTCTTATGGAAAGTAATAGAACCTAATTCTAATAACCTACGTAACCTATTGGGTTAACATGGGTTGGTTAGTGGCTTAGTGGGTTAAACCCACATCAGATTTACTTCTCTAATTTTCGTTATTTTTAATTCCTAAAAATACGAAATTACCAAAATACCCTTTATATTGTCGGTATGGCCTAAAAATACCCCGGGACCCAAACTGCACCCCCGGCTAGTGTTTTCTGACTATCTCGACCCTTCCGGACGCGTTGGCGCACTCAAAATGACCATACGGTTAATAGAATTTAAATTTACTTTTATAAATAAAATAATTATATCCTGACGCGACTGTCACACGCGTCCCAATAAAATGATCAAATTGCCGTATATCAATCTCACGACAAATTTCATAATTCAATATTCATATAACATCATATATGCTCAATATAGTCAAATAACAACTCACATCTCGCTAGAATTTTATTCGGATTAATTCTCAATTAATTCACATTTAATTAATTAATCCCAAAAATAAATATAGCCAAAAGTACGGGGTATTACATACTTCCCCCCTAATAACAGAATTTCGTCCCGAAATTCGGAACTAGAAAGTACCTGCTAAAAACAACTCTAGATAACGTCCGCGCATCTCATCCTCGCGCTCCCATGTGGAATCCTCGACATTGTGATGTCGCCACTGAACACGCACTAACAGGACCATTTTTTATCGCAGCCTCCTCTCACTTCGGTCCAAAATAGCAATCGGCCCCTCCTCGTAGGAGCTATCCGGCTGGAGATCGATGTCCTCCACAGCAATGTGAGAATGAGCCAAATTATCTCTAAGGTATTTCCTTAGCGAGGAAATATGAAACACATCGTGAATCCGATGCAAATGCTCCGGTAATCCAAGTCTATACGCAACCGGTCCGATCCGCTCAATAATAGGAAACGGACCCACATACCTCGGTGCCAACTTCCCCTTCTTCCCGAAACGCATAATCCCCTTCATAGGAGATACTCTGAGCAAAACCTGGTCCCCCACTTGGAATTCTCTGAAAAATCTCTTCGCATCAGTATAACTCTTCTGCCTGTCTTGAGCTACCCGAATGCGACTCCGAATCAACTCAATCCTTGCCGAAGTATCCTGAATCACTTCCGGCCCAAGTAGTTTGTTGTCCCCCACCTCTAACCAACATGCTGGGGAACGACAAGGCCTACCGTACAATGCTTCAAACTGAGCCATGCCAATAGTGAACTGATAGGAGTTATTGTAAGCAAACTCTACCAGTGGTAGGTACTGCTCCCATCCACCCCCAAAGTCAATAATGCTCATGCGTAGCATGTCCTCCAACATCTGATTTGTGCGCTTTGTCTGCCCATCGGTCTGCGGATGATAAGCCGTACTCAACCGCAATTCTGTGCCCATGGCCTCCTAGAAACTTTCCCAAAACCGCGAAACAAATATCTTGTCTCTGTCAGACACGATATTTAGGGGCACACCGTGAAGTCTCACAACCTCTGAAATGAAGAGCTGGGCATACTGTCCCGTAGTGTAGTCAGTCCTTACGGGTAAAAAGTGAGCGACTTTGAACAACCTGTCCACAATTACCCAAACGGAGTCGTGACCCCTCTGCGACGTAGGCAACCCCATGATAAAGTCCATGGATATGCTCTCCCACATCCACACCGGGACCTCCAACGGCTGTAGTAGTCCTGCCGGTCTCTGATGATCCACTTTTACAAGCTGACAAGTGGCGCATTTCGAAACAAACTCAGCAATATCTTTCTTTATACCGCTCCACCAATACTGCCGTCTCATGTCTTGGTACATTTTATCTCCTCCGGGATGTACCGCGAACCGTGAGTCGTGAGCCGTGCAACTCTGCCATCACCTCGTGTCGCAATTCCTCCCCTTCCGGAACCACCAATCTCCCATTGAAGCGTAATCCCCCGTCTGAGCTAACGGTATAGGACTCGGCTCCCTCTGCTAGTAATCGAACTATCTGCTCCTGACAGAACGAGTCATTAGCCTGTGCCCGTACTACCTTCGTGACAATCTGCGGTGTAACGGTCATCACAGACATGAAAGATCGGGCCACTGCATCCTGGTGTCCCAACTCCTTCCACTTTGCCTTCCACACCTCTGCCACTTCATCTGCTGGCCTACGGCTCAACGCGTTTGCCACCACGTTAGCCTTACCCGGGTGATACTGGATATCGAACTGGTAGTCCTTCACAAACTCAAGCCACCTACGCTGCCGCAGGTTCAACTCCTTCTGCGTGAACAGGTACTGTAGGGACTTGTGGTCCGTGAACAATTGGAACTTCTCCCCCAAAAGATAGTGCCTCCAAATCCGTAGGGCAAATACCACTGCTGCCAACTCCAAATCATGCGTGGGGTAATTCCTCTCGTGAGGCTTAAGCTTACGGGAAGCATAAGCTATGGCCTGTCTCTCCTACTGCAATACACCTCCAAGCCCTTGCAAAGACGCATCGGTGTAAACCAAATACTCAACTCTCGGTCTCGGCAATGCTAACACAGGTAATGAGGTCAATTTGTCCTTCAATTCATCGAATGCCAGCTGACAGGCATCACTCCAGATGTATGGCACACCCTTACGAGTCAGATGTGTCAAAGGACCTGCTATCTCTGAGAAACCCCGAATAAACCTCCTGTAGTATCTTGCTAGACCTAAGAAACTACAAATCTCCATTGGTGTCGTGGGTTGTCCCCACTCCCTTACCGCGGATACCTTCCCCGGATCAAGAGATATTCCCCGGTCGAAAATAATGTGTCCCAAAAACTGGACCTCCTTCAGCCAAAATCCGCATTTCTCATATTTTGCATACAACTCGTTCTGACGAAGTGTCTGCAAAACCTGCCTCAAATGCTCGGCGTGCTCCTCCTCTGTCTGGGAGTAAACCAGAATATCATCAATGAAGACAATGACAAACTGATCTAGGAAATCCCTGAACACTCTGTTCATCAAGTCCATAAACACTGCTGGAGCGTTGGTCAAACCAAAAGGCATAACCCGAAACTCGTAAGAACCATATCTCGACAAGAACGCAGTCTTCGAGACATCCTCCTCCCCGATACGCAACTAATGGTATCCCGATCTCAAATCAATCTTCGAGAAGAAAGAAGCTCCTCTCAACTGGTCGAATAAGTCATCGATTCGAGGTAACGGATACTTATTCCGTATCGTGACCTTATTTAACTCTCGGTAGTCCACACATAATCTCAGTGAACCGTCCCTCTTCTTCACAAACAAAACTGGAGCGCCCCAAGGTGAGGTACTCCTACGAATAAAGCCCTGACCTAATAGCTTCTCTATCTGATCTCGTAGCTCTTTCATCTCTGCCGGAGCCATACGGTATGGTGCGCGTGCTATAGGCCTCGTATCTGGCAATAGGTCTATAACAAAATCTATCTCTCGACTGGGGGGTAGGCCTGGTATCTCCTGAAACACATCCGAATACTCCCTGACTACTGGGATAGAATCTAAAGGAATCACTACCTCCTTAGAGGTATCCTCCTCAATGTAATACAGATGAGCGGTCGATCCTCCCTCTGGACGAGGCATCGCCACTACAAACATCTCTTGCCCCGGAATGGCAAAAATAATGCTCCCGCTGAAGCAATCAATCATGGCCCTATAAGCTACGAGCCAATCCATACCGATAATCACATCGTGAACATGCATATCTAATACTAACATGTCTGCAGGTAATACCAAACCACCAATCTCTACCCCCCCTCCCCAGCATATAAAGAAAATAAGTGATCCACTCCCCAATGGTGAGTCGACACACGTCACTGTGCTCTCTGCCGTAGCTAACAATCCTAAAGCTTTCGCGAAGTGTGTAGCTATAAAACAATGTGTAGCCCCCGTATCAAATAATACCCGACCCATAGTGCCATGGATAGGAAACGTACCCTCAATCGCGGGCGGTGCCTGAGGAACTGCATCCTGGTGAACGTTATAGACACGTCCATACTGTAGCTGCCCCTGCTGAACTGGGACTACTGGAATGGGTGGCAATGCTTCCATCTGAGGAGGTGCGGGGAGAGCGGCGGGAAACATAGGCCTCTGTGGCTCCTGGCGAGCACCCTGCTGCTGCTGCTGTGGGGCCCTGCCCCTATCAGGACAATCCTGTCGCTTATGGCCAGTCTTGCCACAAACAAAACACTTCCCTGGAAAGTTCCCTCCTCTCTGCCCCTGCGGTCCCCGGCCCTGGTGGCCGTTACCGTTCCTCCCTTGGCCCTGCTGGCCCTGGTGAAACTGCTGCCCATTCTGCCCCTATTGGCCCTGATGGACGTTTGGACCCTGATGGCCCTGACGGAAACCTCCCTGTTCCTGTCT
Organism: Sambucus nigra; assembly: GCA_949130495.1. NCBI lineage: Eukaryota > Viridiplantae > Streptophyta > Magnoliopsida > Dipsacales > Adoxaceae > Sambucus > Sambucus nigra. The sequence continues at coordinate 129,402,568 of OX422214.1, read as the reverse complement.
GTAGTTCCCTGATCGGAACCTCTTCTGATCCCCCTGCTGGGTACCCTGCTCACCCTGTCTCTGCCCCTGAACAGATTGTTCCCCACCGGCACCATGTCCTCCAGTCCTGCCCTGATGGCTAGACTCTCCCGAACTCTTGCCCTCAGCCATATGAAAGCGGTGGTCCTGGCAGTGTAACAAAGCAGCGTTAACCACATCAGAATACGTGGCCAACGAAAGGTTCCCTAACAGATGCTGACGGATCCTCCATGTCAACCCGTCCGTGAACTTCTCAATCTTCTTCTTCTCTGTTGGTATCTCATCTGGAACGATATTCAACAGATTCGTGAACTCGGCCTCATACTCGGCCACGGTCTTACCCTCTTGCCTCAGATTCATCAGTTTCCTCCTCATTTCCGTGTGAACAGCCAACGGAAAGTACTTGCGATCAAACCGCACCCAGAAGTCCTGAATAGTGAGAGTATCCCTCTCCTCCACGGTGGTAATAGACTCCCACCACTGTAGCGCAGATCCAACTAGCTTGAAAGTAGCTAGCACCTGCTTCTGGACGTCCGTGCACTCATACATCCTTAAGTGCCTCTGCATATCCTTCCTCCACTGGCTCGAGACTACCACATCTGAGCTACCTGCAAACTCTGGCGGATGCGCTTTCTGAAAAGCGTCACGTACACGTTCCCATGCAGACGGGAATGCATTTGCCTGTACTGGCACGGCAACCGGCGCCTGAGGTGGTGCCTGCTGAACAACGGCAATTGCGGCATTTACCGCTTGGGCTACTATAGCTGCAACCTCAGCGGCGTTCATCATGCCCTGAACTGGAGCGGGCTGGGGTTCGGGCGTTGCATCCCTGGGAACTCGTCGTGCACGTCGTGGAGGCATTTGAAATAAGAACAAAGTTTATAAGTTCGCTGTTTATAAACTTAAAATAGCTGAAGAACGAAGCATACACAAAAAGAGTACAACAGTCCTAAATATAGGGCTCTATTTCAAAGAAACTTAGCGGAAACATAATAGCCGTACAGATCCTAAAGGACACTAGAACCTGATGCTTTGATACCACCTGTGACACCCCGACTAATTAAATACCGGGTAGCTACTCCTTTATTAAATTAATTCAAAATGCCAAGTTGGTCCAGTTAATAGCATCACTGACGAAAACATTTTAATGATTACTAACCACCTAGTATTTAAAAAGTAAGTTGACAAATTTTAATTTAAGTCTGATTAACATGCAACAAGTGTAATGAAGAATAATAACACCATTCACCATAAATAAGTAAATAGAATAACCATCACATAATGTAAGTAAAGTCTGGAGGAAAACTCCTCACTACAAAACCACAACTGAAATAACTAAACTGGATACTGAAACAATACATGCCAAAGTCTGAAAAACTGTAATGGAAAGATGTCTCTAATAGAAATGGGCAACATGCCCTACAACTGATAGAATACTGAATACGAAATCCAAATGATAGAAGCGTCTAAAAGCAATTCCCTGTAGCTTCCACAAACAGCTACAGCTCGTCACCTGAATGAGTATCCTATGCATGGTGTCCTTGTGGCTGGGCACCTAAAATGGTTTTACAAGAAAAATAGATTTGAAAGCAAACGGGTCAGAGCTCGAATGTGAAGATATTTTAAAAACCTGTAAGTGCTTTAAAAACATTTAAAACATTAAATGCAAAGTACATGTTAGTACGTTCCCTCACATGATATTCTCACCTCTCGTCTAACTGTGCACTCCTAACATAAGTACCCATCTAAAACGACACAAACCACTAGCTAAGTGACATCATAAGTAGCTAGACTGTCATAGGTCCTACCCTTATTACTCGGTTCCATTAACATTCTAACGATCTCAGTTAAGTAGGTACATAACGTAAATTCAGGTTCTTATACAAAAGTAATACAACTCATAATAGATTAGCCCTCTATGTTATTCCATAGTTACACACAATACCATATGAAAATTCCCAGTTTATTAAGCGTATATTTTCCACCACATAAATATACAATTTAAGCACCCCGAGACTAGGCTGCGGTGCACACATACTCTGCTATCCATCCCGGTACATCACGTACATAAGGATCACATATTCCGAATCTCTCAGGAATAGTTCACAGATAACAACATCACAAATAATGGAGGCGAACACAGTCACATCACATGGGTCACGCACATACCTACGCTCCCACGATCAACGAACTTATTAACATCCCAATAAGTCTTTCTCTGACCTATGTTCATCAAGGTAACCAGTCTAAATCCGGGCAACACAAGGATTAGAGGGCCCTAAGCGAACGCAAACCTCCCGTGATAGCAAGTATGGTAGGTATGTCATACACACAATTCATATACCAATACCAAGTAAACACACATCTTAGTAATCCCGTAGTTTAATTGTAGTACTATTCTCATTCTAGTACCAATATATAATTTACAGACTTTATACGATTCCGGTTTATAATCATACGCGCCATAATCTATTCTCACGTCATAGTAGACACTCACGTCTCAATCCACTTATCCCTTTAATTTAAAGCGCTCGTAAATAATTTACTCCTCAAAATAACCCAAACGTCCCAAATCTATTAATACATCATCAAAGGAAGGTTATCTATATCCTCGAACAAGATTACGGGACTCCCAAAATCAAAACCGGCCAAAAAGGCCCAAACTGCCAGCTAGTTAGAAGTCCCGTTCGAACGAGGCTGTTCGAACGAGATTTCAGTTCGTTCGAACGAACTGTACCTTCTAACGACATCTCGTTCGAACGAAGGTATCGAACGTAATACAGTTCGTTTGAACGAAGGTATCGAACGAAGTCTCCCCTCGTTAGAAGTGACTGGTCAACTCGTTAGAAGCTCGTTCGAACGAGCTCGTTCGAACGACCTGGGGAGGCCTTCTAACGACTGACCAGTTTCAAGCCCAGAATTTCCAATCTCGTTTTTCATCAATTCTTACTCCTCAAATCTCCTCTAAAATTCGTTCCAACAATGTTTTAAGTTCTCCAATCATCCTAAAACATGCTAAGGTCATATACTAACATCTTTTAAGGAATTAATACATCCTAAACATCATTAAATCACAAGTTTCTACATTTTTCCCCAATTTTCAAGAACATGAACCCTAAAATTTTAAATCATGAATTAACCCAATATAAATCCGTTTTAATTTCATCCATTCACTAATATCATCGGTATAATCATCTACCTACCATTCTACATGCAATTCTCCTCAAGATTTCAAGTTCTAAGTTCTAAAATACATGGGTTTTCATATTTCACCAAGAACAAATCAATTTTATTAAATTCCTATACATGGAAAGAGCATTCTCTGAAATTAAACGATATTAAACCACTTGCCTCTAGTGTCTCTGAGTTTGGTGTTGATTTGATGAAGCTTTTTCTGCAGAATTCTCCTCCTCTCTCTCTCTCCAAGCTTTTCTCCAATGGCTATGGTGGCTAGGGTTTTTCTTATGGAAAGTAATAGAACCTAATTCTAATAACCTACGTAACCTATTGGGTTAACATGGGTTGGTTAGTGGCTTAGTGGGTCAAACCCACATCAGATTTACTTCTCTAATTTTCGTCATTTTTAATTCCTAAAAATACGAAATTACCAAAATACCCTTTATATTGCCGGTATGGCCTAAAAATACCCCGGGACCCAAACTACACCCCCGGCTAGTGTTTTCCGACTATCTCGACCCTTCCGGACGCGTTGGCTCGCTCAAAACGGTTAATAGAATTTAAATTCACTTTTATAAATAAAATAATTATATCCTGACGCGACTGTCACACGCGTCCCAATAAAATGATCAAATTGCCGTATATCAATCTCACGACAAATTTCATAATTCAATATTCATATAACATCATATATGCTCAATATAGTCAAATACCAACTCACATCTCGCTAGTATTTTATTCGGATTAATTCTCAATTAATTCACATTTAATTAATTAATCCCAAAAATAAATATAGCCAAAAGTACGGGGTATTACAATTTATTTTTGGAAAAATGTAAAATGACACTTTTATATTAAATTTGTTTTATTTCTGTGAAACCTATAATATAATCTTAACATGTTATAGGCACATTATAGTTATAACAATAAGACCTGTCAAAATATGGAGACCACTCACGACTTTGTGTTTTTACAAGACACGAAAACAATACATTAAAAACATGACAAGAATTGACTAACACGATTCCTAATTGTCACACTCATTTAGATTTAAAAGGAAAAAAAATGGATGAAAGCATTAAATTCTTATATATAGTATATTATATTCTTATATATTTTCAATAAAGATGGTTACATTTTTTTTTATTGTAGTACATTTGTTATATTTCCCTGGATTACTACACTTTTTTATAATTGTATTTCAAACTGTTGGATGCAACAAAATACACATTGATCATGTGTAGTAGGTTTAGTTATTTATAAATACGCTCTAGGTTTGTGTAATTTGTGTGTTGCACTTTCTTGATCAATTAGTCCTAAATAATATATATGTGCCATTGGCACCCATATGTACTAGGGAGCCAAATGCATCTTTAAATGAATAATGTTACTCTTACTGGTACTTAGTATCGGGCTAGTATCAAATATGCTTTATATGACTTGTACTATGGTGTGGGTCATGCTAGATTATAATTCATATAAAGCGTATTTGGTACTAACCCGGTACTAAGTACTCGTAAGAGTCATTATTCTTTAAATTGGCCCTTTTATCAGAAAGCCTACTACATCTTTAATTGTTTGTGTAATACATCTTTTGCCATATATTTCTAGACAATTTTGTTTGCCTATCTATGAGTTTGATTGGAAGATTGTGGGATTTGATTTTGATATTGGTAACATTGTTATTTTTCATTCCAAACAATAAAAGGATGATATAAGAAAAAAATATTATTATTGTGGTGATAGCGAATCATATACTTTGGATATAGTCTAATAATAAATAGTATCATAGTCACATCGGATATTGCACAAAGTACAAAAAAATAATAAAAATAATGAAGTAAAACCAAGAATTCAAATATAGTATTTGAATTTTCTATTCATAGGCATAGTATTATAAGAATACAATTATATAGCACTATAATTCAAAAAATTTACACATGACAATTTGCCATAATTGTATATTTTGGATAGTATTACACGATTAAGTATTGCCAATTACTAAAAGTGTGAGGTTGGGTTTTGAAAAGAGACTACCTTCAATATTGATTTGAAAAGTAAGCTAGCTTAGTGTATTGACAAACATGAAAGTTATTTTAAAAAATTACAGTCGTGATGTAATATTTCATATTTTCGTGGACTATAGTTATTATTTATTAAGTGAGAAATAAATTAATAAATGGGACAAATTATTACTGGTGTGGCTTAGAAATAATAAATGGGCACAATTTAGATAATAATTAAATTTTGCATGTGATATGATATTTGTAACGTGTATTTGGGGATAATTAATTAGTGACCTTAATTATATGGTTGTGTACTATGTACACGTGTAGAATAATAAAATGAATAATTTATTGATGTCGTGGGGGTATTAATGTGTGGTGTGGGCAGTATCGTTTAGACTGGACTTTGGCGTGACACAGATGTTCGTTTATGTATTTCTATCGATTTAAATTGGGCCCGTGGGGTAATTATACCCATATACAGAGTTTCAGGTCAATTCAGTAGTATTTTTGCCCCATTTTGGGGAGCTTCGGGATTAGAACTTTTATATAAGTATTAAGGTTAATAATTAAAGCATTAATTAAAACAAAAAGAAAACCCTAGCAACCTTTTGACTTGGGAGAAATTGGGAGAAGGCAGGAGGCTAAAGTTCATTAGAGTTCTTTATTGTTCTTCGATTTCAAGCAAGAATTTTCTTGCAACATTGCCGTAATCATTCATTGATTTAGAATATTTGTTCTTCCATATTTTAATTGAGATTTTGGAGTATATTAGGTTCGATTTTCGTGTAGAACAATCATTTGTTAATTTGGGATTCCTTAGATTAATTTGAAATAAATCTATTATTGAGAAAGTAATGATTTTGGTGATTAATTTTGAGAATGTTGGGTGAAATTGAATTTGAACCATGTTAGAATCCATGTTTAGGTTTGTAGTTACTTTTTAATCAAATTTATATAAATTGAAAGAAATTAGGGATTTATAAATTGTTCTTGAGGAATTTTGGGTTAATTTGATTAGTGATTTAAATCATGTAGAAAATTCGATTTTAAGATTGGAAACCATTATGATTCATGCCCCTAGATGTTAGTTTTAGGTTCTGGTATGATGCGTATTCGATTGTAGACCTTAATGGGGCTTTAATCAAGGTTTTTGAGGCATTTTCGTTCGAATGAAGTGCCTTTCTCGTTCGAATGTCCCTCGTTCGAATGAGATGCATTACTCATTCCAACGAGGTATCATTCTCATTCTAACAACTTTAAAATTTTATTTAGGTTGTGCAGAATCGAAATATAAAGGCGTGGGCGCTGGTTTCCTATTTTTCTGATATTATTTTGGATTTGATATGATTTTTCTACTAAACGGTGCGCGAGATCGAAAGTTAAATTTTGTGATTTTAGTTAGGACTTTCCTTTAGGATTACTACACCTAATTTAGTGATGATTACACTTGGTTAATATTGAGGATATTTATGTAGGTTAGAGATATGACCCTTGAACTATTGTACTTACAACCGGTGTTAGGATTGGGTTAGAATGGGTAAACACACGAGTGAATGGTATCCTATGGTCGTATGTATATATGAAGCTTAGAGAGTAAAATGTTAAAGTGTTTAGGAAATTAATTCAAGTCCTGAGAAATTATCGTCCGTGTAATTAATTTAGTAATTAAATAAGGGAACATATATGTACGTTACGAGAGAGTGTGTATATATAAAGATAAATGTACTCATAGTTTACAGACATAATAAACTAGTAGTCGAATTTAATGAGATTTAGAGTTGATAAACCTAAGAACATAACGAAATATTCGGTGTTTAGGGATATAGATAGTTTGACCTATGCTTGAGTGTACGCAGTATCCTACTTGGTTATATATATTTGACTTGATTTTAAAAGATAGTAAACCTAATTGAGATGATGATCCCACAATGTGGAGATTTAGCTGTTTGGGTATGCTTGAGTGTATGCGTTATCCTATATATATATATATATATATATATATATATATATATATATATATGTATGTATATTGTGTTGATTATCTGAACATAACCAGACTCATGGGGAATCTATCGATTCAGGTTCTGTACGTTGGGCACGAGGTCGCGTGCCTAGTTGATTGAAGCAGAATAGCTTTGAAAGTCTCCTAGATCATGCATATGAGTCACCGCTTCATGATAAGAGAATATTGGTTGGCTGGATTGGTGCGCCCTAAATATGGCTTGTGATTCAAGTGCAAATCTAATCGCAACAAGTAGAATCCGGTAAGTACGGAATCGTGATCCACAGGGATTGAACGCTCCTAAGAGAACTAAATTGGGGCAACGAGATTCTCTAAACGTCACAAAATGTTAAAGTGTAAAAGATGATTTGTGATTTGGAAAGGTGATTGAGATGCAACCTCTAAACTAACATGCTATTAATGAACAGATGATTAACAACTAATTACGGAACTGATGAAAAGAACTAAGGTAAGCTTGAGTTCAAGAAATTAAGGGGATTGAGGATCATTCTCCCACCTCGGATTCACAAGGAAGGGGATTATAGGGCTTGATTAAATTAATTCTAATCGAGCATAACTAATTAAGTCCGAACATCAACCATGTAGAGAATGAACTCAACAATGGAGGATTAGGGTTTAATTAATTATTGCTAGATGGGTTGAGTTTGTAGTAAAGCTTCAAACACTAGCCCTTGCATGACAAGAGAAGTTAAGAAACTATGATACTCCAAAACCAACACATGAAGTTCCATTAGAACCATTAAAACCAAACCCTAGATATTAAGTTCAAGCATCCAAGGTGGGATATTGATCCCCAATCACAAGTCTAGCTACTCATAATTAAAACTAAACTACACATGCTAGTTAACAACATACTTGAATTAGTTATCTAGTTAAAACTCAAATCAATTCAAAGGATGGAATTCAATGCAATTTAAAGCTAATGGAACAAGAAGAGATGGAGTAATTGAACTTATCTTGCATTAATCACAACTATTCAACAAGCAATCAAAGCCTTACAAGTTGGGGAAAGCCATTAATGAGATTGACCTAGGAGAGAAGAGAGTGTTTTTCTATCTTACTAAAAATCCAACAAAAGTAATCTCCTTTCAAAAGAGGAAAAACAAGGGATAAAACCCCAAAAAATCCACCAAAATGGCAAACTAGTAATAAGAAGAAAGCTGAAAATGCAGGGCCGAATCGATTCGGTGGTGAATCCGAATCGATTCGGAAGTGGAGAGAAAAGCCCCTGCAAGTGACCGAATCGATTCGGTGGTAATGGCGAATCGATTCGGGCCTTCTGCAGAAAGAAGAGCTGCCTATATAGGCATTAATTGTTCCATGCTTCACCGAAACTTCCGTAACTTTTGCGTTCGAGATCGGATTCACGCACCGTCGGAGGCCACGCGAAGAGGAGAAGAAGGTCTACAACTTCCGTGAAGAAATCGGGAACAAAGCCCGCGTGCTGAAATTACTAAAATGCCCCCGACTGTGCAAGTGTCAACGGAACTTTCCGGATCAAAACCAAACTTCCCAAAATGCATTCCCGAGACCTATAAAAGCTCAATAAAGACACAGACAAAGTATATATGATGAATTTAGGGGTTAGTCAATAAATGAGTATAAGAACCGGGAAATACATGCACGGGAATGCTAGAATGTACAAATTAACGGGGTATAAAATACAATAAAAGTGACGAATCACACCCCCTAACTTATACATTGCTAGTCCCGAGCAATGAAGTATGAAGAAACAAGGTCCAACACCGCAACCAAAATATAATAAATATGTACAACGAAGGAAAAATGCCACTTTCGTAGGCGAACGATTGCATTTAGCGTATGCAATAAGCCGTTAAACCCCTAGGTGGCCCTAGGGGACGAGTGAGGTCTCGTGAGGGTTTCCAGGGATGACACCCACAAACATCAAATCAACTCATACTATGATACTGCAAAATCCAATGCGTAGCTCAACAAATATCAAAGAAACACAATTTATCAACAAAGTGAACGAAGCTCACACAAAAGACGGCAATTATCGGCATTAAACAAATAACTTCAACTAAAAATCTAAACCATGGGAATGCGAAATAAGCGGACACATGTGGTAATTTAGATTTGGCAAAACTTTCAAAATCCATATATAAGCTAAGGCATGCATACTCAAGTTCTCTCCGGTCGTTACACTCAACAATTGAAACACTTAGAAATGGGATGTAACACACACGGGACATGCGGGCATTAAGAGTAATTGTAAAGGGAAACTAGGCCACACACATGTCATCAATGAAGAACGCAATATAAAAGTGAAAAATACAATCTCATGAAAGGATATCGCATATTAACCAAGAGAAGAGCATTTAAACAGATTATCGCTAATGTTCGACCTTTGAATCACATCACCCTAAGATCAAATAGGACTTTTTAGGGGTATAGAATTTAGGCTAGGTTAGGGTTTGGAAAAGAACGGGATGTGTGTAGGATCAAAGGAGATTCCGGAGTATCGCGCGGGATAATGGATTTAATGGGCAACTTAGGAATCGAAATCAAATTCCACAAGCAATGTATTCATGAGAATGAGACTTTGATATTCATGCACAAGGGGAAATGGGAAACAACAAGGTCCCATTTTATACGATATTTATCCTTTCTTTTTCTTTTTCTTTATTTTTCTCTTTTCTTTGATTTTCTCTTTTCTTTGATTTATTGCAAACCATATAAGCAACAACATTCAATCCCGGGAACAATCCCTAATCAAGGTACGGGGGGGGGAGTAAATAAGAGTTTAGGACTCCAATGTGGAGTTGGACAAGGGATTTGGGGTTCAAACGAAAGGAATAATAAGGCTCAAGGGGGTTGACTAGGGGAAACATTTAAGGGAAAGGTCAAGGTCATGTGGGTTTAACAACAAGGGCCTATAATCATTTCCTATGGTTTCATGTGATTCGCGGGACTCAACACCATTGAAAATCATGCTCAAGTGATAAATCAGTTAGTATGCAATCAAATGAAAAGAAAATGAGATCGTCAACGAGTTCATTGACAAGAAAGAGATAGAGTAGGTGTATACGCTCACAAATGATGATAAGTCTCAATTTTCACTTTTGTAAGGGTATAGCATGCGCCTTAGAATAACGAATTTGAAACGCTTTTAAACCAAATCATAAATAATTATTTGTGTATATGCTCAAAGCTTCACAGTTTAATTTTATGATGCTATTCACAATGCAAACAATAACGGGCTAAAGGATAATAAATCAATGACTCAAAGCATGCTTCATAGCTATACAACAGGATATGCCGATCATATAAGTAATCATAGTAGATATGAGAAAGAAAAAGAAAATTTAATTTAATTTTTTTTTTTTTTTTTAATTTTTTTTTTTTTTTTTTTTATTTTTTAAATAAATAAATAAATAAATACTAATATGATAACCGGCATCACAATGGTATTCCATACCCCCTAACTTGAATGAAACATTGTCCCCAATGTCAGTAGGGATAAAAAGGGAAAAAAGGGTATGAAAATAGTCACCCCGTAAGGAGTAACTCGAGAACCGCGCAACGGCATGCCTGTTACAAGTTAGTACCATAAACAATAATATATACAACATAGATATATACAAGAAGAAAAATGAAACCAAAACTGAGTCATTTCATTAATATATACGAGTTGTGTACATGGGGAACAATGAAACCAAAATTAGAAAATACAAGAAATTGCACTCTCTTCTCCCCATACTAACACAACTACCTAAGTACAACCCAACAATCTAGATAAAGAACCACCCAAAAATAATCAGCAAAAACAGGATCACAATAACCTACATGTCGTCCGGGTGGCGGCGCGGGGACTCGGGCGCGGGAGGATCGCGAGGGGCGTATGGGTCAAAGAGGTACTGAGGCACAGAAGCCTCGCCCCCTCGCAAGTGTGAGAACAAATCCATCTGCGCCCGAGCGATCATCGATATATCGCGCTCGTACGCTCCCCGATAGGCAGAAAAGTCGGACCGGAATGATGCAAAGTCCGACATGTAGGCGCCCCGAAACTCGGAGAAGTCAGCCTGAAGCTCATCCATCCGCACCCCTAGATATGCAATGGGGTCTACAGTAGATGGGGCAGGCGGTGGGACTGGATGAGGCACAGGCTGAGGCATGTCCGGCATAGGAGCATCCGGGGCAACAGGAACAGCAGGAGCATCCGCAGGAGCATCTAACATCCTCTTCTTTCTCCTCTCCAAATGATCCTTCCCTAGACTCTTTTCGATTGCCTTTTCGTTAAGCATCTTGGGAAGGCGAGGAAAATAGTCCGTACCCGCAACCTCACAGTGAGCATCCCTACATATGCGGGAAACCAACCGCGCGTATGGAAGGGTAGTGGTCCCCTTCTCACAGTATGCGGCCTTGAGCATCCGCTGTAGCACCAAAGCGGGAAGGTTTATAATTGAATTCGCATCCAGTAGATGGTAGAGGAAGTGGGCTTGCGAAGAGCGAAGGACCGCCTTTGTTTGGGTAGGCGTGATAGAATTAACGGCTACCAAGTGGATGAGGCGGTGGTTATCGGGCATAGCAGATGTGGGGAAAGTTTCCCCAGCCCAAATATGCCCTGGCGCCAGACGCGCAATCAGGGTTTCGTTGGTCAGTCTCCCCTCGTCAGCGCACGGGTAATCGAAATCCTCGGGGTTTTCGGCCCCGGTGAGGTGCAATGCCAAGAGAGGCTTAGAGAGAGGAATTCGCTTACCCCGTACGTAAGCCTCGAACGTGCGGTCCCCAGTTGGGACGAGCGATGCATAAAATCGACGAACGTGCTCCTCATTCACCTCCCCCGCCCTGGCAAGGTGTGCCTCCCAGTTGAATTTCTGAAAGTAGCGACGTACCGAGGCAGGAAAATCCTCAAGATGGACAGGCCGCTCAATAGCTATAGGGCGACCCGAAGGGAATTTCGCAACGAACCAATCCTTTTCTTGTTTAGACCGGAAGGACTCGAAGCCTCCCCGACCCGCAATTAAGTTGGAGGAGGGCTTAGTGACCGAAGGACCCTACAAGAAAAATCAATTCGATACTTACACAATTAGTGTAATGCACAAAATCAATTTGGCGTGAAATAGGGTCGTAAAGGAATCGGTGGGTGTGCATCGGGAAAAATTGGTCGAATTAACGTTACCGATGCACACCGCACTCATACAAGGGTAATTCAACACCATTGCGCGAGAAAATGTGTGAAAATGAAGCATTATGGCACATTTTCTCCACAGAGGCATTTCATCGAGCACCTAGTGTGCAGTGTATGGAAAATAGGGTGAAATTTACATTTACATGTGGAAAACCCCCAACACATACTACTTAAACATCACAGCAACATAATCAAGTAGTATGTGTTGGTTTCTCATCATAATCAGAGGAAAAAGAATGAGTTTTATGCATTAAACATGTAAAAATGGTGAAAATGCAGTTTACCCTATTTTCCATACTATATACACTAAATCAGGAATGAAATGAATGAATAAGGTTGAATTAATACCTTGGATGAAGTTGCCTTTGATGATGAAGCCATTGGGAAGATTGAGAATGGAGGAGAGGATTCGATTTGGGAGAGGGTAGGTTCGCAGGAAAGAGAGGAGAAAGAAATAGAATGTGGGATAAAACAGAATATGGGATTTTTAAGTGTTAGGTGACCCGAATCGATTCGGTGGGAAGGCCGAATCGATTCGCGATTCTCGAACTTGAGCGACCGAATCGATTCGGTGGGAAGTCCGAATCGATTCGCTAATGAGGGACCTGCTACTGGAATGGGGCGAATCGATTCGGTTGGAAATCCGAATCGATTCGGCTTCTGGAGATCAGTTTCTGCTTTGCTGAATCCTGAGTTTTTGGTTGGTGGTTTGATTGGGCTGCATAAGGAGGTATTTTTGGACCCCAATGTCAGTATTACATACGTACAAAGGGTCCGGGACAAAAAGTTTGCACCCCGCACTTGCCGGGGGATGCTCGGCACAAAAATACACAATTCCGACGTCCTATGGAGCCCCGTAAACGGGGTCGGACAATGGAATCGTGTCCGAACTCGGGTCAAATGGTTCTAGGAAGGGCTTTAGACGCTGACCATTGACCTTGAATAACTTTCCATCCGACGGGTTCTCAATCTCAATAGCACCGTGATGATGGACGGTCTTAACGACAAACGGACCCGTCCATCGAGATCTTAGCTTCCCCGGGAATAAATGCAACCTAGAGTCGTATAAGAGAACCACTTGGCTAGGGTGAAATGTTTTACGGGATATGCGCTTATCGTGCCTCTCTTTCACCCTTTGCTTATAGATTCTCGCACTCTCGTACGAATCACTCCGGAGTTCATCCAACTCGTTGAGTTGGAGCATTCGCTTCTTTCCGGCCTTGTCGAGATCGAAATTAAATTTCTTGATCGCCCAATAGGCCTTGTGCTCGATTTCTACCGGTAAGTGGCATGGCTTGCCGTACACAAGTCTAAAGGGCGACATTCCCAAAGAGGTCTTGTAGGCCGTACGATATGCCCACAAAGCGTCAGGAAGTCGAAGAGACCAATCCTTGCGGTCGGGATTGACCGTCTTCTCTAGGATATGCTTGATCTCTCGATTGGCCAATTCAGCTTGGCCATTGGTTTGTGGGTGGTAGGTAGTTGCAACTTTGTGTGTTACACCACACTTTCGCATAAGAGTAGCAAACGGGGAATTACAGAAATGTGTCCCGTTATCGCTTATAATCGCCTTCGGAGTTCCGAAACGCGAAAGCATGTGTTCCTTTAGGAACTTCAACACCACCCGATGGTCATTGGTTTTGCACGCAATGGCCTCGATCCACTTTGAAACATAATCTACGGCCACTAGGATGTAAAGGTTACCATAAGACGGTGGAAATGGGCCCATGAAGTCAATTCCCCAACAGTCAAAGACTTCAAGTTCTAGAATGGGGGACATTGGCATCATGTTGCGACGTGTTATAGCACCCAATCTTTGGCAACGATCACACGAAACGCAGAATTCGTGTGCATCCTTAAAAAGTGTGGGCCAGTAAAGCCCGCATTGTAAGATTTTTGCGGCGGTTTTCTTGGAAGAAAAGTGGCCACCGCACGCCTCCGTGTGGGAGAAACGAATCACGCTCTCATACTCATCATCCGGGACACATCTCCGGACGATCTGGTCGGGACAATATTTGAATAGATACGGATCATCGAAAAAGAATCTCCTCACCCAAATAAAGAACTTCCTCTTCTCTTGAGGGGTCCAATCAGATGGAATCGAACCCGTCACGAGGTAGTTAACTATATCAGCGAACCACGGCAGAGAGGAAGTGGAGAACAGCTGTTCATCCGGGAAGAATTCAGCGATGGGGAGTTGGTCTTTGGGTGCCTCCAATGTTAAACGCGACAAGTGATCCGCGACAACATTCTCTACTCCCTTTTTATCTTTAATAGTCAAATTAAACTCTTGGAGTAAGAGCACCCACCTAATCAAACGCGGCTTGGCGTCCTTCTTAGATAGAAGGTATTTGAGCGCCGCGTGATCCGTAAAACAAACTATGGGCGATCCCACGAGGTATGCCCGGAACTTATCTAACGCATAGACGATCGCTAATAACTCTTTCTCGGTGGTAGAATAGTTCAATTGAGCACCGTTAAGAGTTCTACTCGCATAGTATATGACATGGGGCTTCTTGTCACTTCTCTGACCTAAAACCGCCCCAACCGCGAAGTCGCTAGCGTCACACATTAATTCAAAGGGTAGGGTCCAATCAGGAGCTTGGATGATGGGAGCGGTGGTAAGCATACTTTTCAAAGTCTCAAAAGCTGCTTGACACTCATCGCTCCATTCGAAAGGAGTTTCCTTGGAGAGGAGATTACACAAGGGTCTAGCAATCGAGCTAAAATCCTTGATGAAACGGCGATAGAATCCTGCATGCCCAAGGAAAGACCTTACATCTTTCAGAGACCTAGGAGCGGGTAAGTTGGCAATGACTTCAACCTTTGCCTTATCTACCTCAATACCATCAGAGGAGACGATGTGGCCTAAAACAATACCCTTAGTGACCATAAAATGGCACTTCTCCCAGTTTAACACGAGCTTTTTCTCTACACACCTAGACAAAACCTTTTCTAACATAGAAAGACAATGGTCATAGGAGTTGCCAAAGACGCTGAAGTCGTCCATGAACACCTCTAGACCACGCTCTACCATATCACTAAACATGCTCAACATGCACCTTTGGAACGTAGCAGGCGCATTACACAACCCGAAAGACATTCTTTTGTAAGCAAATGTCCCAAAAGGGCATGTGAAAGTGGTTTTGTCTTGATCCTTGAGATCAAGTTCGATTTGGTTGTACCCCGAGTACCCGTCGAGAAAACAATAGTACGGATGACCGGATACGCGTTCCAACATTTGGTCAATGAATGGAAGGGGAAAATGATCCTTTAATGTCATTGCATTAAGTTTTCTATAGTCTATGCATACACGCCACCCAGTGGTGGTGCGTTTAGTGATCAATTCCCCTTTTATGTTTTCCACAACGGTAACTCCTGATTTATTGGGAACAACATGGATTGGACTGACCCATTTGCTATCGGAGATCGGATATATGATATCCGCATCTAAAAGCTTAATTACTTCTGCTCTCACAACTTCTTTCATCAACGGATTCAATCTCCGTTGCATTTCACGAGAGGGTTTTGCATCCTCTTCAAGGTTAATTTTGTGAGTGCAAATCAAGGGACTAATTCCCTTCAAATCTGCAATTGTCCACCCGAACGCACCCTTGTATTTTCTTAGCAATGCTATTAACCTTTGTTCATCCCCCGCCTCGAGGCTTGATGAGACAACAACGGGATATGTCTCATTTTCGCCTAAATAAGCGTATTTCAACTCGGAAGGCAATTGCTTTAATTCAAGTTTGGGGAATCGCACATCCGAGGGAACCTCATACGAATCACGAGGAGGTAAGTCCTCAAAAACACTACACCAATTAATATCATCTACACTCTCGTCCTCATCTAACAACAAACTCATGAACTTGACCTCTTCATCATAGGGAGAATAGCTATTCTCCGAGTAAATCGGGTTCACAAGACATCCCTCCAAGGGGTCCGATAAATAGGTAGCATCAAAATGCTCTTGCACCACCTCTTCTAGAAAGTCCACCTCATGGACTTCATCATCACAATCCCCCACTTGGTTCGAAACATTAAAGATGTTCATTTCCAAGGTCATATTCCCAAATGTCAGGTTCATTTGGCCATTCCTAGTATTAATCAATGCATTGGAAGTGGCAAGGAATGGACGACCGAGGATAATGGGGGTAGTTCTACCGCTAGTAGAAGTAGGATGGGTATCAAGCACCACAAAGTCCACAGGAAAGTAGAATTTGTCAACCTGTATGATGACATCTTCCACTACACCCCTCGGAACCTTAACGGAGCGATCCGCTAATTGGAGGGTAATCTTTGTGGGCTTGAGGTCCCCTAGCCCGAGCTGTTCATAGACATGATAAGGTAACATATTTACACTCGCTCCTAGGTCTAGCAAAGCCTGCTCAATTTTAAAGTCCCCTATCACACATGAAATGGTGGGACATCCGGGATCTTTATATTTAGGTGGTAATTCAGATTGAATTATTGAGCTAATATTTTCGGCCAAGAAAGCTTTCTTCCTTACATACAATTTCCGCTTAACAGTTAGTAAGTCCTTTAAGAACTTAGCATAAGCGGGGACTTGCTTGATAGCATCTAAAAGAGGGATGTTAATTTTTACCTGTTTGAACATCTCTAGTATGTCAGAATTACTAACATTCCCCTTTTTCGACAAGAGCCTTTGAGGGTAAGGCACGGGACTAGGAAGTTTCGAAACCACATCCGACTCTACCGGGGCTTTCCCTTCTCTCTGTCTCAAGGAGGCATCTTCGACCTCTAATGGGTCGGGCGAAACCTCCTTAACGACGGTTGGGACACTAGGAGGGGTGGGCTTATCAACCACTTTCCCGCTCCTAAGAACGGTCACGGCCTTAGCACTATCGGGAGGGGGATTCGAAGTGTCATTGACACTATTTTGCCCCAATGCCTTTTGAGGTTGAGAAGGGAATTTTCCCTTCTCTTAGATACTTAAAGCCGAGGTCAACTTGGAGATTTCCTTTTCAAGCCTAGAATTCTCCCACCTCGGATTCACAAGGAAGGGGATTATAGGGCTTGATTAAATTAATTCTAATCGAGCATAACTAATTAAGTCCGAACATCAACCATGTAGAGAATGAACTCAAAAATGGAGGATTAGGGTTTAATTAATTATTGCTAGATGGGTTGAGTTTGTAGTAAAGCTTCAAACACTAGCCCTTGCATGACAAGAGAAGTTAAGAAACTATGATACTCCAAAACCAACACATGAAGTTCCATTAGAACCATTAAAACCAAACCCTAGATATTAAGTTCAAGCATCCAAGGTGGGATATTGATCCCCAATCACAAGTCTAGCTACTCATAATTAAAACTAAACTACACATGCTAGTTAACAACATACTTGAATTAGTTATCTAGTTAAAACTCAAATCAATTCAAAGGATGGAATTCAATGCAATTTAAAGCTAATGGAACAAGAAGAGATGGAGTAATTGAACTTATCTTGCATTAATCACAACTATTCAACAAGCAATCAAAGCCTTACAAGTTGGGGAAAGCCATTAATGAGATTGACCTAGGAGAGAAGAGAGTGTTTTTCTATCTTACTAAAAATCCAACAAAAGTAATCTCCTTTCAAAAGAGGAAAAACAAGGGATAAAACCCCAAAAAATCCACCAAAATGGCAAACTAGTAATAAGAAGAAAGCTGAAAATGCAGGGCCGAATCGATTCGGTGGTGAATCCGAATCGATTCGGAAGTGGAGAGAAAAGCCCCTGCAAGTGACCGAATCGATTCGGTGGTAATGGCGAATCGATTCGGGCCTTCTGCAGAAAGAAGAGCTGCCTATATAGGCATTAATTGTTCCATGCTTCACCGAAACTTCCGTAACTTTTGCGTTCGAGATCGGATTCACGCACCGTCGGAGGCCACGCGAAGAGGAGAAGAAGGTCTACAACTTCCGTGAAGAAATCGGGAACAAAGCCCGCGTGCTGAAATTACTAAAATGCCCCCGACTGTGCAAGTGTCAACGGAACTTTCCGGATCAAAACCAAAATTCCCAAAATGCATTCCCGAGACCTATAAAAGCTCAATAAAGACACAGACAAAGTATATATGATGAATTTAGGGGTTAGTCAATAAATGAGTATAAGAACCGGGAAATACATGCACGGGAATGCTAGAATGTACAAATTAACGGGGTATAAAATACAATAAAAGTGACGAATCATGGATCCATTCAAAGGGTTTTGGTATGGGACCTAGCATTGGTGTACTTCGTGGTGATTGTTTGAGAACGTGTGTGCTCACGTTCAAATGATCAAATTATATATAAAACCCTTTTAATCCAAACAAACCCTAAACATGCAGTAGTATGTGATTGAATAAATTGATAATCTACGCAAGAACATTCAAACACATGCAATTAAGGAAAAATCCCCCTCAGGGGCAAAACCATTTATTTTCACTATAATTTGTAAGAGAACGGCTTACAATCGGATTACAATGAAAATACAAGTTGACTAAGAATTACCCTCGGGTATCGGATTCTGTAGTCGCGGCTGGAATTATCCCTTTCTAGTAGGGCTGCAATGAAGAAGAAGAACGGTCCCCTCCACAAGGGTTGAACATACCAAAGTTGTGTTCTTGGGTTGCAAAAGGATTCACAAAGGATTGGCAAGGATGTGTGAATCAAACCATGAGTCTTGGGACTCAAAAATATGAAGACTAGATGTATTTCGACTCTCAAATTCGTCTCCTAAAGTCTTACAAAACAACTCCCCCGAAGTTGGTATTTATAGGAAAAAATATGAAGAGTCCCACGTTCTTAAAACTCTAAAATTCTATCCAGCATACAAAAAAAACAGCATTCTTTAAGGAATTTTCTCTATCTTTAAAAGGTCATAACTCCTTCACCGTAGCTCGGATTGAGGTGCCGTTTTTTCTAGTATCTTCGTTGCGGCGAGATCTTCAACTTTCTAGTTGACCAGACCTTTGAACTATGGATGTGAAATTACGAAAATGCCCTTGAACTCTCCTATCGTGCCTTTTTTTTCACTGTTTTGACTTCCCTTGTGTACCACTTGCATTAAGTCCCTAAAATCTTGGAACGTGAAGTAATTGAGGAAGATGTGGGACATATTAGTGGAGATAATGCATGCTTGATTCCCGGAATTCGGATAGAGGCCGTCATGTGAGATCGTGAGGAGACGTGCCAAATGTAGCGGCGTACGACATAAATAAATGAAACATTTCGGACATGTGAAAAATGTCCTTACAAATCTCCCCCTATGTCTATGCCAGTACATACATAAAAAATCCGAATTATCAAATATGAAATTGCCTATACAAATCTACCCTCCCATGAACCCAAAACTGGAAAAGGTACAAATGAATAGTCTTCATCGTTTGTTCTTTAATTCTTCAGGAATCTCAAAACTTTTCTCATCAGGGTGTGCAACATATAGATCTGCAATCTTCATACCTACACACATGAGACAAAGAAAATACCACGTGACATATCGAGTTTGAAATGAGATAACATGGATATCAATATATGATAAAAACATAAGCAACAAAAACTCCCCCAGAATTCAAACTCCCCCATAATATGATAATTCTTTCTCCCCCTTTTTATGATGTCCCCAAATGGACAAATTAGAGAAATAAATCAAATAAGCAAGTGTGGGGTGTCACTAGGATAAAAACACACCATGAATCGTAAATGAAGTGGTGTGATCAAATTCGATAGGAAAATCAATGCATACAAACATGACATATGTGCACGATGAATATTGGATATTCCTAGCGAATGAACTCAAATGCTTCCTTTGGTGTAAAAGAGTGACAATATAAGATATTGACTCAATCAAATCAACAAATCAAAGCTCAAAATGATTTTCACACCAATAACGTCCAAAATGATTTTATGCTTTTTCAGGACTTTCAAGGAAGTGAAAACCCGTTTAGATTCTCCAACCAAACTCCCTCAGATATTGTATTGAATAGAGGCATTCTAAATTCTCAAACTTTGGAGAATTGATGGTGAAACCTAAGTGGCCCATATTTGGCATGAATTGCTTTTTATTGCCTTTTAATTTTTTCGGGCTCTTTTAACCTCTTTGGACCTCGGATATTAAAATTCCTCCATTTTTTAGGTCCTTTTTAATGGTGGCTTTTGTGCAAAGGATAGATGATTACCTTTCGCAGCCCCTCCCCGTTATACAAAAACACACAGTCTCACCAAAACGGTTTTTACATGCATTCCAATCTTGTCAAGTTTTATCGCATATTGTACATTGTATAGACATGATTGAGATGAAAACACGCAAGCCAATATGAGATAGACAAGTGCAATAATCAAATATAGCCGTGCATGTGTGCAATAAAGGATATAGGAGTCAAACATGTAGGAAGATATCACTAATTACATCTCAAAGACTCCAATCAATGTAAAGCACATGGATGAAATGATGTAGCCTCTCAAATCTCTATCAAACAGTCACATGGATAAATGGAATGAAGTTGTGACTTGGCTATCTTACATGCTCATCCATAAAAGAAGCAAAATACAAAAATCTTTTTGGATTTTTTCCAAAATTTGGAAAAAAAAAAAAATAAAATCTTTTTGTGCTTTTCTCAAAATTTTTCTTAAAGGAAAATCTTTTTGTATTTTTTTTTCAAAAAATATATAAAAAGAAAAAGGAATAAAACAAAGCTGTACAACAAAGTAATGGTACATATAAAACGGACTAGCAATAGGAAGCATATGATATGAACATGAAGAAGCATCCTATTCTAGACATAGACCAACCCCTCAGTCAACTGTGCAAATCCCTAAAGATTTCCTAAGACTCTCAAATCTAAGGGCATCTAAAGGTTTCGTGAAAATATCGGCTAACTGGCGGTCGGTAGGAACAAAACTCAGGGATACGACTTTATCTTCAACTAACTGACGAATAAAGTGCTCACGTATCCTGATGTGTTTTGTGCGCGAATGCTGAACTGGATTGCGGGATATGTGTATCGCGCTCGTGTTATCACAGGAAATGGTCATGGTGTCCTGTGATATCCCATAATCCTCCAGCATTTGCTTCATCCACAAGAGTTGTGTGCAACAACTCCCGACGGATATGTACTCAGCCTCCGCAGTGGACAAAGAGATGGAATTTTGCTTCTTGCTCATCCAGGAGACAAGAGCAGAACCAAAATAGAAACACCCACCAGAAGTGCTCCTACATCCATCTACATCCCCAGCCCAATCGGCATTCGAGTAGGCAGACAGACGGTCATCGGTATCAAAGGAATACCAAATCCCGTATGAGAGAGTCCCACTTACGTATTTAATAATACGTTTTAGAGCAAGTAAATGTGACTCTTTTGGGGATGCCTGATAACGTGCACAGACTCCAACACTAAAGGCAATGTCGGGACGACTGGCAGTCAAGTAGAGGAGACTACCTATCATACTCCGATATAAGGTTTGCTCTACGTACTTACCTGAAGTGTCCTTACTAAGCTTGGTAGTGGTACTCATAGGTGTACGTGCATGCTTAGCGGAGTCTAAACCAAATTTCTTCACTATGTTTCTAGGATACTTGGATTGGGAGATGAACATCCCATCCTCTAGCTGACGAACCTGGAGACCAAGGAAGAATGTAAGCTCACCAACCATGCTCATCTCAAACTCACTTTTCATCTCCTCCTCAAAGTGGTGAGCATGCTGGGAGCATGTGGATCCAAAGACTATGTCGTCCACATAGACCTGGGCAACCAAAATAGCACCGTCATCTCTCCTGACAAACAACGTCATATCTACTCCCCCTCTCTTGAAGCCACGAGCTAAGAGATAGGAAGTAAGCCTCTCGTACCAAGCACGGGGTGCTTGCTTTAAACCATACAAGGCTTTCCTCAGATAGTATACGTGCTCAGGGTGCTGAGGGTCTTCAAACCCTTTTGGTTGTTCCACATAAACCTCCTCCTGTAGAATGCCATTCAAAAAGGCACTCTTGACATCCATCTGATACACCTTGAAGCGCAGATGACATGTGATGGCGAGCAGAAGACGGACGGACTCAAGCCTCGCAACAGGAGCAAATGTCTCCCCAAAGTCTACACCCTCTATCTGTGTGTAACCTTGAGCGACCAACCTAGCCTTATTTCGGATTATGGTACCATTTTCATCCATTTTGTTCTTAAAAATCCACCGGGTACCTATCACATTAATCTCACTAGGTCGGGGGACAAGTTCCCAGACATCATTCTTTTTAAACTGAAGCAACTCATCCTGCATAGCAGATATCCAGTGTTCATCCTTGAGTGCTTCTTTATGGTTCTTGGGCTCGACTTTGGACGTGTAGCAAAGATGGCTAACAACGTTCTCTAGCTGAGCACGAGTCTTGACCCCTAGAGTGGGATCACCAATAATGGCAGAAGGGTCATGACTCTTGCGAACCCAAGCAGGTGTGTCCCCTAACACAGGAGTAGGGTCCACAGAGTGTGAGAGAGGAACAGGTAAATCACTGTCAGAACAATCCTCATCCTCACACTGGAGGTTAGGATCAATAACCGTCGGAGGTTCGTCATCTTGCACGGTGACGTTTATTGATTCCATAATCTTAGAGCTCTTCAGGTTAAAAACCCGGTACGCTCTGCTATTCGATGAATATCCTAGAAATATTCCCTCGTCGCTTCGGGAGTCAAACTTTCCTAATTGCTCTTTATCCCGTAGGATGTAACATTTACTCCCAAAGACACGGAAATATGCCAGGTTGGGCTTCTTGCCAGTCCACAACTCATAAGGAGTGTGAAGTGTGTGTGGACGCAGATACACCCTATTCACCGTGTGGCATGCAGTAGACACTGCCTCTGCCCAAAATCTCCTAGAAACTTTACGACCTAGAAGCATAGATCTAGCCATCTCTTGGATCGTTCTATTCTTTCTCTCAACAATCCCATTTTGCTGAGGAGTTCTCACAGCAGAAAACTCATGTTTGATCCCAAGGCTATCACAGTACAAATCAACCTTTGCTTCCTTGAATTCAGTGTCGTTGTCACTACGTATTCTGTTAATAGTGACACCGTGTTGATTTTGCAGGACACGGCACTTGGTCATTAAGAAATCTATAGCATTGGATTTCTCTCTCAAAAAACCTACAATGGAGTACCTGGAGAAATCATCTACCATCACGAGGATGTACCTCTTACCACCTAGACTCTCAGTACGAGTGGGACCCATAAGATCCATGTGAATCAACTCGAGAACACGAGAGGTGGTAATGGAATGTAACTTCCTATGAGGACTACGAATTTGTTTTCCCAACTGACAGGGTCCACAAACGGTCGAAGTTGACTTTCCAAGAGATGGTAAGCCACGTACTAGGTCCTTTTTAGCTAAACGAGTCAAATCTCTAACGTTCACGTGACCTAGACGTTGATGCCACAAATCCATAGGAGTGATCGTGGCGCTGTTGCAGACAAGTGAGGATGTGGGCTCAGTCCCATAGTAATTATCCTCAGTCCTCAACCCTTGCATCAAAAGTTTACCGGCTTGATTGTAGACATTACACGCGTCCCGGTCAAACTTTACTGCAAAGTCAGTGTCGCACAGCTGGCTAATGCTGAGAAGGTTCACTTTTAAACCTTTGACGTACAACACATTTTCTAGCTTAGGAAATCCTGGTAACTCTACAGTACCTCGTCCTACAATGCTAGACTTGCTCCCATCTCCAAAGGTGACTCTGCCATCCTGATAATCCTCAAGAGATGTAAAAAATGAGGCATCACTTGTCATATGTCTGGAGCACCCACTGTCAAAATACCACTGTGAGGTATTATGTGCTTTGAGAGCAACATGAACAACAAAAGCCTTTTTATCTTTCTTCGGTACCCAAGCAGTGGTAACCTTTTGTTTTCCTTTGTTGTTGTTAGTTTTAGCTGGAATGTGAGAAGCATTCACTAACGGCAAAGACATCCGTCTGAATTCTTCCATCAAACTCTGAGAAGTGGAAGCTAAGAACTCAACTCGCTCTCTCAGACTAGAAAACTCATCAGTATGACGTGGTGGAGCAGTAGTACGTCGTGTCCGACCCATGCTATAGCAAAACTCCCTAAGGTGTCCTTTTCTTTTGCAATAGGTACAAAAGAGTGCAGTCAAAGGTGGACCTTGGTTTGCTTTTCTTGGTCGAACTCTCCTACGAGGTTTTTGACGGTGACCATAAGGGGTTGTAGTAAACTCAGGAACTGGTCCAGGTGCAATTTGGGACGTGGAGGCACCATCATAACCAATTCCTTGTCGATCACCAAAACCTAAAGCGGGGCCGAGGAGCATCTTTCCCATCTTCCCAGATCTGTCCTCGATTTGTACCTTGACTTCCCGTGCTTTCTCAAGATCATGATTCAGTTGGGCAACAAGGGCTTCAAGTTTCTTCCGAGTCTCCACGGAGGAATGGAGCTGACTCGTAAGACTAGCCACTTGTTTAGTCAAGTCCCCTCTCTCTTTCTCTAAAACACTCTCTCTCTCTCTCTAAATAGGATCTCTTTCTCGACATAGGCAGATTCTCTCTCTCTCAGTGCGGTGCAGGTGGAGGACTCTCTTTCTCTCACTTTTCTTAAATCTTCCTCTAAGCCGGGGATCTTAAGAACTAACGCTTTGTTTCTCTTTTTAGTTTTAAAAGACTCAGAATACAACTCAGCGTAGGCGCGTTGAATATCACTCTCGCTCTCACTTGAATCATCCTCCCCCTCACTCACATCGATCTCACCGTCGAGGTGTCCCTGTGAAGCATCATCCTCATCGTCGTGAGGAGAGCTAGGAGTGCTCACATGACTGGCCATGAATGCGGTGAAGTTACACTCATGCGGTGATTCATCTCCCGAATCCACCGTCTCGACCTCACTGTCGTCGCTAAGAGTAGCATTAAGGACAACTTTCCCTTTCTCTCTATTCCTACGATTGGCACACTCAAAGGCTCTATGACCCCTACCATCGCACTCAAAACATCTCTCACTTTCTTTCAGAGGAGGATTTTTGGAATCTTTCCCATTTTTCTTTTCAAACTTATTTTTCTCAAATTTCTTTTTATCTTTAAAATTGCCATTTTTCTTAAATTTGAGAATCCTCTTGAAATTTTTTGCGAAAAGATCCAAATCATCTAAGTCAAAATCGCACTCAGAATCTGACGTGTAAGTCACTCTCTTTCTAGATGACTCTACCCTCTTTCTAGATGACCCCTCACTCCTTCTCTCTTGGGCTTTAAGAGCAATTCCCTTATCTTTAGATTTAGAATTTTTAGGGAACATATCAATTTCATAAGTTTGCAAATCTCCTACAAGTTCTTCCAATTTTAGCGTATTTAAATTACCCATAGAATTTAGCACAGTGACTTTAGGGATAAAACGCTTAGGCAAAGAACGAAGAATCTTTTTAACAACTCTAGCATTCGGAATATGTTCACCAAGATTAAAACTAGTATTCACAATGTCAGAAAGTCTAGCATAAAATTCATCAAAGCATTCAGAATCATGCATGGTGATTGTTTCAAATTGAGTTGTCAAGTTTTGCAACTTAGACTCTTTCACGGCATTAGTTCCTTCATGGGTGAGTTGTAAAACATCCCATGCCTCTTTTGAGGTGGTACACGTCATTATGCGTTTGAACTCATCAGGTGTGATAGACCCAGAAATAGCACTTAGACCCTTAGAATTAAAATATGACCATTTAATTTCTTCATCAGACCAAGAAATGTCAGGTTTCAAGTTGGTCACATTATCAACAGTCACGGTGGGAGGAGTCCACCCTCGTTCAACCAAAATCCAGACACGTTCATCAATGGCGTTTAAAGCCGACCTCATACGGGCTTTCCAATAAGCATAATTTGTCCCGTCAAAAATAGGCATTTTATAATATGACTTCTCCATTTGAACACGCACTTTTTCAAAAATCAACTTTTTCAGAAAATTGATATCTTAGAAAAATTTTGCGGAAAAAAAAAAGGAATACGCGATAGATTAGCGTAACCTGCTCTGATACCAATTTGAGAACGTGTGTGCTCGCGTTCAAATGATCAAATTATATATAAAACCCTTTTAATCCAAACAAACCCTAAACATGCAGTAGTATGTGATTGAATAAATTGATAATCTACGCAAGAACATTCAAACACATGCAATTAAGGAAAAATGCCCCTCAGGGGCAAAACCATTTATTTTCACTATAATTTGTAAGAGAACGGCTTACAATCGGATTACAATGAAAATACAAGTTGACTAAGAATTACCCTCGGGTATCGGATTCTATAGTCGCGACTGGAATTATCCCTTTCCAGTAGGGCTACAATGAAGAAGAAGAAAGGTCTCCTCCACAAGGGTTGAACAAACCAAAGTTGTGTTCTTGGGTTGCAAAAGGATTCACAAAGGATTGGCAAGGATGTGTGAATCAAACCATGAGTCTTGGGACTCAAAAATATGAAGACTAGATGTATTTGGACTCTCAAATTCGTCTCCTAAAGTCTTGCAAAACAACTCCCCCGAAGTTGGTATTTATAGGAAAAAATATGAAGAGTCCCACGTTCTTAAAACTCTAAAATTCTATCCAGCGTACAAAAAAAAATAGCATTCTTTAAGGAATTTTCTCTATCTTCAAAAGGTCATAACTCCTTCACCGTAGCTCGGATTGAGGTGCCGTTTTTTCCAGTATCTTCGTTGCGGTGAGATCTTCAACTTTCTAGTTGACCAGACCTCCGAACTATGGATGTGAAATTACGAAAATGCCCTTGAACTCTCCTATCGTGCCTTTTTTCACTGTTTTGACTTCCCTTGCGTACCACTTGCATTAAGTCCCTAAAATCTTGGAACGTGAAGTCATTGAGGCAGATGTGGGACATATTAGTGGAGATAATGCATGCTTGATTCCCGGAATTCGGATAGAGGCCGTCATGTGAGATCGTGAGGAGACGTGCCAAATGTAGCGGCGTACGACATAAATAAATGAAACATTTCGGACATGTGAAAAATGTCCTTACATTGTTCCATTGCTTATGTGTGTTTTTCTTAAGCCGTTAGGTGTTGGGTTACTATAGACTCTCCGATAGAGGCACAAGATGGACATCGAAGGTAGTGGCCTTCGTGCGATGCAGTATATAATAAGAAGAATTAATAAGCCTAGAAATGTGATAATCAATCCGGTGATTAGAGATTCGGATGTTTTGGGTACACTTTAGAGTATACGCTATCTCGTTGGTATATATATATATATAAACCCTTATCTTTACCTATAGAAAATAGCTATAAAATTATACAAACAGATGCGTCAGCATTAGGATGGGCAGGAATATTATTACAAAAACCAAATAAAAATAGTAATAAAAATGAAGAAGAAATATGTAAATATTGTTCAGGAAATTTTAATGAAACACAAGGAAGATTACCATCCACAGACCTAGAAATATTAGGAGTTATAAATACACTAGAAAGATTTCAATTATTCTTAGGAAAAGAACTTTTAATAAGAACTGACTGCGATAATATAGTAAAACATTTCAACAAAACAAATCAAAGTAAATCAGCAACAAAAAGATGGTTAAATTTCATAGATCATATTACAGGAAAGGGATTTACACCACAATTTGAACATATTAAAGGAAAAGAAAATCAATTAGCTGATATCTTATCTAGACTAATTACTCACACTTTATAATTTTGCAGATGTCTCAGCAACAAGGATCTTCATCAGGAACAAAAGAATATATTAATCAATTTTTACCTTACCCTAACCATTTATTTACTGTTCTTAATGAGAAGCAAAAGTTCAGGACAAAAATACCCATCACAGAGGAGCAACAAAGGATGATGGACAATTTCTGGTTCAACAGAGAATATAACAGAGGATCTTTTATACATACTATGAACTATTTAAATATATACTTTCATAATATTTCACATCATGTGAGATCACTAGAAGCACAAAGTCCACAGTACTACAGATAACTGTAGCAGACCAGTCAAGCCTACAAACGCCTATATCAAGGCCACAATGGCGACAATGTCAACTCACAGGACACCGAAAAATTTATAAATGGAAGATCATTCCAGAGTTCAATTAGAATATTTATGTCAATATTACCATAAAAACAAATCCTCAAGGATCCTTTAAGAATATATTAAAACATAATAAGAATATTATCTAAGTACTCAGAGTGGGTTTCCCGAAAGTTTTAATAAAAACTTGAAATTTTATTACTGGAAATTAAACATGCGATTACAAGCTTTATTTTACAGATGGTAAACGAAGATAAAAACAAAGATACATGCCATATTTTACAGAGTAAAAGAAAAACTTACTATTAATAGAGAGGTTACAGACTAGTATTGCTGGAAATCTTAATCGGAAAGTATAACTGAAACTTGAAATTGAAAGGCTTGGTTGTTTTTAGAGAGATGGATGTCTGAATTCTTGGATGATCTTGGAAGAAGGAAGTGAGTTCCTTTTATAGGAGGAAAAAGGGCCTTGGATGCCAAACGTCTTACA